>OY284478.1:43080584-43712111 GCA_958336345.1 Dorcus parallelipipedus
AAAGTACTCAGAACAGCAAGTAGAACTGGCAAGAAGAAATACAATAGAAAAGATAAAAGACACGATAACTCTTTAAAAATAACTGATACGATATGACTCAACTATCGCAAAATATTTCTTAAAGAAAATATACGCAGTGCTAATTGTATTAAAAAGCAAGAAATTAATAGAAACAAAAACATATAAAGCAAGAATTGGAAATAAGATATACAGGTATTTGTCTGAATGTGAGAACATAAGCAAAGTAACAGACAGACAGGAGGCCTTTGTACGTCTAAATACTGGCATATACTATAAACAATAGTATAACAGATCTCATATTCACTCTTCTTCATCTTCATATACAGACTGTTTCAAATTCGACCTTCACCTTTGGAATCCTGCTTATTTGAAGAGATAGACGGTAACTGCAACGTTTCTTATCTCATACCAAACATTTTTAATTCTGACTTTATTTTAAAGAATTTCGATGACTTGTGCTAAACTGCCGTAGTCGACATGAAGAGTAGATTCTTTTCCGATTAACTTTCGGTATGGAAGCCCTAAGAAACTCGATGTTGATAGCAATTTGACGAAACGTGTTATAGCAAAATGGTGTTCATCAATGTGTAGAGAATTGAAAAGTGTCTTCTTCTTAAAGAAGGTGTCTATTGCAGTGTACGACACTACGTCTAGTTAGTATAAAATAAATTGAGTAAGAAATGACAGTATTATAAAAATTAATAGCCCTTTTAATTGGGGTGCACCGAGTGAGCACTTAGAATATTCTCGTCTTGTTTTAACCTCATGTAACAAAACGAGATGAAGACACTTTGAGTGCGCACTCACTGCCTATGGCAACCCCATTCGTTATTTAAAATGTGATTTGTTTTATAATATTACGACGACACGTTAGCGCATTAATAATTTTATAAAAGTGCTTTTTAAAACTGCTGATCTCCGATGTCTAAAAGTTCGAGAATCGACCCGAATTTTCTATGTAGTGATGACGAGAGTTGAAATTACGTAGTTGATTTGAAATGTACGTATGTAACAATTTTCAAATTACAAAGACGAAAAAAAAATGAAAGGAACACATTTTTATATATTGAAAAATGAAAAATAAAGAGGAAAGGTATTGAATTACATATTTAAAGTATATCAAAAAACAGGAAAAGGATAGTCCAGTGGTTTATCGACACTGAATTCAAGCCCCACAGCCCCAGTCTGAGTTTTGTTTACTTTTGGGGTTCCTAATCTTCTGCAAGCATCGAGGCCTTAGAAGAAGAAAGAAGAAGAAAAGAAAATTTTCATCAACCCCTTTCCTAACTAATTAGGACTATAACTCTAAAAGATAGGAGTATTACTAAGACGTGTACCGGAAAAAATCCGACCATTAATAGACGGCTATGAAACAAAATACAAACGCCAAATTTTACGTATTTATAAAAACGCGTATTGCTGACAATTAAATAAAGTTCTGTCAATACATTTTGTGTTTTCATTTACGATAAAAACAAAATGCAATCAAATCAAGAAGAGAGACGAAAATTAATAATTTCCAAATTTACTGAAAATCCGAGTATGTCACAAAGACAGATGTCAAAAGTTCTCAATATTCCGAAAACCACGATTCAAAATGTTATCAGTGAATTTAAGAAGAGATCTAGTGTACAGAGAAAAGCTGGGTCGGGAAGAAAAAAAGGGTCGTATGATAAAAAAGCAGAAAGGAAAGTTAAAAGGATTTTTCAAAGAAATTCTAATATGAGGGATGTGGCTGACAAAGCAAATGTTTCGAAATCTACAGTACAAAGAATGAAGAAAAGATTAAATTTAAACAGTTTTAAAGTTCAAAATGCACCAGATGGATCTGAAGAAAAAGAAATTATCTGTAAATCGCGAGCTCGAAAACTTTACGAACAATATTTATCGAAATTTGAGTGTTGCGTCATGGATGACGAAACTTATTGTAAGGGAGACTTTAAGCAACTACCTAGTCAAGAATTTTATGTTGCCGAGCATCGAGGAAAGATCTCTGCACAATTTAAGACCCGTTGTGTGACCAAATTTCCAACCAAGTACCTAATTTGGCAAGCGATATGCTCATGCGGTTTAAAGAGTGACAGTTTTGTGACTAGTGGCAACATAAATAGCAATATTTATATCGAAGAATGTTTAAGAAAAAGATTACTTCCATTAATTGAAAAGCATGATATGCCAGTATTGTTCTGGCCTGATTTAGCTACCTGTCACTACAGCAAAACGGCTTTAGATTTTTATGAACGAAACAATGTCAATATTGTGCCGAAAAATGCAAATCCACCGAATTGCCCGGAATTAAGGCCAATTGAACGTTACTGGGCCCAAGTGAAAAGACAACTAAAGAAAACGAAAAAAACTTCCACTGACATAAAAAATTTCGAAAAAAAAATACAAAACAGTCTCTAGTGCTATAAAACAAAATCTAAAGTTGTTAATTTTTATAGAAAATAAGTTTTTCGATTCCATTTGTTGTTTAGTTTACAGAAAAATGTTTATTCTTTACTAAAATAAATAATTAATTTAAAATGAAAATGGCTGAACTTTCTAGAAAATCTTTTTAGTGGTCGGATTTTTCCTGGGACACTCCTTAGTTCATCAACCCCTAAAAGCTCCTTGATACTAAAAAAAAAACCTAAAATTCTATTGACCCCTTTCCAGGTCTCATCAACCTCTAAGGGTTCTACGATGATCCAGTTGGGAAATCCCAATCAACTTGTCTATACTTGAGGGCAATGAGGGCTTACAGCTGTCTTGGAGTGACACAGAAAAGATGATGTTGCCTAATATCTAAATTTACGGGGGAAAAGAAGACGAAAGAACGATTTTAGGGTCTTCTGGCTCTAAAATTCTATCGACCCTTTTTTATGATGACCCCGTTAGGAAACCCCCATCAACTTTTTAATAATAATAATAATAATAATAACAATTTATTTCCCAGATATATACATATAAACTTTGTGTACAAAATTTACGAATAATGTAAACCTGCTGGGAAAAAGCCAAAGATCAGATAGCCCCCTACTCAAAAAGGGTAGGAGACCCCTGTTTTCAATCATTGGCTATATAATAAAATACAGTACGAACATAGGCAACAGAGTATGAGATAGCAATAATTACCAAAAATAATGCTTAGTACGCTAACATCATAGAGTATACATTAATAACTATTTCACATAATTTTATTTGACACCGTAAGCACTATGCAGGTGTACAAGTAACAATCAGCAAAAATAAAATTAGCTTGAGGTAACCTCTTACTAATCCTAGTGGTCAAAGAGGGATTATATGTATCTTGGAGTGACACAAAAAAGATAATATTGCCTAATGCTCTAAATTTGCTGGAAAAAAGAAGACAAAAAAATAGGAAACGACTATTTTCTTGGTCTTCTAGCTAAAAGCCCATCGATACTCAAAAAACCCCTAAAATTCTATCGATCCTTTTCCAAACATCATCAATGTCCAAGGGCTCTATGATGACCCCGATGGAAAACCCCAATCAGTTTTTTATGTTTGAGGTAATCTCTTGTTCCTCCTAATGGGCAAAGTGGGCTTATAGTTGTCTAGTGACACAGAAGAGATGATATTGCCTAATACTCTAAGTTTACGGGAAAAAAGAAGAGGAAAAAGCTAGGAAATAACTATTTTCTTGGTCTTCTGGTTAAAAGCCCTTCGATATTTAAAAAAACTAAAATTTTATCGACCCTTTTCCAGGCCTTATCAACCTCTGTGCTGATCCCGATGACAAACCCGAATTAACTTTTTTATGTTTGAGGTAACTTCTTGCTCATCATAGTGACACTTGGAGTGACACAGAAAAGATAATATCACCTAGTATTCTAAATTTGAGGGAAAAAAGAAGACCAAGAAAAGGGAAAATAATTATTTTCTGTAGATGTTAATGATGACAATGGTCATAACAGTCATATTAAAACCTATTAACCATGATTTTGGCAATGAAGAACTTTTCTTCCTTTCCTAGGAAACTTCGAGAAATTGACATCCACCAACTGCGCCTCCCTAACCCTTCTTACGTTCGCTTCATATTTCCATATTGTGGGTCAGGTAGAAGATGCTTAAGATTAGGAGAAATAATTGTACCAACTTGTCAGAGGTAAGACCTTGATATTGAATCCTGCGTTTTATTAGAAATTGAAATCGTAGACAAAATTGTCATTTTCAATTTGAATACATATTTCAAATACATAGTAGCCTCACCGTCAAGGCAAAAATCATTAAGTCCACAACGCAAAATGTTGAGAAAAGCAATTAACAGTTAGGACTTTTACCTGTCAAATAAAACCTCAGAAGTGACTTATAGTGAATAATACCCTCATCCAAACTTGTTTTCCGTATAACTTTGAACTTAGTGAGTTTTTAGGTATAAAGAGAAATAGATTATCGACTTAAATGCGTTACAAAACCAAAATACGAAAATTTTGTACTTAGTGTCTGTCTTAACGGAGACGGTATCTTCTACTTTAAAAATTACAGAACCTTAGCCTTAAATACAAGTCAGGACATTACAAACGTAAGAAATGTGCTTTTCATAATTATTTTTATACTTTTTTGGTCATAATTTTCATAGAAGCGATCTTTCTTTTTCATTCCAGAACCTTTTCAATCGCAGTGTTTGCTTATGTCTATTTTCTTTCATCTATCTTTTCGACTTCTTTCCTTTTAGTCTTTTTTTTTCATTTCCTGAGCTATGCTTTTTTTGCTGTCTGGCCTTATTCTTATTATCTCACTCTTAGAATTAATCAAAAATTTAACAATGAAAACCTTGGTAACATATAATTTTATTTCTTAGGATGAAAAATGATTGAAAATTAATTAGTATTTTTTTAATGGATTTTTAAGTTAATTTATACGTTAAAAAATCTGCAGATATAATTATATTAATTCTGGGTACGATTTAGTGTAAGTAAGGTATTAATTCTTGAAAAATTAAATTAAAATTTATTTTTTTGCGGTTCAGATAAACTTTTCTAATGAACCACGCGTTGCAAATATTATAATTCAGTGAAGCATAAGAAAAAGTTTAAAGGATTCAGAAAATGCAAAACGTATAACTCTGGCCACTTGATACTTTATTTTATTGGACTTTATGATACCGAATTTTCAAGGAATTTTAGGCACTACTTTGAATATTTATCTCATCCGACTTGCACCCGTTTATTAGCAACAAAATCGGGGCACACGACCATAGATCAAAGGTCTTTCGCCGCCGTTTACAATCGGTAGCGATCCTTTCTGCCTGCCATTCTCGACCATAAATTCATAAACAGACGTAGTCAACGGTAAAGAGGCCGACAAGGCTACCCAAAAAGTCCCAGAGAAATTTTTAAGAAATCAAACGTAAAACACTCCGAAGAATTAATTATCTACTGTCAATATAAATTTTTTTTATTTTGGAGATTTTGTTCTGTGAAATTCGATTCATTTTTGCGTTGCGTGAATTTCGAAGAACCGAAAAACATAAACAAACTGCCCTGTTTTGTGTCATTCGATCGGTGATAATTTATCGACATGGGCCCGTCACGTTCACGTTCTCCCTGACGTTATAAGCTTCACCATATGCCCTCCATCGCAGGCTGCTACATGCCTCGTTAACCATTTCACAGTTTACATTCACCGATCGACACTATTAAGACATTAACGGGACATGGGGCTTATAAATTCTGGAAAATATGGGGCTGGAGTCTCGACAGGTTCGCGTTTGTTTATTTTAAAATACGAAATATGAAGTAGGACGTAGTAATCATCATAGTTAAAGAGAGAGTTAAATTCACCGCAAAAAAAATAAATAACTTGAATCGTCAGTGTGTTCGTTTGGTATCAGCTGAAAAGAGGTCAACAACAGTGCCCCGTAATCTGGAACGTAATCGTCAGTTTGTTTGCTTTTGTATCTTCAATATTTGCCTTCTTAAAAGCTATTAGTGCTACGATGAAAACGACCTTGCTTATATGTACCTACAATACTTCCAATTTGAGTGACGTTTCAGAATGAAATATTTTTTCTTTAAATTACAGTGTTAAATAGAACTACAAATATCAAAAATTTTCTTTTGAAAATACTGAAAATTTCTAGATTTGTTCTGTGGAAGAAATTTTACGGATTAAAACCAGACAAATCAAAGAGAAAAGTGTTTATACATTTAACTTAAATTAAATTGAATTTAATCACCCTTTATTTATTGTTAAAGGACATATGAAACTGATGCTGATGTGAATTAGTGAATCGAGACACTCAATCGACTCATTGTTACTGAATCCAAATAATTCAGTAACGCTGTATCAGTGAATGGAGACAATGAATCGATTCAGCGTTACTGAATCAGAGTCTCGGTTTACCTGGATCGAATCAACAGATCCATAATTCGAATCACAACACACACACATAGAATAGATGTGCCTAACAAAATTTAATTCTTTTATGATTGCAATTAAGTCTCAGAGTGCGCTTTGACACCGAAATAGAAGCTCATAGGATCAGCTGTATTTCCAAAAATTTAATTAGAATGAGGAAACCGAGGCGTTTAGAACGAATAAGGTATGCTTGGACATACGGGGAATTGTGGATAGAGCCCTCAAGTGGATGGAAAGAACTACTATGAATTTATAATACAGTTTTATTGCTGCATTTACAAAACATTGCGATGTATTTCATAGGCAGTGCTTTTAGGGTAAATTTTTAAGTCCGCTCTAACTTATTACATTTTCCCCGTAATCTGTGGCATCGATTCTTCCACTGATATTATTTTGTCGGGATACTTAAGATTAATCCTGTATGGGTTTTATACAGGGATTTTAGGTTTCCAAATTTTCTCCTCTCTCTTTCTCCTTCCACTTCGTTATCCATGTTTCTAAATATGCATTTCTCCTTCCACTCGTTATCCTTTTTGCCCTGGTATCTTCTATTGCTGCTTCCTTCATTTTCTCTTTGGTTTTCCTCTATTCTTGTAGTTTCATGCTATTTTTTTAAATCGTCCTTGAGTTGTTTTTGCACTCGAGTGTCTCAGCCATTGTAACCGTGCATCTCTCTCATTGTTCACCATCACTCTCCATAAATTCGCCTGTCTCATATTTCAATCCTCTTTTTGCATTCCTGGATGTTAACATTTCGTATAATGATCTTGCAAATTGTTGCTTTTACCTATCATGGATGTGTTTCTGTTTTTCTTTTGCATCTTTTATACATAAGGAGTGTCACAGGAAAAATCCTACCACTAAAAAGATTTTCTAAAAAGTTCAGCCATTTTCATTTTAAATTAATTATTTATTTTAGTAAAGAATAAACATTTTTCTGTAAACTAAACAACAAATGGAATCGAAAAACTTATTTTCTATAAAAATTAACAACTTTAGATTTTAGATATAACATTAACGCTTTTACTTCACTTTGTTATATAGCACTAGAGACTGTTTTGTATTTTTTTTCGAAATTTTTTATGTCAGTGGAAGTTTTTTTCGTTTTCTTTAGTTTTCTTTTCACTTGGGCCCAGTAACGTTCAATTGGCCTTAATTCCGGGCAATTCGGTGGATTTGCATTTTTCGGCACAATATTGACATTGTTCCGTTCATAAAAATCTAAAGCCGTTTTGCTGTAGTGACAGGTAGCTAAATCAGGCTAGAACAATACTGGCATATCATGCTTTTCAATTAATGGAAGTAATCTTTTTCTTAAACATTCTTCGATATAAATATTGCTATTTATGTTGCCACTAGTCACAAAACTGTCACTCTTTAAACCGCATGAGCATATCTCTTGCCAAATTAGGTACTTGGTTGGAAATTTTGTCACACAACGGGTCTTAAATTGTGCAGAGACCTTTCCTCGATGTTCGGCAACATAAAATTCTTAACCAGGTAGTTGCTTAAAATCTCCCTTACAATAAGTTTCGTCATCCATGACGCAACACTCAAATTTCGATAAATATTGTTCGTAAAGTTTTCGAGCTCGCGATTTACAGATAATTTCCTTTTCTTCAGATCGATCTGGTGCATTTTGAACTTTAAAACTGTTTAAATTTAATCTTTTCTTCATTCTTTGTACTGTAGATTTCGAAACATTTGCTTTGTCAGCCACATCCCTCATTGATATATTAGGATTTCTTTGAAAAATCCTTTTCGCTTTCCTTTCTGCTTTTTTATCATACGACCCTTTTTTCTTCCCGACCCAGCTTTTCTCTGTACACTAGATCTCTTCTTAAATTCACTGATAACATTTTGAATCGTGGTTTTCGGAATATTGAGAACTTTTGACATCTGTATTTGTGACATACTCGGATTTTCAGTAAATTTGGAAATTATTAATTTTCGTCTCTCTTCTTGATTTGATTGCATTTTGTTATTATCGTAAATGAAAACACAAAATGTATTGACAGAACTTTATTTAATTGTTAGCAATACGCGTTTTTATAAATACGTAAAATTTGGCGTTTGTATTTTGTTTCATAGCCGTCTATTAATGGTCGGATTTTTTCCGGTACACGTCTTATATGAAAATACACAAGTACATGTAGCTGTCCATCTCACTGTAGCTTACCACTTCTGTACACTTTGTTTGGAACTATAGTTTCCAGTTTGTTCCTTTTGTGAGTTTATTTTTAAACTAATTCTTGTAGCTACTAGGTGTTTTGTTAACCTATGTAGTTTTTTTTGGCTTATTATTATTATTATAAGCTAGTCAAACTACCTACAAGGTTCAAAGTACGACTGCGTGCTAAAAATTTTAGTCAGAAATCAAGTGTGTAGGTATTATTAAGTAAGAGATTTAGGGTCGATATATCCATCTCCTACTAAAGTTATTCGACGAATAACTTGATTTTTCTGAATTGTTGATTGATTTCTTATTAATTGTTTCCATGGTAATTATTCTATTAGCCAGTTTATTAGCAATTTTATTTTTGTTATTCAATTTAGTTAAAAACTATACATTTATGTATTATGGTCGACTTGAAGAAAATATTTACATCTTGTTACCTAACTTTGCATACAAATTTAATAGGGGGAGTTGCTGTGTAAGCTAGGTTGTCATAGATTTTGAATTTAATTTATGATGTTTTCCCAATTTTTTTCTTGAACAAGTTTTTTAAATTAGTGTTGCCCAATGGCTACATCATGAAATTACTTCCTTCCTTGTTTTTGAGAAAGACAGGATCGCTTGCACGGTTGCTTCCTCGATGATTTAATATTTTTATTTCTATCGAGAAAATATGGTTTTTGTTTAAATACCCAAGAACTGACGAGTTCGTGCTCAAGCCAGACTCAATTACTTGTGGTTTAAAAATTTGACATACAGGCTGTCCCAACAATGTGTTCTCGGGCCATATCTTCATAACTACTGAAGGTACAAAAAAATTTTCAACACAATTTTTTTTTAATTTAAGAGATCTACAACACAAAATTATTTTCATCTATACAGAGTGAATCAAAACAGTGGTGCCGGACACAACTTTTTAATTTCAAATGGATTGCCCTATATATGAAACCAAATTTGGATTGCGCATAAAATTCTACACATTTTCGGTATACCATTGCCTATACCTAAATCTAACCGTTCTTGAGATATTTAACATTTTATCTAAAAACTGTCATTTGCAGCCACTATTTTATTTATTCATATTTTATTTAGTTTTAGCTCTAAGAAAAAGATTTTTGGTACAAATGTAGTTGATACATAAGCTTACAGTCTTTTTCTTTTGGTTTTCCCCTTTTGTCAAATGTGTTTCCTAATTTGTCAAATGACTTTCCAATCCGTTCAAAGTATAGTAGGCCTGCGAACTGGAAATTCATTTGACAAATTCTGAAACATAATTGACAAAAGGGGAAAACCAAAAGAAAAAGACTGTATCCATTAGTCCATTAGTCTTCTTCTTTTTACACCCTTTTAGTGAAAGTGAAGTTTCATTTTAAAAAGTCTTCCTCGTATGACTATTTTTTTTTTGTTAGCAACAGAATTGTACCTACAGTAAACTGATGGATTACTCGTAAGACTTCTGACTATACTTGTGTTTTTCAATTAGGGGAGACTGGAGTCAGTTGTAACAGGGTACAGTCGAAGCACTGCTTATAATTCACAGGCGCTAACTAACGTTTGCTTGAGGGGAAAAGTGTGTGCCTTCTTATTTGAACCTGTTGATTATGAGCGAACGGCAGTTTGTGCGAGGGTTTACACTTTTTAAGAAGCAAAAATAACTATTTTTACTATCATTAGTCTGATTATTATTCTGGCACTTTGTTAGATATCATTAGAACATTTTTTTTATTGTAACATCAGATATTATACTTACTCATCTAGCAGACCAGGAGAGGGGTGGATACAATGTATTGGGTATCCAAGATTGCAGTCCCGGGTATTCAAATTACATGTGCCATAATTGTGAATCTGGCTGATTCTTTTTGATTTATTTATCTATTTATTTTATTTTTGATATATTAAAAACAATGTTATAATTTCTGTATTATTTGTGAATTTGAATATTTCGGGTATTGTCTAAGTTCCTAGATACAAAACGGTCTTATATATTTTTTCCTTATCATTTTGCTTAATAATTATAATTAAACAGTATATTTTCAATTCATTTTACGTTACCTTACGTTACAATGGACCTCACGCATTGTTACAATTGGCCCAGGTATAGGGGTCTATTGTAACATTCTTCGAAATATTTTTAATTGCTTCTGATATGGTTTACAATATAGTAGCAGCTACAACTAGGTATGCTATCCATTAGTAGATAAACAGGTACTGTTTATTTTTGTGTAACTAATTGGAATCCTGTATTCTTATAACATCGATATAAAATGCTGCAGTGAAACTGTTACTACTGACCCCAGTTTCCCCTACACTTTTATTTAAAAAAGGTGACGCTTACGATATTGATAATCATTATCGTCCGATCACTATTGTGCCAATTTTTTTCTAAAATTATATACTTATGAAAGATTCAAATTGCTTAGCGAGAACCAATTTGGTTTCAGAACTGATTAAAGTGATATAGTGGAAGGCCTTGAGAAAATTGATAAAAGTCAACATTCTATAATTAATTAAACTTTGCTATTTGACAAAAACATTTGATTGTGTCCTCGTATGATATATTTACTTTTGCATAAACAGTCCTTTTTATGGGGTGTGAGGTGTGTCTTTGAAATTATTAAAATCATATGTATTGAATAGGTATATCAATGTGTAGAAATTAATAACAGTCAGTCTTCATTATTTTCAGCTAAATTTGGTGTGCCCCAAGGCTCTGTCCTAGGGCCATTATTATTTCTTATTTAAATTAACGATTTCGCTGTTCACATGCATAATAGATACGTAGTGTATGCAGGCGACATTTCATTTATAAATAGTGACTCAAATATATTTAACCTCTTTTAGCCTGACTTTTATTTTAATTGTTAAAAAAATATATAATAAAATAGGTTTTAAGGCCACACTTTGGATTTTTACATCTTTGTCGAACAAGATCTTCCACGGGGAAGTGTCCAATTTATCTCTTCGATGGCATCTGAAGATGATGGGTGGCCATGTTTTTTTTGTAATTGAAGGTTTATCAATCATGCATAGGCCTTCAGCAACTTGACTTCGAAATGCCAAAAGATCGGGGATGTCTTTTTTGTTCATTTCTTGTGCAATTAAATCTTCACGATATCTTATCCAAGCATTTACTAAACACATGTCGACAAAGTGGAAGAATACGCGAAGATACCATTTCTTAGATCGGATGTGGATCCTGTGGTAAGATATAAGTCCATCTAAGAGGTCAACTCCCTCCATGAGCATAAATGTGTTATATTGCTTTACAATATTGGGAGATTGGGACGAGTAACATCAATCCGTTTATCTTTTTTTAAAAAACGATTTAGGTACTTCATCTATAGGCTGAGCTCCACAAGAAGTACTGGCAAGTGTTATAGCTAGTGATGGGATAATTCGAATTAAAAATAACCTGTCATCCGATTATTCAAATAACCTGTACAATTCGATTATCAGATTTCGTAATTCGAATTAAAAATAATCGATAATTCGAGAAATCAGGTTGAAATTAGGTTCGAGTTTCCGTTGTAAAGAGAATTCAGAATACCGGTGAACGGTAAAAGTAGCATCCATCATTAGCGACACACACACGGAACGTTCGAAACGTTCCATAATCGCGTAAATGCGGGGACATTAGCTGTAAATGTTCTTGCATTGATTTGGAAATGTGTTTCCATAAATCCGCCGTGCTTCTTCAGTTCCTCGAGCTTCGCCGTAGATGAGAAGCATCTGTTCTCTCACCGGTTAGTACAATTCATTTTTTCTTTATATGCCGATCGATAAGTCAAAAAACTTTTATATAGCTATCTCCTTCTAACATTCGTGAAACGGCATTGCGGTTTTTGGCATGTCATTTCATCGTAATATTTTCTTAACTCAGATCTATACGATCGGCATACATATAAAGAAAAAAAGAAGTTTAGGGCATAATTCGTGCTCAACTCTACATATTTGTGGAACAAAACGGAAGTGAAGATAACAACAGAACAAAGTAAACGGCGCAAGGCAAGTCAGGACTGAGTTGAAGAACAAACATTTTATATTAAATGAAATAAATATATGAATGTGCAAACTATAAGTAATAAATATTAAACAAAATATGTAATCACAAAATTCCTTTGCAGCTAAAAATAAATAATTAAATAAGTAGTAAGTAGTAGAATAAGAGATCATTCGGAATCGAGTCGAAACGAAAGGCGCGTGTGATTTGCGCAGCTTGACTTGTCATTCAATCGAATTAAAAATAATTCGAATTATAATCCGATTATTTGAATAATCGAATCGGTAGATTTCGATTATTGAAATAATCCGATTATGCCCATCACTAGTTACAGCCTTATTGTCAAACCATTGGACAACTCTTACCTCAACACCATCTAGGTGACTACTATATTCGACATAGCTTCCTCTCCCTTCCTTTTTCATCTTACTGCCACCAGGTAATTTTATTCCAGGAATCCTATTAATACGTATAGTGCCCAAAGATCCGATTCCATTTGTATGTGGTAATATCATCAACATCAAAGGTAAAGAAGAGAACCAATTATCATAATACAATAAACAATTCTTATGGTCAGGAATTGTTTCACACAGTCTCAATAGGTACAATATTTCCACCATCACCAAGGTCAGGTTTTCCTTCAACAGGTAAGATTTTTCCCGCATAAATTTGGAAATTAAATGTACGGTCCTTCACATCACACAGTACAAATATTTTATAGCCCCATTTATAAGGTTTTTTTGGGTTGTACTCATTTGAATGACCACGAAATGGCACTATTTGTTCGTCAATGCACATCACCTGAGGCATCAAAGTTTGGCCTTTGAATTTACTACACATTTGGGTAACAAGTGGCCTTATTTTGAATAACTTATCTCGATCAGGGCCTCTAACCTCTTTCTCATTATTGTTGAAGTGAAGATTGGCTTTTATGCTTTCCCACCACCTATCTCGTGAAAGTCGATCTGCTACCTGGTATTCCTGTTTCTTTTACCCAAAACATCCTATTTCGTGAAAGTCAAACAATTGACATGTAAATTACTATCCCCAAAAATATTTCTAATTCTTGTTCTTCTAGAAGCAGTGGCTTGTTTGGGTTTCTTTTGTAAAGGAATAGGAAAACAATATGCTTTAGTAAATGTTTGGCAAAATATGTTAGAAAGAGTGATAAGCTCTACCTATTTCAGACCTCTCCTCCTCTTCTTCGGAAATAAATTGTGGTGTTTTGCAATGGTAAAGACATGCAAGAAACTTTTTCGCTACATGGGAAACTCTTTTAGTTGAGTTATCTTTTTGTCTGTTTCCTGTAGATGTGCTGGCAGCGAGAGACTGGTTTTTCTCCGAATCCTCTTCTGATGATGTTTCACCTTTTCGTTTTTCTACGGCAGTCCTTTGTTTTTGGTATGTGGTCAGGATCTTCGTCACTGTCGTCAAAGTTATCATCCTCACGGTCACTAGGTGGATATGGATCAATATCCTCCTCCGTAGATATAATTTTAGTCCTACCGGGTAGACAATCATTTGTGAATTTGAATGTTGATTGTTCCTAACTTGGAACCAAATAGATTACTGGTGTGGACGAATGTTCCAGATATGGAACGAAAAGATTTTTTTGATATTATAAGCATTATTGTTAATAAAGACCCATTTTCTATTTAAAATTATCCGAAGATTAGTGCTACATATAGCTTTAACAGTGATTTATATGCACCCTGTATAAAGTACTAACCGAAAAAAAAGTTTTTCTCGGTAAAGTTATGACAGTTTCCATGATTCATTTATGAGTAGGTATTGATTTTTTTGAATTTTAATTTTCATAATATAAATTGAATGTAAATTATCTAGATTAAAACGTTCAAGTGGCTGGCACCATGTTGAAAATAATAATAACATAATCTTCACATTTGCTCCTTTTCATTTTAATGGACCGTAATGACTTAATATAAATTTTTATGAGCATTACTTCACAAAACAAATGCCTCCGCAACCGTTTGATGATTATAATCTTTACTGTTACAGCTTCCTCGAACAGATTCTCTGCTGTGAGTGCGTTCGTAGATATTTTTGAAAGGAGAAAGAAAAAAAGGCCATTTAATGCAATTGTATACCAAACGAGATTGCACGTTAAAATACAGTCATTACGGCGGGCGATTAATTTCCACAATGCGGACGAGGCGGACGCCCGAGGCGGTAGCGTCGAATACGCATTCACCGGTTCAAAATCTAGTTACCGGGTTAATACGTAACGTTTTGTTTCGGGGCGCGCTTTGATCCGAGGTGTAATGGCTGCCGCTCCGCATGCAAATGGCTGCCTGGGCACCGCCTACGTGATCAACATTATTAACAATTAGAAAGTGCAGCTCCTGCAGGGAAAACAACGCCGCATTGCACAGTCTAAGCCGGCGCGACGCGAATCAAAGATACCCGAACGTAACAAGATTTGAACGGCACAAAGCTCGCGAAATTCGACGTTCGCGGAGATTTTCAGATACCGTTTCAGGGATAATAACTATGCAAATTGGAGGGTAGATTGAAATCTTTTCCGCGACGGCGTTTTCTGAGCGCCGCTCTGGATGCGATAAATTGAGTTCCGTGGGGGTTGTCGTTCTGGAGATATCGGGGTGAAGCGGTAGTAGCTCTCTTAATCCCACTTCTGAATTGTGACTTCGGCGTCGTTAGTGAAAGAGATTAAGATATCGTATGTCAAACAGATTGCGACGCAAATTGACCACGATT
Source organism: Dorcus parallelipipedus (assembly GCA_958336345.1). Taxonomy (NCBI): domain Eukaryota; kingdom Metazoa; phylum Arthropoda; class Insecta; order Coleoptera; family Lucanidae; genus Dorcus; species Dorcus parallelipipedus. Next base: position 43,095,884 of record OY284478.1, read on the forward strand.
TGTGATGCCAATTTTAAAATGCCATAAATACGTAGTTCGGGCCGGATACTGCTAATGAGACGCAGTTGAGGACCGGACAGGCTTCCGAAAACACCTAATTTCCCTACGTTGAAAGTGAAGATTAATCACCGTTAATTATTTATCATTGGATCGGTTTCGTTATTTTTATTGTATTTTATAAAAGACAAAACTAATAACTTCAGCTAAACATTTGACTGCGTGAAACAAGATACTCCTTGCAATAAACTGAAATCTTACGGTATACGCTGAAAAGTGAGAAACTTTTTTCACAAAATTTTATAAGTAATACGAGTATAGGCGATAGTCAAACACAGATAAATCAATATTATTCAACAATTTGTGTAAGTTGTTAACATATCCAACGGTAATTTTTTCTCACGAGTTAATAATTTAATCATTTTGAAATTGTAGAAAACTTTTGATTGCGATTCTATTACAGTTTTACACAAAGTGTAGAATTTTATACAACAATGTGTGAAAATAAAATCTTCACACTCTGTTGTAGTAAATTTTTACGTAAGATGTGGAATTTTTTTACAACAAAGTGTTGAAACTTTATCCTCACACTTATGAGAATTTATTGTAGTACGAAAGTCAAATTATGTAATATGGAACTTTTTACTCCAAAATGGAGCAATAATTATTTATAGCAAATAAACAAATGTAAACTTTTTAAGGTAGAGGTGGAAATATATCTGAATATTTTTAAAAATATTTTTTTCTTATTACTGTCTTACCTTTTCTAGCGCTATTATTCTTTTTGCTTTTTCTTTTCTTCCTTTTCTTCCTGTTTGTTACGTTTTTCTTGTAGCTTTTGACGCCTTCTTGGCCGCACTTCCAATGATGTGATAAGTTCTGCATGTTGCTTGCGTGGGTTTGGTTTACTAGGTCCTATTACGATACACAGAGAGAAATGACAAAGAGAAATTTTCTACAATTATATGTAAAAAGGAGTTTGTAGAGATTTTTTCAAAAAATTCAGATTTATTTCTTCCTCTGCTTGATAAATGTTTACATATGTTTGTAGTAAAATTATTACTCAATTTTGGAGTAAAGAAGTAAACGGCCATTTGACTTTTGTAGTACAATAAATTCCTACAGGTGTGAAGAGAAAGTTTGCATATTTTATTGTATAAAATTCTACAATGGAAGGAAAAATATACCAATATTGCGTGAAAACGTTTTCTATATTTTGAAAATATCGAAATTACTAACCCACTAGAAAAAATTACTATTGAATGTGTCAAAAGTTAACGTTTTAATTCAAACAGCTTGTACAGGATGAAAGTGGGGTACGAATCACCTAATTATTTCCATCGTTTTTATCAGATTTTGATGCGCACATCAGTCTAGTCGTCTAGTTCATTGTTGCCAGGATTCGGAGAAAATTTTGTGCCACGTCAGCTCTATGCTCTTTATATTCGCTCATAAACATAAATGTATTACTTCGATGTGCCTACGTAGCGGAAAAAAGTACGCGCAAATGTTAATGCAAACAAGAACGAACTTGTAACGACTACTACATATTACTACAATTTTTTCCCAAATAAAAGGAACTAATTCTACATCAAATAGATTTCAAATCAACATATAATGTAGAACACGTTTACAGTGTATTTACAAATTTAATTTACATACTTTAGGATTACACGTTCATAAATAAATGTATTAAACGATTTCTTCAATAAAATGTATTTTTTTACCACAAATATTATTCTAGAATCGCATGTAAACGTTTCACATTTATTATTCCTGTCTTCATTTCAGGCACAATTTGTAGACACAAAGTCTACAATTATGTTAACAAACACCATTGTTTTTTCTCTGTGTAGGGACAAGTGAAAGTTCTTCAAACGACATTGAAGTTTGTTCGGCATCAGAATGTTCTTTTCAGCAGTAGTATTGGAATCATTTTCAGCAGCGGTATTGACGTCGTTATCATTAGCTCCTGCAATGTGATCAATAGGCATGGTCTGAAATCTTCGTCGGATTGTAGGGAAATATCCTACAGGCTTCAAACTCTGACACTCCATTCTGGTTGGTTTCCCAGGCTTGGTTTAAGATTCTTCCAAATTGGTATCTGGTAATTCTGCGTCCAGGATGAGAGCATGTGCAATGCCTACAAGCTTCATTCCAATAAATTTTTAGTGGTTTAAAGAAAGACCTGTCGAGGGGTTGCAACCAATGCGTGGTATGACTGGGTAAACAGGTAACGTGATTATCATTTTCCGCTAAGAAATCTAAAATATCCCCATCGTTGCAATGTGAGGCGTGACCGTCAAGAATCAAAACAACCGGATTCGGTTCTTTTCTGGGGAGAAAATGGGCTTTTATCCATGATAGGAAAACACTGCTTTTGACGTACACTGCTAAAAATGGTGGTAAAATTACATCTTTTTTACATCAAAATTTCATGTTATTTTACTATTATTAAGTAATAACAAGTAGAATTCTATGTGGTATTAAAAATCTACTTAAAATAACTATTCAATTTTAATGTAAAAATAGTGTATATTTATTACCATTTTTATCAGCGTAGGCTGAATCACGAGACATAACAACAGATCCTGGAGGCATGTTGTCCTCAAACTCTTTTTTTTTGTTTTTACCACTGTAGGTCACATACGGTGGAAGAAAATTGGCTTCTGCGTTGCAGCAAACGACAATACTAATAGTTTCACATTTTTCTGCACTGGTGAGACTTTGAACATCTTTGGACCCTTTCGATGCGATCACTTTCCCGGGCTTGTTACACAGTTGCAAACCACTTTCATCCATATTGAATATCTTCCTGGGCTTATCCATTAAATCATGTGTTTCTAAGGTGTCGAGAAGTATCTTAAAATATGGATCCACTTCATCATGACACATTCCCAGAGATCGATCTCGCGCAGAGCGCATTCGCAAATTGGGATGTCTTTTCATGAAAAGACGAAACCAGTCATATCCTGCTAGCTTCTTTTTCTTATTGAATCTGTGTTTTATTTGATTTTTTTTCAGCAAAAGTATTAGCTAGATGCCTAATATCGTTACAGGTTGAAGCTTTTCTCAATTTCTGAATATACTATCGATATCATAAAAAAACTAGGACAACTTTCAAATCCAGTAGCATGCGTTTCCATTATTTTATTATCTTGAATCTTACTTTATTGTCGAGTAGGTAATTCATATTTATGTTATGTGAAATTTTGATGTCAATAAACCATAATAACAGCAAGAATTATAAAACTATTGAAACGTTACCTTAGGTATGTCTGGAAGGGACAATTTCAAATAATTTTACGTTTATGGTTGGTAGCAGTTTTACGCAGCTAAAAAAATGTTGTCCTAGTTTTTTATGATAGCAATATTACGTCACTAGTTTTTCCTCGTTTATTTTTCCAAGACAATCATACGGACCTAAACTTCCTATCTAAACGATTCCTGCTAGCTCTCCTAAGAAGAGTTCGCAAAGGAATTCTAAATTATTTAGCAATGGAATTGGCACTTCTCGTTTGATCCTGCAACGCCAGTGCAGCAGACCGAAGATTCTCCTCAGCCCATTGTCCTCTGGACCACTTTCTTACATAAGTCCGCATAGTTCACTATAATAAATAAGTACGTGTATATGTACCTAGTACCTACATGTGAAATAAGTAATTTGCAGATTGGCATCTGACCCAACACAACTATGCAACTAACTCCAATGTGTTGGGCAAGATGTTAAGCTCGTTAAATAAATCAAACTTTAGTGCCTATTCCTTCTGCAAAAATAGGAACAACTTACCTTTATCCCAACTAACAATACGCCACAATTGAAAACTTGATTATGTAACAAAATACACGAGGGTGCAGAAACTTTCACACAAAGTCAAAACGTCACTTGTCTGTTAATTCCCGTAGTGCGTATTTTAAGCGACTGACTTTACCGTCATGTACGTAAAAGTAATTTGTAAACTGCATTTTGCGGACATCTACATATGTAACAAACTTTGAATTAGGGTGTCATCTTCCCCAATTTAGCATCTTCACCCCAATTACCTTATTTTTAAAACTTTATCTTCACTAGCAGGACATGAAAAAAGAAGACTCATTCTCAGGCAAAGAATCACTGGACAGTGAGGAATAACCTTTCCTGCAATATGATTGAAGAAAACACAAAAATCATCAGATGATAAGGAACTCCCAACTTTTCGAGATTTACACCTATTAGTTTCATAATTAATTATATGTAAAAAGTGAGCAAATAAAAATCAGATTAGAGTAGGCGGTGCAATGTCTGTGATTAACTGAATTAATGTAATACATTCATGAACTGTCAAAATTATTTTACCTTTCTGTCAACATTTCGTAGAAACTTTTAGGTTTTTTACCAATATGTTGTTTGACATCGAGATAATGGTAAGTGTCGGCTAATTTTTTCAAAATTTGAATTTGTAAATACATTTTCATTCCATTTCTAGGAATGGGTTAGATTATTTATTTGTACAACAATGCAGTGTCGCACCCACGGGGGGGGGGGGGCTAAGGGAGCTAAAGCTCCCCCCAGAGGCAGTTATTACTGTTACTAGAATTTAATAAATAATTTCAATTTTGCTCGAAAAAGAGCACACCGACTTAATTTCGTTTGGTAACGTTAGTTCGGTATAAGTTCATATTATGTTTATTATTTAATATATCCTTGTATACTCTTACGTGATTCCTACAATTATTATTATTTTTAAGCCCCCTTCAAGACAAATTTCTGGGTGCGCCACTGCAACAATGTAATTTTAAGTTAGGTTTCAAGCAAATAGATTTTCATAGGAAATCGTTTTATTATAGTTCTTGATTTCGCGATATTATATTTTTAATATGACACTTTGTTCTATTCACATATAAATTTGATACTTTTGAAAGTTTTACTAAAGCAAATATTATGCCATTTTTTATCCAGCTTCTAGACAGCAAAAAGTTGCTGCTATTATGAATGACTGCAATTTTCTGACTTAAATTCAAATTGTTAAAAAAAAATAGGAAAGGGTTTACATAAATACACTAAACTTTCCATAGGTGCCACTAGTGTTATACAGACTGAAGACTTTGACTTTAGCCAATAGCGGTTTCATGAAGAGCAGCGTCTCGCGATATGTTAAAAAGAAGAAGCACTGCATTTATATTGCCTTCACCATGTCGCTGTATCGTGTCCAGCGTCTCACATTAGCCGTTTAGGATTGTAGGTAGACCTTGAAAACAAGTTGATACAATAATTACCCGACAATGCTTACTCGGTGGAAATAGACTTGTGCAGGTGACCCAATGCTTTGGAGTTAACGCTGAATTTGTGGTTTCGAAATGAGAATGCAATTGCACATTAATTAATTATTGTAAACTGTCCTATTAACTTATTTCCGATTAAAAACTATTCTAGATTATGATTATCGTGACAGTATTCTTAACGTGAATAGTATGGGCACATAAGTTAGCAAATCACTGTCATAAAAAAGAAGTACATATATCGCCTGCTTCATCAATCATCAAAGAAAGCTGCTTAACTAAACCGATAACTCCTTTCGACAAGTTTTGTATGTTGTGTACTTCTTAATTATAAACTTTAGTAATAAAACCATTTTTGCTGCAATAAACATTTTTCGGTAATCAACAAGAGACCAGATAAATTCCACTTACAATTTTACGCTTTCACGGATTTATCTAAACGTATAGTGTATTAGGTGTAACATATGGCCCTAACACTCACGGTCCTTCGAAGTTTTTTTTTAACGCTTGGTAGAGATTTGGAAGCCCTGTTTTCGATAATTTAAGCCGCTTTAGAATTCCCACGTGTTAAGGAACACACACACAAAAAAAAACGAGATAACGACAAATTTTTCGTTAAAAAGTCCTCCGCAGCTCTGAAATATTCTGTTTATGTCTTTCGCAGTCGATATCTTTCTCTACCTCCGTTCACATTCACCAGAAAAGGAGATCGGAGGCGTTGTCGTAGGTGGTGGTGTTAGAGCAGGGCGCTGAAAGACATATCGACATTGACATTCACATTCACACATTACGGTAAGTTTCAGACGGGGGTTTCTTAATAGAGGAGTTAAGAGGTCCTCGGGTTTGTTTAATTTTCGAGATAGGACGTAAGTAACAGTGCGTGCGATGGTATCCGGGGGACATTAGAAACGGTTCTTTTCACAGGGGGTTTAACCTTGCGCTCGTATCGCAGCCCTTTGTTAGAAATTGACACGCTTAAGTAGCTTCACGTCATTGTTTACATAACGGAGGTACTTTTCATTTGCAGGGTCAAATTTTTATTGCGGCCCTTGTTAGGGGAGCGAGCGTTAAATGCGCACAGATTAGAGCAAACATGCAGTCTTTTGATACCAACACATCAGGGCAATTAAGACTTGAAACGTTTAATTAAAAACGAAACCTTATTTACTAGTTTCATTTTGAATTATATTTTATTAAAGTGTATTAAGTATAATGTATAGGAAAACAAAATAGAAAAGAACATAAATGGTTCCTTTCAAAAGTATTAATAATATTCTTTTCGTTGGGGTTTTATGTTATGGCAAGAATTGTACCTAACAAACTTATTTATATATTTTAGTTATCTTTACAAATTATGTATATGCACAGTAAAAGCATATAACTTTAACCATTAAAAATATTAAAGGTGTTTAACAGGAAAATCCAACACCTAGAAGTTAATTTAAAATATTTTACAATAATTTTGTCTAAATTTGGAATAACTTTTTCCTTAAGCTTCGAGAAAAAGCTGGCTCTTCGTAATCGCCATCGAGTAAAAGCGTTTTTACTTTTAACGACGGTCCTTGCAACCGCCCCCGTTTTCACAGAAGTCGAAATAGTTTTATTGAGGAGGAGCAACGACCTTGGCCCCCATAAGACCTACATTTATGTATTTACTACTCTTACTTTTCTTATTTATTATTTTACGGCCGGACCACGCGACACTAAGGGCACGACCTCCATTTTCGGCCCTCCGGATGCATTTAAAAGAAATTCCAAATTTCAAGGTTTTCTGGCTCCTCTGAACCGTATTATATACTGCACGCTATACAGATATTAAAGACAAGAATTTAAAGAAATACAATCTGCCTCAATTAAAAAAGTAAATCTAAATAAATTTGGGGCCAATCATCTTCGAAATAATAAAAGGATCCGTCCTTGCAGTGTTTTGATTTCGTAAACAATTTGATTGGTTTTTATAAATGCAATAAATATAATAAATAAAAAAATATCTATTTTTCCCAAGTTTTGGATAAAATTCGAATGCATATGAATTTTTAGTGCTTTGCGTTTCATCGTTCACGTCGTTTATCTTCAGCATTTAGCTTCAGTAAAATACGATATCTCTCTGGTTTTGATTTCATACTTCGCAGTGCTACTACATAACAATAAAATTATTTATCGGTTCGATACGAAAGTATTGGATCGGGGGGATCCCCGCTGCTGCAGGGACCATAAAAGCTGCTATATTGCGATGATAAATAAACAAAATCGGCGGGCACACGTCGAGCCCTGCACGGCAGCGTTTTTCCTGCTCGATGGTCGTTATTATTATTATTTCAGATGCGACTAATTGGCGCCGATCACGAAGTCGCTTCTGCACGATATCGACCAATAAATTCACGCGGTGCCATACACTTGTCCCGGGCCCCCAAAACACAGCTCGCCCGTGTCCGACACGTACTCGAACATTTTATATGCGCAGCGTGAGCTTTTATTTATGTACGGTGATTGAGGCCGATAATTCATTCATTCATGAGGAGCACATCGAGAACCGATAAAAAGAGCGTACACGAGAAAGAAATTGCTAAAAAAAAGTGTATGTCAGTCAAAAGATGAGTTTACAAGTCTCTATGTTATAAATAGTTTAAAAAGTTAAGATATGCATACAGTCTGCCAGCAAAACAATTCCTGAAGATGTGAAGAGTACCTACATCATTCCTTCTAGAACCATTAAAGGAAAGAATTAAATTTAAAGTAAAAAAGTACGAATACTTGACCTAGAATTTCAAAATGAAAATGATTTGACTTGCAACTTCATCAATCTAATACAATAAGTAACGAGTGTCTAAATAAAAATCTGGTCAAGTAGGTTGTGGTCGAAAATTTTTTCGTTGCATGCATGTCGTTTCTAAGTTCAACGGCTAAGCTTTCAAGTGTAACGTCAAAGTGATTTTGCATTAAAAATAGTTTTTCTTTTCACAAACTACTAAAAAAATGCCCTTTTCAATTGAAGAAAAGACATTTATGATTGAAAGTTACTTTCGAAACGGTCGCAAAATTAACGGTGTCTGGTCCTATTCAATTCAAGACTGTTTGGAGGAATTCCTTGTCCAGTTCCCAGAAATTGTTTTTGATTATAAACAATTTCTAGAGTGCCTAAATCGAAGTGTGGCATTATTTCGACGAACTGAACGATCTTAGAGAACGTATATTTGATAAGTGTCAAGAAATCAACAACTCTCCGGATTTACTGCAAAATGTTGTTAATGGAATTAAAAACAGAATTATTAAATGTTACCGAGAAGGGGGTGGGCATATTCAGCATATTTTATAATAAACGTTTTTAAATTTCACGTTTTCACGTCTTTTACGGCAAAATCACTTTTAACAAGGAAATGATAATTCAGTATCAATTTTGACGTTACACTTGAAAGGTTAGCCGTTGAACTTAGAAGCGACATACATGCAGTGGATAAATTTTCGACCACAACCTACTTGACCAGATTTTTATTTAGACACTCGTTATTATATTACATCAATTTTACTTTTACTTTTAATTTTTGACCGAATTCAAATAATTAATTAATTAATTAATTAAAATAATTCATTTAGAAACCAATTAAATTAATGGAGATACTTATTCTCCAGTTTTTGATAAAAATGTTGTATAGTAACTCTGTTTAACGTTCGATAAAATCGTCAACAAGTTTAACAAATTATCAGAAACTGATGAAATTAAAAGACTAAGTACGAATAAATTTATTCAATAAGAATTTCTTTATCTTCTAATTAAATCACAGATTGTGTGCGTGTTTTTCCAATGTTAGTTTAATAACCCGAATCGATACGAGGTAATTCCGGTAAGTTGTTGAATACGGTGTTTATAAATCGGCGTGAAAACCGATTTTTTTTTTGGGGATTCGCTACCGACCGATTGATAAGCGATCTTGGAAAACTTACTTTAATCTTTTGTTGGATTTCTTATCTGTAGCGTTACTGGAAAACGTCGGAAATACCCTGTGAATCTTTAGGTAAACAAATATTTCCAAGCACAATAAACTATTTAATGTTCAAAGTGAGTAAAATACTACCGAATAAGTATACCTACAGAAAATTTTTTTTTTGATGTTTCAGTGCATTTGTGTCATACTATCACGCGTCAGCACGCGGATGTTTCACAGAGAGAAATGACAAAGTGAAATTAGCCAGCAATAAGTGGCAAGTATGATAAAAACGATATCTTCAATGCAGATGAAACTGGCTTATTTTATAAAATTATGCCAAATACTACGTTGAAGCGTAAAGGGGAAACGGTATCGGAGGCAACATTGCAAAGAGCGTTTAATAGTTCTTGTATCTGCCAATATGACAGGAACCAAGAAAGTTTTTGGTTGTGGGAAAATAAAAAATCCTAGATGTTTGTTCGTTACCTGTGAGCTATAACTTGGATGATGTCGCACTGTTCGAAGAGGAACTAGAAAAATTGAATAGAGAATTTGAAAAGAAAAACAGGATAATTATGGTTAATACGCTTGAAAAAGAGTAACCAGTAGAACAATCAAAAATTGCTTGCAAAAGACTTGGCCAAATATTTTAATGAAGAAGACAATCTGCCATTAGCCCAATGGTATTGTAAGGAAAACGACGAAGAAGAGGATAATTTTTCACTATCGGTTTTTGGAATAAAAATAGTTTGGTTCACCAATTGACCTACTGATTTGTCTGGGCGATATAAATATTAATTTACTTTCATACAATTATGATAGTCTCTCGTTTACTTCAATTTTGGGAGGTTTAAACTTGAAGCAGCTCATAGATGTACCAACACGCATTGCACAAAATTCTTCTTTTTTAATTGACGTTATTATCACAAATGAAGATGCAAACGTCACGAACAGTGGAACGTTAGATGTTCATGAAGTGTCGGATCATAGTCTCATTTTCTGTCAAATTGAGTTCAATATAACGAGACGTACCTCCGTCTTGAGTCTTGAGTTAAGTTTTTTGATCATGTTGCATTTTCTAATGATATGTCATTAATTCCCTGGTGGAACATCTTAATGCTCAATAATATAGATGATAAGATTGACTTTTTGAATTATTATCTTAATATTTTGTTTGACCGTCATGCACTCTGGAGAACATCTTCATTTTCTAAACCAAAAGCTGGTTGGCTTACGGATAATTTGCTATTTATGATGCACCTACGCGATAAAGTTTTTAAAAAAATTTTTAAAAATTAAAAAAAAAACAATCTCCAAGATCATTGGGAATATTACAAGCAGCTGCGCAACCTCACCACCGCTACAGTAAAATCGGAGTAAAAAGCCTACTTAGAATTCTGTTTTAATAACTCCAATAAAAAAATGTTCTGGAATAAACTCAAAGAATTCAATATATTTAATCGTAAGCCAGCGGATATTCCCCAAAATGTACAAGACGTCAATGAAATTAACAATTCTTTTAATAGTGTTACTGGTCAATGTCCTCTTCCAAATGTTGAAATGTTGCAATTCTATAGTTCTAGAACTAATCCTAAGGCCAGCAAATTTAGTTTCAGTGTCTCTGAGGATCAAGTCGCTAAAATAATTAATGCTGTGACTTCTACTTCAACCGGTATCCATCGGTATGATTAAGCGTTGTTGCCCCTATTTGCTTTCTGTTTTTACTCACATTTTCAATTACTGTTTAAGCACCGGTACTTTTCCTTCTCAGTGGAAACATGCTAAGGTATACCGAAAACGAGGAAACCATTAAGTTTTCAAGATCTTCGGCCAATAGCATCTTGCCGACCTTGTCGAAGGTTTTGGAGAAAATTATTGATAATCAACTGCGTCATTATTTAACATTATGTAACTTATTGCCCCCTTTCAATCCGGTTTTCGACCTGGCTATAGTTGCTCCCAAAGAGGATATAAAGGAGAGGTAAAACTCCCTAGCTTACTGTTGGCGGCATGTATACGCTAACACCTCGATGAGCAGCTGGCTGAACTAAAATTATAAATAAGGAAACGGCGCCAATTTTAAATATATATTTCAAATTGTTGGAAATTAAGAGCTGGTTTTATCACCTCCAGTTAACTTTATCTGGCGATTAATTTCCATAGTACACACATAAAAATTTTTGGGATAAAATGTTCTCCTCCTAATCGGTGTTAAAAAATACGGATAGAGTTTTACTTGAAAAGTTGTAAAGCTCATCTCATTTAGTGATATTAAAATCTTTTCCTGATTAAAATGCGTCTAAAAATAGGTGTTAAAAATTATATATATATATAATACATATATAGAAATAACTACCGCAAGGATTAAAATGCTACTTTTGTAGATCACGTTAACACTTTCTAAAGTTAAACGTCCTAACTCCGTTTATTTTAACACCAGAAACGGATGGACGTGAGGAAACACCAGACGCGAGGGAACTCCAGATTTTTATGTGTAACGATTGTAATCACAATTGTTACTATAGGAATAAACCGTCAGATGAAGTTAACTGGAGGTGAAAAAACCGGGCCTTAAAATATTAAATAATCGTGACGTTGAAATAAAATACCACCTACAATTTTTTGTTTTAACTTTTTATTATGTAACAGTTAGAAAAAGAGTTAACAAAAACAGCCTATTGCATTTTATTTTACAAAGGACACTATTGAAACAGTACACTTGAAAGTGATAATAAAAGAATTAATTACATCTTTACAAGCAGTAGGTCTAAAGGTGGTATGTACTATTTGCGATTTAGGAAGCACCAATGGAGCAGCATTAAATCAACTGCAAGCATTGGAAGACAGACCAGGTCCGTACTTTTCTGTAAACAATGAAAACATTATTATTTTATTTAACCCACCACATTTATTAAAATTAACCAGAAATGCTCTACTAAAATATAACATTCAGTATGAAAGAAACAAAGTAGCTACGCTAGAACATATTTTTCAGTGCTTCAAACATGACAGGACTAAAAGATTTCAGTGTTTATATAAACTTCAAGATTATTATTTTGAACTCGATAAAAGTCCTACATGTTACCAATTTAGGTCAGCACTAAAAACATCTGTGTTTAATAATTATTAAACACTTAAATTAATTAAATTTAATTGCTCCCTATAGAAAAAACGCCAACTGTGAAAAAGATGACTGCAGTATTTTAGACAATCTCCAAGATTTAATAGAACAAGATTATCAGCAAACATAACTTACCAATATCAGTGAAAATGAACTTTCTAGTTTCGATATTCCATCAATACAGGACACGAGTGCTTCTGATTTTGACATTCAGGCAGTGGCATACGTTTGTGGTTATTTAATTAAGAAAATTGGACTACCTATTTGTGATACCTGTAAAAAATCATTACTAAGTGAAACTGTGGAACCTCAACATACTTTTACTATGTTTAAAGAAGTAAATGACAAACAAAGACTGCAAAATGTATCTAAGGATTTAATTAATTATAGCTGCATTTAATTCACCGATTTAGATCGATTCAAAAAGAATTTATATGTTCGATTCGTGCAGGATTCACCATAAGCCAAACGTAAAGAAACTGATCCAGATCACTTCTGAGTGATCTACTGATAACAACGAATTGATTTCGGCTGCGAATCGAATGCAGCTTATATAGTGTGTGTTTATGATTTTGTGATAAACATTTTAAAAAGACATGGTAATCTTTTAAATTTAAAGCAAAAACTTAAGATTATCTAAATAACAGTAAAGGTACGTAGTGTTTAAAATTCCACTTATTAGTTTTTTTTACATGTGTATTGCCGAGTATATTTAACAAACATTACCAGTTTCCCTTATTTATAAGGAACAAGGAACCAATTTTACAAAAGCTTCCACTTGAATACTTACCTTGAATTGTCCTTGAATTTATCACTGAAGTTTGTTATTTGTGTTACCATAGATACTAATTTCAAGGTTCTAATATAGTTATGGTAATTTGTGATTGTTAAGAATTTTCAAATTTCAGTTTCGTAATAAAAAAAACCGAATGAAACCAAACATCTACAATCAGCACTTCACATACATAACCTCAATTTCACATTCCAAACAATCTAAATTTAAATATCAAACGCAACTACGCAAGCGCTAAAACGTTTAATTCAACCAGCTGCTCTTAGCGGAGCTGTAATCGCTAGTCTCCTTGTTTATCTATACAGGTTATCCCTCTCGTATATATCCTCTTTGGTTGCTCCACAGCACTTTCGCTTATTATATGTCCAAATAAATTTCTGATAAAGGTAGGTCATGGAGTGTAAAAACACCAAGCAGTTTTTGAAGTTAGTGACATATCAAGCTGTAAGATATGGCCAATTAAACTTAAATTTTACTTAACTACTCAAGAACTGGACAATATTTTAATGTAAATAATGTAATAATTTTTCTTCCATGGCCTACCTTTATCAGAAATTTATTTGGACATATGTTAGATGATATTATCAAAGGTATTGATAACAATAAACTTACAGCCCTTATTTTACTTGATTTCTCCAACGCCTTCGACATGATCAATCATGACCTACTTTGCGATTGAATTGATTGGTAGCTTTCTTTCGGGTGGGACTCAGTCGGTTTTTTTAAACAATTTTAAATCTAATCTTGTCAATTTAAGATCAGGTGTTCCTCAGGTTTCTATCATTGAACCATTGTTGTTTGCCATATATACTTCAAATTTCTTTTCTTTCTGGAACACGTTTTGTAACTGCCATATGTTTGCTGATGATACGCAGCTGTATGCTTCCTTTGATATTTGTGATTTACAAATTTGTATGACCAAAATCAACAATGACTTAAGTGAATTGCTTAATATCTCATCTGAGCATTGTTTACAAATTAACCCTAATAAATCATGTTTTTTATTGTTTGGAAGAGATAAAGCACGTAACCTTGCTTTGCCCATAATTGAATTTAAATTAAATGGTGTACGCCTATCCCACCGTGATTGCGTTAAGAATTTAGGGTTACACATCGATTATAAATTACGTTTTAAGGAGCATGTCACTGCGTGTATTAGTAAAGCATATTGTAATTTAAAAATGCTATATCCTAGCATACATATTCTAACCACTAAAGCAAAGGTATCTCTTTGCGAAGCCCTAGTTTTATCTCACTTTAACTATTGTGACGTGATATACGGTTCTTGTTTGGATTACAAAGATTCGAGGCGAATACAAGTAGTGCAGAATTCATGCTTGAGATTTATATATGGCATTCCAAGACGGCAACACATCTCACATAAGTTAACTGACGTAGGTTGGCTTAATATGTTAAATACAAGATATTTCCATCTTGCATGTTTTTGTCAAAGAATTATTTTTTTCAAAACTCCTCCATATCTATTCGCCAAAATTAGATGTTCGCAGTGTTAACTTCTGCCATAAAGATCTAATAGATACTCCGTTGCATCATACCACATTCTATAAAAGATCATTTACTTACAATACTGCTCAGTGTCTTAATGATTTTGAACCTCATTTAGAAAACTTACCTCCTGCATCTTTCAAATTTAAGTTAAAAAGTAATCTAATACGTGTTCAAATGAGATAGATGATCATTAACCTTTCAATGTTAAATTTTATTACTTTCGGTTTATTTAAAATTAATATCTACTTGCTACATATACCTCTAAATGCATATTTTTGCCATTGCTTTTTTCTTCTTTTCTTCTTTTTTTCTTTTCCTCTGCTCTTTTCTTTTCACATACCTATTAGTATTAGTTAGTTTAACATAAGTTAGTCTAGTAGTCTGGTAGGCCAGATAGAGCAGTGTGCTACTTATCTAGCACGGCTTTCCATTTAGTTCGTAGCGTACTTATGGCCGTTTTCATAATAGTACTAAAGGAGACCTTAATTTAAAGTCACTTTAAGCATAGGAAAACTAATGTGTTTTTATAGGTTAAAGTCGCTTTAAATTTAAAGTTCTATTATGAAAACGGCCCTTATTTATTTATTTTTTCTTTATTATGTTCTTATACTTATTGTAACGTATCGTCGCTATTCGAACTAATAAAACTATTATTATTATTATTAATTGATCAGTGAAATAGATTTAGATAATTATGTTGATGTTGACAATGATTTGCTGACTTCGGAATTACCTAATGATCAGTTGATTGTCAACGAATCTGCAGTTGAAGCAGAACAAGAAAACGACGAGAAGCAGATACACACTTACGTACAGTTGAATCTAATGTTAAAGAAGTCGGTTAATATAATTAGGGCTGGGTCCATGTATCGATATATCGATATATCGATATATCGCCAGCTGTATCGATACACATTTTCAGTTGCATCGAATATCGATACGTATCGATATGTATCGAAATATCGGACATCGAATATCGATACATATCGAAATATCGGATGTCGATACGTATCGAAATATCGAATATCGATATACCGCCACGTATTGAAATATCGAATTACAGACTAACTAAACATTTTATTTATTTATTTGTATTTATATGGTCGAATATTCGGCGTTATTATTTAAATTTATTCCAGCTCTATTCTTCATCTCGTATTTTTTAAGCAAAAACTGGACTTACCCGGTTTTTGCACCAAAGTCTTCAATTCTTGTTTTAAACCTCTGTTCAATATTTCGATACGTATCGATCTTATATTTCGAAACGTATCGATAAATTGATACATATCGATCCGATATTTCGATACGTATCGGTAACCGATACTCGATACGTATCGAATATCGATATTTGATACATCGATACGTATCGATACAGAAATCGTATCGAAATTCGATACACAATTTCCCGTAACGCCTACCTCTAATTATAGTGTACCTGTTTTCAATAAGGAACGCTGCAGCGTCTTAAATTTTCCTATTTGGTAATTAAATCGTAAGGAATATCAAAAATTACAAAGATTAAAAAATGTTTCCTCATGAATGTTTATTTCTAAAAATTAATCAATTAATGTTACCTTCCTAACCTCAAGAAAGTTATTGCAATATTTGTACGGCGCCAACCTTGTTTCTCACATACTAACGATCCAATGTAAATTATTCAAACCATCTGAAAATGTGACTTACCTTAATATTGATCGTCATACGAAAATTCAATTAAGTTAATTCAAGCATTCTTTTGTTACAAGAAAAATTAACTTTTTTTTCAACAACTTTGAAGCAGAAAGCTCACTTAATGAAGCATTTTTGGATAGAGATAAGCTGAGTTAAATCATCTTATATTGAGCCCAGGAATGTCTGGTTAAGCCATGTCTATGGAATTTAGCGACACGCTGTACATAATATGACGGGCTTACAAGCAAAGTCAAAAGTTACTTCTTTTCTCGAGTTTTTCGGAGAAATCAGTTATTACCATGTTGTAGGATTTAACATAACCTTAAATAAAAATTCCAGTCGAAAGGCTGAATGTAAATACCGCGTGGGCTCTTTCTTCCAGACAATCGGGAAAGATGGCCCAAAATTTTTTGGGAGTGATGGTCATAGTTTAAATTAGGTAAATAAATGCATGATGTAGCGCCAGCTCATAAATATGCGCTCATTTGCAGATGCCACACAAGTACACAAGAAAAACCACACATATCCGTGGTAACTGGTCACAAGAAAATTTGACAAATGCAATGAGATGTGTTGTTCATTAAAATATGTCTATTCGTCAAGCTTCTGCTTAATTTAAGATACCACGTAAAACCTTGGAGCGGCGATGTAAAACCGGAAACTCTGAAAAGTGAAACATGGAGCCTAGCTGCCTATTTGGAAAGGAAAATGAAGAGCGACTAGCATGACATATTTTGACCATGCAAGAGCGTGGTTTTCCGTTAACCAGAGTCGATCTGAGAACCACTGCTTATCATTTTGCTCAACAATTAAATATAAAACATAAGTTAACAATTAGACTGAAAAAGCTGGATACGACTGGCTTAATTTGTTTTTAAGCCGACATCCTGAAATTAGTATCCGTAAATCGCGTTTCTATAGCTAGAACAACGGCAATGAATAGAAAAGAAGTAGCAGAATATTTTAGTTTGCTTGAGAAAACCATGACAAGCCTGCAAACATTTTTAATATTTCTTTACATTATGTTTGTTTTGTTTTATTTTATGGATCAATAAACGTCGTTATTATTATTATTATTATTATTATTATTATTATTATGAAACGGGTCTTTAACTGAACAGTAGAACAGGTGAAGTACTTGGAAAAAAAAGATCAAAAGTCGTTTCAACGGTGACAGCCACAGAAAGAGGAGAAACAATTACGTTGGTAGTTTGCTGTACCTAATGCTGAAGGTAATTTCTTACCGCCTGCTGTAATAATAAAAGGTAAAAATAAATAGAAAGAGTGGGAGGATGATTTGTCACTGGGGTCAAGGTTATTCATGTCACAAATATCCGCATACATAACCGCAAGCATTTTTTTTTCAATGGATGCGTGAACATTTTGTTCCTAGAAAAAGTAGGGAATACACGATCCAACATGTCTTAACACATGTACGCGCGTACATGTTCGCCGAACATCAACGTCACATAGTACCATACTACACACGATCGAACTTGTCTTAAGACATCTTAGTCCAGTTATCAACCAAGACGATGTCGGAAGAGTTATCTTTGGTGGCACTGGCGTGCGCTATTATAGTAAAACAAAAATTTAAAAAAAAATAATAATAAACAAAGCTGTGATAAGTTCCCAGTTTAATAGTTCCAATTGCAGGATCTGCCACCACACATTTCCGGAAATTTATTTGTTAAAAATCATAAATTGGCTGTTTCGAGGTGCTGTGGAAAAGAGTATGCACGACGTCGACGCACTGCATTGAATAAGTCCGTGGCGAACATGTGCGTTTGGCAACCACACGATCGAACATGTACGCGCAAACATCAACGCACGTACTTGTTTTCAGGAAATCCAGAAAACAAGTTCGACGGACTTTTTGTATGTGCGTACATGTTCGAAGCGTTTTTCGGGCCAACACACGCACGTTGATGTTCGGTGAACATGTATGCGCTTACATGTGTTAAGACATGTGGGATCGTGTATTCCCTGCTAAACAATTAGGAAAAGTCCTATTGATACTAGACGGCCGTCAATTCTGTTGAAATGTTGGAATTTGCAGAGTCGAATGATATCATCATTTTGTGCTTGCCCAGCCAAATCACGCACTATCTTCAACCGCTAGATAGAAGTTTTTTCAAGTCGTTGAAATCATATTATTATGAGGCGTCTCTTTTGAGGCTTAGAAATAATCGTAGGCGTCGCATCACTAGGTATCAATTTGTTGAGCTATTGAGTAGAAGCTGGGGCTTGGCTGCTACTACACAAAACGGTTCATCAGGCTTTACCTTTCAACTCTGACATCATACCAGATTACGCCTTTAGCGCTGATGTAACCTCCTCGAAAGAAATAGCATATACATATATCACCTCAAAAACAGACGACTTCTGCAACAGAGTCTCCTAACCGCATAGAAGCACACTCACCGTCTTCTAGGAAAGTGATTGCTAAAGATCCTCCTTCAAAAATACTGTCTGATTTGTCGCCTCCTATTCCAGAGAAGCCAACTGGCATTAAAAAAACGCGTCAAACAAGTAGCAGCTGTTTTAACTTCTGTGGAACATGTGAAATTACGCAAAGAGAAAGAGAAAAAATCAAAAGAAAAAGAAAACAAGAGTCAAAGTAAGAAAGTCAAAGAAAAGCAGCGAAGAAGATATAGAGATGCATATAGAAAGTGACGAAAGCGGAAGCGATAATTTTGATGAAAATTTGTGCGCAGGATGCGGAGAAGACTACAGACACACGAAAAAAAAGTTGACTGGATTAAATGTGTGAATTGCCTGCTGTGGTTGCATGAAGGCTGTACGTTTTACGGCGACTTCTGCCAAAAATGTGGGAAACTTGGTAACGAGCAAAAGAAAGCCAAGACAAAATAATAGGTTTCTCTGGCCATCTGTCCCAGACATCCAAGGCCACCAAAGCAAATCTAATAAAAAAAGAAAAAAACAAAATACAAACGTAATATAAGGTTCTTGACAAAAATAGGTTTCTCTGGCCCTCTGTCCCAGACATCCAAGGCCACCAAAGCAAATCTAATAAAAAAAAAAAACAAAATACAAACGTAATATAAGATTCTTAACAATAATAGGTTTCTCTGGCCATCTGTCCAAGACATCCAAGGCCACCAAAGCAAATCTAATAAAAAAAAAACAAAATACAAACGTAATATAAGGTTCTTAACAATGAAGGCTATGGCCATCTATCCCACGACTTCAGGAAATAATGGCCATCTGTCCCAGACAATCATGACCATCACTCCCTGAAGTCGTGGGATAGATGGCCATAGCCTTCATTGTTAAGAACCATATATTACATTCGTATTTTGTTGTTTTATCAGAATTGCTTAGACTATGTTGTACAAGTGTACTTAAATTATTGATTAAGCAATAAATATTTTTAAAAATATTTGACTGTTTTTTCAAGCAGTAAAAAATCTATAGCCATCTATCCCGGACTTATCCTAGTCCCTTTTGCTTGTACGCCCACGATACATAAAAATATACATTTGAGTTTGCTTAGTATGACTTAAAATGACTGATGAAAATGAAGAGTGTGTTCTCGAGCAATATCTCGATAACTACTGAAGATACAGAAAAAATTTCAACACTATTTCGTTTTTAATTTTAAAGGTCTACTATGTAAAATTATTTTCATCTGTACAGAGTGAATCAAAACAGTGGTGCCGGACACAACTTCTTTATTTCAAATAGCACACCCTATATATGAAACCAAATTTGGATTGCCCATAAAATTCTACACATTTTCTGTATACCATTGCCTATACCTAAATCTAACCGTTCTTGAGATATTTAACATTTTGTCTCAAAACTGCCATTTGCAGCTGCTATTTTATTTATTCATATTTTATTTATCTTTAACTCTAAGAAAAAGATTTTGGTACAGATGTAGTCGATACATAAGCTTATTATAGGCCATTATTAAATGTGCTTTTATCGCCACAGGGTGGTGATGATAATAAACAAAATCTCAGAAATTTCAAAATGACAAAACTCAATTTTCTTAAATAGCATGTCCTATATTTTTCTATCTTAAATTCTTCGTTTAATAAAGTATTTTTATTTTTGTTAAGTATGTCTTATACCTAACTGCGATATTTCTTGAGATTTTTGGATTTATTTGAATTATTTCTTTTAAAACCCAGTTATTGTCTAAGGTGGCCGTGGAAAGCGGCAAACAAATGAAGCTGTTGACTTTATTAAGTAATTTTCAAGCGACAATAATGTACAAGCATTAGTTATTTTAAGTACGGACTCCTTTAAACAATTATACATTTTTTTGTACTTACATCATACATGCCCCAAGCTCTTTATGAGCTTGTCAAGTACGTGTTAAGCCAGCTATTATAATATTGCCCGCTGCGGTTGCGACCGACCTACTAGGTGTTTTCCCTTGGCATTCGCCTTACAAACTGGGGAAACGCAGAAAACCTAGATCGAAGGGGCCGATATGAATTCTGAACACAATGCGACTCATAAGTGTTCCATCTCTCACATAGGACCCATATGTACTAGGAGGCGATTAGAACACACACCTAAAGTTGGTCGACCAAGCGTCAAGCCCGTTGCCAACGGACCCAACCAACTTGGCCTGCAATAATTTAATAAAGAAATAATTCAGTAAATCTAAAAATTCATGTCTTAAGAAGTTCACAACTAAAAGTTTCCAACAGCCTAACACTTTCAAAAGTAATTACTAATGTCAATCGGTTCAAAGTTTGCCGTTTTCCACGGCCACCTTAGACAATAACTCGTTTTAAAAGAAATAATCCAAATAGATTTGAAAATCTCAAAAAATATCGCAGATAAATAGGTATGACATACTTAACAAAAATGAAAGTACTTTATTAGACGAAGAATTTAGGATAGAAAAATATAGGGCATGCTATTTAAGAAAATTCAGTTTTGCCACTTTGAAATTTCTGATATTTTTATTTTTTATTTTATTACCATGACCACCCTGTAACGATAAAAGTAAATTTAATAATGGCTTATAATAAGCTTATGTATCAACTACATCTGTACCAAAAATATTTTTCTTAGGCCCGGTATTATAAAACTTTTTACTTTTCAAGTAACATTTATTCTACAACTAAATTAATTTACTTGATAGATTTTCGTATTATAAACGTCAAGTAACTTTACTGGCATAATAAATCTACAGAATAAAATAATCCCTCGATTTTCAAACAAGTAAAGTTTAATTGTTAGTTTAAACTGATAGCAAGCAATCTAAATGTCGGAGACCGAATTTCTTTACATTTCTTTTTCACCTGAACAGAGATCGATAAGCAGCATCTGCATCAATTAAATAACTTTTGAAATCCTTAAAATAAATTTGAAATAAAAATTATATTTTAGGTAAGTTAAGTGGAAAAACATTACTTAGGTTAAATTCTTGTAACATTTAGTAAAAATATTCGAGTTATGTCCTCAATATCACCCGTGAAATCTCTGTCATATATCAGCGTGTCTTCGATATCAACTGAAGAAGAACCTCTGCACACGGAGAAAAATCGTATTGTTAATTTTACCACAACCGAATTTGTTGAAATATTGTTGTTTATCTTCGTACAAATATTGACTTGAGAGAACCACATGTTGTAAATGCGGTACAACTATTTTATAGTATACTTTTGTTTGAATATTACTTTTAAGAATAGTTGGACAAAAAAGTGTTTATGGTTAGAACAACAACAAATTAATATTTATTATTTTGTGTTTACTATACTAATTCATTATTTTAACGCCGACATGTCATTGTGAATGCATCATACTATACTACTACATTATTTTAACACTGACATGTCATTTGTGGATGCATCACCACCAATTCGTAGTTAAAAGCTATAATATTGATGTTGGGTTGACGCCAAGACGTGATTAACATGAACAAAAAACTTTGTGTGTTAATAGTATATTATTATACAAGTTTTCAATAAGTGACGCAAAGTAGAAAAAATAGTATATTATAACACTGATAAAAACTACAATTTCAGTTGTTCACAAAAATAAAGTTGAAGTACCAATATAAAATTTGTGTCGTATATATGACACCAAATTCTTGTTAGATGTTTTACAATTGTTGGTAACTTAACAAAATATTTTTTTCCGTGCAGATGGTCCAAAAGCGTCGGCGTCCTAGACTTTTTAGACCACGGCAAACCCCTTTAAATGTTATGATGAAGAAAAATTTAAAAACAGGTTTAGATTAGCCAAAGAATCTGTTGAATACGTGTTAATTCTAATTAATTATATTTTACAATAATTTTTTCCCATGTTTCTGTTTTTACTTTTACACTCAATTAGGTATCAGTTTGTTTATTTTTAACAATATTTTTGAAGTTACTTAAAATATCAAGTAACGTTTCTTTTTCATGTTCCGTGTAATTTTTTCCTCGTTTCCTTTTCTTTTTTTATTTTTAAGTATAAACTTTTGCGCTAATTCAGTGTTAAACGTCAAATTAATGACTAATGGTAACGCCATCTACACTCTAGTCATTACTCTATCATTACTCTGTCGGTAATTTTAATTTAATTGTTGGTTTACTATTTACTTGGTAGATTACTTTTATAATACGCAATATTATTTATTCAGCAATTTACTTATCAAGTAAATTTGCTTGAAAACAAACTATTTGGTAATTTATTTGATAATACCCAACCTTAGAGTTAAAAATAAATAAAATATGAATAAATAAAATAGTGGCTGCAAATGGCAGTTTTTAGACAAAATGTTAAATATCTCAAGAACGCTTTGGTTTAGGTATAGGCAATGGTATACAGAAAACGTGTAGAATTTTATGGGAAATCCAAATTTGGTTTCGCATATAGGGCATGCTATTTGAAATAAAAAAGTTGTGTCCGGCACCACTGTTTTGATTCACTCTGTATAAATGAAAATAATTTTGTGTTATGGACCTCTTAAATTAAAAACGAAATTGTGTTGAATTTTTTTTTTGTATCTTCAGTAGTTATCGAGATATGGCCCGAGAACACACTGTTGGGGCACCCTGTATACAAACCGCTTATTATGACGTGGGGTGACGGGGGGAATGAGAGTCACTTAAGGAAAAGCAATGTATTTTGAAAAATAAAAAAATAAAGTGTATTCTCTCAACAATTTTATGCTGTTTCGTATAAGGAATTATCGTTAAAATGACGTAACTGTATCATTCCTGTTATTAATACAAATTATAATATATTCATTTAAAGCAAAAATGGAATTGGCTCTTATTGCCCACATGTTAATAAAATAAATACTACTCCTTTCTTTCACAACGCAACATAAAATATATTACTGAAAAAAATACGAAAATAATGATAAAAGTACTTGAACATACTTGTTGAAGTATTAGGTGCAAAAATCACATATCCAACTAGTTTACAGTGTTGTTCTTGTTCAGTCCTCGGCACCTTCAACAATAAAACATACTATTATAATATCAGGGATAATAAGAGTCACCTATGGGAAATAATAATTGGCTCTCATTACCCCAGGTAGCATTAATATTTTAGGTACGAAAATTAGAAAAGAAGCATAGGTAAACGAGAAACCAAATAATAAAAACATAAAATATATTAACAACCTAGTAATATGAAATCAAAACATTGTCCAAAAAATAGTACCTGATTACTTATTTTCTCGATTAAAAATTACGAAAAATAACAAGACAAGTCTTAAATTAAAACAAGTGCTCACTGTTATTACTACGCATTGTTTTTTTGCCATAAATGGATATTCCATGCGTCCTGGGCGGGAAGGGGTACTGCTTCACCAAATTTAAATTTTTTTCGTTTGTTAGTTATACCTAAACCAGGCCGACTCTTATTGCCTGCAGGCTCTCATTATCCCACTCTCCTCTAGGTATTTTACTTTTTTTAATAATGCATGGTAATTTAAATTTTATAAATTCAATAAAGAAAATTGTTATTGAAGGTTCATACTTAGTCGAGTTTGCAATTACAAATCGTATTAAATATTTACAAATTTTTTAAAACTTTTTTATCAATTTTCATAGTTTCATGGAATTTGGACGGATGTATAGCTTTACTGTACAGCATTGAGGAGAGTAACTACGCACTTTTCACTGAAGCTAAGACATGCCACCTAAATCTCATTACAAGAGTTGATAAAAAATTTAAAAAATCACTCGGTATGTTCGTGACATAGAATATGAAAAATAAAACACCTTTATTAAAAGATTTTCATAAAGCGTCAAATGGACAAATTATTTCTCGATATGCCAGATTTCGTTTTAATTAAGTAGGTATAATTTACTTCGCATTATTTGCACGCAGTACACACGAATTCTAAAAATTTTCTTTTACAAAAAAAAAATCGTTTCCTCAACTAATAACATAGATCACAAAAGTGGCTTCATTAAATTAATAAATTAACTTAATTGCTGACGCGTGTTCACCTAACGCCTTTTGTGCCTATGAACTTATGCATTTCCTGTTTCCGTCGGAAAATAATAATAGAAAAATAATATTTGGCACTTGTCTCTTGCAGCAAACGCTTTTCCGGTGGATCCGGTAGTCCACACCTTAAAGGGCGCATGCCTTTTACTCACCAATAAGGTACCGACAGCCTCGATCAAGGCGTGTCGAGCTACCACAGCCTACTACTTGCTCCCCTCCAGGCTACCTGATAGCTAGGTGGCATCCAGCGGGCCAGTTTGTCGCCGCATTCAGTCTAAAACAGTTGAATTAGAATACATTTGAAACAGTCCCAACACTTAAATTTTCCACCCCTGTGTTTGCGGTGAGCTTTTTTTCTGGTGATTATCCGAAGGAATGTCTATGCTGAGTGACTACATGGAACCGTCGAGATACATCAAAACACACCAAGGTGAGTCTCTTTTATTTTCGATAAAATTGTCCGGCATTCAAAGTGTTTTTCGCGTGTTTTTGTCCGGTTAATCTTTTTTTTAATTACAATCACTCTCTCTGAGATAAAAACAATCGAGATAATTTCCTGCGCTCACTCTCAAAATAAGTCCAGATCGCATCTGACTTGGCTTACAATTAAAGTAAAGTAATCGATAACATCGCAGGGTATCAACCCGCGTATCATCCTGCGCACCTACCAGAAGTCAAGCAGGAAGCCGACAGTACTTCCCCACTCCTGACGCCCCCGCACACGCCGACTTACGGAGCGTCGCCGCCCCCGCCATCGAGATACCCCTGCGAGCAGTTCTACCGACCCGTGGAGCACACGGACGCAGCCAATTACCACCACGCATTTCCGCCTCCAAGTCATCCCGGAGCTGCATTTCCGTATCCAGGTTATAACGTAATGATGATGAACCAGTGGTTACGAAACGCCGCCCTGTATCACGCAAGAAATCAGTTGCACGACTTGAGGCCCCCAGGACGTGCCCCGTTGCCCGTTAAGATGTCGGTGGGCTCAACGAGGCCCAAGAAACAGTTTATATGTAAATACTGCAACAGACAGTTTACGAAGAGCTACAATTTGTTGATTCATGAGAGGACGCATACCGATGAGAGGCCCTATTCTTGCGACATCTGTGGCAAGGCTTTCAGGAGACAGGATCATCTCAGAGATCACAGGTATAATAATTTGTTTTTCTTTTTGTTTTAAAAGTCGTTCTTTCGACTACCTACATTATATTATATTTTTATTTTCGTTAATTTAATTAAAATGTTAACTCACTGAAGTCTCTGGAATTTATTCTCGTTTGTTTTTCATGAAGCTTGTCTTGTCATTATGTAATGTATTGATGGAACTTTCAACTGAAAGTTTGTAATTACAGCGTTTAGGCTGAATCTTGTCAGAACAGGCACACATTTTTTTTACCTAGAACGGTTTAATTTAATTTCATGGAGGTTGTTGCAATATTTTTTGGGCATAATGACCAATTTGACCTGAGTATCATTTGATGTAAATTTGTCGTTTTATTTCTTCCAAAAACATTTACTTGTCTGTCGATTTTATTTGTTTAATAAACGGCGAAAGCGTCCTTTTGATCTTCAACTTTAATTTTCGATTGTTTAAAGTAAAAAATGAAGATTTTAGAAACATAATTGTTTTTTTTTTATTTACCTATTGAGAGCAAGGAGATTTAAGTTAGAAATTATTACATGATCATCTTAATAAATATACATAATAATTATTGTTAACGTAAAACTAGAATATGTATTTAAGAAATCGTCAATTAAGATATGAGGAGGTCTTCGTTTGGTATACATGTTTCATTTTAAATCTAAATTAAACAATGAATTTAAAACTAATTATAATGTGACAGAAATCAACATAAACACCTATATCTTGTGGAAAATCTTCATTTATTAAAAAAACTTGAGGTTTATTAAATTTCTAAATCACAGATTTTGTTTTTCAAATTAAAATGCTCATAAATGAATTAGACAAGCTGGGAGATAAATAACCGATGGAGTCGATAGATAATAAATAGCCAGAATTGGCCCTAGACATAGACGGAAAATTCCCGGAAAGTTAAAACGAATAAAACCACGCCCGTAGGTATATTGCTTAATATGCTTTTTTTTTAAATCGTATTGTAATGAATTTGAATAAATTTATAAAATTATATTTTACGTTATGCCTACGTTTTTTTTTAAATTTTTGCTTCATTTACGCACTTATTCTTAGCGATTAAAATCTGTGTGTTATTAAAAAACAAAAGTAAAAGTATTCTTTATATGTCAGAAACTTTTGGATTTTTTTCTAACTGAAAATTCCTTCAATTGTTACTCCTCTATAATAACCGTTTTGCATAGAAACTATATCACTTGTTCCTAAAATAGTATATCACTATCTTTTTATTATTTTAAATAAGTAGTTCATTTATTAAAGGATGAAAGTATAACATAACTAAATTGAGTTCGTATTTCTCTGTTCTCTAATTGTTTTTATTTATGATGTTTATTAATTCAAATTATCGTTGTTAGTAGTTATGCTAATTGCTGCAAGATGAACGAGACTCTCTTTCTTCCTTTCTTTTAATTAGGTCAACACCATTTTACCAATTAATAGAAATAATACAATTCAGTTCATAGTTCCTCGTCCGTAATAAATTGTTTGCACAGAGAAAGGCAGTGGTTCCAAATATAATACAACTAATAATTATTAGGCTTAAATAGTCGGAATACTTTTCCTAACACTGACAATATTAAGCCGATTAAAGGCAGACCACTTTACTTGGCGCAATTTATCTTGCAGCAAGTCGCAATTTTTATTGTGCGCAAGCTCATCCGCAAAATATGTGTGGACATTTATTTTTAATTAACTTAAATAAGACCTTTCAAATATAAGACACGTTCAGAAATTAGTACCTTTCATTGCGAGTACATATTTAGAAATTGTTTAAATACCATGCCACCCGCAAATATAATTTTTGGGTGCCAGTTTCATTGCATTGCATTGCGGCTTTAACCAGGCTTTAAGGCCGCTTTACAGTGTGCAATTTTCATTGCCTGCAATAAATAATTGCGGCGATTTGTATTGCACGCATGCGCAGTATTTAGGCCACTTTACAGTGTGCAATTTTCATTGCCTGCAATAAATAATTGCTACGATTTGTATTGCATGCATGTGTAGTATTTATATTTCGATCAACTGTGGCAATTTTTGATTGCATTGAAGAAAATAGCTCCGGACTTATTTTTCTTGCATTGCAACGGCGATTCTGGGGAATTTGTTGGTAATTTGTGAAATATCAACTTCATAAAAATAATAAATAGCATATGTGACAGCGATTAGATCGATTTTCTACCATTAACGCCGAACTTGCAATAAGTATGCACAGAGCAGCACTTATTTTTTTCCAACAATTGTTGGAATACATTGCTACTTTAACACGAACAAATTTAATAAAATGATTGTTTTTTAGTAAGTTGTAAAGTTGATGCTTGATTCATCAACAATCTTTATTGCCATCTGTAAAGTGTTCCGCAATAAAAATTGCTCAATTCTTCATTGCTGCAATTATTTATTACCGGCAATGAAAATTGCGAACTGTAAAACGGCCTTTATTAAGCAGGCTCTACGCAGACACAATGCATTGCACACAAAAATTACATTTGCTCACAGCTTTTTATATTGAAGCTATTTCTGAGTACACAGACAAAAATGCGGAGTTAGATTTAACACAGTTTTTACTCTTTTTGGTTGTTCCCTCGCGTCCATTTACACAAGTAGTTAAACACGATGATGTTAAAATTTTTAGGAATAAAAGTAACCCCAAGAAGGAAATATATTTCCTCTGCAAAAGATATAAAAGCATGTTGAAGTACCTAACATTAAAAGTGTGTTGACTCTAACTTTTTAACACAGTTTTGTTGTTGAAAAAATATTTAACTCTTCAAATCTGTAACATGTTCATCGGTTTGGAAACATTTAAACACACATATATGTTAAATTAATTTTAACAACGTAACAGTGCAATATTTCTCGGTTTCGTATATAGCGTAGTTTCTATAACGTGAACGTCCCCTAACATGAACACCCCTAAACGTGAACACCTGCATTTTTAAAACGTGAACCAGATTGGTGTTTAACATTCTAAAACGTGAACACTGGTATAAATGCATTTAGATTTATCAAGTTTCAACAAGCGAGTAAATTAGTTCTCAGTGTCTGCTTACACTCCGTGATTATAACACATATACAGGGGTCCATTTCTCGATGACAACCATAGAGGTCTCAGTTATTTGAAGAATTATGAAGTCGGTTAAATTGGGGCAACGTTACGCATGCAGCTTAATAAGCTGAAAAGAAAATTCACATATCTTTTACGGTTTTCAAGACATTGGAAGAAAAGGAAAAATCGCGATTTTTGTTTTTGAGTTTTTGTTTGTATCTTTTTTAATCAGGATTATTTCGAAGCTTTTTCAATACATATTCTAAATATGTATAATAAAAATATGCATATATACAAATATGTAATTAGCATTCCAAAACGTGAACTTTTCGAAAACGTGAACATCACTGTCCTTAATTAGTTCACGTCTTCGCGACTACACTGTATTTAAAATTTTTAACTATTGTGCAGATTGTTAAATATACATCGAAACGAGTTACTTTGAAGAAAGTTTTTTTTACATTAGGTGAAAATTTAACTTTTCTGTAAAAACATCTAACTACTTACTCCTTAAACCCTGCACGATTTTAAATCTGTGTAGTTGCAATGAAAGGTACCAATTTCTGAAAGCAAATATTTATGATGCATTATATTTGAGTGGTCCTTCTGAGATTAATGAACAATTATTGTTCACACACATTTGCCGATGCGCACGCACACGATAGCAATACATTTGCCTCCTCGTGTAAACCCTGCTTTAAGAAAGTACCAAAACGATTAGTTGTCGAAAAATTAAATTATTGCTACAATAAAACTGCGTAAATATAGAAATTGAAAAAAGTTATGTGTTTAAGTTCGCTATTCTGAATGCAAGAGGCAGGCGAAATTATTTGAAAAGAAACTATACGAAAGTATGTACTTAAGTACTGTAAAACCGGATGTTACGTAATATTTATTTTCTAATGTTTTTTAGCAATACCTTTTCTCTGAAAAACAGGCTTCACCCACAAGATAAACAGCGTATTTACAAAACTTTGAGCTAAATTTCAGTAAACTGTGTTAGCAAATTCATGACGACCCCGAGTGGAGTTTCATTTCTTCTATGTTTATTTAAAATACATAATAGTTTCTTGATTAAATGTGATATTTTTTTCGGGTTCTCAAAAACCTTAGGAGTATTATTACTGTTATTACCTTACTACATGTTTGGTATTGGTGTTGGTAATATAAAATTGAGAGCTATTAAGAAGATAAACTTCAAACTTATTTCATTAATCTTGCTCAAGTTTCATATATTTACAAGTACATAACCAGAACATTCAGTCGTCGGTCTATGTATTATTTCATTACTAGACATCGGAATACATACAGTGTGGAAGTAAAGTAAGTTACAAATTCGACTATTGACTATTAACAAAAGTTTTAAATTACACAATCATGTTGAATTTAAATATATAGGGCGATACATGCAATAGTTATGCCATCGAAATTTTTTAAAAAATAAGAACCTCCTATTTTTGTTTGATATTTTAGTGGTTCATATGTCTGTCAAAATTGCCATGTTTACCTCTTGCATAAGAAAATTTTTGAGAAAACTTGTATTGAAATCCAAAAAAGAAAAAACCTTTTGAGCATTTGCTATTTTATTTTTGCATTTTGAGCAGTTATTATAACTTTGATTTAACAACATTGTTTTGAATTAGTATTACATATTTTTCAAAATAATTTTAGAAAAAAAATGTTGAAGGTTCACAAATGTCTGTGTGTCAATTTATTAAATTTCTTTTCCTATATTATCAGTTTAAGAAACTACATAAAACTGGGGAATTGTCGTTTTACTTAGAGACTTCCTGCCGCTTTGATGAGACGCCTGGTATTTATTTTTAGCGTCATCCATGAATCAAGCTTGCAAATCTTTTCACTGACGACGTTCAAAGTTTAAATAACCTTAACGAAAGATGCGCGTTGGAAATTTTCTTATTAAAATTCAAAGCCCCCGAAAAGATTTTGAAGAATCCCAGAATTCATGTGACTACGAGCGCCATCTCTTCGCCAGCACTTACATTATTTACTAAATTATTCTTATTATGTCACAAATCGTCGGCCTAATTTCAAAATCTCGTAAGTCATGTAAACGTCATTTTACATGGGAGCATAAAAACCATCTCATTTTCCAATAAACTGCCGGCTTACGAGTTTTGATTAAAGTCTTACAGATGTTGCTACGATCGAAGACAACTTACGAAATTTTAACATACTCTAGCCTTCAATCATCTTAACAATAATATTCTCATAATTCAATTTTGTCCATTTTCGGACTTTGAAATTAGGTTTTGAAACTAGGCCGACGAAATCGCTTCTCCCGTTTAAATACAATATAAAACTAAGGCACTATGATTTCGCTTACAAGTTGACCTGAGGCTTTCAGTTATTAATTACCATCGCCATCTCTGGATCAAGTTTGAAAGTCCTTTTAATTAAAGTTCCAGAATTTTTCAAAGATTCAACTTAGCGAACGCTTCGCGATTGAAATTTTTTTGAGCCCTGGAATGATTTTAGAGCATCCTAGAATTCATATGATTACGAGCTCCATCTCTCGGCCAGTGATCAAATTATTTATTAAAAAATTCTTTATTATGTTTGTTGTTATGTTATAGTTTATTTTTTATCGAAATTGTTCCTTACTTTTTTCCACACTTTACATGCATAATGGTAATCTTCAAAAAAAAAAAAAAAATCAGTATACCATTTTACAAATTAATTATTGTTAATTAAGTTAGTAATTACTGAATTTAATAAAGTAGCTTACATGTAGATTTCACGAAAAAATTAAAACTGAAGATTAACATTTTGCATAATATTATAGGTATTTTGATGTCTACTCGTTACTATATATAGGCTGTCCCACGACATAACGGCTGTAGCTTAAGGGTGTGTTGCTTAGGTCATTTTAAGTCAAAAATGTCTAATGAACATATGTGATAAACTTAGTCGTAATGAAGTTACGACAGTTTTAACTAAAAAGTCAGAGGGAAAGAAGACATATTTTTTTAAATTTAATTAAAATAACTTGATGAACGTACTAAGGAAATAGTAAATTTGAGCATATTACGACATTTTAGCTCTTTGATGGTTGAAGAAGTAACTCTTCCAAGAGTATTGTGATCAGCATTCATAATTTAGGCAATAAGCTCTTCTCTAGTGTCATAATTTTTGGCTTAAACGACGCTTTTTGATGCCCTCAAAGGAAGCAGTCCACGGAATTTAGGTCAGGTGATCTCTTCCCCTCTTTGAATCTCCACTTAACTTTATCTGACGGTTTATTCCCATAGTAACAATTGTGATCACAACTGTTACTGCGGGGAATTAATCACCAAATAAAGTTAATTGGAGATGAAAAGACCGGGCCTTAGCGTATATCCGTTTACAAACTTTTAAAATTAAAAATGCTCGTATATTCGTTACGAATGAGTTCATAAGACATTTTTGACTTAAAATCAGTGTTGGGGGGTATATAGTATGCAGTGTACATTATAAACTGTATAGTATACAATCTACTTTGTAGGTATATTGTATCTGTACATTATATACTACGATAAAAAAAAGTATATTGTGTATGAAATATTTAGACAAATTCTGGGATATTATGAATATTATGAGTACATATCCTTTTCCGCACTCGGGAAATACAATTTTGAGTATCTTAAGTGCTACAATTTGACAGTTCTGTGAGCCTTGTACCACAAGGTTTTAAGGGTGAGGTTTGCGTACAGGAAGTGCATTTTAGGTACGCGGGATTGTACATTATATACACATTGTACATTATATACAAATAAGTCTTTAATATTACTTAATTGAAACTCGTTCTGTTTTATCCTAGGTAGCTGGTGTACGTTGCAATACTTTCACTTGTTCCTTTTAAAACTGAACATGGGAATATTTACCTTGTATGTTCAAAGTTTAAAAAAGAAACTCATGGTATATGCACAGATGGAAAAGCTCACTGTATATGATATACATGTCAAAAATATTAGTTATGTACAGTTTGTCAAATGGATCTTTTTTGCACGTCATTGATTTTTTCCGTAAGAAACACATCAATACTCTCAAGCCAAGTAGTAAATCGTAAGTTTTACTTTACAAGTATTCGTATAAAGACGTTTCCTTTAACAAACTGTATAGGTACAAATAATACGTCGTATATTGTATATGTAAATACATATACATATTAAATTAAGTGTAGGTATAGTATATATTTTTTAAAGTATACTTGCATATGTATCTCAAATCCAAAAATAAGGTATATTACCCAACAATGCTTAAAATGACCTAATTAACACGCTCTTAAGTAGAGATGAGACGTTATTTCGTAACCTGTTATTTTGTCACAGTGATTTTTCTGTAACAGTGAGAAACAATGATACGTAACTGGAACTGGTAACGTTTAATTGTACCTGTTACTGTTCCACGTAGTAACGACTTGTCACTGTTACACAAAAATAACGTGTTCTGACGTATGTCACAAAATAATAAATTATTTTAAATCAAATTATCATAGATTCCTTTTTTAAAGAATTTCAGAAGTTACAGCGAAAAAGGAATTATTTTATATATTAGTCACTTATGTACATACGTCAGAACACGTTATTTTTGTGTAACAGTGACAAGTCGTTACTACGTGGAACAGTAACAGGTACAACTAAACGTTACCAGTTCCAGTTACGTATCATTGTTTGTCATTGTTACAGAAAAATCACTGTGACAGGCATTTATTATTATTATTATTATTATTTCGTTTTTAGTACCTGTGACCTTACCTTATGCACTTTTCTATTCAGAGTAAATTATTTTAAAATGAACTATGTATTTGGTATATTTATGGCTTTTTTTATGTAAGTAATTTATTTTTTTCCTTTCAGATATATTCACAGCAAAGAAAAGCCATTCAAATGCACAGAATGTGGTAAAGGATTCTGCCAATCTCGTACCCTGGCCGTGCATAAGATCTTGCACATGGAGGAATCTCCTCATAAATGTCCCGTCTGCAGTCGATCGTTCAACCAACGTTCAAATCTCAAAACTCACCTCCTCACGCACTCAGAACGGTCCTTCGAGTGCGTCATGTGCTCTCAGTTCTTCGCGTCGTACGCAGAACTGAAAAATCACGAGAACGCCCTCGACCATTGCCCGACACAAAATCCGGCCCTGCCCTGCGGAAACATCTGCGAAGCGCAAGCAGACTCGACCTGCTTGGACTTGACGACAAAAAAATCCGTCGAAGAGGACCAGACGAAGACAACGGACGTGGTGACGGTGAAGAAGCCTCTGGGATTCTCAATCGAAGATATCATGAAGAGATAGACTAGAGTTTTCTGAGGAGAAATTCGTTACCAATCTTTTTTCGTTCGAGTCACGCCAAAAATTTTTTCGTTGTATTATCCGAAGGTATTTGAGGATGCCAAAGATTTTTTTTTCTCTTGATTAGTAGTTTTTCTTTTTTATTTATTTTTGTACTACCTCGTTATTAAGACTGATATTTAAGTTACCGATTTTTCGTGGGAAAACTCATTTTTATTATTTTTTTCTTTCTCGAGGAAAAACGACGAGATTTGATTTATTATTGCAATAAATAAACTCTTCGGTAAATACAGTTTCAAACGTTTCTAAAATCGATAGTGGTTTTTCAGAAAGTGTTCTGTCGCAGTTGGAAGTAATTGTTAATAATGCAGAATTTTTGTTCCTTTTTGTTTTGTGAAATGTAAACCTGCTAGAGAAATGCCCAGTTAATTTTTATTTTGTAAATAAACTTGTATATATTTTATAACTTATAGGTAAATATATGTATTAAGTTTTTACTGTAAGAATAAATATTTATTTTGGATAATTTGTTTCGTTATTATTTCGTTTCGTTCCCAAATTTATCAAAATCAAACCATTTTTTGAGAGACGTGAACTATTTTGAAATAACTTGTATAAAGAGGATTCAGTAAATTTTAAAACGCCATCGTCATTTTCGTCTTATTCAAATTTATTTGGGCGATTGTGTTTAGGTAGGTACTGATTCGCGATCAATAACGAATTGGTCAGACCCAGAAGTCTGAGCACCCAGCATCTAGCACCACCTAGTTCAGGTCAGCCGAACTAGACCCAATCTCCTCCGAGTTTCGTTCTTATCTCGTTCTATGTTTGCGTACGTATTAAGTCCGCTGTATTTTGAAAGGTATTTGGCTTATCGGAATGCATTGACCTGATTTGCGTTTTCTAACGTTCACAAATGCCGCTCTGCCAGGTGTGTTTGTTTTGTAACATTTTTTCTAAGAACGAGCTTTTATTCTTCTCTTGTTTACAGCAAACAAATAATTCAACGGATAAATTCAAAAGATTAATTCTCAACCGTAAGAATTTTATTTATTCATTAATTTTGATGGGGGTTTGATGTTATTGAATCCAAAACTACTCGGTTTGTTAGTTTCAAATATTAAAATACATTTTAAAAGGTTTTCATCTTAAACAGAATATTGTTCGAAAACATTTCGTATTTGTAGCCATTTAATAAACCAAAGAGAAGTTGGTTTATTCTATTAAGCCATGAGTTCAAGAAATAAATTCCAAATAAAACGAAAAATTAATTTGCAACTAACTACATATATATACTAAATATTATTTTGTCTGAACTGTAACTAAAGTTATAAGTTTTATTAATAAATTTTAGTTAATTTTTTTAAACACTATTATTTAAGAAAAAAAATAATTGTAGGAAACTATTTGGCGTTTGATAGACTTTAATATGGTTTTAATTGGGCGAAATTTTATTTATCGAATTTGGTCAGGTATATAGCAATCAAGTCGGGGGTCCAAATAAAACTCTTAAATCAAAGACGTCAGAATTTCAGAAACATAATCACTGGAAACGTGAATTTGTACGGCGAAGAGCGCCCCCTAATAACGCTTAATGGTGTGTGAACCGCGAGCGATTTCGACAATTACAAACGTCCCGGCCGTTTCGTATCTATCACGATTGACAGGGGGCCCGAAATAATTGGCCCCGACAATTACAACAATGCTCCATTAAACAATTAAATGCAATCTCGGGAACACGCGATTCCGGGCCCCGTCACGGCCCCAGATTGATGGATTCTGTCGTAATAGCCGAATTGGCCCCTAATAATGTGGTAGTTCTTCGGCTTCGCCACGTGATTGACAGCTTCTGATCTTATATGATTGTTATTTATTACATGTTTACCGTGAAATATTAGTTTGTGCGAACATCAGGTGCTTTTTGTGGTTGGATTTAATTTCTTTCTGGTTTTTCAAATTATAGTGTTTCTTTTATTGCACGTTTCTATTGATAGGTTTTTCCACAAATTTGTACAAATTTCGCCGAAACTAATTAGTAGAACCCGGATATTTAGACAATTGCCTAAAAACAATTGCCTAAGAAAAAACAAGCAATACATTTAAATTACAATTTTATTTATTTTAAAAACGTTCAGTCATTTTTACTTATAATTTTATTATTATTTTAATATTTTAATAGTGCTAATCGCATAGGCTTTTTTTTAACTCAACCTGTATATACCGTGAGTTTTTTATAACTCTGAACATGCAATGTAAATATTCCTGTGTTCAGTTTTAAAAAAAGACATATCAATGCATTACAGAATATGGAAACAAGCGTCAGCAAAATCAACTGTGCTATCAGTGTCAATTATGAAATGTCATGATTTAAAACCCGAAACCTTATGAAATGCTTTGTATGTGTTAATAAATGTGATAATAAATTACTTAGTACATTGTTGTAACGTATTGATTCGTTGTTTTTTAACTGAACATAGGAAGATTTACATTGTATGTTCAAAGTTAAAAAATAAACTCATGGTATATACAGGGTGAGTCACAATTAGATGTAAAAATGTTTACCAAAGCTTCTTTAGGACAAAACAAAACTATTTAACTTAACACATCTTAGTACCAAAATGCTCCATTTCGTTCTTTTAAAACAATACAACTGTGACTTTCAAATAACTAATGGCTGTTTATGACAGCCACAGTTTTGATATTGTTTTAAAATGAAAATTGACTACCAAAATCAGGCTACTACTAAAAAATCAAATGTTTGCTTTCCAAATTATAAATAAACATGTTTGTAAGGTAGCATTTTGGTACTGAGATAGGTACATTAGGGTTAATTGCGTTGTTTTGGCCTAAAGAAGCTTTGATAAAAAAATTTACATCTAATTATGACTCAAGCTGTACAACAGGTTTTGAAGACCCAAGACTTATTTTCTTTGCTATTCTTCCTCTAGCGTTCTTACTATTTTTCTGCATATGATTCGATTTTGAGCTTTTCTCCTCCAATTTATATCATATCTACCAAGACTGCATCCAACCATTTTTTCCTTGGTCTTCTTCTTCCTTTTTTCCCGTCTGCTCCCTCAACCAGTCCTCTTTTTGGATGCCCCTCTGCCATACGTTCCACACGCCCCGACCGTCTTGCTCTTTGAGTTTTTAGTGTTGAGCTATGTTTGGGCGACCATACATTTTTTGACCTCGTCGTTAGTTCTTCTCCTCCATTGTCCTTCCTCCGTTCTTATTCCTCCTAAAGTCGTTCTTAATGTTTTCCTTTCCCTCCAGCCTTACTCCAGCTTTATTTTTTCTTTCCTGGTTAATATGCAAATTTCGCATCTACACGTTACAGTCGGTCGCATCACTGCTCTGTATATATTTTATTTTTGGCTGCTCTAGATATTTCCTTTGCTCTCAGTAGTTTTCTTAGACTCCCTGCCGCTCTACTTCCTGTTATCATACGTTTTTGAACCTTGTTTTTATTTGTCACTCGAACTCCTCCACTTTCTCAAATTTGCATTTTTTATTTCCCCATTCTAAATTCAACATACTCCCTTCTTTCCTCTAATGCTTGCCTGAATGCCATATACGTGGTTTCGACTTCATTTATCCTTAACCCGTCCTTCTCTGTGGTCTCTGTTAGTGGTCAAAACACTTTTTTACATTAAATTCTTTGGTTGATATATCATGGCCCTTCAACTGAGTTTTACTCACTTACTATTTTTCCAATACCAAGTTAAATATTGTCGATAATGGGTCCTTAATCCCTAGGAATTTCTCTGATAAATTTCCTTCCATCGTTACTTTATTGTAGGGATTTTTCAAGGTCAGTTTTATCACATTTACTATTTTTTGGGTATTTCCAAGCTGATATCTCTTGTCCATTTTGTACAGTGCTTTCTGCATCTGTTTCCTTATGAATCTCTTCATCTCCCCTTAATAGTTGTTCTGGCTCATCTTTCCAATCTACCCTGGATTTTTCCTATTATCTGCTCTTCCTTGTCTCTTCAGTACGCTTTTCCGGGTACTCGTTTGATCTTTTAGCCTCTTGGTAAAAGTTTCTTACCTCTTTATTTAGAAAATGGTCTTCCATTTCCTCGATGTATTTTCTCTTTTTCTGTTTCAGTACTCTTTCAGTTTCCTTTCTTATTTCTGCGTGAACTTCCCTGTTCTCTTCCGAATTTTCCCTCGGCAATTTCCTTCTTAATTTGTTTCTTTTTTCGTTTTTTTGTTTCTTTCAATACCCGTCCTATGGCACACCTGTTATTATTGCTTCTGCA
Organism: Dorcus parallelipipedus; assembly: GCA_958336345.1. Classification (NCBI taxonomy): domain Eukaryota; kingdom Metazoa; phylum Arthropoda; class Insecta; order Coleoptera; family Lucanidae; genus Dorcus; species Dorcus parallelipipedus. Next base: position 43,134,367 of record OY284478.1, read on the forward strand.
CATTTTGCTTGTGGATTTTTTCTACATTCTAAGATTTTCATTTATTTTTCGACGTTCCTCAGTTTGGGCACTTTCTGTTCCAAATCGTTCTTTTGATGTTTAATCTCTATCAGCACATGGTCGATTTGGTTCCTTGTTCGTCCATCTGGTGGCACCCAAATTATTTTATGTATTTTCTTGTGGTCATAATGTGTAATTACTAACGTTTACTTTTCCTCTTACTTTAAAGGTATTTACATTATCGTAACAAATACATAAGTGGTAATATAATTCATCTATAAAAAATTTTTTGAAATTTGCCTTACGATAATTTGGCGAAAAGGTATCAATATTGTCGTCGTATACCCAAAATATTATTTAATTTCACTTAATATACCAGTATTACAAAGTCTAATTAAAACAATTAAAACTTCAACTGAATTTTTCTTGAATTTTTTTTAAATTTTAATATATAGCACTAAGTTTCCTTTTAGTTATGATTCTCAGGTGATTAAATACTTTTAAAAGGTTTGTTTCTATTCAACGATAGCAAATGCAAGTTTAATTAATTAAAAATAAAAATAAAAACCAATTTTAGCTTAACACACTTTAATAAAAATTTACATGTAGGTACTCCATGCTGTTTGTAGGTAGTAAGTAGATACAATAAATATGAGAAGTCTTTCACTACAAATGTTGTAATTAAAAAATAATATCTGCCCATAATTACTTTATATCCGTAATTGTGGTCAGAGATTATTTTTCAATTATTTCTTAAACCATAGTTTCCTTTACTATTTTTCGTTTAGAAATGTTGTGTTTTGTAAATGACGATATGTATAAATGTGTTTATTTATTAATTTATACATACCGTAATTTAAATTTAAATGGATCACCCGATATATTTGTATATTTTTGATTTCTGCTTGATCATTTGAGTTCAGCGACCTACAATACTTATAGTTCAAATGATAAAGATAATAATTTTAAACTAGATAACATAACAGTTTTAAAAGAAAAAAATATTTTTACGGAGCAAACTTTTAAAAAAATTAAAACTGTTAATGTTTCCTAGTTCTGCGTTTTCATTAAATCTCCTTAAAATCATTATCTTTATCATTTAAACCACAAGTATTGTCGGTCGTTGAACTAAAATGATTAAGTAGAATTCTAAAATATACAAATATACAGGGTGATCGATCCATTTAACGAAACTCACCAAGAACAAGCGAAAACGAATGGTGACATATTTAGAAGACGGCGAGTTGCTTGAAAGGAACCTAAAAAGTGCATGAAATGAGACACTATCAAATAATATTTAAGTGTTAGTCTAAGTTTAAAAATTTCGTTGCAAGTCGGTTTTGAAAGCAGTGGATTCCTCAAGCATCCCCTGTGCAGCTGTTTCGACCCTATTTGGGGTCCCGTCAGCAGAAGCGTAGCTCGAGAATTCCACTGTACTGAGGATGCTCGAGGAATACACTGCTTTCGAAACCGACTTGCAACAAAATTTTTAAAACTTTTATTATGCTTTGATAGCACGCATGGCCGCCTTATAGCAAACTGGCTATTATGTAGCAAACTGGCATCAATTTATCAATCCTAATGCAATGTTAGGTCAAAAAGCGATTGCAGGATGTTGCGATTTAAACTTTTCATTATAAGTTTAAAGTTCGTCACATACATAAACAAGGACCATTGATTAATATTGGAATTTAACTTTTAAATAAAAAACGGCACAATAGGCGCTTTCCAACTGCACAGACGAGCTATTCGGTGCTACTCCGGAGCTGCTCAAATGTATTCCAATTGCACTTTGAACAGCTCGGAGTAGCTCCTAATGACAAAGATCAAGATGATAGACGTCAAGAAACGTCACACTGACAAATGTCAAAATGCCAGACGTTAAGGAACGTCAGAATGACAAACGTCAAGCAATGTCACCTTGACAGATACGGCCGAAACGTCACGTTGACATGTACGTATCAACCGTCAATACAAATAAAATTAAGACGGTCCCGCGACGAATAGGGTAACAAGCTCTCAATATAAAAGTGAATTAGGGTTGGCGTTGGTATTTAAATGCATGTCTTGGATAATTAATACTAATTATTATCAATCAATTGTAACACTATGGCCCGACATTTTCACCTCCAATTAACTTTATCTGGTGATTAATTCCCATAGTAACGATTGTGATGACAATTGTTACTATGTGAATAAACCGTCAAATAAAGTTAACTGGAAATGAAAAGATTGGGCCTAAATGTAACACAAATAACACGCCGGAAATGTTGTTTAATGTTACTCACGCAGTTATTCATAGAGTTTAAACGTGTCTTGAGCAGAAGGAAGTGGTCATTTTACGCGTCTGCTGCTACCTACCTTTTAGTATCTATCTAATTGATCCTGTATAAGTTGTGATCGCTGGGGGAAACTCGTCGGTGATGGCGAAAACCTACCTGGAATTATGTCCAGCTCAGTTGAGGCAGGGTGAGCTACAATTGGATTGTCGGTAGCTCGATACCTGGATGTAAGAAAAGGGGCGCCACCTAGCGAATATAAGTTCCAAGTAGTACGCTGAAAAACGTGGCACCGCAAGGACTGCACTCGTAATTAAAAGCGCTCGAGATTCGCTTAGATTTAATATCCGCAAAGCGTAAGTGTATATAACATAACTATCAGTCACTCTGTATATTGACAATAAATAAGGATACGAAAAACGGTGATACAGTGTTTATTAATACTATAATACTATAATAATATTCCCGAAAATAAGTTTGTTACTTTAAATAATTTAGAAATTACAAGGCGTCAACTAACGCGAAATCACCGGCGAAGATATCCTGTACGGCTCACAAAATAACGTACAATAAATTCTGTCAGAGGAACAGTAAACGCAATTAAAAGAAGGAAACTTTATAAAAACGTGCAACTAAACGCAGGTCCTTAAGAACCAAGGCTTTCGGCAGGCAAAAGCGATATCACGACCACGAGGTACCGAAGGTGCCCAATAATTAATTTAAAGACACGTATCAATAAAAGACAGAGGGTTTGTACAATATCACACTCGTATCCCACCAACTCTACGTTACGTTCGGTCTGCAAGGGGGGTACAGCATACGACACTGGCTCAACCCAGATCGGCAGCTCCTTCAGGGATTTCGGAGCGACGAACGACGGTGTTACAGTAGAAGAGGCTTTTGGATACGGTGAATATTTACGCCAAAACTCGTTCGGGAAAATCCAAACGGTTACGTCAAGGTCACGAAGAAGTGACGCAGATTTTCCAAAGTTTAACCCTCACGTAGTTGCTAACGGAAGAAACACGAACGTAAGTAAAAGAGAACAACGACAATGAAACAGAACCAAAGCGACTTACCCGTTTTAAAATAAGGGCCCAGAGCGATAAGAAACTGCAATATATGGCGACACGTGGCGTTTTCAGCAAAGTTCACGGCACAGACTTTATCTGCTATAAAAGCATTGGATTAATCTTCCAGAAGTCGTTCACGAACGATAAGGTCTCCAAAAGGTTTTTGATGGCAAGTTTCAAAGACAAAACTACAAAATTAGTTCTACCGAAATGGCTGCAAACGCTCGTGAAGTGCCATGAATAATGGTTTTTTCACAACAACACCGAACTCGAGCAAGCCGGAAATTGAAGACTCGCTTCGAATTCTAGAAAAATTTCCAGTGTCCCCAACTGTCATGGAAATTGACTAGAAACAACTTACAAACGAAATGAAACCAAAATCTTAGAGTTTGTAAGCAGATAGAGCGATCACTGAAGCCAAAGTAGAAACGAAAGATTAGAAAATAATTTGAATGTCACATGTAACACAATCCTGATACATCATATACTCAGAATCGACGCCAAAGCACGATTTGTTGTGTAGCATACAAGGGTTTGTTTAGTTGAAACCAGGTGGCGAACGCTTAACTGCAAACTACAATTAAAGCGCAACCATGTCCCTAAGACAACCACCGAAGCAAGCACAAAAGAACTACCCTCCGACAAATAGGCTCATCACTGATTCGAGCAAGCAAACAGACCAATGATTTAGAGTTACCTAACCCCCGCTACGCAATAACGATATAAAAGGAAGAACGCGGATCGTTCAAGCCAGTACCGCTTGGGCTGAACAGTCGAGCAGAACTCCACTTTGGTGCTCGGCAAACACACACCCCGCCATAGTGCTGCACAGTCCTCGGCGAACACACACCCCGACTTGGTGCTGTATAGTCTTCGGCAAACACACACTTACATACTCCGTCGAAGCCAGATCAATTAATTTGATGGGTAAAAGAAGTAACGAACGACGTCAACAACGTCATCTGCCTGTCCCAGTCTCCACTACTTACGACACAGTTCCCTAAGAATTCCCTAAGAAAAAGAACCGAGCAGCATCGCCGGAGTGTCCTGAAAACTAGTTAAATAGTGTTTAATTTAATGTTTGTTTAATAAAGTTATATTCTGTTAAAAATAACCACTACGAACACGCCGCCCTTAGTGTAAACGTTCGCTTTCTTTCTGAAGAGAAATTCTTTCCTGCTTCCTGAGTCGAACTGGTTCCAGTTCGCCCCAGCCCCAAGGATCGTTCTCGTCAGCTTTAAAAAAAGAACAAAAATATTAAACAAGAAATATTTTTACACAGAAAATACAAAGCACACAAAATATTCCTATTAAAGAACAAAATTGCGTTCCTGAAAGATTTTCGAGAATCCGCAAGACAAGATCAAAACTTCAAGAGAAAATAACGTGCCTTTTTTTAAAATTCATCCTCGTAGTTGGTTGGCCGTGAATTGTTAGTTGTGAACCAGCCTTGCTAGAAACTTAATAAATTGACTTAAATAATTGACATACATAGGTACATTTCTACATTACAATGTGTTTGTAGCTTAAAATGAAAAGATCTATCATTATTGTTATTATTGTGGGATTCGAGAATTGAAGCAGTGAAAAACAAGTTGTTGATGTATATTTTTGACGGATGAAAAATAAAATATTCTTTGCCACTAAAACTTACAATATTCTTATATAAAAGGAAAAATCCTACATTTTGGGGGCTCGTCCGGGATAGTGGCAAAGGATTGGAGTTGAAAAGTTGAAAAAGTAGACGAAATAAAGACGTATTGGCGAAGACGAAGTACGAAGAAGACAAGTAAAAAAGACGACTGAAGTTGATAAAAGACGAAAAAGGAAGACGTAGATGAAATAACGAGAGACTAAGAAGAAGTACACGACGAGTAGTTATAAGAAGACGAAAAGACGAGTATAAAAGATATTTAACAAGCAAAAATGAAGAGTTTAGCGCAAATTACTCAAGTGAAGAAGGTAATTTTGGCGGCACCGCGTCCAGCAGTGAATGTGTTGTATAAACTAATTTTTGAGCAAGATGGTGATGGCACAAATCAACAAACTTTGTGTAGTTTTTCTGGGTTTTCTTTTGATGAAACATCACAAGAATATCAAGAGAAAGTTAATTATTCTTCTAGATTTTCGTTGGGTGACTTGGTATCCAGGTGTAACATATTAGGTCTTGATTATGTTGGCACAAAAGAACAATTAAAAAGAAAAATAATTGGTGCATTGATGAATATTAATGTGCTGGTCGTTGATGAAGATAATGATGACACAAATGTGGAAACACAAGGTAGTCAAGAAACTGAGGCAATTAATGAAAAGGATGAACGTACTGAAGCAAACACCGGTCGTCAAAAGATAAAGTTTGCACTTAGCTTCAAGGACATCGAAGATTCCATAAGATCTTTTAGTGGGCAAAAATCATACTCAATCGAAAAATGGATTTCAGATTTTGAAGACACGGCAGCTTTATATGAGTGGAATGAATTGCAAAAGCTAATTTTTGCAAAAAAAATCATTAACAGGACTCGCAAAATTGTTCATTCAAGGTGAAGGTGTCATTAAAGACTTGAAGACGTTGAAGAATGTGTTACGCAATGAATTTTCATCCCGTTTGAATAGTGCTGACTTGCATCGTTTGTTTGCAGCTCGCAAGATGAAGAAGGGTGAGTCTATCCAAGAATATTATCTCATCATGAAAGAGTTGGCTACTAAAGGCTCAATTGAAGAGGACAGCGTTATTCAATATATTATACATGGCATCCCGGATGAAATTTCAAATAAAACCAACTTGTATGGAGTTTACTGATTTTAAGACACGATTGAAAGTTTACGAAAAAATGACCGAATTAAGAAGTAACAAATTCAGCAAGGGAAAGGATGATTCATCGAGAGTTGCTGCGACATTGCCGAAGCAGTATGCGGACGGATCTTCAAGAAAGAACACGTCCAATACTTCCGGGATTGATGAAAGATTGATGAAACTGTGGTATGTTAGGTCATTGTTCAAAAGATTGTAATTTTATAAAGCTAGGTAAGAAATGTTTTAAGTGTGGTAATTTTGGACACATTGCTTCAAAATGTACTAAAAGTAATCGGAACATTAGTTGCGTACGCTCCATTGATGAAAAGTTTATACCAATCAAAGTAAAAGGAGCATGTTACTAGGCACTGATGGATACCGATAGTGATATCAACCTAATGCAATCACATATCTACAAAAAACGAATTGCCGATTTAGAGGCGGAAAATGCCAAGCTGAAAGGCGACTCAGGGGACCAGATTGCCAAACTACAGGCAGGAAACGCAAAACTCAAGAGCGACATGGGAAAGCAAATCCAACAATTACGAGACCAAAACGCAAAGTTGAAAAACGAGAAGGAAAACCTGGCCGCAGATATGGGAGCAGAGATAAATCGTCTGAAAGGAGACCTAAACAAACAAGCGGCGAAGATGAAAGGCGAAAATGACAAACTGAAGAGCGATATGTCGGACCAGGCGTAACAAATACAAGAGGAAATCGCCAAGTTGAAGGCAGAGCTTGCGAAAAAATGCGCCGAGTTGCAACAAGCTAAAGATGAAATTAATCAGAAAAATAAAGAATTGAAAGATACTATAGACCCACCTATAGACCCCTATGACCAGAAAATGAGGAGCTCCCAGCAAAAACTTCTTGCTTCAGATAAATAGAAAACAGAAAAAGACAGAGAAACACAGTCGTTACTGAACAAAATCAAAGCACTGCAAGATAAATTGACGAAACAGAAAAAAAGAGTGTAATGACACAATCAGTGCATTGAAGCTTCAACATGAGAGAGAAATCATGCGAACTTCCTTCGGAGACCGAAGGTTTTGCAGGATGGCCGAATGTGGGATTCGAGAATTGAAATAAGTGAGCAGTGAAAAACAAGTTGTTGATGTATATTTTTGACGGATGAAAAATAAAATATTCTTTGCCACTAAAACTTACAATATTCTTATATAAAAGGAAAAATCCTACATTATTATATGTATTACATTTGTTTAGGTCAATTTTGAAACTTTAAATTCCTTATTCAAGAGAAACATTTCTTCGTTTTTTGACGAAATTAAATAAAAATGGAGAGCTTCTTTGTATAACCGAAGAGATTGTTCATGACTTTTTTCTTATGTTTCCATAGAGATTTTATAAAGTGCCTCAAGAAATTTTCGTAAAATTTACTCGAGCGATTGTTTCTGACTCTTCCGTTACCGTTATCATCCTGGGGGACGTGTTCTCCGATCGCTTCATAAAAAAAGGTCAATGGCAGTCTTAGGTTAACAAATTCGACGAGTTAAGGCACACGTTTCGCTCTCCCGCGAAAATAATGGTCCGGCGTGAAACGCTAACGAGTGAGCGGGGCGCTCGCCGGGTCGGCTCTCGGTGAACGGTGCCTCGCTGGCGGCCAAACGATTTACCGGGTCCCGCTAAACAACGTGCGCTATTGCTTTCCTGAAATATCGTACCCCGCAGGACATTCCGTTCAGCTTAGGATTAAAATTCCCACCTGTTCACATGGCTTGCCTTCTGACCCCCACGAATGTACCCGCTCACGTTTCGACGCTCGCATCGCTTCGGCGAAGGGGCTGAAGTAATGAAAACGAACCGAGTGATTCAGGACCGGCGTCGGATGGACATAACGGCTCTCTCGGGGCTATATTTAGGGCGGTGGGACGGCCACCGCAACCGTCAATTTACTAAAATGTATAAAACTGTGTCGCGGCCAGCTATGATACTAATTAGGGGTTATGGGTACACGGGGGCATCCCCGGCGCCATGGGTGTATTTCGGATCGTTGTGTAAATGAAACAAATGTAATAAAAAAAAAATAAAAACGGAAATTAATGACGACCTGCACTAATGGGGAGGTTTCGCTTTCATATATTGCTACAAAAGGAGCACAAGGACCACACTTTATTGATTATGTAGATATAATAACTCCTTTCCATTTTATAACGGGACATTATAAATTAGAAGAGATCACTTTATTACTAAAATAAAATGGGAAAAAAATGTAATGACAATAGGTAAAGTCCTACCTTAAAAGTGTTTTCCCATGATCACAATTAATGTGATGCGAAGCGTTTAAAGACACAGTCGACTTGATTACATTATAATAAGCAGCTACATGGACGTAAACAGCGACTGCTCCCTTACGGTAGTCATTTGTCTGTTTTGAGAGGACTAAACGTTCCTCTAAAGACGTTTTAATTTCGGCCGGTCTCGAAAAATGCGATCGAAAAACGGGGTCCGTTTTTCTCACGATTATTATTAAGGGGCGAAACGTTCGCCTCGAAGATGCGACCAGATTATGCGGTTAACAGTCACAACGTTGATCTTATTTAATTATTCCGTTGAGATGCGTTCCAGATAGTGTCAGGACGGGTTATTACAATTATGCTGACGTCCGCCTGATTAGCGGCGATGATTGAAATGTCGCAGAGCGGGCGTCAAGGTGTCTTCACTGTTTCACATTCTTTGGGAATTTTAAGTGTTTAAGAGTGTGATGAGAAGGTTACATAGAGAACGAACATTTGAAATACAGGCCAGCAAAAAAATACCTCAATTTTTTTGACCTTAGCAAATTAAGTAAGTAAGTTGACTTTTGTCGCAGTCTTTGCGGATGGGAGCTTAACAATTTTATTATTTTTCTTAACAACATGAAACTTGCATGCTGTGATTGTACTTTCGAAGAATTCAGAAGAATTTAGGAACGAATTTTCAATTATTTTCGACTACAACATGTTGCACAAATTCAAACAAAAGGAGACTCATAATGTTTACTAAGTTTATGAAGTTTAAAGGCTCATTCAGAATTGAATTAATGCAGAAAATTAGTGCAAATCGGTAGTGCAGATTGGCCGTGCAAATGTTTGACAGATGTATTTTGATGTGTCTATTCACAATCAACAGACGTTTTGCACTAAGTTGATTGTGAATAGATACATCGAAATACATTTGTCAAACATTTGCACGGCCAATCTGCACTACCGACTTGCATTAATTTTCTACACTAATTCAATTCTGAATGATACTTTATTGTGCAAATCTATGTTTATGAGTGACAAGGTAAAAGGGTAAGCTAAATCCAAATTTATCTTTTAAAAAACTTTATTACACACTTTACTACCAACTTATAGGGACCGTGCACATGCGATGACAGCGCCACCAATGGCCATATTTTGCATAAGTGGTATGAAAACACGAGTGAAGTATGATGACAGTTCAAATGTACATCTGTCATTTCAAATGCCCAATGTGCATTTGAACTTGAATTTTGTAATTAATTTCATACCAGAAGATCAAATACTTATTATATATTACAACTGTAAATTGTCATGAGTTATAGTAACAGGAAGAATGTTAAATTTTACAATTATCCAGACAGTAGCAAGAAAATATATATGGATTGAAACATTTAAGTTTGTATGCTGTTTTGAAAGTGATTCATAGATTTCAATATCGATTAGTCATTACGTACAACGTACTCTATTCGAAAAATGTGCAGGAATCTCAGATGAAATGAAAGTTTGAAGAATTTCATGAGAAGTCGGAAAGCAAGTCAACAAATGTAGGCCAGTTTCAAATGCGGTTGATGATTAACGGATGGTTAGTCTTGGTATTGTGAATACATTTACGGTCAGGATACTGATGGTATGCGTTTCATGTGAAGAAGTCAATATAAACACTAGCCCCAACCGATCATCAGACCGACTTCATGTCAAATGCATGTGGAACATGTTTTATACTATTTAACTGGAATACTTTGTGTTAATTGTATTAAAAGACTGATTATATTAGTGATGTTTCTTAAATTGAGGTTTGTACTCAGATTTTTGTTTATTTTATAGCACTTTTACATTAATTCTATGAGTCACTCTCGTTACCAATTTTATTTATACAAATGGGTGTAAAAGAGCAAAAAAGAGTGAAGAATACCTTCCAGTTAGGCAAATTTCCATAAATTGGTGTACGGAGGTCATGCATTTAAAATCCATTGTGTTTGATAGGAAAAATTTAGAAATAACGGAAAACGCCCATGTCCAACAATAATCAACTGCCGATCTTCTGATGTGTTTTCTGAAATACTGTGCTCATAAACAATAGAATTCAATTTGTAATATATTTCCACATCTATTAGTGACACCACGCAGGATTTGCATAAATTTTGCATATTTAGAAATTGTACTGATCATCAAACGATAAAACTTGTTGCAAGATTTGAGTAAATTTAGAAAAAGCCCTAAATATTTTTAATACAATTACAAGAAATAACAACAAATCTGCGCACAACCAAAAATTTTATTGACCATCAATGCCATGCAAAATTTCTTCCGCTAATACCAAAATTTTCGCTCGGCTATTGAAGTTATGCATAGGGTGACTGCGCCTGATGGCCGGCCACTACCAGCTGGTCGTCCACTTACATAAACAAGATTTTAAAATATATTTCAACATCCATTGTAATTGCAAAATTAAAAATTACAGAGTGACGTTAATAACGTCACTTCAACGTGTCACAGGTGTATTAACCTAAAAACAATGTTTTCCTACCACTAATGCATAAATCACCGCCAGGCGTCGCTGAACGCAGGCATGTGCACGGTCCCTATACACAAATGAAATGTCAAAATATAATAACATAACCTCGAAATTCTCCAATATCTCTCCAATATCTTCCATATTTCTTCCCTATCCACCGAATCGAAGGCTTTTTGTATGACAATTGCTCAAGTATATATCTTCTCATCCTTTCTTATAATCATCTCACTTACTTGCCTCAGTGTAAAAACCCACTCGTTTGTACTCCTTCCTTTCCTGAAACTTGCCTGTGAATTCTCTAATGTTGGTTTGTCACCAAATTTATAATTTAAATTGACTTGCCTCTCACTTACCTTGACAGATGATAAGTTTCTTGCTGTCTCTTTCACCAGCTGATCCCCTCGGCTAGCTGCAGCGTGAGGGAGTGAGTAACTTAGATATTAAAATAAATAATAATAATAATAATAATAATAAATTTATTCTGTTAAGTATCACATGGTGTTTACAGTCGTCACAAATGCTATTAACTAGCCTAAATACACATACACAAAACATATTAAATACAATTGTAAAATTAGAAGTCAAGACTCCGTGTAAGAGTTACAGTCATCCAAGTACGTATAGATCTAAAATATATATCCATTTAAAACACATTAAAAAAGACAAATTATATTATACACTAAACAGTGAAGTTACAGCGCCGAAAAAGGAACGTTCAAAAATTCATTCCAAGAATAGAATGCTTTATTTATTCAGAAGTTTTTTACAGTCACTTTAAAGTCAGTCAGAGATAAATTCCTTACAGCTGTAGGCATATGGTTAAATAATTTGACGGCAATAAAATTTGGCCCATTTTGATTTTTACTTAGTCTTAAAAAACGTGACCTAATGTCATTAGTATTTCGGGTTTGATAATGATGGATTTCTCCTTGTGCCGATAATTCACTGAGATGCTTTTTAACATAAATTACACATTCGAGAATGAAAATACACAGTAAGGTTAAAATTTTAAATTTGACGAATAGGAAACGGCAATCATCTCTATAATTTAAATTCCCCACTAATCTCATAGCTCTTCTTTGCAAACCAAATATTCTCTGTACTGCCGAAGAGTGACCCCACACCAGAATACAATAGCTAATATGAGAATGACAAAAGGAAAAATACGCTGTTTTTAAAACTTTAGAAGATACGGAATATTTTAAAGAAGAAATTAAGAATATGCCACTGCAAATTTTCTTCGAGATAGAGTCGATATGTAGATCGCAGTTCAGTGAGGGCTCTAAGATAATACCTAGAAATTTTGCGGGGTTAACTTTGTTACCATCAGTTGTCTTTTTTATACTAAAAATAACAAGGTTTTTGATTCATTTAGGCTTAACTTATTTTCAACAAACCAGTTTTTGAGATTTAAAAAGGCATCATTTGAGAGTTCTAGAATATCTGGTAGATTTTTACTACTAGATTTACTATTGTGTGGGAAACTGTGGTATCATCGGCGTATTGTATGATATGAGAACCATTTATTAACATAGGCTGAAGATCGTTAATATATATTAAGAAAAGCAGGGGGCCCAAAATAGACCCCTGCGGTACTTCATGTAAAACCTGAAGTTTATCTGACAAGTTATTGTTGTAACATACAAACTGGACTCTGTTATGTAGGTAAGAACTAACTAATTCAATAGCCTTACTATCAATATGAAATAATTAAAGTTTCTTAAGAATTAAATTATGATTGACACAATCGAAAGCTTTCCGCAGATCACAAAATATTGAAAGGAAGTATTCTTTATTTTCAAAAGCATCTAAGATAGAAAAAACAAGATCGCATAAAGCATATTTAGTAGATAGATTTTCACGGAAACCGTACTGTTTAGGATTAAATGCCCCCCGAGCCTCAATAAATTCTGAGAGCTGCTTTTTCATAATTGCTTCTAATATTTTTGAGAATATAGGTAATATAGATATAGGTCTATAATTTTCCATGAAAGATGAATTACCTTTTTTAAAAACTGGAATTACCTTTGCAATTTTTAGGGAATCAGGAAATATACTATTTTTGAAACATTCATTTACCAATTTTGTAAGTGGTGAGACGATAATATCAATAACACACTTCAGTAATTCGGAAGTTAGACTATACGCATCCCTACTCTTACTGCTCTTAAGCGTTCTTATTGCGTGCCTCATTTGCACGATTGAGATTGCTTTAAATTGAAAATTATCGCAAGGAGATACTAAGGAGACATTGCAAGAGCCCGAGCTAGAAGAAGCGCCTTTTTTTACGTTATTTTTTAAACCATCCAATATGTTTTGCACATCATTTACAAAAAATTCATTAAACTCATCCGCTTGTAAAGTATCGTCTTCCACAGGTTTATTTTGTGAAGCGTTTCTATTAGATTTGATAATCTTCCACACAGACTGTGGGCTGTTGTTTCGAATATAATTTTCATGGGACATAACCTTTTTTTGTTTAAGTGTAGTTTTATACTTATTTCTGAAAGATTTAAACATATTCATTTGATCTGTCGTAGGATTTTGATAATAAGCATTCTTTAAAAAAATCAAAGTTTCACGCATTTGACGTAACTCCTCATCAAACCATCTAATATCAACATGCTTCACGTTGCTAGTTTTTATTAGGTGTTCCGGAAAAGATAACTCCACAGCCTCCTGAAATAAACCTATGATTCTCCCGATTTTATCATTAGTACTTAAGTTCAGATCATCAAGGAACAACCAATCAACACTGCTAAAGTTACAATTCACAAAAAGTCCCTGATGGTCAGACATCTAACTAAAGGGTGCCAGTTCGGACTTGAAAAAAAAATCAACTGAGCAATAACAATCTTGTAGACGTCCCCGAATCGACAGAAGTGGCAGAAATATATCAAAAGGAAACAGAGGCGAGACTTTACTCACTGATGCGTTAAAGTAAAAACACAAACACACAATAAAAGTTATTTAGACTTAATGCATCAAACAAATATTACAGTAATTACAACATGGTAGTTAACCCTAAATGACTAATGCCCGGTTTTTTTATTTTATCTATTAGTTAACTTTATGAAACCTTTCAGAAACCCGACCTAAGTTAACATAACAAAGAGTAGTCTAATTCGGTACGTAAGTTTGACTAAAACACACCGCAACCGGGAAATAAAATTTACAATGATGCGCAAAAGCAGTAATTCTAAAGGCGCATGAACGGCTGGAATTCGCTCTCTTTGTTTATGCAAACTCTAATTCACGAATTGCCAAAAGGAAAGAAAAATAACAAATAAATACCTTAACCTCTTTTGTTAAAGTTATAGCATGACATGAAGTGTCATCGCAAGTTATGACGCCACCTGGTGGTCACGTCCGTTGTCGGTAAAGCACCGTCCAAAGTGGTCTCACAGGGAGTCGGTAAAGCACCGTCCAAAATGGTTAAGCAAGAAGCGCAAGAAGAGCAAGAATTCCGATAACTTACAATGCACGTAAAACACGTCTGGATTGCACCACGCTTCAAACAAGAAAAGGTCGCGACGAAATTGAAGATGGTGGAGGTCGTTAAGACGTGCGAAAATTGCCGACGATAACCAATGATGAGCTATAACATAGTCACATGGTGCCCCCGTAACCTATGAATGTTGAGCGTTCGCATCACGCAAGTTTCTTCTCTTGCGATGTAACTGAGGGGGAACAGTGTAGCCAACTGTGCTAAAACGCAGCTGGATGATACCGTATCGCCACGATGTCTTGGTGGCAAATTAGAAACGTAACATTAATAATGAAGTTGCTTCGGTAAAATATATAGGAAAATGTTGAACTCAAATGGACAAAATATCATTGACTTTTGCGTGGTAAACGACCTGTTCGAGACTAATACGTTTCTTGAGCACCCAGAAATCCATAAGTACACTAGGGCAATGGGGAGCAGGAATGAAAGATCTATTTTAGATTTGTTGACAATGGAAAAGAGAGATAAGAAGAAAATTATGGACGTTAGAGCAAGGAGAGCGATCACTATTTAGTGGAGACCAAGATAAGGATAAGGGAAGAAGTTAGGAAGGAAATAGGACAGGCAGAACAGGTAGGAGTCTACAAGCTATGAAGTAAAGAAATGAAAAGAAATTTAAAGAAAAAGTGAAAGAAAAACTCGAGCGAAAAGGGAATTGTCAGAGGACATAGAGATAATGTGGAACAATTTTGAGCAGGTGATATTAAAAGTGGCACAAGAGGTATGTGGAGTTACAATAAGGGCAAGTAAGAGGAACAAACACTGGTGGTGGAATGAATTATTAAGGGAGGTAATCAGAATCAAAAAGAAAAGTTGGCAAAAATATTTAATGACAAGAAGAAGTGAGGACTATGTAGAGTATAAGAAGCAGAGGAAGAAAGTAAAGGAGACAGTCAGGAGTTTAAAAACGGAAGCATGGGAAAATTTCGGAAATGGTTTAGAAAAAGGGGATGAAGGAAATGGGAAAAAATTATTTACAATGCTTAAAGGGCTTAGACAGGAGAGAGGAGCGGAAATGCAATGGGAGGAGAAGATGGAAATAGTGAAGGACCACAGAGAGTATAGGATGACAGAGGAGGTGAAATTACAGAGAAGGAGTTTAAAGAGGCGCTGAGCATGTTGAAAAATGGTAAATTAGTAGGAGCAGACGACATTAAACCGGAGATGCCAAAGAATATGGGAAAGGAAGGTAAAAGGGTACTAAGGAGAGTTTTAAATAAAATATGGGAGGAGAAAAGGATACCAGGTAGATTGGAAACTGCTATTATAATTCCAATGCACAAACGTGGGGATAAAGTGGTATGCCAGAACTATAGAGGCATATCATTGCTGTGTGTGGCGAGTAAGGTTTATAAAAGAATATTGGAGAGAAGGTCTAGAGAATTAATAGAACCAGTAGAAGATATTAAATAACAATTTTGATTTGATAATTACACTATCACAATCATTATTCTTGCTATAAAACGCCATTAACAAAATCTTGCAATTTTAAATCTATCGGACCAGTCAAGGAACAAGTCCTGTCTGTATTCGAACTGATTGAAATGAAGTGTAGAAATTGTGAAAATTATTACAACAACTCAAATAAATATTAGAATATTAAACAATTACCATTCTTGTAGCTGATGTTATTACTATCACAGACCAAGGAAGACTTAAATTAAACGAACTCTGCTCCACTTATATAGCCATAAAATTCAAACAAAAACTAGTCTATAATAAAACTAACCTCAAAATCAAAATAGAAATTAAAAATTCTCAAAATTTAAACATAAAAACGTAATTCCAAACAAAACAAAAGTGATGAAATTTATGTAGGTTACGAAATCAGGTCTAGACGAAGAGCTTCCAACTTGGTCATCTTCACATAGGAACCATCGGGAAGGTGGAGCTGAAACCGGCGTTTATTGCCACGGCGGTTCTTCAGGGAATCCTGAGGAAGCTTTTTCACCGCCTCCTCAAAATCAGGATCCCCAAGAAACCACGGTGTTTGTAGCAATGGACCCAAGATCCCTTACCGGTGCGTTAGATACTTC
Organism: Dorcus parallelipipedus; assembly: GCA_958336345.1. Taxonomy (NCBI): domain Eukaryota; kingdom Metazoa; phylum Arthropoda; class Insecta; order Coleoptera; family Lucanidae; genus Dorcus; species Dorcus parallelipipedus. The sequence goes on from OY284478.1 coordinate 43,150,815, forward strand.
ATGGAGCTCTAACACTGCCCTCTTAGCATGGGAAACAAAATCAGGCATTGCATCTGTGTCAGAATCATGCCCAAAAAACTCCCTGGATTTCCATCTCAACCAATTTGTGGTAGCTGATGACTCGAGATGGAGAAAATCGTCACCAAGGTTAGGTAGACTCTGTATTTGAAAATAATTTTTTTTAAATAAACAAAAATGTTTGAAAAATAATTTTTTCATGATTCGAGGTTCTTCAGTAAATTCTTAAAAAGGAATAAATAAAAATTATCGCATTGTAAAAACATGGGCCATGAAAAATAAACATTTAAGAAAAATATAACTAAACGTGTGTATCCTTTTTAATTTATTTTTTGAATGGTGAAATAACACAACTTTCGACTTAACTGGACTAAAGTATTTTCGAAACTTTTCTGTGAAACCAGATAATAGGGTAAAATTGATAAAAAAAATATTTCCGAATTATGTAAATGTTGTATAGCGTGTTCGTAAATAACATTTTTTAAACACAATATGAACAAAGTTTTATGTAAGCCAATGTAAAAAGAAACGACTGTCTCCGACGATGTTGGTAGATGGTAGAGTGCATAGGAGATGGTAGAGTGTGCGCGCGCGCCTCTTCTCCTCTTCTACTACAGCTGGCTTCGAAATTGGTTGTCGATGGACGTGCGAAGTATGAGTGTTGCTTGCCCTCGATAGGAGGTGTGTGCGGATGCTTCTGACAATAGACTGCACGGAAGAGTATATGTGTTGATCCTGACAAATGATGCACTGGAGGTCTTGGATGTGCTTCTGACATTGAGTTGCACGGAAGAGTAAGTATATTGCCAGTCACAACTGATGCTGTTGCTTGAGCGGTCTATGCTCTCGCTTTTATAGCACTTTTTCGTAGCGGGGGTGAAGTAACTCTACTTAAAATTGGTTTAAGGGTGTTATCGAATAAATTTGATGTTTTGTTGTCACCTGTCATTATGACGTGTTTCGTTGATCGCTGGGCAACGTGCGAGTCCCTACAGTGGCGATGTACACTTCTATATCTCTTATCTTACATACAATAGTTTCTAATAAGTTGACTAAAGTTGTACTTTGACAATGGTTTTCAATATTTTTGATTAAGAGTCTTTGACTAATTTTCTTCTAATACATAAATTTTCTGGTTCCTCATTCTCGTTTTTTGAAAGTTGACATGGCCAGTTAGAAGAAACCAAGCTTTATCTTCTGGTCTTCTTCTATAATTGGTCAGAACAATGAAAATGTTCCAAAAAATTTTTCAGAATGTTGAATCTCTCTTTTCTTTTGTAACCATCTTCAAAGAATTGAGTTACCTGCAAAATGTTTTTGATGGCGGTCTACGAATGAAGTTGAAAAGCGAACAAAGATTCACATTTTGAGTACCTTCTGTAAAACTTCTATTTTTCTCTTTTGAAACTCAATAAATTTGAGCCTTATTTAAGAAACACACTGTGTTATATGTGACCAAAAATTGCCATGTATTGCTTTTATCCCTTTAATCGATAGCTAATAATTGCTATAACATCCATGTTCAAATATTGAATACCTACTTCTATTTTTCCTTTTTATTAAAATTATATCATCATTGCATTGATTATTTTGAAATTGTTGTTTATTCTCGGGATTTATGGTGTTCGTTGTAATTCACATACTAAAATTTTTATCGAATCTCTCTTTTTCATTTCTTGCTAACCTACCCGTCAGTAACAGCAAAATTGTGGGAGGAAAAATTTATATACGTCCCAATGTCGGCTAGTTCAATGGGACGGGAAGGTTCATACGTGAACGAAAAGAAAAGGGGGTACTCTTAATTAGAATGAAACAAAACACCGGTCTCTGTGCACTCGCTTTTATTTTAACAGCAAAAGTAAAAGAACAACACATCCACGAGTGTCAAAATACTCAAAATTTAAGTAAACACTATTCAAAATTAAAGTACGGGTCCCGTTTTCTGCTTACATAAATAAACAGAAAAGTGAATATAATTAACTATCGAGAACTAATAAATTAACTGTTCAAACCGTTTTGCGAAGAAAAAACTATGTCAATGGGTGTTATAATACCTACCAGTTTGTTAGCGTTGTTGATTTGGAAGATTTTATGTTAGTATTTTGGTTTCTATTAATTTTTATTTTATTTTGATGCCTTTCAAAGTATCTTTTTAAATCCCCAAGTCTTTGGAGGATGTGAAAGCCTCCACATTGTCCAAAGTGTTTTCCTTTTTCCTTATTCCTCATTCACGATTGAGTGTCGCAATGTTAGCCACGTTTCCAAAAATCACCTCTTTCTTCCTTTTCTTCTTTGACCTTCTTCCTTCTTTTCAATTTGTTGTAGTGAGGCATATTTTGTTTTAGTTGTCTCTTCAATCAGTATTCTTTTAGGTGTTCATCACTATGCCATTCGACTTCTCCTCTGCCTTTGATATATTATGAAATCCTGAATTCAGTTTCATTCCTTTTTTTTTATCTCCTTTTGCTTTTGATTTTTTAATTTTCTGTATGCCAGATCTATTCCTTTTATGATTTTTATTTTTCCCTCGTACAATAAATATACTTACAATATCATACCAATATCATCATATCATCATCAATATCATCATATCATCATCAATATCATCATACCATCAACTTTCTCCTTTTTACCTGTATATATTAAGGAATTCTCCTTCTTCAGTCTTTCTTATTGCAACTCGTCGTTCATTTTCTGCATTATAGTCATTCTCTCATCTCCTCATTTCTCCTCCTCCCCTTCTCTGTTTAAATTCGTTTCCTCTCTACCTTATATAAATCGCAGTCTCCTGAATCAGTCCTTTTGTTATTTCGAGGTTTCGTATCCGATCCCATTTAGTTTTCCCAAGTTTTTTAGGAAATTTGCTTTGGTTCTTCTTTACAACATTTCTCCTTCCTATGGTTCCTTGCTTTACTTGTTTTCTTATTTCATCATGTCTTATCCTTCTAGTTTTCTTTAGTTTCGTGGCTCGTCCATTTTGGCCCATCCTTACACCATTAACATTGCCTACTTTCTATTCCTACTGCTGTTATTTCTTCATTTGTTATCCAATACTATCTATTCTTTTCCTAATCTCCTATGTAATTCGTTTTGGCCCTTGCTTCCAACTTGGCTCTCTACGTTTAGGAATTCGTGCGTTCTTTTTTTACCTTCTAATTTTCTCTGTTATTTTGTGCAAGTAAAAAAATTGAAACGTTTTTTTTTTCTGTAAGAATTCAACTTGAATTTCTTATAAGCAGCGTTGTAAGTTGCTGAATTATTGATGAAATAAAACTTATTTAATGCTAAAAATATATCATAAACTCTTTTAATAATATATATAAAAATACTACACGGGACATTTCCTTGGTCAGTTCTATTTTAACAATGATGTAAGTGCTAATGCTCTTATAAAAGAAGTATCGTATTGACTTACATAAAAGTGTTTGTAATATTAAGTAAAATTATTTGAGTTTTCTTTTTGTTTCTCTTTGTGTTGAAGCATCAAGTTCACGAAGTGACTTTTTATTTAGACTTATTCTTTCTACTTTTTTCTGTTAATTTTGACAGTATTTGATCATTTTATTAAAATCTCTACTTGCACTTAATTACCTCAGTTCTATGTTTTCGTCTTTTCTTTATTTTTTCCTTCAATGTTTGGACTGATCCCAATGATGTCTTTCTTTACAGTTGGCATTACTTTTCTGTTTGATACCATTTCATTCCATTCTGCTTTATTAATCTACGTTAGAAAAAATCATATCTTTCACATAACTTTCATGGTTTTTGTGTTTGTGTCGTATTACCAAAGTGTCACTGGAATGTCAGGTGGACGGATCTTTCAATTTCTTTTTTCCCAACAGTTCTATTTAAGTATAGCATTAATAAATAATTTGTTTTGTTTATGTTCTGTTTTGCGTCAATTGTTTTAAATCATAATAATAATAAAATAATAAAGTTAAATCCAACCAACCGTCGCGTCGTACACCCGAACGGTTAAACTCACTTCAAACTAGGAGAAAGCGTCCGAATACTGCAGGTCTGGCCAGGTGGTACGGTAGTCGACGTCCCCGTGTGAACCTCCCTTGATTACTTACGGCGATGCATGTTTTAGTAGCGGAGTCTGGTTCCGCGAATCATTACGGGAAATTCACTCAATACCAACAGGAAATCCTTCTAGTGCGGCCTTGAGGTATTCCAACAAGAAAAGCCACAAATAAAAGCCTAAATAACAAAAGAAAGAATCGCCCAACACTTTGCTCGTAGAAATTACCTGACTACTTCACTTCCGCCAGGCTTCGAAAAGCAACGGTACACGTAGAGTGCCTCGTCCAGATCACGGATTAAATCTCCGTTTGATTACATTTAGTAGGTACCTGCAGAAGTATCGTAAGTACTATATCATTGATTAGGTTAGAGTCAAAGTATCACCTAACACGTCAAACTGACTCCTTTAGTACAGAACTATTTTATGTTTTTCTTTCTTCTGTAAAAATAAATTAAAACCCTATCATTTTAATTTTGTTCCATCTTCGCTGCCACTCCAAGGTGACCAGTTCGTCGATTCGGTGCCGTGCGTGCGCTTTGTCATTCGGGTTTATATCATTGCCAGCAAGGTCTGCAGTACGGTTTCTTTTTATATTTGTAAGAGCAGCTCTTTTCTTGAGTTCTAGATCCAGCAGCGGGAGTCACTAAGGATCTGCAAGGCGTCGCATCGTTCGAAACAGTTCTACATGAACGAGTGATTGCCAGTAGAAAAAGTCTCTGTCCGGAGGCTAGTGCTTTGCTGATGTAAGTATGACTTGCTCGTTCCAACCATACTGTTGCTTCATAACACATGATGCCCTTATCAATGCTGTTGTAAATCTCTAGCATGATGTTGCTTCTCAGGCCCCATTCCCCAACCATTACTCTCCTGAACTTTCCAGCTGCTTTCCTAAGTTTTTCGGTTAGGTATTTGACGTGGAGTAAAAAGGTTAGACCGGTATCCGGTAATATACCCAAATACCCAAATATTTTAACTGTTCATGATCTACTCTGACAGTCGGTGGTCTGTTAATGTTTAACTTCCCTTTTAGCATAATGTCCATTTTTTTCTGCATTGATAATATCATTTTCATATTCTTGAGCCAGATCGTGGTATTGTTCATTGTCGTGTTTGTTTTGTTTTCAATTTCAGAACGGCTATTCCCGTCTAGCAAGATAATAATAATAATAATAATAATAATAATTTATTGCATCCATTTGACATACAGAAAATGATGTGGTCGGATTAGTCAAAATCTATTCTAAAACTACTTAAACTAAATTACAACTTCATCAGAAATTCTTCCACTGAATATGGGCAATCTTCAATTAGCATGGATTTAAGGCAGTGCTTAAAGAGTTTTTCGTTTAACGAATTTTTTATATTATCTGGTAATTTATTAAATATTTTCAGACCAGTATGGCTGGGAGCAGCAGACGCTACCCTGAGCTTTATACTGGGTATATGAAATAATTTGTCTTTATCTCTAGTATTGAATTCATGAATATCTTTTTTTTAATCTGTGGTGTAAAAGGAATTTTGGTTTATTTTTAAAAATATAAATACAAATTTCAAGAATAAAGTGCCCGTACAAAGTTAACACTTTTAGGTTTTTAAATAGCATTCTGCAAGATCGCTAGGTCATCCGCATATCCAACTTCGATTCCAGTGTCATTTGGGGACTGTCTGACCACCTCGTCGAACACCAGGTTCCACAACAGTGGCCTAAGAATAGAACCCTGCGGACATCCTTTTTCCATTTTCCTTTTGCAGATTGTAGGCCCTTGACTAAACTCCATATATCGGTTACAGAAGTACGAGTAAAATAGTCGGTATAGATTCCCTGGAATTTGTATTTCTCTTAGCCTTTTGAAAATGGCCGGCCACCATAGGTTATCGAACGTACCGGAAATGTCAATAAATACTCCAGCGACGTATTTGGATCCAGCTCCATCACCGCCTCCAAGGCATCGATCGTTCCCTTTCCCTTGGTGCACCCGTACTGGTTGTCTGCAAGACCGCCAGAGCTTTCCAGGTAATGTCTCAGTCTAAGAGCCATCAACCTTTCTACAAACTTTCCCATTGAGGGAAGAAGACCAATCGGTCTATAGTATGATACTTCGTTGACGGGTTTTTCAGGTGATTTCAACAGTATATTCAGCCGCCCCCGCTTCCATTGTTTAGGAAACAATACCTCCTGCAGGCACAGATTGGAAACTGTCATCAGCACCTCTGGAAGAGTTTCTGCCAGCCTCTTGATAAGGTCGTTTGGAAGTCCGTCCAGGGCTGGGGCTTTCCTGGGTTTTATGGCTCGTGCTACTGCTCTGACTTCTTCTACGGTGAATTCTGCCTTTTCTGTTACGTCAGGTAAGTATGCTAAATTATCAGCTCGTTTATTAGTTTGTGTTGCAGTTTCATCAGTCGAGTTATCTCTAGGCACCATCTTTTCCAGGAGAGTCCCCATAGTCCGCTGCCAGAAGCCAGTAGAGGTAGGTCCTATTTTTAAAGTAGAGACTAGTTTTTTGACATTAACTTTCTCAGCAACTATTTTGTAGACTGTACTCCACGGATCGGAGTTGCCAACCTCCTGGACAAATGCCCTGGCCCTGAGAAGCTCAGTTTTGTAGACACCACGCGGCCGGCGAAGCTCCTCCCTGAGAATCTCCATACGTTCCACATCATTGGGGTTTGTTCTGCGCAGGTCTTGATAGCGCCTCCGAGATCTGATTAGACTCAGTTCTGAGGCTAGTTAGGTTAGGCGACCAGGATCGTGCATTTATATATCTTAATGAGTTGTTCCTGAAGTTGTTCCACGGCAGCATCCAAACCCCCAGCGGGAGGGAGCCAAAGGTAAGTTTTTTTTTTTTTAAAGCTCGATCAAATTTTGCTTTCCAGGTGTTGGCTTTGAAGGAAAACCTCACAGACAGGCCCCCTTCGTCATATGATTCGTCCTCCGATTGGTTAGTTATCTTGATGCATCTGTGATCGCTCGTGCACCAGTCTTCTTCGACTGATCAGTTAGAAATTAAGTTAAGGGCGTTCTCAGTCACTAGAGTGACAACGATGGTCACTGTGGAGAAGGTAAAAGGCTGATGTTTTTTGTTTACAATTAGTAGCCTGTTTTGGGTGATAAAATCCTCCAGAGCAGTATCACGTTCTTTAGTTAGGACATCGTACCAAGTAGTTGACCTTGCATTGGAGTCCAGTTTCAATTCTATTGTTATACTGACAGTATTCGTTGATTAATATGATGCTCTCATGTGTTGGCTCGAGTCTCACAACTGCAATGTGCGTGTCCAGGAATTGCGACAAGGATATGGCTTCCAGTGTTAGATAGGCAATCAAGATTAAGGCATTTCTAGGCTGTAACCGGGGCAGGAATTATGCTGTGAGTACGGCTCCTGTATTAGTGTTAAATCAAGGCTGTTGTCAGTTATTAGCTTTCTCAGCTCCGATGATACCGCCCTGGATCTTTGCGCGTTTACTTGCAAACGTGAAAGCGATCGTGTTGATCTGTAAGTAGCCATTATGAGAAATCAATCTGAGCCTCCAATGCCTCCGTGGCTCTTTTCAATTCAGGCAGTCCCTGCTGGTGACTAGATGGTCACAGGCCAGGCCTCGCAGCTTGCAATTGATGCAGGTCGGTATGTCTTCCTCCTTATTTTTTTGTACACCCCTTGATTCCGTGTCCTTTTACTCCACAAAATCCGCGGTATATCTCTCTTGTACACTTGGAGGCCAGATGTCCGTAGCCCTGACATTTATAACACCTGTTAGGACTGTTCCAGTCGTGAATTCTGTGGAATCCCCAATCCAGATGAGCCCTTACTTGGGGTAATAAGATTTCTCTGACTCAATCACAAGGTGGTTACCGGGTGCATCCCTGGGCCCCGTTCTGTAGACAATTTTAATATTTTCCAGATGGACCAGCGGTACTGTTTCCAAGTTCTTTGCCTTAATCGCGTCTTCAATAGAACCAAAAAGTGTCGCGGGCACGCTTTGCACCCGTATTTACACGGAAAAACATTTGAATCTGCAATTAGATTTTGTTGCTGTATGTGAAGCAATCACGACTGCAGCCGTTTGGAATAACGGCACAACCCATTGCTTTGATTATGGTGTTTCTAGCCTGTTTACTTGAACAGGCACTTCTACAATTTTTCCAAATTTTCGGATGTCCGTCTAAGTAATTTGGAAGTACTTGTTTTACAATACTTTAGCAACATTTATTCAATAAGCGCATTAATTTGGTTCATGAAAGTCAAATCTTCCTGTGCTTAACCTAACTTTCTATCTTCGCATCCTCAAAATTAACTTAAATTCTCCTGATTTTCAAAGAAATTGCTAAAATAAATTAAATTTTGTCATAATTCAAAATCCCTTTTGTGTTTTCTGTAAGCTATTATTGCTATTTCATAACTTAACTTCCTAAAATTATCCTAATTAACTAAACTAAGTTTCTTCATTTTATACACAGAGTGACTATTAATTCTCCCGCTGTTAAACGTGTAATAAAACCAATTGAGATGTATGTCAAGGTCGCATTGTGTACAAGCGGGAGTCAATAAAATAATTTCATAGTCCTATTATACTGCCACATTTATAGAACGTGGCCGCCGCATTTCGTACGCAGTGCCGAAACTTGATTTTGGGATAATTTTTTAATTAATTATAAACTGTTCACAAGAATTTTTTAAACATCTTTCTCGTAATCTGTGACTTTGATTCTCTTATGCGTTTTTTTGTCGGTACAATTGTCATTCGCTCTGTATATCTTCTTTCGAGTATAAAACATTTTAATTATTATTTCTTTTGATAACTGTTTTGGCTAGTCCGTCCCTGGGCGGTTGAACCCCCTTCGTAAATAAATCGTTACTAATTTCACACAATTTTTAATGAAATACACGTAAATGATTCGATCTTTTTTTGACCGTTTAAATAATAAACCAATTTCGTTCATCCAATTTTCTGAGAGATCTGTCATTACGTGACTGCCCACAGTCCCACACGAAAATATTATAATCGAATTAAGTGCGCGGCCACGAACTAAACCCATGGAAGAAGATGATAATGTTACACATAGGGACGTTTCCTTTTAATGCCGTTAAAGCCTTAATGCTGGCGTTGACTGTCGGCTAATTTTTAACGCGAAACTACAATTATATATTTAAAAAGGTATGGGAAAGTCCCGGATGATCCGAGGGTAATCTCCACCCACATAAACAGTGAAATTATCAGGTACACGCGATAGAGGGCGCCTCGAGCATCAGCTAGAGGGCGCCGCCTCTGCGGCATGCTCAGGGGAACGCCTTCGGAGACGACTAAGTATAGGCCACGAGCCGACACTCGAATCTACGAAAGCCAAATTTCATGCACGAAACCTATGCTTGTCTTTGGGTTTTTAATCGGCGACGATGGATCGATGCTCCTCTCCTTTCGTTGTTGTGTGGGAAGTTTTTTATTTTTCACCAGGAACCTCCGATACGAAGGGGGACGCACGTTTTTCTTAATGCCGTGTTTATTTGTGAGCTTCGATTTTTTTCTTCGAAGGTTTTTGCTCACGATAAATTAAAACGTGTAATCTCCAATTGTTATGTTTAAGGAATGTTTACACACCCACGAGCCGAAAAAATATACCAAATTTTATTCTTTATTCCTGGTATTAGTTTTGTTCACTATGAAGAAGAGCCTTTAGTTGGTTATGATAAAAAATTCTTTACTCTTCACATAACTAGAAACTTGCTCTAAATTAAGCTTTTTGAATTTGTGCACTTTCTCTTTGGAGTAAAAATGTATAAAACATTCTATGGAATAGTTTAAAACTAATTACAAGTCTACTCGCACTGCGTACGAAATACAAATAGATAATACCATCACCATTAAATAAAAACAAATTAAACAAAAAAACTAAAGATCATTGCTGTGCAAACGCGTGACTTTAAAGGAACGATTATTTATCAATTAACAACAAACAAGAGCGAGAGTGACAACTTTGTCGTGCACGAGGTGTCACTTTGAGGCTTGTGGTTGTCTCTCATTTAAATAACATGAAATAAATTAAATAAAAAAAACAGAGACTAGGCCATGTGAATTATGGGGGGAAAAATTCTAAAGACAATTTTCAAAATTATCAGCAATACGTAGCAAATACTAGTGCCCAACGAGGACTAACATGACACTTTTTGGCTTCCAAAGTGACAGGTTGAGCTAGTACACAGGTAACATAGACATTTTTGGCGCCCAACGTGGGGTAAGCGAATAACACTGTAGTCAAGGCTTTTAATTGTCACTTGGCCTGATTTTTGTTTAGCTATGTTCTAAAGTTTATCCCCATCGTAGTTGAAGCTGCCAACTTCTCAACATTACTTACAATCAAACGCATGTGCCACGCAATCGTTAAGTTATACACAGTTTTTAGCAAATCAATAACTATTTAATCTGTTGAATGTAAAAACATTCGTTATTATTTTTTAAATTAGAATAAATTGTTACGGTTGAAAAATTCACTTAAGTTATACACAGTATTTGCCAGTCGCCCTGTATTTGTGCGGGAATCAAACGGCCAGAGTGGGCCTATGTGACGATCGTCACATTGCACAACCGTACGCTATTACCTAGACCTACGGTATCTGTCTATTTCACTCTTTCACCCGGCTAAAAATGATTTCATCTCGTAACGACCCCCATCTCAGCATAGTTGGGAAGGATGTGTCCTTTTTGCGTCGCATTCATTCTGCCGATAGATTTCTCATCGTACGGATCTTTCGTTTATATATGATTACGATCTTTGTGCTTCATTTCATGTGAACCTTTTGATTGAAGCCTGAAACGGAATTTACTCTGAGATTTGTGCAAGTGTACGCCAAGTAAAATTTCAAGCTCGTTATAAAGCTTCTCGAAGGCCTGGGACAAAGAACGGGTAAGTCTTATCGGCAATTTTGTGCGTATGTGCTGTTCGTAACGCGTATCTTTCCTGTACTAGGCTTCCAGTGGTAGTTTTACCCCTTGTGTAAACTATCGACATCCCTTTGAGCGAAAAAAAGGCCGTAATCGGAGTTTGTAATCGGCTAGAAGCACCGGCATCACGGCCCACCTCTCGTCCGGGAAAATTGGACCTGACCTGCAGAGTGACGCCACTTTGTGACGTAATGCTTACGTTGATTTACGTCTTTGGCAGCACTATCCGCCGTTGGAGGGTGCTCCCTCACTAGCGACAGCTAATTTTGTTTACAAGGTCGGAAACATTTTAATTATTTTTATTTACTTATTTGGATTGCTTCACCTAAACGCAGCGCTGTTACGTTATTTTTAATCAAGTGACTTTCATTAATTACTTTAACCTTTGCTGTGAACGAAAAGCAGATCTGTTTATCGGATAAAGTTTAACTTGTTCGTTAGACTGATAAGAAAGTTATTTAGTTTCACTTCTTGTTCAACTCATTGGGACCCCTTCAGTGTCGTACTCGATACTTGTTAATTATTTATTTTCTTATTTCTACTAATTTTTGAGCGTTTCAAATAGAAACAAGTGTGCTCAGCTGGTGACTTTTATTTTATTCAATTTGTCCACCCTTTGCTTTTGGGGTTTCGTTGAACCCTCCCTTCCCCAGCAAATTAGTCGGCGGTGCTGGAGAACATTGAAGTTACTCGCACAATTTGCTGTCCTTCAGGTAGGTAGCAAAATATTTAATTCTTTCAGATTTTTCCAGAGATTCTTAGAAGCAGCATATTTCAATTCATAAGTTTGTAGTGTGTTTATAGATGGTTTTTATTAACAAATATAAAATACAAATTTGAGTAACAAATATTTGAAATAAATAGATGAACAATAAAAATAATATATTTAACATCGTCAGGGATCGTGGAGGGCGGTGTCTCTGGTAGTGGAATAACTGATGTCGGAAGTCGTAGGAATGTAGCAACTCCTTCAGGACGTTTCCATTCTTACAATATTCCTTACTTCTTTTCTCCAACAACTGGCTTCGACAGAGTCGATGGAGTGTGTGAAGTGTGGGTCCTGCTTGTAGGAGTGCTGGTCGAGGGTCAGTCAACGCCAAGGCAGTTGTGTATCGCACGAGGTAAGGTTACTATATTTACAAGGTACCGCCATTCATTTCCGCGGCTTTCGTCTCCCAAATTAAAAAGGACGCGATGTAACGTTAAGAAGAAAAATAATAGATACGTAACAGGTTACTGTTGCTAGAGAGTTTATGAATGAATTTGATGAACCCCAAATTAAAAGAGATAGAAAGTTGGCGCTACCTTCTCAATACAGTAATCCTAGCACGAGGGCTGTGCAGCGCCAAGGTCGTGTAGTGTTAAAGTAGATTGTATTGTATGAGAGTCGGTCAACGCCAAGGCAGATGTGTGTTGCACGAGAGCTGGTATTTTACCAGCAGCCCCTTTGCTCATCAGAGCAGTATCTATCGCATACAGTGGTATTTCTATTCTCATAGTATTTTGCCTAAAATCACCAATTCAAGATGTGACGTACCAAAGGGTCTAAGTGCCACCGTCTCGATTTTGAGATATTTAAGAAAAACATTAGGGACTCTAGAAGAATATACAACTACCTGATACATACATGTGATGACACCTACTTTCAGAATGTTGTACTAGTGGTAAGGCATGAATGGAAGTCGGTTGAAGTAAGCGCCTTAAGGACCCCTTGCAATTCCACTTGATTTCCTCGATGGTTTTGAATCGACGTTCCTTAAGCTTGAATTCCAACTTTGGAAACATGCAAAAATCGCACGGTGAATGTAGTGAATTCGGGACAAGGACCAGGTGGGACAAACTCATGATGGACAGTTCCACGAGTGCCAAAAAAAAATTATCAACATTGACTTCTCGTTACTGCGGACCTGAGGGCTTTTTTTTGTTCGTGGAGAGCTTGGTGTCTTCCATTGTGATGATTGCTGTTTGGTTTCTGAAACGTAACAGTACACCCACGTTTCGTCTCCCTTTATAATCTTAGGCAAGAAGTTTGGATCATCTTCAACTATCGTCCCATTGCACTGCTGTCCAATGTTGCAAAGGTCTTTGAAAAAATAGTTCAATTAAGAATGATTAAGTTTATTGAAAAACACAACATAATAAATAGCTCACAAAATAGTTACATAAAAGGTCGTTCTACTACAAGAGCAATCTATCAACTTCTAGAAGAAATAACTGAAAGCTTGAACAATAAAGAATTATTAGCTTGTGCGTTCATGGATCTTTCAAAGGCCTTTGACACTGTCGATCATGAAATTTTGTTAACGAAACTGGAAAAGATGGGATTTAGAGGTTTAACCTTAAGATGGATTCAATCGTACCTTGCGGGCAGGAAGCAATGCATACAAACACACCATGAGCATGGACATACCATTCGAACCAACTTAGAAGCGGTAAAGGCAGGCGTTCCTCAAGGATCCATTTTAGGACCACTGTTGTTTTTGCTCTACATCAACGATTTACCGAATTTCACAAAGTGCTCTACTATCCTGTTTGCGGATGACACGACTGCAGTGATAAGATCTGAAACAGGAAAATTAAACGAAAATATAACATACAATTTACTCTACTTCAAAGATTGGTTCGCCAAAAACAATCTAACACTTAATTTTCAAAAAACACAGTTAATGTCTTTTGTAGATATACATAGTAAAGGAGTTGAATTAGAGGAATTGGAAACCATACATCGAGGAGCTCTCATCCAAGTTGTCCAGTTATTGTTACTGCTTACGCGTGATTTCAAAATGTGTCAGTGTAAGTGCTAGTTTATCTGCGTACTACGCGTATGTACAATCCAGGCTTCAGTATGGCGTGATGTTTTGGGGAAACTCTGTGGAATCCTGTCGAATTTTCATTCTGCAGAAAGCGTGCTTAAGAGCAGTATTTGGTATGAATAGCAGGGAAAGTTGTGTGAGTGTATATCATAAACACAAAGTACTTACCTTTCCATCGATATATATTTTAAACTGTGCCCTATTTGTGCACAATTATTATGATGACTTTTTTTCAAAATATGAAACTCATCATAAGTGCGAGACGCGAAATCAGGCAAACGCGTACTTGAGACCACCTAAAACTCATTTAACAAAACTGCAAAAAAATGTTTTATATCAGTGCATTAAGATTTACAACCACTTACCGCCAGAACTAAAAAAATTATCGCAGAAACATTTCAAAATAAAATTACGGTGCTGGTTACTCAGCAAAACATTTTATGACGTAAATAATTTTTTTGCAGTACCTGTAGTTTTAAATAAATAATCAAAATAAGAACTCTGAAAAAAAATAATACGTATTTACAAACTTTATCTGTTTATATGCACACATTATTTTATGTAAGAATGTTGTCCCTATATTATGTGACGTGTTCTATGTTTTATACATTATGGAATAAATTATATTATTATTATTATTATTATTATTATTATTTGTTGAAGATGCAAATGTTCATTAGTTGGTACGCTGCTTCTACGTCAGGTGTCGAGGAACAAATTCTGCTGCAATTCTTTTCATGTTGACAAAATGCATTGATAAGTTCCGTGCAAAACTCCTACAACTTCTGCCACGTCGTGGATAATCTGAACTGTAGAATTTTGAGGAATGTTTACGGGTGGGTGTTCTTGTAGTTGTTTTGGAGCATTTACGGTTGGATGATCTTCTGGTTGTCCGGGAACATTTACGGATGACTGTTCGCCATTTTGTTCCAAGAACAACTCAACAGCATACTTTATTGAATTTAATTTTCTCCGCTGTACATTTGGCAGTGCAATTTCTTGTGCTAATTTTTGAAGAAAATGTCTATGATAGCTTCTATCTTTACATACATCTGGATTTTTCTGTGTAAAAAATGATGTAGGCGTTTAGAGCAGCCATATCAGTTATTTCCATGAAAATTCTAAGTGGCCACCTTTGTGTTGTATGAACACAAGTAACTATATTCTCTGGTCATATGATCGCCAGTGTCCACTGCACCTTTAGTTTTTGCTTGTTCTTGATTTATCTCTCTTTGATTATTTACCATTCCAGTGTATACTTGGCTGTTTAGTATCTAGTTTCAGAATCCGCACACACTCAAATTTTTATGCCCTATCGTCCGGGTTTGCTTTTTATGTACATTCTAAACGGGCATTTCCCACGAAATGTTGTCAAACGTTCATCAACAGTAACATATTTTGTGTTTGGCGAAAAAATTGTTGACAAAACTATCATATATTTGGCGTTTAGCTTCCAATTTGTCTCCACTTGCTTGAATTCTCTCCATTCTAGTTGTTGGATCATCAAACCTGATGTGCTGTAGATATCTTTGAACCTATTTCTCGATAAAACGGCAGTAAAGTAAGGCTGCTTGAATAATTCATTGTCAGTCCACATTTCAGTAAGGTGGAATTTTTTCCCATGGTTTCTACTACCAGCAATAAGTATGCCAATAAAAGCTTGCATTTCCTCCAATGTAACATCTTTCCATCGTTTTTCCTGTTCAGGATGCTCTTCATTGCATTTTGAAATAATGATACTTGTTTCCTTGTCTGTTTGTGTGAATATGTATGTCTGTAAGCATTTCCTCCGTTATGAAGAGCTTGAAAGCTTCTAAAATTGAAGAAATCTGTAAACTAAAACATATGGTTAGGCAACAGCAGCGTTCTAAATAAATTTTATACTGTTCACAGTAAATAACATATCCTTGCGTTCACAATATTGTGTGTTAGACGTCGTGTACTAGTTCTATACTTTCATCACCCTCTTCAGCTTCAACTTCATCAGGAATATGATTTTCTTCTTCTATTTAATCCTCTACATCTCTTTCTTCATCTTCTATGAACAAATTTTCACTATCACTTGCTTTCAAAATTTTCCGTAATTCATCGTCTGTCAAATATTTCCAACGTGCCATTGTAAAGAGCAAATTAAGACTGAAGAGAAACCGAGCGAATGGCGTGTGGTGAATAGTCGTGTGTTGTGTCGCTCCCAACTAATTTCAACAGTTTTTCTGTATTATCATCGGCTTTGGTTAAGTCATAGATTTCCGTTTATCAATATCGGTGGTGCAGCCAAAATGGTTTTAACAAAGAGTCAACGAGAAGAATGTATCGCCCTTATAAAGGAAGTTTTCTTAACTGTAAAGGCAAATCAAACAAACGAAGCCGCTCTTGGCAGTGCCATCGTGCTTAGCGATTTAAAAACTTGTATTGAAAGCATTAATAAAAAGCTGGATTCGATCGTCAACAAGCTAGAAACAAAAATAAATAAATGGATGGAAATGCCGCTCTTCATCTTAAAATTGATCAACTTGAGCAATATTCCAGACGGGGCTGTTTAAGAATTTATGGAATTAATGAAGAAGTGAATGAAGATGTGCAATCAAAAGTGCTAACATGAAACTTGAAATTAACAATTGTGATATAGATACTTACCACAGAGTTGGAAGGACTACCGGTGTTGCAGGTACTGATGGTAAAAGAACACGTGCAGTAATAATTAAATTTGCCAAGCATAGTACCAGGCGTGAGGTATTCGCCAAAAGAAGTTCTCTCAGGGGTACGAAGATTACTGTCAAAGAAGATCTTACTAAGATGAGGGCTAACTTGTTAGGAAGAGCTTCAGAAATTGTTGGTGACAAAAACACCTGGTCATTCAATGGCAACATCTTTGTCAGATTTAAAAACAAATCTCTTCTCATCAAAATTGAAAGCGAGAGCAGGGGGTTACGCAATAGTCTACTTTTTGTAAATTTTTTGGGCTCTGTCTTACATCCTTTTGGTATTTATTTTTACAGGTATTATAGTTTGTAGTTTTCCTTTTATTTTTTCATTTACTTTCAGTTATTGCTAAGTTTCCAGGGATAACTTAAAGTTCATGATGGATCTTCGGGAGCAGGCATTGGCACGGTTTAAATCTTCAGGTTTTCCAGCACACTGGACATACTACAAAACATTGAGGAACTTAGTTAGTAAAACTGTTAAAACCGAGAAAAAAGCTTATCTAGAAAAGAAAATAAAAGATTCAAACCCGAGTAATATTTGGAAACAATTGAAACAATTTGGAGTTTATAACAATAAAAGAACTGGCCTACTTGAATATCTTAATGATCCTAATAAAGTAAACGATTTCTTAGTAGACTCTTTGAAGAATTTCAACCAGCAGCTTCCAGATACTATTTCTTCATATTTAAATGTTGCCCCAGCTTCAACAGAAATTTTTTCTTTTTCTCCTATCACTGAAGGCGTCATTATACAACTTTTCTTAAAGTTTTGCAGCAAAGCCTGTGGTGTTGACGATTTAAGATTTATTATACTTCTGTTGTCCATATCTCTTACCTGTTTTCACGCATATTATTAACTTCTGCATTTCTAACGGCGTGTTTCCTGATTGTTGGAAGGAAGCACGTATTTTACCCTTGGCCAAAGTCAGTAACCCTCAATCTTTTAAGCACATACGTCCCATCAGCATCTTGCCAGCCCTGTCCAAAATCTTAGAGAAAATTGTAGATAAGCAGCTAAGAAATTATCTCTCACTCCATAATATTATTCCCGAAATGCAGTCTGATTTTTGATCAGGTTTTAGCTGCTCTACAGCCGTCTCCAAGATAACTGATGAAAATAAGATGGGCAATAAGATGGTCCTTCTAGTTCTCCTAGATTACACAAAGGCCTTTGACCACATTAATCATAAAATTTTGTATCACAAACTCTTTTAAACGGACACTAAATGGCGCATAAACACTTAACGTTTCTGACGAAGCTGTCAAACGACTACGAAACGTTAAGTGTTTATGCGCCATTTAGTGTCCGTTTAAAAGAGTTTGTGATACAATTTTCATCGGACAAGAACCAGCTTTAATCATAAAATTTTGCTTGCTATTTTAAAATTCGTTTATTGGTTTAGGTCAGTGTGCCTTAAATTTCTTCAGTAGTTATCTTGAAGGAAGAACTCACAGAGTGCTTCATAATTGCAAAATGTCTAACTTGTTATCAGTTCATTGTGGCGTTCCTAAAGGATCAATCTTAGGTCCATTGTTGTATGCTATTTATACCTTTAAGTTGATGAATTCGTTAAAGCACTGCAACTATCATATTTATGCTGACGATACGCAATTATATTATTCATTTGATCCTAATGATATAGACGCTGCTTGTATGTTGGTTAATGAAGATATTCATAAATTAGTTAGAACTTCTAATGATCATGGTTTGTATGTTAATGCCTCAAAAACTAATGTTATGCTTTTTGAGAAGATTACAACTAAAAATTTGCATGTGAACAATATTACTTTATCGCTATCTGATTGACGAAACTTTGTTTTGTGTTTAGTTCTTGCGTGCCATTTCGATTCCTGGAATTTTTGGGTAGCACCTCGTATATGACTCTATATTTACAATGTCGCGTACATGGACAAGCGGCCTTAGTTGATTTTTACGGCGCACTTTTCGTTTTAACGCCGATTAGTTTTACTGGATCGTCTCACGGACTGATCCCACACTGTCAGCCTGTCCATCTGTCCGTCCGTCGTTTTCCACTCGAATAATCGCCTTCTTTGTTCTCACAGGTACTTAGCTGGAACTGCCCCGTTTACACGCATACGATTCCATAAAACGTTAATGTACAATTAAATTAAGGCAGTGTTTCAGCGACGTACGATCGCATGTCTATATACATTCGCCGAATTGAAAATCGATTTTCGATTATTTACCGGAAAGCAAAAAGAAAGAAATCGATGATAATGATGAGTTTGGCTGTCGTCGTTCCGGTAAATTTTCACTGACGTGTGAGGTGTTCGTCTGGTGGACCGTGGCCAATGCGTGAAAGATGAGACCGCAGAAGGATGAAGACCGTGACGTCATAGATTTATTAGGTGCGGTCGTTTTGAATGGTCTATGTTTCGAACTGTCGATCAATCATTCGATCTTAGTTTTCCGCGTCGATATTTCACCGGCGTGTCGACTAATGAGATGAAGCGAACGCGATGTGCGAGGGCTTGTGAGGTAACAGTAAACCCTTCGATTTTACGCCCTAAACCTATACTGAATAGACTTGGTAACATTTCAGTAATAAATAATTTTAAAAAAAATTGTAAAACTTTGCCAAAAGAAACAATTTAATAATAGTTATTTATACTACAAGTGCGATAGAGTATTTTGCACACGTGTTGTACACACTTGGCATATTCTGACATATATGTATTAATTGTTACAGTGTTTCGCAAATTTGGTATGTTTTGTTGTTAAGCGTACGTGTCCAAGTTCTTTGTTCGCTTCCTTTTTGAAAAAACGATATTAATGTATCTGACCAGGCGGACACAAGCGATGGCTTATTTGCCGGACAATGTTTTCACGTCGGGAAAAAAATTTAATTTTCTGTAATTTCTCATCGTGCGTCGCCGGAAATTTATGCGGACCCCGGCAGCGTCTTAAAAGAGACATCTACACGCAGGCTTGCCACAACATGCCACGAATATTTTCCTAAATATTTCAGTTAGTAGCGTATGTTCGTAATCACTCAGGCTTAGCACAGTGCGACTGCGTTAAGTTGCAAATTTCTGGATATTCACTTAAATAAATAAAAAATGTGTCTTTTTAAATTTCAATTTCAAAATTGAATTTAGCGTAATTAGTTTTCTTACTACTTACATTCATAGCGAAGGAAATACTGATGATTGTGACTGATTGAGTTTCATGAAATGCAAAAACTTACGAGGCCGAAACGGAGTACGAGCTTCCTACAAACGTACATAACTAAACATTAAACAAATGAGATTGTCTGTACACACACAATGAACTATCTTCAATGACTAACTATTTCGACAGCTCTCGACCAAACTGATTCTCACGAAATATTTACGAACGAACATAAAACCGTTTTTTTTATTACGGTTATGTTGACCCTTTCTTTGACAAGGTGCATTCTCGGCAAATTGTTGTGAAATTATTGTACCCGAATCCCTGACATCTTGTTTACATTAGATAACTACATTTTTTATGTTTACATTGCTAATACTAATTTCTGTTTACTAATTACTATTAAACTAATTAATTAATTGATTTAAATTTTCATAGTTTAGTGCATGTATGGTGCAATATATTTTTTTAACATTGGAAAGTCATAAATATCTTCATTGACCAAGTGGTGTAAGGGTGACCATCCAAGCTTTTAAATGTATACATATAAACTTTTGTCGTTCGGTGATAGAGCTGTAGCCAGAAAGTATTTATTTAGTATGAAAATATGTAAAATAGGCTAATAAATAACGCCCGTTGACAATATTATAAATACGGTGAAGATTCGAACAGAAGCGTTGTCACCCTGACAAATTATATCGCACGTGGAGTACGCCGTACGCGCATGAATATTTCATACGGACCATGAATATTTATTATAAATAAATAAGACGTTTTTATAATGGCGCGCGCTTAAATTTCACACCGGCAAATGCATTCGCTCATCAGATGGTCATCAAACTGGCCTCAAATCCCACGTTTATTTATACCTAAGTACGTGCAATAAAAATAGAAATAGCAACTCGTAAGTGAAATTTTATTGTTTAAAATTTTCTGTATTCTCAGAACTAACGAAAACTCACTAATTTATTGTATTATTTACATTTTATAACAAATATTTCAATACCGCGTGAATCTAAGTTAATTGCCCTTAGAACTCCTATGACCTCCTCGATCTTCAATCCTTAATTATTTCCAAGCGCTTTTTTTAAGCAGCATAGGATTTTAATAGATAATTAAAATCAGTGTTTTACTTATGTAAAAATTTACCCCCATAAATAATAAAAATTTTGAGAAACATGGGAAAAACTGTTACGTCGTCGTGTTAGGGTGATTCACTGTCCTGTATTTGAAAGTAACTTTCTTATTTTGAGACATGGAGCAAAATGTCTTCGAGGAAAGTTGCGTTGGATGTTAAAGGCTGCAATCCTTATTACCTCTGGGACCTCGACATTCAATTGTTTCAAAGCGGCCGCGCCTTCTTCTGTTTTTCTAGGTGGCTTGGTGTATTTTTTGACGGATTTTGACATTCGAAACCTGTACGTTTTTACTTTTCGAATAAATATTAGCTTACTTTACAACCTATAGATACCACAGATACTTCAAAGAATTTACCATAACAATAAGTAATCTATCTAATTTTGACTATCCGAAGTTAAATAGTTAGAACAATTTAAGCAGCGACATCTTTCGACCGCTCTCCGATTGGACATTGCAGTAGGATTGCCAAATTGAAGCCAGTTCAATATATAATAAGTCATCCCATGCAAGGCGGCCACGCTTGCTGTCAAAGCATATGATAATTTTTTTAAATAGTTAGGCTATGAGAAGAAAGATTTGAATTACTCATAACGTTTTTGATTGACTTTTCTAGAGCACCCTCAGAGTATTCTTATCTTACTTTATTTTTATTATTTATTCGTAATAATGAGGGATAGAGATATTCTGAGCGCTAGAGCAGTCAATCGGAAACGCTATTAGATTTAGGCGGAAATCTAAAAATTTGGAAAAATTGTGAAAATGTGTAAACATGCTAGAGACGACATAACCTACAGAAAAGTAGCGAGGGTCAAGCAGTCCTATTATTCCAAACAATGCGAAACTCGTTTTGCTTTGTGTTTCGACTTGAAACGAACAATTTTGAGTTTCTTAATTGAAACGCTAATTTTTCAAACATGTTGCATTTCAAAATCCAGTTACGACGAAACGGCAACAGCTCAGCACTTTGACCAGTTTCGAGTCGCTTGACAACCCTGTTTCGCCGCGCGTAACCGCGCAGGACAGAAATTATTCATCGATGAACAGTATCACGTGAGGGGATTTTCATTCGTTGTGGAGCACCTCGTGATCTTGACCTTTTCGTTCATTGGCAAATACGACAAGCGCCGAATTTTTAGCGACACCCAATTTTGCCTTCTCGTTCGATCTTGGTGGTATCGCGTGTGTGTGTTTGATAATCTATCGGAACCCTTGCTTAGATTTAAGAAGAGTTCATCTACGGCTTTGCCGGAATTGATTAGTGAACCACCGGACGAGTTTTGGGGTACTTTAAACTCCCTACCAAGCTAGGGATACTCCTAAAACCCAGGTAAAAATAGGCGAAATGGCTGACGCCATTTCTTTCCCTTTAGACTTCCACTTTCAGTTCCAGTTTCAGTTTTGGCCTTCTGCACGATCGAGACGGTTTGGGAACGCCGTCGACATCATTTTAAACTAGCTGGGTTTAATGTTCAACCAACATCTTTATTACTCACCCCCATCTCACTGTTGCTGGTCGCGGGGAAAGCTGGTGAAAGATACGGCGCAGACTTGTTACCAGGTCAAGATAAGTCACAAAAGCAGTCAATTTAAAGTTTATTTGGTGGCAATCAGTAAATTAAATTGTAACAAGTTTAAACATAAAATAAATTAAAATTAACACTGCCAAATAGAATCTTGAGTTATTCCTTTACTTAATAGGTACCTACATTTCAAAATAATTAAAACAAATATTAAATTAGTTTTTACAATAATTAATTAAAAAAAAAAACTGATTGCTGAGTAAACGCGCCAGATCCTGGCTGTATTAAAAATAAATAATACTCTCAATATTAAATCAAAACAAATTAAACTTTATTTAACTTTGTTATTGACAGAGCATGCATTAATTCGTTTGTAATTATTTTTGCTAAGTTTTGATTACTTAACCGGCAACTTCAAATTTAGAAGATACTACGACATTTCATCTACAAAATCAATGATAGTCGTCGCAGCGCGCTGGTGAAGCTTTCTAACCAAGATAGGATTCGCTTGTATAAAATCGAAGCTCTTAGACTGAGACCTGTTAAGATCTGAAAGCATTTCTGAATCCATTATAAGAAACTGAACATCACTATAATATTGAGAAAGAGAAAAAGTTCGTATTAGAGTTTAAAACTGATCGTTCGGCTGTTGAAATAAATTAGTGTTTTACTATAAAGCTTTAAATAAATTAGTTTATTAAGTATATCGTGTTTTGTTTTAAAATTAAAATTAATCGAACCCTAAATTCGTAACAATAGGATTCGCTTGTATAAAATCGAAGCTCTTAGATTGAGACTTGCCAAGATTTGAAAGCATTTCTAGATCCATTATAAGAAACTGAACATTATTTTAATTTAGAAATTTTGAAAAAGAGTTTATTTTACAGTCTACAACCAGGCTCCCATGTTTCGGACACCTACTTTCGCTGAGACAACCACGATGGGAAGCGACGTCAAGTATAGAAGATACCATAAGTCGTAAACTACGACTTTTTTCTACAAAAGCAATGGTAGACGTTGCAGCGTGTTGGAGAAGCTTCCCAACCAAGATAGGATTCGCTTGTATAAAATCGAAGCTCTTAGATTGAGACTGGTCAAGATCTGAAACCATTTCTAGATTCGTTATAAGAAACTGAACATTATTTTAATTTTTAAATTTGGAGAAACTGTTTGTTAATATCAGATATATTCAAGTCTTTTCTTACTAATTTTTTCTAATCTTTACGCCGCCTTTACATTAATCTTTGACTTGGAGATTTTAGAATATTATCACGAGGTGTATTTCTGCTGTTTAGCAATGCTAAGTACACGTCAGTACCTTCTCCTCTACACCGTTTTATTAAATGTTTTGCAATTTGAACGTACCTTTCTGAAAGGTCATTTGATATGGCATAGCATGGGCTAGATATTTGATGCTTAAATTTCTCTTCTTGAGAAAAGTTTCTGAATTCTCTCGAGCTGTATTGAAGTCCGTCTCCGTTTCCAAAACATTTGGAATTCCATGCGTTGCAAATAATTTTTTTAACTGCTGTATCACTTCCTGGTAACTAGTGTTTTTCAGAAGTTCAAAATCATAAAATCCAGCGTAATTGTCGACAATTAAAAGGCAATTATCTTTATTTAAAGTTGGTTCTTGTCCAACTATAAATATATCCGTTCCAGTTATTTCTGATGGCCTTTTTGGAACATTCTTAATGATTAATGGCTCCTTTTGTGTATTGCGTTGTATACTTTGACATATTGGGCATTTGTTCACAAAATCTACAATATTTTCACACATCTTTCTCCAAAATACAGCATCCCAGCTCTTCTGAGCGATTTATTAATCTCTAATGTTACGTTTGAATTTGCCGCTAAGAAATCGTGGCAACACAGCATCATCTCCGGCGCGTTTCGGTACAGTTGGCAACACTGTTCCTCCTCGTTTACCTCGCCAGGGGGGAAAACTCGCGTTAGGTGAACGCGCAAGATTCATTGGTTATGGGGCACCAGGTGACTATTTTATGATCCATCATTGGTTACCGTCTGGTAACATTGGTTACCGGTGCAAACCACCGACCATCTTGGCTTCACATTCCTATTTCACTTGTGGTTCGGTTGTTGCAAGGTTAAGACGTGTCTTAGTGTGATCTCGGAATTCTTGCTTTTTGTGTAAGGAAAATTCGTTAACGGCGCTGCTGGCATTCTTGTCAACACCACCGAACGATTTGGGGTAATTTTAATCCCAATTCCAAGCCTGGAAGCTTTGAAAATCTCAGGTAAGATATATCGAGGAATGGCGAACGCTAATGTCGTCTTTTCTTTTTATACAGGCTTCTAGTTTTGGTTCTAGTCCTAGTTCTAGTTCTAGTTCCAGTTGTAGGCGTAGAATTTCTGCTGCGCTTCAGCCTTGTAAATTGTAAGTTGGGCTCAAACCGAGTCAACTCGTATCATTTTCGAACCTACCGGCCCTATAGGGGAAACCCGACCAGCCATCTTGACGACCCCTGCGAGTCCAGTTTGAACCGGATTGTCGACGCTGCCCGCGATCGGCAGAGGGCGTCGTAATTACCCACCGGCCACCGCGCTTCGGTTGGTAACTTTGACCAGACGCACCGGCTGGACGCTGTCAATAACGTTGGATGTTCCCAACTTAATTTAATGTGACAGTTCGTGGATCGGTTGGTTTATATTTTTTGTTTCTCTTGCATAATCGAATAGAGAGCGAATTTCGGCCTATTTGTTGTGCTACGCCTACTGTAGCAAATCGCAGCGTAAATTAAGCTGATTATTTTAGTTGTGTTAAAATCTGCATCTTAGATTAAGTTTCGTGTTAAATAATCACTTGCCGAACCTTGCGTAAATTATTTGTGAGCCCTTATGCTCTACTTGAGTTTATAATAAAACTTGAATTTTATTAAATTTTAAGCGTGTGTTTGTGTTCACCTCCCTCACTTACCAGTGAGTAAATAAGCCTCTATTTACGTTAGATTTTTCTGCCCAATTCTGTCGATTGGAGACGTCGACTGATTGTTTACGTTCGGTTTGTCAATCAGTCTCCTGGCGTCCTTTAATAATTTTTACCATCGTAATTAAACTCACCTCTATCTACACTGTTTGCTAGTCGAGGGGAACAGCTGATACGTTTAGTCAACAGAACTTGTTCACCATCAAGGTAGGTACGAGGCTAGTCAATTGAATTATAAATTTGGTGACAGTATTTGCCAAAATCCTCGCTTGCAATCTAAAATGGTGTAGTGTAGTTTCAATCTAGTCGCTATTTCTTCTAAAGTTTTTAGTGGATAGTGTCGTCTTAATATAAACTTATTCAATTCAGTTGGGTCGATGCATACTCTATTTCGTCCATTTTTTCTCATAATTACCATAGGACTGACAGCTGGAGTTGATTACATCTAACTTTGTCAAAGTATCCAATTCCTTCTTAGCTTGTTCTCGTATTGCATGTGGTAGGGAAGCAGATGGTAAAACTAGCATGTGGTTTCAAATCTATGTCGTATTCAAAATTCTTGAGACAACTTAAACTTTCGAATATGTCTTCGTTTGGATTGGTTACATTAATGTTTTCTATTCTTTTTATTATATCTATACAAGGATTCATGCTCGCAGTTTTTACTTTTCGTTTTGAGATTTGTTATGAATTCACCAATTGACTCACCTTGTCGCTGAACTATCTGGTTGAATTGGTATCGTTCATACGTAACATTGACTTTAGACATAAATAATATTGAATGATTTCATTAAACAACGAAACAGATTGTATATGTATACTTTCGTTATCGGATATGAGGCTTCGTCGAAATAGGGAAATAATCGAAGCACGTTAGCGGAAGTTTATTAGAGCCTTTCATAATCTCATCGAATTAAGTTTATTAGAACTGCCTCATTGCTTCGTGAAAGCTTAATTAACATCATCTTTGCCAATACGTATGTGCACGTGAAGCGTGATCAGCGTTTCCTTATGCTAACACAATTTGCGTTTTTTCCGGGCGTTTGGCGGATGCGCGCCGCAATAATTTTCCGTCGGGCGAACGAGCGAGCGAACACAATGTAAGGCGCATTTTTGTGCATGCAAAATACACCTATGAAGTAACAACATAACCTTCGTAAGCCGTAAAACTTTCGTGAAACGGTTAACTTCAGCAAGTCGCGGGTTCCCACGATGCTGGCCTCCTACATACCCTCGAGGAGTTTAGCAGACACGCGCTGGTATCCCGAGCGCATCTTCGGCTACGTCGGCACCGTCACCTTCGCGAGCCGGGTTCCCGAACGGGACGCCGCTCGGCGACGGTCGAAAATTCTATGCGCCGCCTAAAAATGCAGCGCATAAACATATACGAACTGTATATTGCTCGCCTCCAGATAGTTTATAGATAGGTATAATTCCTTTCCCGAGGCTTATATATTTCACCGTTTACACAGAACAAGGTGTAAATGTTAGAAACATGAAGATCGCAGATAGCGTAATATCATATTTAACTCATAACTCGGAGGGAATACGAGGGAATTGTTTCGTTTTACATAACTAATCCCGGAACGGATATGTTGTGACATTTCGTAATCGACTCTTCCAAAGACTTATGGTAGATTTACACTAGCCGTTTCAATTGGATTCAAACATGTAACTCAAAGATACTATGCATATATGCTATATTATACTTACTTACTCTTTTTTCAAACATGCAAACATAGATTTAATTAGACTATGCAAAATATATTTGTATATTGTAAATAATCTTATGGTCAAAAGTTATGAAATTGTTTTTCATTTGCCTTTGAAGGGGCTCACACGTTACTTAGCGAGCCTATTCTATCCATCAATGAAATAACCTAACTCCGACAAAGTAGATACAGTTAGTGTGTAAATTGTATGTCGAACTATAACAGCATCAGCGGGTGATATGTATGCTCTACCGGACTATAACAGCACCAGCAAGTGAGATACATGCTTTCTCGGACTATATCAGCACTAGCGGATGAGTAGCTCCAGACTATGCAGCACTATCTTGCATTGATACGCGTTCTGCCTTCTTTTATACTCTTATTTTGTGGCGGGGATTAATAAAGTTTAATAAAAAAAAGGTTTAAGTTCTAATTTACATGGATTTGTTTAATAAGATGATGAGTAATTATGAAATCTTATTTTCCTTAAGAAATTATAATAGAAAAAGGATTCGTGAGTACTTAAGAAGTGTTTATTAAAAATACTTTGAAGACTGTTCAAACACCATATCTCATGAAGACATGACAGCAACATGGCATGAAAATTAGCAATACCTTATGAATTTTTTTCTTACTTAGGGATGGGCCCCCTTCTCCCGTCCGTCCGAACTAAATTCGCCAGGTTGTAATAATTTAATGCTGGCGAAAAATTCCCGTGGAAGATGTACACGGTCAATCAGTAGACAGAGGCGTCCCGCTGAGAGCGCACCGAAAGCAGTTGCTCTTAATTGGCATACTCTTTCTGAGGAGACCGACGCTTTAATGACCAAAAAAATGAAACGGCCTGGCTTTTTATTAATCACGCCGGCGACAGGGCCTGATTGGTTCTGATGGGTCCGTGGAAACGGTCGGGTTCCAGCAGCGTCCAAAGCTAATAATAATTGTTTCGAGTTTAAGGACGTGAGCCAGCGCATTATCGGCTCGCTACTCATACTGGGAAGACGCTGTTTGCCATCATTAATTTTCATCAAATATTTTCACATTTTTGAAGAAATAATCACCAAAGTGGATCAGAAAAAAAGAATAGCAGAAGTTGAAGTATAAAAAAAAATAACTAAGACATTATTCTGAAATGTATATATAGCTGAAGACAAACATTTTGAAATATGTGCTTTAAAACTGTACACTTTTAACACTGTAGTCCTCTGCGTATACAGAACTCCTGACTCTGACCACAATACATTTTTACGTAAGCTTGAATGTGTCCTTGAAAATTTTAACTCCTGCAGAAACATTATTATCTGTGGAGATTTTAACACTGATATATTAGTTCAGTCAAAAGCAAGCCAAAATTTCCTAGACTTGCTAACTATTTTTAATCTAAAACCCACAATCTCATTACCAACCAGAGTCACTTGTAACACCCAGTCCTGTATTGATAATGTCATTGTAAATTATGATGCCGTTCTTGGTGAGGTCCGGAATTTTGAAGTCGGACTGTCCGACCATTTTGCCCAATTTGTCGTGCTAAATAATAATCATCAAAGTAATAATAAGATTTTCCAGTATAAGAGAATCTATAGTAAAAGCAATAACAATATATTTCGTGAACTTTTGATTAGAATGAATTGGAACCAATTGCAAAATGTTACAGACCCAGTCGAAAAATGTTCCATGTTTCATGATTTGATTAGAAATGCATTTTTAAAAGCTTATCCTATTAAAAAGGTAGTCCAAAAGCCGGCAAAATCCTGGTTAACACATGGAATCAGAACTTCCTGCCGCACGAAAAGGGAACTCTTTGCGTTGCAGAAGCTTTTTAGCAATACCGTCATAAAAAATTATTATAACAAATATTGCAGTATTTTAAAGTCTTGCATAAAATTGGCCAAAAGAATATATGTAAACTCTATAGTTGCCAGATCCGATAACAAAATCAAATCTGTCTGGAAGTTAATAAAAGTCGAAACAAAAAATAAGACACACACGGAAAATATTAATATAACTCAAGATAGTAATACAGTAGATGATCCGCTGGTAATAAGTAATATATTTAATAAACATTTCTCACAATTATCAAGCAAATTATTAAAAAACGTACCCTTGGACAGGGAGCAAAGTTTGGAAATGGTCCAAAACACTTTTGTGAACAATAGTGATTCGATTTACTTCAGTCCAGTTGATCCTGTAGAGGTGTTCAAAATCATTTACTCACTTAAGAATTCCTATGCTGCCGGGACTGATGATATATCAATGCCCATACTAAAGTCAGTTGCAGACATCATTTCAGTGCCTTTGTCAGACGTAATCAATTGTTGTTTTCGGAATGGCAGATTTCCAACTAGTTTTAAGCTTTCTAAGATTGTACCTGTTTTTAAGAAGGATGATAAAACTGAAGTAATTAATTATAGACCGATATCCATACTTTGCTCTTTAGCTAAAATCCTGGAAAAAGCAATTCACTCAAGAATGACTTCTTTTTTTGAAAATAGCGACTTGCTAACAAAGCACCAGCATGGTTTTAGATCCAAGTCATCAACGTCCACTGCGCTACAACAAATATTGAAATTTACATATGACGGATTAAACAACAACAATATTGTTGCTTTGATAAGCTGTGACTTATCAAAAGCTTTCGACTTAGTAGATCATAATATATTACTTGAGAAGTTAGAATTTTATGGAATTAGAGGGAAAACACTAAACTTATTACGCTCGTACCTTGATCAACGTGAACAAGTTGTGGAGATTAAACATACTGATAAGTTTGGTACCACTAAGAACTTTCTCTCTAACAAAGCAATCACCAATTGTGGGGTACCGCAGGGATCCATCTTAGGACCCCTGCTTTTCAATATGTATGTTAATGATCTTCCTCAGAACATATCGGGCGATGTCACCATGTATGCTGATGATACATGTATTTCTGTGTATGCTGAAAATTTCGAAAAGTTACATTCGGAAATATTGTCAATTCTCAAACAAATTGAACACTGGTTCAAAATAAATCGCCTACTAATTAATATTGACAAAACCAACATAATAATTTTCTCTAACAAAATACCAAGTGATTATTCCTTTACATATAACGGGCTTAATCTTACTCCAGTAAAGAAATGCAGAGTATTGGGAGTTACAATTGACTCTCAATTATCCTGGCATGGACAGGCAGAGTCTCTTATACCTAGATTAGCTAGATCTGCATATGCTATATCAAAAATAAAATGCATGTGTGACTTAACTTATACAAAAATGGTCTATTATGGCTATTTTGAGTCCATCTTGCGCTATGGTATAATTTTTTGGGGCCAATCCATTCACTTCCATAAAATATTTAAAATGCAAAAAAGAATCGTCAGATCAATTGCAAATCTAGCATTTAGAGAAAGCTGCAGAGATGTATTCAGGAACTTGAAAATAATGACGGTAGTAAATTTGTACCTATACGAAACTGTCTTATATGTATATAAAAATAAAAATGATTTCTTATTGAATAGTGATGCACACAATTATGATACGAGATATCCACATCATCTACGAGTGGATTATCCTCGTAATAGGTCATACTGTGCATCATTCTTGTTTAATGGTGTTAAATTTTTCAATAAATTGCCGAATGAATTGCGGTCACTTAGGTCTGAAGTCCTGTTCAAACGTAGAGTGAAAAACTATTTTACCCACTCTGTCTATTACTCAATTGACGAATATTTTCAGTCATAATTCTTACCCTCTAGTCACTTGTACCAAAAGCTATTTTAGTAGCAGCATTATAAGTATATTTGTCAACTACCTATATGAACCTGATTATGACTGTGATCTGTAATGTATTGTTTTTATATTTCTTGTGTGTGACGTCTTTTTCTGTATATATATTTGTATTACCGATTCGACGCTACTGGCAATGAATAAACCATCTATCTATCTATCTATCTATCTTAAAGATTAAGTATTCTAAGTAACAAATGATAAAATTATAATCCATATCAAAATTGGCGGACCCTTGACCTTTGGCTCATCTTTTTGGGTGCCTTTTTTTTCACTTTTGGCGTTTAAACTTTGAGTTGTCTTTTGGTTAAGTCGCGCCATCTATCCTCTCGAGTATTCCAGACAGTTTCAAATCGAACGCTAGATGGTTCTAGATATTTGCCAAAACATTCGAGAATAGAAGGACCTCTACTATAAAGCAGAACCCAGCGGGCAATTTGAATCAGTTGTTATTTAGAAAGCGACAAGGACGATTAATGTCAATTAGCAGAATGTTTAAGTTATAAAAGTGTTGTTTGTTAGAAAAAGCGTCAGCTCGTTTGTAAATGTGTTAAGCGACTGTTTATAATTAAAGTGTTTTTTGTGAACACCAAGCTCGTAATATTATTATTAATTGGAGCACTTTTTTGATCAGTTGAATATTAATGCAAAATTTGTACGTAAAATCAATATAAATGTCGACTTTACGCTGTACGTTTGACAGCTCCTTAAGGGCGTCCCGAAACGTCAACATTTTTATTCGCCGTACATTTCACAGCTTCTTCTGAAACAACTGTCGAAACGTCGACTTTCATATTGATTTTATGGCTTTGCCCGATCAAATATAATTACAAATTTTGCGATTACTATTAAAATAAATTCGGAAGTGCTGAATTCAAAAGATATTGCCAAAAAGGAACTGACGTGCAGGAGCACTGAAATCAGAAGTCGATAAGTCTGTTAAAGAAATGAAAAATGAGTAGGCATCAGGACATGATGGGATAACTTCGGAGATGATCAAGTACATGGGGAAGAAATGAACTGAACTATTAGACAATGTTTCCAACAAAGTCTGGTGTTACGGTTGAAAAATTCATTTAAGTTATTTACAATTCTGCCAGTCGCCCTGTATTTGTACGGGAATCGAAAGGCCAGTTTGGGCCTAGTGCCGGTCGTCTCACATTTCATCATATTGCATCAGAAAACCATACGCCACTCCTAAGCCCTACGGTATTACTCCATTTCACTCTTTCGCTCGGTTAAAACTGAGTTCATCTCGTAGCGACCCCCGTCCCAACATAAGGCGTTTTTCCTGCTGTGCTCTCATTGCCGTGGAATATTTCTCGGCGTGCATATCTATTGTTAGTGTCTGTTCACGACCTTTGTGCTTCTTTTCATGTGAATCTTTTGATTGAAGCCTGAAACCGAATTTACTCCGAGATTTGCTTAAGTACACGCCAAGTAAATTCAAGCTTGTTATAAGCTTCTCTAAGCCCGTTCCTAGGACAAAAGAACAGGTAGGTTTTATTGGCAACTTTGTGCGTATTTTCAGTTTGTAACGCGTATCTTTCATTTACTACTTAGGCTTCCAGTGGTGGTCGTACGTTCGTGACGTAATACTTGACGCCGTTTTGCGTCATTGGCAGCACTGGAGGGCGCTCACAGCTCACATAGATTCTTCCACATTACTATAGATAGTTGATTGTCTAAACGTGGATTTTATTTATTTATTTGTTTGCGTCGTCTAAATGCTGTTACGTTAATTCAATTGTAAACAAGTGGCTTTAGATATTTATTTTAAGTTTTTTCCTGTTTCTTGGTCAAAATTTTAAATAATCATTAGAGTGATAACAGTTTATATTTCTTGCTCAACTGATTGTGACTCCTTCTGGGTCGCACTCGTTACTTGTTACTTATTAATTTCCTTACATTTTTGAGCATTTCGAATATAAATAAGTGTGCTCAACTGGTGACTTTTATATTATTTAACTTGTCCCCCCTTTGCTTTCGGGGTTTCGTTGAACCTTCCCTTCTCCAGGAGTTTAGCCGACGGTGCATTGAAGCTAATCGCACAATTTGCTGTTCTTCAGGTAGGTAGCACTGGAAAGAAGGTAAAATACCAAGTGATTGGAAGGCCCATGTATAAAAATGGGGATAAGAAGGAGAGCCGAAATTGTAGAGGAATTTCATTTCTGACCACGGTGACGAAAGTATACGATAGGATCTTGGAGAACGTACAAAGCGGTTTCAGGGGTGGACATAGCAACAAAGATCATATCTTCTCCATGAAACAAATTATAGATAAAATATCCATACAAGGAAGAGAAGCATACTTTGCATTTTTAGACCTACAGAAGGCCGATCGATAGAGCTCCGAGAAAGCTAATTTGGAAAAGTCTACTGCAACGAGGAGTGGACATGAGGTTAGTCGAAGCAATAAAAATATAAGCGAAGCAGTAACAACGTCAGAACCCATAGTATGTAGACTGTACCTTTTTTCACGAAGGATGGCTTGCGTCAGGGGGGAGTTTTGAGTCCGACATTATTTATTATACTAATGGATGATACAAATAAATAATAATCCCGAGGATAATGCGACTAATCAGGGGATACAGGAAGCATTCGCTGATGATGTGGTCATAAGCAAACAGCAAACAAACAAACAAAACAACCTAAAGATCTGGAAAGAAACAATAGAGGAGTATGGATTAAAAATAAATGCAAATAAAACAAAAAATGAAGACAAGAAAATCTAAGTAAAACTGGAAGGAAACAATACAAATATCTAGGGATCGTTATAGATAATAAAAGGAATGAAGAAGCTGATTTTAGCAAAAGATAGAAAGTGCAATAAAAGCTTTTTAGAGTATGTGCGAAAATATCATAAAAAAGAAAAGAAAACGAAAATGATATTATACAAAAATATTTTTCAACCAATATTGTTATTTAGTAGTGAAACCAACAACCTGAAAAGCAGAACTCAAGCAGCCGAAATAATGTTCCTAAAGAAGGGATCGTATGAAAAACCATGAGGTAAGAGAAGAATTAAATTAAAGGTCAGATCACTACTAGAAAAAATAGAAGAGAAGCAACTAGGTTGGTGGGGTCATTTACGAAGGTAATAGGCCAATAGGCAGAAAAAAAGAATATGAGAAACAAACGTAACGTAACGTAAGCAATCCAAAACTTAAGAAGATAGCAAATACACACATTTTTTCTTGACTTGTAGTTTAAAATGTGGCTGCATTGTCACCAAATTTATAATTTAAATTAACTTGCCTCTCACTTACCTTGACAGATGACAAGTTTCCGGCTGTCTGTTTCACCATCTGATCCCCTCGGCTAGCTGCAGTGTGAGGAAGTGAGATGTTAAAATAACTAAAGGGCGCCAGTTCGGACTTGAAAAATCAACTGAGCAATAACAATCTTGTCGACGTCCCCGAATCGACAGAATCGGCAGAAAAAAATCAAAAGTAAACAGAGGCTTTGCACTCACTTGTACGTCAAGGTGGTAAACATAAACACAACAGCGAAGGTTTACTTAAATTTAATTAATACAATTAAACAGGTCGTACAACGATCAAAGTACTGAAAGGTTTCACAAAGCCAATACAATAGCTTACGTTACATGAACTTATTTAATAATAGGGCGGTTGGTTCTTTATTACAACACGCAAAACAAAGAAAGGGCCATAATTCGTTCTTAAAAATGCATGCGCAAATCGGATAGCGATAAATAATTTGATAAGTTTAAATAATAAACTTACGATCGAGCTGACATGTCACTGTGTCACCTACGCTGTGAAGTTGGCGGTCATCACGCCATCTGGTGGTGCTGGCCAAGCCGACAACTAGTTTAAACCGGACGGGCACCGGTTACAAGATGACTGACTCACGCTACTCCTAGAATAGGGTCGACACGGTCGAAGCCTTGCTCGAACGGCACGGTAGACCACAGAGGGAGTTCGATGTGGCACCAAACCCCAATTTAAATTAAATGGAAAACCTCGCGTGAAAGCTTGCGGAAAGAACCTGAATATAAAAGGAAACAGTTTCGTTAGCGTCCATTATAGCGTCTGCCATTAGGTTCAATATACATTACCTGAGAGCTAATGAGTTCCCAGGCTTGGAATTGGAGTTAAAACTATCCCCAAGTGTGTTCGATGCTGTCACTAAACGTTCCGGCACAGCTGCTAATGAATTACTTCTCCCAAAGAGCAAGAATTCCAATAACTTACAATGCACATAAAACACGTCAGGAGTGCACCACGCTTCGAACAAGAGAGGCCGATCGAGGCGAAATTGTAGATGGTGGTGGTTGCTAAGATACGGATCCGAAGACTGTCACGTGGTGTATCACCACCAATAAACTTCGAGAAAGCAAAGGAGGGATACAGGTTTGCCAACTATATCGAAAGCGGGTCAGATATCGTCTGGATTCCGCATTTTCTTGGCGGGAAATTGAAACAGCATTTATGGTAAAATTTATGTAGAATAATGCTTAGTACATATTTATAGTATCATAAACACATCTTTGTATCATATTTACTAAATATATTGGCATATTTGAATCACAGAATACCTATTCTTACAATACAACGAGATAATTGAACACCTGACATACAGCATTTGCCTTCGTGAGTCATGGTTATCATTTGTCAACGTATTGTCACGATAAGATACTCTCAAACCTTTACCATATCAAGATGCGAAAAGATTGTTATACAAAAGTTATAATTTCGGCGCTTACACCATGTCGAGAACGGAAGGGATGTACTCCGCCTTGTTACGTCGTAGAAAACGTTTGTTCCCAAAAAGAAATAAATTGTCCTTTTCTAAGTGCGCCTCCATCACGTTTCGTTGTAAGGAAAATAGAGTCAACGTAGTTATGTTTGAAGGGGTTCGTCACCACGTTACGTTTTCCCTTATATCGAGCACTCGCTTGCAGGGCAGGATACTGGCGAACGAAACATAGTAATTAATTTAAATTTTACATTACTTCGCCTCTTTGCACTACACTCGACCAAACGCCGCCCCCAAGGACCGATTCAGAAGTCACAATTAAAATTCACCAAACACATTAAACTAATTACATTAATGAATACTCTGGAAACTGCCTGTCGACTGTTTCCAACTATACAACTAATCGATTAACAACTAATCAACTACTCTCCATTTGATTTACAAATTTCCCTTTTTATACCACCCGTGCCGGATGCCACAAAGTGCGTTTCCAAAGGTTCGGGTTCAAAGATCGATGTTCCAAAATTGTCAGCGTTTTCATTTAATGAGCGAGCACTTTAATTGTTTTGAATGAAATACGAACAGTTGTGCAGCATTCTTAAGTAAGTTCAAACAACTTGGATTTCATTTGACAGCATGGAATTCGCTCTATTAAAACGTTAATTTTGCATAAGTTCCATCGACCGAAAAAGAATTTGACCTGCAAGCTAAGCAGACGTCGGTAATTCATGCTAGACAACTTCCGCGGCGGTTAAGCCTGTGTCGATGACCGTACTTGTGAAATGCTAATTAAATAGTTTTGTCAGTTAAAAGTATTTTACTGTTTAAATAAATATATAGAATATACTAATTCGTTTATAAAATAAATCTAAATATTTAAACATTTGATCTAATAGTCGTTCATTTGTTTTTTAATGCTA
The DNA here is from genome assembly GCA_958336345.1 of Dorcus parallelipipedus. Taxonomy (NCBI): domain Eukaryota; kingdom Metazoa; phylum Arthropoda; class Insecta; order Coleoptera; family Lucanidae; genus Dorcus; species Dorcus parallelipipedus. The sequence goes on from OY284478.1 coordinate 43,187,173, forward strand.
ATTTCCATAATACCAAAAACGTGTATTTTCTAAATAATTAACTTCGACGAAGTTCTTCTTCTGTAAGATATTGTAATAGTATTTGTGAGAGATTACAAAAGCATCTTCGAAGATGACGGAGAAAAAGCGGAGGTGTATAGCTCATTTGCATTTCCCGTCGTAACACAACGGAGACGTTCCGGGATAAATAATTACGCTTGAACACAGTTCGTTATCTTTTGTTTAAATAATTAGCTTGCGAAATATTAGCGGTTCCAAAGTAAAAATCGTAATAGCGGCGTAGGAGTGCATCGTGTTATTTCGTAGTCACTCGTGACCCCTCTGGGCAGGTTTATGACCCGCCGGTGACCCCTGACCCGCGATTAAGGTAGCTTAGTAACAATGCCTTTACGTACGTGCTTTTATTTATGTGTTTTCTTTGGTAATTAACGACTCTGTAATGATAGATAATTATCTTACGAACTTTCACCAAAAATTAACTATAAATAAAATATCAATCCAACAAGTGCTGTGCCATTTTGCGGCGTTGCCCTTAAGCACACTTTCTTAGAAATGAATTTTTTAGTTGTGTTTTTTGTGTCTTTATATTTTTGCAAATTTTCGTTGTTTAGGTAAATTCGTAAATATTATTTATGAATACATGCAGAGGTAATAAACTCTGGAATGAAGGAAGAGATTACCGTTTGGAAACTCGTACAAGCAATTAATAGATTAAAAAAATAGAAAACACCTCCGAACAAGGTAACATTAAAATAGAAATGATGTGTACGAGTGCATATGCCTATATGAAAATGTATAAAAATACCGAAGGTTGGACATTATCTTTAGAAAGGTTCCCAACATTTTAAACTTTACTAGCAACTGTGAAATTATACGAAATGCAGGAGTTAGAAAACTGGTTCCTCGCAGGAAACTAAAATTATATAAAAATTTAAAACAAACAAACAAATTTTATCAAAATAATCGCGGAAAGAATTTCTATTCTTTACCACCGAAAACCGAAAGCAAACTGTATAGATGAAATAACTGATTCTTACAAGAAAAGCAAAGTTAACCTGTTCTCTGCTCCATTTGATGAGTACTAACTTGCTGATTATTCAACGGTTGCTGCCGGCGTCAGTTGCGATAAGAGCGAAGTATTTTCCTGCGTAACTCTATACCCGACAAATTTCTAAATCACGTCGGAATTTTATCTCTGCAACCTGAGATTTCCGTTACGTTTGAATTGTTTCGTATTGTAGTGATTTATTTGTCTATCTGTCAAATCAGGTGCTCAAAATGGTTATCCTTATTTTATACAATACGAACGAAATAATTATGGAGATAATTTTTCATTAATTATTTCTGAAAAACTGAAATACACAAATTTATCAAATTTTTCATTTATTAGCTGTTATAAATTTTGGATAGTGGATAGTACACTGCAAATGAATTCAGAAAAAGTAATAGTGTAATCATGCCTACGTTGATACTCCTTCGTAAATCATAGGCGCGCAATTGATCAAGAATCCGCATTCCTCGAGTTAAATAAGAGTCGTCGAACGTTACGAAATGAATTCCTCGAATTCCCGAAGTCGACAAGTCCTTCCCCGACAACGTCGGCATTAATTTGAATGATTTCGAAGCGGCGGCTGGCGCTGCTGCTTCCATTGATCCGGTGAACCGGAGGGCGCAGCCGGGCCGTTTCGAATTTATGACAGATATTAGAACCTGTCACCAGTGTCATACGAACATGCGCACTATGACTTATGGGAGCGCCGGTTCACGTGCTGAGAGCGCCCCCCTCTGCGACGGGGCCCCCCACGGACGCTGTCACCGGACGGACTCTGTCAACACACACGCCGCGATCGCCGTTTGTTTTCGTTGGCGGCGTTACGGATTTTATTGCCCATGAATTAGGCATCCGAACTGTTTCTCTAAGGGTCGATTCATAAAATCCTTATTTATCGGTATATGCCCATTTTTAATATCCCCCGCGAAGACGAATTAGGAATAAATTTTCTATATTTATATGCTCACAGTAAGGATTTGTTGATGAACAACATACAATTTTCCAGATTCAGTTAAAATCATTTAAAAACAATTTAATGGTAGTACTTAGTAATTTGCCGGCACCTCCACCATTCACCATTACTAACCGAAACTCCTACTTGGAGCAGCTCTGGAGTAGCTCCGAGTAGCACCAGTGCATTTGGAAAGCATTTAGTTAAAAATATTTTTCACCGATAATTACCGGTTATGCGCTTGAAATCGTTGAGTATACACTTGCAGTAAAGAAGATGTCTGCCATAATTGGGCGATAGTAATTCTTGATACGAGGGCGTCTTTTTAATTGCCTTGAAAAAATTGCTTGGTTGTCAAATAACTGCCTAAGTACTTTGTCGAAACGAGTTCGTTGTGTGTTGCAATTTCTACGACTTTTTCTCTTCTGAAAAGTGAGTGGAAGTAATTTGGAGCATCGCGTAAAGGAGGGAAGTGGATCAAAAGTTATTCATGAAAACATGTCCCAGGTGTATGGCGATGACAGCCCATTTTATTTTCAAGTGAAATTTTGGCTTAAACAGTTTCCGCTTAAACAGGGGCCGCGACTCAATTCAGGATGGCTTTCAGATCAGGAAGACCTGTTCTCGTAAACACTGATGGCTGTCAGATCGACGAATGAAGATCCCAGTGTTTTCTAAAAAAGCTGGAGTATCCGAAACTACAATTTATAAGATTTTGCAGGAAAATTTAGGGATGAAAAAAGTTTCTCCGCGATGGATCCTCAAGCTCCTTACACCAGAGCCAGAAACTGACAAGGAAAGAAATTTGTCGAGAATATTCAAAGAGCGATGCACAAGTAATGGGTACATAAGCGTTCTTCAGTCCCAAAGAAGGCGAAAACTCAATTGTCTTCTGGAAAATTGATGACGACCGTCTTTTCGGAATCCGAAGGTATTCTGCTTAACAAATATATGGAAAAAGAGTCCACAATTAATGGAGAGGTTTACGGAAGGACGATTCAAAACCTGAAGCGGGCATTAGAGAAAAAACGTCCGAATTCATGGAGAGCCTAGACTTTGCCGTTGATAGAAAGAAAAATTATTAATTTTTCTCACGACTTCTTCAGTTTAGGCAAATACATTTGGCGTTTTATGAAAGCTTATTAAAACAGTGTTTCACGAGAGTCTAGATGTACTGGATGTTCCATTTGAAAATTTTGAGAAAAATTATATTTTGCAAAACTCAACACCATGTACACATAATAACTGTTAGACCGACGCTGTTTTGAAATTTCTGTAGAAAATATTTTGTATTGAGGACCTACAAAAATTCATTACGGAATGTAAATAAATAACAAACATATAAGCACTCATATTATGGCAATTTTTTCACTTAAACATCAATATCTTACAAACTCTTAAGTAAAACTTCCTAAATTTTTGGTCATTACCTATTCGTTATGCGTACTTTCGAAATATGTAAAAATATACTGGGTGTTCCATTAAAAAAAATATTACTTTGGTATGGCTCTCAGTTACTGAACACTCTGTATAGCCAAAAATAATTTTATGAAGTAGAGCTGACGGAGTTACATCTTAGCTCGTTTGAATTCTTTTCTATCTTATATACTATAGACGGTAGAGAAGACCGCGGCACTCGGTGGACACACTGTATATATCTTAGCACTTCGAGCCTAGCAGGCCCATGGCTGGATTTATTATTTTTCTCCATTCTTTCTTGTTCTTCGCCTTTTCCCTCCAGTTGACAATCTTTAATTGCTTTAAATCCTTTTGTACTTCCTTCTTCCATCTTAATTTCGGTCTTCCACTTCTTCTTTTACCTCCTATGTCACTTCTTAATAATTTTCTACGAATTCTACCCTCCTGCATCCTTTCTATATGTCCGAGCCACCTAAGTTTTTGTGCTTTAATTCTCGCCACGATACAGTGTATTCTCTCTTAACGGGCACCCCTCATAAGCGGGCACCTCTTTTAAACGGTCACTTAGTTGGGTACCGAAAAAGATCATAATATTTAAATGAGTTTTAAATGAGTTTAAAAAGTTTTCTCCTTTAAGCGGACTCCCTATTAACCGGACTCGGACACATAAATGCGATGACCTACGCAGCTTCTTTTTCTCTATTAAGCGGACAGTACGCTCTCGAAAAGTCGGGACTTCCCCAAAAGTCTTTACAATAAAAACGAGGTGGAATTTATAACAGTTAGCACTGCGGTACAAGCAGTTGTCTTGCATTCGACAGCAAGTAAAAGTCTTTCCCAAATAAATCTCAAAAACGTGTTCAATGAAAATTCATGGATGACTTTCCAAATAATGACCGAGTTCTTACAATAGTTTGACATGAAGATGGAATTGGAGATACGCAAATTACCACTTTTTCTGGATAATGCAGCGTCTCATCCGTGAGATTTAAAATTAAAAAATATTAAAATAATTTTTCTTCCTCCTAATATCACTGCATTTTGGCAACCATTAGATGAATTATCAAAAACTTCAAAACCTGGTACAAATCTATAATCTTAAAACATATTTTAGCAAGAATGGATACTGTTCCTTCTTTAGAAGAATTAGCAAAATCAATTGATTTGTTATTTTGTTATTTGTTCTGTTTATTTTATTAGAAAAGTATGGAATCAGGTAACCTAGGCTACAATTTAAAATTGCTCTTTTAAACCTATTCCGACAGTTCTAAAATTGATACTAATCGTTTTGATCCCGAGGATGAGCTACCTCTACATACAATAGCAGAAATTTGTAAAATGGTTCAATTAACAGGAACAAATGTCACTGATTTTGAAGAAAACGTTAACATCGACGAAAATTTGATTTGATGAAGATGAAAGTCTGGATATAAATCTTCAGAATGTTGAAAATTCACCGCGAGAATGTGATTCCGACGATGACACAGTACGAGAAGATAACATAGAAAATAACATTAAATCATATAAAGATGCCGTGTCAGTATTAAAAAACATAAAATCATTTACATCCAAGTATGAGGATTCAAAAGGCTTTGAATTGGCATCTGATTTAGAACAACATTTTGACAAAATGCTTATACCTAAATATGAAAAACTTATGCCAAGCAGCAATATTAGACTTTTTTCGTCTTAATTACACATATTTACTATATTAATTACACTTGATATGCGTATTTGTTTTGTTTTCGTGGAAATGTATTTTAAGTTCCAATTCAAATTTTGATTATGTATTTTCATATCAAACAAACATCATTGTTGTTTCACTTTTTACCTGTACATACCGTATTACCTATATACATGCACATGTCAACACATTCTTCTCTTTAGCGGGCACCTCTTTTAAGCGGACACATTTTGGGCGACCATAGGTGTCCGCTTAAGAGAGAGTACACTGTACTCGGTTCTTGGTTCATGGGAGACGCCAACGCGAAAATAGGAAAGGAGGAAGTATTTAGACCAACGATTGGAAAAATGGACATTTCCTAATAGACTTCGCAAAGGAGAAAAACATGATAATTAAAAGTACATATTTCCAGAGGAAGAGGATACACCAAGGCACATGGCAATCACCGGATGGGCATACAATAAATCAAATTGACCATGTGCTTATTGATAAAGACGAGGAAGCATGCATTAAAAATATAAGAACAACAGAGGAATAGATTTAGACTCAGACCATTTTATGTTAGGAATTAAAGCGGAACAAATAGTACCAATACAAAGAAATTGAATAAGAGAGATGAAAAAAAAACAAAGGCCCATTAGATTAACAACAAAATTATGAACAAAAGAGGAACAAAAAAAATATGAAGAGATTATAACTGAAAAATTAGAAGAGATTAAGGGAAGAAGGGAGATTGAGGAAGTATGGAAAGAAATACGAATAGCAATGGAAGAAACGGCCAAAAGATGTAATAAAGAGGTAAAAGAAGAGAGAAACAATTGGCTTGATGAAGAGTGTAAAGAAGAACTGAAAAAAATAAAACAATTGAGAATGGAGAGAATCACAAATCAATCAGAGAAAGCAAACAGAAAATATGAAGAACAAAGAAGAAAAACAAAAAGGATATTAAGGGAAAAAAGCGAAGACATAATGAAAAAATGTTAACCCTTAAGTGGTCGCGCGGGGTGTAGAGAACACCCCACTCCCATGAAATGTTCTGCCATTTTGGTTTGTGTCACAATAGCTGCCATTGTGTACCTTCCTGTCAACTAACTGTCATCCTCATCCCATTGTTTGTTCAATGAAAACCTGGTAACTGTTTCGTCAGTGCCTGCCAAAAGTTCTTGGGGTGTCACAAACACCCCGCGCGACTGTTTAGGTGTTTCTTTTTATAAACCTTGTACAATATTTCGATGAATGTGTTAGTTCTGACGTAATTATTTAGTTGCAAAATGGCTCATTTTTCGTACGAAGCTGAACAAGCTCGATTGCAAAAGTTATTGCAAGAAGTACTATCCGATGCCGAATCACCCGAAATCGACGACTCAGATTTAGATGAATCAGATCATTGTGAAGAATTAGAACACCAGAGTGAATCAGAAACGGATGGCGTAGATTCTGATGATGAACCTTTGAGTTCTTACAGTACTCATCTTCATGGTCAACATTATCTTGGACGTGACAATAAGACAAAGTGGTTTGTAGCACCTGGACAGCCAAATGTCACAACACGGACGCATAATTTTATAATTCGTCTTCCTGGCGCTGTAGGGCAAGCACGAAATGCTAAAGAAACATTAGAATGTTTTTCTTTATTTATCGATCCTTTTATAATAAGATCTATTACAGCAAATACAAATCTCTACATAGATAGTATCAAAAATAAATTTCAGAGGGAACGAGATATACGTCAAACGGATGAAATAGAGATCATTGCTGTAATTGATCTATTAGTTTTAGCAGGTTCTTATCGTGCTGGACATCTAAATTTAGAAGATCTTTGGCAGCAAAACGGTTTAGGAGTGGACATTTTTCTTGCAACAATGTCGTTGAAACGTTTCCTGTTTTTGTTACGTTGCCTCCGATTTGATGACATTCGAGACAGGGCTCAAAGAAAAACTATTGATCGTTTAGCAGCTTCTAGAGAAATTTTAGAATTGTTCATACGAAATTGCGAAAATCATTATTCTGTATCTGAATACATTGACGAACAGCTTGTGCCATTTAGGGGAAGCTGCAGTTTCCGACAGTATATTCCAAGCAAACCGGCAAAATACGGGCTAAAGATTCAAACTATTTGTGACGCCAGGTCTTGGTATACGTTGGGAAAGGAAGTATACGTCGGTACATAGCCTCCAGGTCCATATGAACTTTCAAATTCACCATTTGAGGTTGTTAAGCGTCTGGTTCATCCCATCGAATGTACTGGGCGGAACATTACAGCAGATAACTGATTCTGCAGTATTCCATTAGCCGAATATTTGTTGACAAAAAATCTCACACTTGTTGGAACATTGCGCAAGAACAAAAAGGAACTACCAAGAGATTTTGTGGAAATTAAAAAACGAGAAGAAAAAAGCAGTGTTTTTGGCTTTCAGAAAAATGCTACAATTGTCTCGTATGTTCCAAAAAAAAACAGAAATGTGATTCTAATTTCTACAATGCATCATGATGGCACTATCGATGAAAACACCAAAGATATGAAAAAACCAGAAATTATTATCATGTACAATCGCTAAAGCTGGCGTAGACACCGTTGATGAAATGTGTGGAACGTACAGTACATCCAGAAAATGTAAACGTTGGCTATTGGTACTTTTCTTCAGACTACTCGACATAGCAGGAATAAATAGTCAAGTGATATTTGCCAGTAACAATCCCGACTCAAAGATGGTGAGAAGAAAATTTTTGCAGGAAGTTGGCATAAAAATGGTAAATAAACAAATTTGTAGGCGCGCGACCAATAATAAGCTGCCGAAATATCTTCGTCCAAAAATTGCTAGATTATCTGGTGTTCCCGAAAATCCAAATCTAACACCGCAATTACCGGGAAGAAAAGGTCGATGTAAGAATGACATTTGATGTAAGAATATACAGGAGCGCAAATATAGACATGCGAAGAGACAGCGGTGGATGGTGGAAGAAATAAAAGAGAAGAAAAGACAATTTGACGAAGAAATGAAAAACCAAATACTGACGACAGCAGAAGAAGAAAGTACCGAGGGTAAATGGCAAGCAATAAAAAGAGGTATCGTAAACACGACCGACAAGGTAATAAGCAAAACGGATATAGCGAAGAGACAGAAGAACGAATGGTTCGATAATGATTGCGAGAAGGTAATAAGGGAAGGAAGAAGGCTAGACGTAGATGGTTAGCATCAGGAACCGGAAAAAAGTATGCAAGCTATAAGGAACTAAGGAAGGAGGGCACAAGACTATCAAAAAGAAAGAAAACGAAGTGGATCGAAGATATAATGAAAAAGAAAATAATAACAAGGCCAAACTTTTCAATTACAATATTAAAAAGCAGAATATGATAGCTACTTACTGTAAAGAAAGATATGGAGGAATGGGAAAGTCATTTCAAAAGTTTATTAACAAAAGAGTGCGTAATAGAAGAAACGGAAAACACTGACCAGGAAACAGAAAGGAATAATGACCAAGAATCTCCAACCTGAAAGAAAGAAAAGCAGGAGGGACGGATAATATAGTAAACAAAACGATAAAGCACGGAGGGGGAAACTTAAGACTACGCCCACAACCCCTGATCGCACAGTTCTGGGGAAAAGAGGAAATACCATTGGAAAGGAAATTGGGAATAATAATACCAATCGTAAAGAAGGGAAACTCGAAAATATGCAAGAACTATAGAGGTATTACTCTACTGGATGCAGGTTACAAGATCTTAACTACCCTAATTAACAGGAGGCTAACAGAATATGTAGACGCTAAAGTGGGAGACCATCAGAGTGGTTTTAGAAGGGAAAAATCAACTATAAATGCCATTCATATTGCTACGTTATTTTGATATTTTAAAATTTTCACCCTGTATATAATCAGTTTATTATTTTTGAAGTTATAATTTAAGTGAAATATTAAATAACTGTACTTTACCTTAGTGTGTTCCAGAACACTTGTGAAATTTTTATTTTACACAAATAACTAAAACACTTTTCTGCCCGATTTAGAAAATGTTGAAAAAGCTGGTTCAAGCAGAGATTCCGAGAAGTACTCCAGGATGATCAGGAACATTGGGATGACAACCTCACACAACAGGAGTTGAGTTCCAAGACATCCAAGGATGAAGTGCTATCCTTCGAAGTCGAAACTCCTGGACGAGCCGATCATGTTATCGTGGAAGACGTTTCAAGATTATCTAAGATTTTTCAAGATTATCCATGTGTGGCAAGTTCATCCAACACGCTAGAAGAGGAAATCCGAAGCAAACTTCGAGCCTACTTCTACAAGAAGAACGGAGGAAGACGTCGTATTCTTGTAAAACTCAAGAACCAAGACAGAATCCGTCTTTCAAAGTTAGATGAAGTTCGACTGGGCCTCTTCAAGATGTAACTTCATATTTGCAATCTACAAGACAAGATAGTTATTATTTGTGTAAGTACAAGAATTTTTGATTTGTTTACAATCTAAGGATTTTTAATTTTTCTTATGTTTGGGGTTACAGAGTTTTTTGTACCTTGAACAGTATATAAAAGGAAGATTTCTGGGTAATCCATGCAATTCAACCTAGGCCCTGAGCAGTAAAACATTCAATTCACTTTCTGCACTTAGCAGTGAACATTCATACTTTGTACAGTCTTGTGTTGACATTTAACAATTGTAATCAATCTTAAGCTCCTTCAGAGAAACTTTTGTAATCGATGGTAGTGAACAAAACGTAAGAACATTCCATTTATTAATATGGTTAATTAAACATGCTTGTTCAAGAATAATTCGTAAATAGGTACTTACCAACAGGTAAAGGCTTATTTCAAACAAAGGACACTCTTGATAAAGAAGACCGTAATAGCATTTTTAATTAAAAACTTTGATTAAAATTTCCATCTACCCACTACGCTGTTAGATGACAACTCAATTTACTCAATTAAGATTACTAACAATTACTATGAACCAATTTATTTGTGTAATTGTAATTTGAAATGTTTAATAAACTGCAAATTTATTATTAATAAATAATTTCTATGTTAATCTTTAAAATCGATTTTTACTTGCCTACATACACTTTACGTAGCGTGACTAAAATAACCGACATTTTAAAAATCAACACCATTAGGACAAATACATTTCAGAACCCAGTTCAACAAATTTGTTTAGCAATACAATTTGGTATCCTGAGATATAATATCAATAATCAATTTAATAACGAAAAGAGTCTAATGTTAAAATTTTTATGAAACGAAAAGAGTCTAATGTTAAAATTTTTATGCGTGACTTTGTCATTCGAGTTAAAAATTCTAATCCAAAAATTTAACAAACAAATTTCATTTAACTCGCAAAAACATCGCAATATGAAGAACCAAATAGTAGAAAAGAGCTACGAATTTAATATCGATATTCAAATACTCCTCATCGACTTTAAACAGGCCTTCAACAGTATAAAGCGAGTTGTAGTAATAAGGGACATGAGGAAAATGGGCATACCGGAAAAAATAATAAGGCTAGTTAAGATAACGATGAACGAGACAAGAGCTGTAGTTATGACGGTAGGAGAAACATCAAAGGAATTCATGTTCAGTTCGGGCGTTAAGCAGGGAGATGGTCTGTCAACTACGTTATTGAACATAACACTGGATGGAATAATACAGGACTGCAATTGTAAGAGGACAATTATTAATAAGTCAGTGCAAGTGATCGTCTACGCCCACGAGGCAAAACTAAGAGGGCTAGAGATAAACCAAGAGAAGACAAAATATATGGAAATCGAAAGAACAAGAGATTCTCAAGAGATGTTAATTTGTCGTTTATTTTGGTAAACATTTGCTTTATTTCCTCCAAATAATCTAAAATACTTTCTTAAATAAACGATTGGGGTGCCATTTGAAAAAATAGGGGTGGGGCTAGTTTCTGAAAGTCTGCTCTTTAGAAGTTACTTCTTTTAAGTACTGTATCTTGCAGACCTTTGCAAGCCATTTTCAACAAAACCTAAATCATTTTTTTTATCTTGTCGTTCAGTGAAGATATTGGCTGTAACACTCAATTTAGGACACCTGGTATAGGATGAGCCAATTGAAATTAAAAAAAAAACTTGTTTCCGGTTCATTGTTTGACAAAACGATCTGTTAGCAATCGTGTTTCTGAACCTGAACGCTATACTAGACTATTACAAACAACTGGCACGGCCCTAGCTGAACTCAAACTTGAAACCGGTCACTAAATTCTATTTTCAGACGCAAAACTTCTAGCCCGCTCATTTTTTCAATCTTAAAATCCGTGAATCCATAGAAATCTTCAAACACCCCAATAACCTGAACCGTGATACTGGCTCCACAATACTTGGAAACATCTCATTAGCAATGTGATACGCCCCAACAGACCAATCCCCGCTCGCCGTTCCAACCCACTACACCTATCGACCACTATAAATGCCACGACAACGGACATACCTACTCAGTATCAACGCCTAATGAGAAGCAGCAGCAACATCACCAGCAGCAGCCCTGAGGAAGTTCTTCTGCAATGAAGAACGAAACGTCGGCAGTAGAACAATTCAATGTGATGCGGTTCCAACCGAAAGCCAATTCAAACATGGACGACGGCCGCGGAAGCCATTAAGCTAAATTACGTAAATATTTTACAAGGGATTTTTTTTTAATCTGTGGTGGTTGCCCAACGGGGTCCTAAGTCAAAGACTTGTCAGGACCTCGGGAGCGGGAGTGTATTTGAGTGTGTGTAAAGTGTTCCATGGCTTTGTTACTTCCAACCTCCTCGCCGTTTAAGGGGAAGCAGTATCGAATTTTATCCCCAACACTGAAGGGTACCTGAAGTGGATACCGACTACCCCCGAAAAAAATCCCGAGTGCGGTTCGAACCGATGACCATGCGATTGCAAGGCCGGTCCTCTTACCACTGGACCGTTCAGGCGCTCGGATAAATTCTGTATGACAAAAAATCAGAATTATTTTAAGATAATCAAACTACAGTTGATTTTTTTATTACATGGATCGGTCGACAAGTCAAAGACCTTTTATGTAGCTACATCTTCTAACTTTCGTGAAACGGCCTTGTGGTTTTTGTCATGTCATGTCATTTCGTCGTATATTTTCTTGACTCAGATCTATACGGTCGGCATTCCTTTAATAAAAAATGAACTTTAGTAAAAGTTACGATTTTTTAGTTGGATGGTGCTCCTCAGTGTTGCCAGTTTGGGCGAGTTGAAACTGCAGATTGCGATCAATTTACAGCTTTGGCGATTGGCGACTAATTTGGGCGAGTAGTAATACTTTGTTATTTTTAGATACTCCACAATAATTGATTGCCTTGTATTCCTTGTTTTGTGTGTAGATTTTGTTGGTTGATAACAATGCATGTTGAAGTTGGATCATCGGTCCTCTAGTGAGTGTTCTGTGATTGGTCCATAGATGCATTGGACGTTGCTGTAAAGTGTTAAACGTAAAGTTGTCTCGTTGTCTGTCATTTGTCTCTTCCAATTTATAGTTTATATGTTACATGATAAACATACAAAAACTGATAAATTATTAAGCAGTAGAAGTCAACGTGACGCGGTTCCAACCGGAAGCCAATTCAAACATGGACGACGGCCGCGGAAGCCTTCAAGTTAAATTAAATTATTAAGCATCATAAAATGGGAAAGTATTCGAGATATAAACGAAAGTACTGCAAAACGTGGGAGAAAGAAACATGGGCAAGAGGTAAAAATTAGATATGAATACACATTATTTGAATTACTTACTTTTGGTATTGTTTGTCGCACCCATTTAAGGGCATATAAAGTGGACCTAGTCAAGCATACTCAGGCTGCTAATCATAAACAAAAATATAATTCTCTACATGTACGACCAGGACAATCAATATTAAAATCTCATGTAGTTATAAATATAACTGATGAAGAAAAGGAACGAGACATTAGATTAGATAAAAGGGGAGAAAATAAGGTTACATAGGACTAAATGTTCTGCTTTACTAAAATATGTTTTTGGGCCCAGTTTATTTGATAAAATTAAGACAAAGTTAAAAGATATATCATTTTCACTTATAATTGATGACAGTACTGATTGTTCTGTGAACAAATATCTTTGTTTGTGTGGAATATTTTTTGATAAAGATGTTAACAGAATCTGCACAGAATTTTTGGGATTAATTGTTGTAGAACGTGTTACAGCAAATGATTTATTTATAGCTATAAAAAAGTTTGTTACTGAGGAATTAGTTTTACATTTAACAAATATTCTAGGGATTGGCACTGATGGTCCTAATAATCTATGTGGTAAACATCATTCTTTATTTACTTTTCTAAAGGAAGAAAATTCTAAATTAATACTTGTGCGATGTATTTGCCACTCTTTGGATAACTTTGTAAACACGATTCTTGAACACTATGGGATGAATTAAAGACACATTTTAATGTTGTCGTAAACAAACAGAAATGCTACACAACAAGAGTATTGAATGAAATGTTAAATGACAACTCGAACTTATTAATAAGTTAAATCTTATATTTCAGAAAAACGACATAGACATTGGTGTGGCTTATAATGATTTCACAAACTTGTTTCAATTTTTAACTTCAAAAATTTTAAAAAGACATTTTTTGAACGTGATGTAGATTGCATTATACAAAATTATAATAATTCTTTAGCTTATTTGAAGCCTTGTGACGCTGACTTTGGTATCGACTATTTCAGAGCTCTTAGATATTATCCCGTAGATGTTAAAATCCGAAAATCTATTGAAACTAAATGTTTCAGTTATATTAAACAACTTTTGGATGAAATTATTAAGCGGTTACCCGATCATTTACAGTTATTCAAAGATAGTCAACTATTTGCACCAGAAATTTGCTTGAATCAGGTTACAAGATGCAAATTCAATAATTTGCCTTTTTTAAATTTAGTTGCCGAAAATGATTTATACGATGCAATAGGCGATTTCAGGTAAACAAAAACTAGCAACACTGGTGTTCCTACTCATTTCGACTTGTTAGAGAATGGTTAAAAAATACGTTTCCTAATAACTGGTTTGGTAGAGCTACGAAATCTCTTCTTGGGTAATCTCCATCCAAGCTGCTTGAAGCTTTCTTGAGAGCTCTTCGAGGGTTTGAGGAAGGCGTAGAAGTTTCAGAATTCTTCCTCTTATGGTACTCCAAAGTTTCCCAATCGAATTTAAGTGAGAACTTCGCGCTGGCCAGTTTAAAGCTCGAAGATTGGCGGCAGTAATCTCATTATTGGCAATGTTTATTAGGCGCGGGTGAGCGTTATCGTCCTTTATAATGAACTGAAGCCCTTACACAGCAGCAGAAGTCTGAAGCCATCTGTCGTCATTGAACCCCTGTTCATAATAATCAGGTCGATACGATTTTCAAAAGTGGTCCCACCCGTAACTGATCCATCACAAAATCGATCCGCTTACTCTATGCAACATTTTACGAATCTTTCTCTAGATATTCCCCATACTCTGTCACACCTATCATTCGACTTTAGACAAAATCTGGATTCATCGGTGAATAAAACATGGCGCCAGTCATCAATTGCCCAATTTGCGTGCATTTGAGCAAATGCTAGTCGAGCTCTTTTATGTGCTGCGAGGGTGAACGACGTCCCATGAGTGACCCCTTAGGGCCCCGATGTAGCGGATTGTAAGCCCCCCCTAAGGTTATTATGTAATTGTCACCATCCCTACGTGTCAGGTGGAGGTGAAGTGAGTCACCGTGGCGAGATGTCAGCCACCTGGCGGAAGAGTGGATTGGTGGTAGAGAATCCACGGGTCGGATATGAAAACGCAGGGTAGAGTATGTTTGCATATCATTGAGGCTATCTGTGCTGCATGTGGTTTGTGTTTCTGGAAACAACATTTCAGAGCAATAGTTTATGAAAGAGCAACAGATACGATACTGAAGGTCCAAGGTTGGACATCATCAGGAGCAATGATGGAGGTACTAGATTGAGTTGTGAATTGACCAAGGGGTTTAGCAGGTGCAGACTGTTGGGGCCAGGGGACTGGGGTTCCCGGTGAGTAAATAACTGTTGTCTCTTACAAATTATTGTAAGCACATGTCATTGTTGCATGAACGGATCATGTCAATGGGAGGCGATGGTAGCGAACGGTATCCGGTAGCCAAAGGAGACGGTGAGCGTTTTGATTACTTAAATTTATGTGTACGCATTACCATATTTTAATAATACAAAAAAAAAAAATATGTCGGTAATTTCGGCCGACCTTACACAAGTGTATTCGATTCTTTAAAACGGCGTCTCCCGAGTTCAATTCGAGTTTAATCAGGCACTCGAGTTTTTTGATCTAGACTCGAGTCTTTCAAACGGCAACTCGTTGTTTCATAACCGAAACTCACGAGTTCAATTCGTCTTTAGTCAAGTATTTTTTTCACCTTTAATTTTTTTTATCATAATCCTTCCTTCTTTTTTGTTTACACTGTAATAAAGACTGCTGTAAGCAGATTTGACTTTTTATCTATTAACAGATGGCGATAAAAAAGACAATGAAAAATCAGCCCCATTTGCCGGAGAAAATTAAGGTAATGATATAAACAACGTGAATTGACAATAATTCAGATTGTTTATATCATTATCTTAATTTTTTCAGGCAGATGTCGCTGATTTTTCATTGTCTTTTCTATTTATGTAATCTATTCACTTTTAAGTTTTCTTTTTTTAACATAATCCTCAGTTGTTTTTTATTTACATTGTAATAAGGACTGCAACATGCATAATCAACTTCTTATCCGTTCACAGATGGCCTTTATCGTCTGCTCATTAAGATTCCTACCAGCAGATGGCACTGGTATCTACTTCTCTTTATTGTCTTTTCTCGTTGTTAATTTCATTAACTTAATTTTCTACCGGCAGGTGGCAATTCTCTTTATTTGTCATTTTTTTTTTCATAGTTTTTTCTTTAACCATAATCTTCACTTGTTGTTTGTTTACTGTAAGCCAATCCGACTTCTTATCTCAATCTCTTAACGGAAGGCGCTTATCCCATTAATTCAGTTTTCTACCGTCAGATGGCGCTGGACTTTCGATGTATCCATGATTTTTCGTTGTCATTTCTAATTTCAACTTTAATTGCACGGAAATTTATGTAATTATTTTATTTTAAACCATAATTCTCACCTGTTTGTTGTTTATATTGAAGCAGAATCGGCTAACAGGTGGTCAATTTTCTATCTCTTTTAATTTGGGATTAATCAATTTCATTCATAAACTCCCTAGCAACAGTAATTTGATATGTATCTATCCTTTTTCTTCTTTTGCATTTCATCGCGTCCTTTTTAATTTGGGGGACGAAGCCGCGGAAATGAATGGCGGTATCTTCTAAATACAGTAACCTTAGTTCATGTCGCGTCGTTCATTTTACAATTGCTTGCCAGCTACTGGTAAAAAATAAATAAAACATAAAAAACATACTATTTCTTTTCGTTCATGGCGAATCTTTCTGGTCCTGTTGCTGGCTTATGAGGTTATAAATTCACAACAATTTTAAGCCCTCTTCTCACAGTGTCACACTTATAACCGCTCCAGTGGTAAGCTGTACATCGCCTTTAATCGGTTTTGCAGTGTAAAACCTTCTCCGTTTTACAATAATTTGCATCAGGAGGTCCTCTGCAGCTGTTGTTTTCCTTTTTCCTCCTTGACCAGGTCTTCTGCAAAAAGTTCCGGTTTCTCTGTAACTGTTCCAAGCCCTTCTGATCACAGATTGTGCAACATTAGATCCACCAGGGGCCCAATTTTTGAATCATTAGACAAATGTCGTATACGACATGACGTCAAAATGACGTGGACCCTCATACAAAACTATACAAATCGTTCGAGAATTGCGTCATTTTGACGTCATGTCGCATACGACATCATGTCGAATGATTTCAAGAATTGGGCCCCTGCAACTTTTGTTGCGTATGACCTTCATCAAGAAGAGCCTCGAATTTGACTACATACACTTCCTCCAAATGATTTATTAGATCCTGCATGTTTCATAAATTGAGTATGACAGGAACAATAATTCTGTGTTGTCATCACTATTGCCGATATCTTGTACGTACTTTAAGCAAAATTTTCTGGATGTTTACTTAAAAATTATGTTAAGAAAACCATACGTTATGATCTTGTAAGAGCTGTTTTAAAAATGATTAGTAAAATATGAAATTATGAAATTTTGCCGCTAAGTAAATTATTCCCAGTATAATAATGATACTATCAGAATTAAACACGAGATCAAAAATCTGCTAAACGATTGGAACATGAAAACGTTAAGAAATAATCATAAAAATAGAGTGGTCTCCCTTTATCCCACACCATGTAATTATTCCCCACACTTCATACAATTTCCACCTTTACTTCCTTACTTATTTTCATTTTAAGTTAGTTAAACTTAGACCCGGTCTATTCATCTCTCAGTAAGTGGCCAGTAAGATACTGGATAGATTAAAGATAGGCAAATGCATTGCGCTAATCGTCAAGTAATAACTTGGCACTTTACTCAGAAATGAATAAACCGGGCCTTAAAGATAAATTTATTAGAGTAAAGGTGGGTTTATACAGCTAACTAAGAGTTAATAGTTAAGCATTAAAACTAACAACTGGCAATGTTACCTGTTTATACTAATGCTTAGTTATTAGTGAAGTTGTATAAAGATAAGAAATATGGGGTAAAAACTGAGTTAATTGAGGAATTTAAACGTTTTCAAATCAGTTCGAGACGTGTACGTGATCGTAACGTAAGAATGCCACCCTTTATTGGTAACGCCATCCTCAGAGTTAATGCTGCCGATATGAGATGCCACATCCAGGTCGAAGACAGAATATTATCTGTGACACCGTTTCCCATACTGCCGCAGGGGTTAATTGGATTTCGGCTTCCCCAACAAACTTTAATACACGTTGATGCACAAAGTGTCAGAATTATGCTGCACACTTCAATGATAGTAGAGTTGATATTCGACAATCCACATGAAAAGACTGAATTTTCCACAAAATTGGGAGACTTGAATTTGTAAGTAAAACGAAACAATAGTTTTAATTCTATATTGGTTGTTTTGTTCAGAATTATGCTGCACACTTCAATGATAGTAGAGTTGATATTCGACAGTCCACATGAAAAGACTGAATTTTCCACAAAATTGGGAGACTTGAATTTGTAAGTAAAACGAAACAATAGTTTTAATTCTATATTGGTTGTTTTGTTCAGAATTATGCTGCACACTTCAATGATAGTAGAGTTGATATTCGACAATCCACATGAACAGACTGAATTTTCCACAAAATTGGGAGACTTGAATTTGTAAGTAAAACGAAACAATAGTTTTAATTCTATATTGGTTGTTTTGTTCAGAATTATGCTGCACACTTCAATGATAGTAGAGTTGATATTCGACAATCCACATGAAAAGACTGAATTTTCTACAAAATTGGGAGACTTGAATTTGTAAGTAAAACGAAACAATAGTTTTAATTCTATATTGGTTGTTTTGTTCTTGCAGACCAGAAAGTTCAGAGTCGAGTTCAAGCTCAGAGTCGAGTCCACGCTCAGGATCCAGTCTCGAGAGAAAAGTTTAAAATGAAAAAGAAAATTTGATGTAATAAAATAAATTTAATAAATAATTTTTTGAGAAGTTGAGTTTTAATAAAGTTATGATTTTCCGATCTCCAACAAGAGCACAAATCTTTTAGTTAATTATGGTATGTATTAAATAGTAGATTATATCAGCTTTGTTCCTACACAGTACTAAATCAGTTCGGAACTGTGCTGCTCATGCGTTCTTGCTAAATACACAGCATTTTTAGTAAGAGCGCATGAGCAGTACGGTTCCGAACTGATTTAGAACTGTGTAGGAACAAAGCTATTATAAGTGAGAGAAATGCAAAATTATACACGAGTGAGACAATTCTCACGAGTGTACAATTGCATTTCGCTCACGTGTAATATACGACGTTTTGTCCAGCAGTTGTATTTTTTAACAACAAATAATCTTGAAAAGATATTTTTAAAGTGACATTACTTAAAACGTCAAGCAGTCATGGTCGGTCGTCATGGATAATTAAACATTAGTTGTTAGTGTTAGTTACTGTATAAACCCACCATAACATAAGCCTACTTCAAGTAGCTTACTTTCAATTTTATGGGAGGCTGCCCTTTCAAAGGGGTCCTTTGAAAGGACATTTTTGAAAACACGGTATTTGGACATCCTGCTAATGCAGTTTTTGTTTTTCCATATATGTTAAGTAAATCTGGGCACACACTGTATTTGCAGAATAAATTTGCATCTTATGAGCACACATATTATTTTCTCTTGTTCCTCAAATAAGTATTTAAGTAAAATGGCCTTTTAAACAACCAGATTTTGTTAGTAATTATAATAGCCTTGGCGATTAATCTGTCGAGTTATTGGCAGACCAGATTAAATACTTTGTAGTTTGAAGCAAAAAATGATTTAATACAGAGTTTTGATTTTGTTTTCTTAATGTATGGTTTTAATCCGACTTATTTATAAGTTTTTTTTTTTTCAGTACGAGGTATGTATGTATAAATATATTTCTTCGTTGTTGTTGATAGTGATCGGTAAAAATTTGTTAAGGACCTCACCTTGACGCCGCATTCCTCCGCACGCCGAATAATTTCACCGATTTATCGGCCGTTTTAATTAATAGCGGGCGCGACTTGTTCTTCGTTTTCGTGATGGCTCTCGTTGCGAGCCGGCCGCGGCCGAGATATTGTTTTAGGATTTTTAATTTCGAAAAAAGTCGTGAAAAACGACGAAAACGAGACCGACGCAACGCTGAAGTCATTGGGAAACGCAGCGGGGGAGCCAACCCTGCCCCGGGCTACTTGTAATATATGAGCAACGGACCAGCCGGCATTAATAGTGCACAATTAAAATATCCAAGAATAGACCTCCTATGTTATACGTCATACTACGTCAAAAAAATATACAATAAAAATTAAAAAAAAAGGTGATCATGAACTGCGAAATTAAACTTAATACTTAAGCCATAACTTTAATAACCGATTGTGAATTTCTGTTTCCTATATTGTATTTGGAAAACAAAACAATTTTTCAGATATATAATCGATATTATAGCTTAAGGTAAAGAGCTTCGATGTTGGCAGCTAAATATTTATTAATTTTCTTGTACCTATATAAGTATATATGCGATGTTGGTTTTTGCAATGAATGTGTTAAAGAATGAATGTCTTCATCGAATCATCAAAGAGACAAGATTATAAGAAAAATAAAAAAATATATGTGTATCATTTGTATCGATGACATTTCCAGTTTAAAATTTATTAATCTTAATTTTAACCAACCTTTGAAACTTTTTTTTCAATATTTATATCACGACCTAAACGAAAAAGAAACAAGCGAAATGTATCCACAAGGTGGTGTTTAGAACCGTTCGAATTTTTTTACAGGCGTTCTTCGAATTTCACCATATTTTCACGACCTACCTTGGCGTCCCGTCCATCGATTACGAACCCAATAATCAACGAATCTACCATTGTTTTTTGATCGCCGTGTAAGCATACGAGAACTATTACGACTTGGACCCACCAGTGCTATCAAGTCGTCGGTGTAGAAGGCGGAGGACTTCGATGGAGACGCGGACGAAATCCTGCGTCGACATGGTCGAGCTGGTCGTTTTCGGACCACGTGTTTCGAACCTGTAATTATGCTCGGCCTTTGGGGCATTACAAAATCTGTTCTCACGCTTTACCTAAAGGAAAATCTTACTTACGACTCGTACTGTTATGCCTTAAGTAAAAAAATGCATTTGGAATAGTAAACACAGTCGTTTCTGATATACATACCCACATACATATCTCTGCTCAATTATTGCTCAGAATTAAATAAGAGAATTAACTGTTGGGACTAGACCTAGCTTACATGGAGTTGAACTTTTGTCAATCACACAAAATTCATCAGAAGATTTTGATAATTCACCACCAAAGACAATGTATGGTGTTTCTCTATAAACACTTTGTGATTATAAAAAATTCTTAACTATTTAGGTAAGTTGCTCCATGATTGATAATGATATTAGTAACCATAAACTGCATAATCAATATTTAGGGTGTATCGTTGAGGTTACTAAGAAGAAAACGAAAGCTTTCACGAATCATTTAATGTGGACATGTTTCCGCCTCAGAAAAGACCATCTTCGAGGCGATTACAAGAAATGATACAGCATTAAATAAGTTTGTTGTACGTAAAAATGAATTTTATCACAAAATCTTTTAACCTGATACTAAATCGCGCACAATACACTTAACGTTTCACCGTCGTTCGACAGCTTCGTCAGACGAAGCTCTTATCGCAACTGACGCCGGCAGAAATCGATGAATCAGCAAGTTAGTACTCATCAAATGCTCTGCTCCATTTGATGAGTACTAACTAAGCAGCTTAACTTGCATGCGTAGCACGTGGAAATTAATAAAAACCATAAAAAAAATTAATAAAGACCATCTGTCATCTGAAGGCAGCTACTCCTCGGTTACAGCTTACATCATTTTATCTTATATTTTGTTTTGTTCATTGTCTAAAATTTCAATTTTATTTGATAATGGGATTTTGCAATTCGATGGCAAAAGAACATTATGTAAAAAGTAATGTTTTTTTTTAACTATTGCACTTGGGACTAGAAATCTTCTCGAAATGATTTTTTATATTTAACTTAATCTTATATCAATTTTTTCTATCGTTTTATTGACCATAATGCCTAATTTTCCAGAGCATTTTGATTGCGTAATCGTTCTCCAATTTGAAGTTTATGAGTTTTTTACGTCATTGCAATAATAGTCTGATTACTTGAAGTCTGTTTTATGTGTGCCCATGTCTGATTGACTGAATTTCTACAGAGATCTTTTTCGACTTTGTTTTGGACCCTTCTTCTTTGATACACGAAGATATAACATACATTAGATGTAATATTTCTATTATTTTGTTTGCCTCTGTTATACCTTTTTGGTATAAGGTATAATAATATTTTTTATAACAGAAAAGAAGTAATAAAATAAATAAAAGAACATATAAATTAAGAGAAGAAGAGATAGCCAAAGCATACAAGGAGAAATTAAAGTCCAAAATGAATAAAATCAGAGAAAGCTTAAACAACATACCATTAGAAGACATGTGGAGAATAATAAATTAAAGATTCCATAATAAAATAAAAATAACAAAAGAAACTTGCTGATGTATCAGACTAGACAGTCCAAAAAACAAATAAGATGGCGGAATGAGGAAATTCAGAAAGAAGTAAAGTCGAAAAAACAAAAATGGAAAATATATCTTAGTGAAAGGGATAATGAAAACTATAACAAGTACAAAGCACAAAGATCAAAAGTAAAAGAGATGGTGAAAAGAGAGAAGCAACAATGCTGGGGAGAATTTGAGGAGACAATGGAACGTGATAGCAAGAGTAATCAGAAATTATTCCACGGAATGTTAAAAACGTTAAGGAAAGGCAAACAAAACAGAAGTATGTACATAAGAGCATCAAATGGAAAAATTTTAGAAGAGGAGGAGGCAATAATGATGAGGTGGAAAGAGTATTTCGAAGAAATTCTTAATATACAACAAACAAACACGGCAGTAGAACAGGAAGAAAATAGGGAGACAGCAGATAACATTGAGCTAATAAGAAGAAATAAGGGAAGCCATTAAAGATGCTGAAAAAAGGCAAAGCGGCAGGTCTGAAGGGATAACAACGGAAATGGTAAAACACATGGATAAAAACGGGACAAACATTTTAGATAAACTATTTAATAAAGTCTGGAATGAACAAAGAATACCTAAAGACTGGGAAGTGGGAATAACACTACCGCTACACAAAAATGGAGACAACAGAGAGTGTAGGAATTGTAGGGGAATAACCCTGCTCAGTATTATGTTGATAAATGTTTGAGCGAATTCTGGAGAATAGGTTAAAAATAACAATCGAAAAACTACTATAAGAACCACAGATCGGATTCAGAAAAGGAAGAGGAGTTCAAGATCATATATTTAAGTAAAACAGGTGATCGAAAAGAAAACGAACAATACAATATACATAGCTTTTATAGATATGGAAAAAGGTTTTGATAGTATTCCAAGAAAGGAAGTATGGGATAGCCTTATAAGGAGAAGAGCAAGTGATAAACGGAGAAAAGCCATTGCAAGTTTATACAAGGAAACAAGAAATTATGTGAGAACAGGAAACATGAAGTCAGAAGAGTTCCTAATAAAGGAGGGATTAAGGCAGGCAAATTACCGGTAGGGTACAGGATCATGCAAGTAGTGGAAATATCTGAGAGTACCTTCGCCGATGATTTGATAATATACGCGAAGAATGGACTTACAAGCAAACTTAAATTATTGGAATACAGCACCATAAAAGAGAAATTTGAAAATCAACATAGAAAAGACAAAAGTGATGACAATAGGAAGAAACGAGGAAAGAGTAATAATTGAAATAGACGGAAGGCACATAGAACAGAGACATTCAAATATTTAAGAGTAAATTTTCACAAAGACGGGAAAGAAGATATGGAAAAAAACGGTAGAATTAACAGAAAGAAAGAAAGAATCAAAAGAGACAGATAGAAGAAGAAATAATAAATGAAAGCCAAGAAGTATCACCTATCACGGAGGAAGAGATAAACGAAGCCATAGGAAAACTAAACTCAGGAAAAGCTGCTGGGATCGACTAGATAACACCGGAAATTATTAAAGTTTTAGATGCTACTGGAAAACAAATCTTTAGGAAGTTGCTAAATAAGATCATTACAGAAAAGAAAGTACCCAAAGAATGGAATACAGGAATTATCCTGCCGATATATAAAAAAAGGAGAAACAAGAGATTGCGTTAACTATCGAGGAATAACGTTAATGAGGGTACCAGCCGAAGCACACAAGAGCCCATATTCATACTCAAACAATCAATAGAAAAGTATATAGAGAAACGTAAAGAAATGCAAATATGCTTTGCACACATGGAAAAGACATTTGTTAAAATTAGAAGAGAAGATGTATGGATAAGCTTAGAAAGTAGTAATAGCAGTAAAGCAGTAATAAGAGCAATGTACGATAAGACAACGAACGTAGTAAGAACATATAATGAAGAGTCCAAGGAGGTTGAAACTGAAGAGGGCTTAAAACAAGGCTGCGTACTCAGCCCGCTGCAACAGTAATGAATGAGGCCATAAAAAGGGCAATGAAGAAAATGAAACCGATGACAATGGAATATTGGAAAATGAACAGACTGGAAATATCGGAGTTGTTATTCGCAGACTATATGGCGGTGATTGCAGGCTCAGAAAAACAATTACAACTTAACATGAATGTACTAAACAAAGAATTGAAAAAGATAAACATGAATATAAATATAGATAAGACAAAGACTATGATAGTATCACAAAATAACTGAATCCATAATATCACAATAGAAGGAAAAAAGATCGAACAGGTGAAAGAATTTAAGTGCTTAGGAACAATAATAGAAGGAATGGAAGACAAGAAAAAGAAATAACGGACAAAATAGGAAAAGTAGGTAGAATATATAACTATCTAAGATCAACCTTCTTCAATAAAAGAGAAATAACAAGCGAAGTTAAAACAGAGGTTCTTAAAAAAGTTGTAAACCCTACACTCTTATACGAAAGTGCATCTTGGACCCTCTCAAATAAAGACAAAAGTACAATAAACGCCACAGAAATGAGGTTTTTGAGAAAAATAGAAGGGAAGATTAGAAGAAACAGGATAAGGAATGAAGTATATAGAGAAAAACTAAAAATAAGACCGATAATGCAGAAGATACAGGAAAGTCAACTAGAGTGGTTGGGACACATCCACAGAATGCGAGAAAGAGATTAACTAAAACAAATAAAATAACAAATAAAAGAGGAAGGCTAAGAAGGACATGGACAGACGAAGTCAGACAGGCGGCACAAGAAAGGGATATCAAGTGGAGGGACATAAACAAGGTCGCACAAAATCGAAAGGAGTGTAAAAAGAAAATAAACTCAACTCCAAAGTCTTACACTTAATGGTAAAAAGACTCAGGATTAAGTAAGTAACATAGAAAAGACAAAAGTGATGACAATAGAAAAAAAACGAGGAAAGAGTAATAATTGAAATAGACGGAAGACACATAGAACAAACAGAGACATTTAAGTATTTAAGAGTAAATATACACAAAGACGGAAAAGAAGGTATGGAAATAGACAGTAGAATAGAAAATACGACAAAATTATGCTATGCACTAAACAAAACATTTATAAGAAAAAAGAAAATATCGGAGAAAACATAAATAACAGTTCATAACTCAGTGTTCAAATCAATTCTAACATATGGATGCGAAAGTTGGATTTTAAACAAAAAACTAAAAAGCAGAATACAAGCAAAAGAGATGAATTACTTGAGGGCGGTGAAAGGAGTTATTCGAAAAGACAAAATAAGAAACGCGTTGATAAGACAAGAATTGAAGGTAGAACCGATTTTGGAAAGCATTGCGAAACGACAACCAAGGTTTGGTTGGTTGGTTGGTTTGGGCACGTGGTACGCATGGAGGAAGAACGACAGACAAAAGGTTATGGCTAGCGAAGAAAATGCAAAAGAGACAAAGAGGAAGACCGCGGAAAACATGGAATGGTGTAACATAAGAAAATCTAAAGAGCCGAGGAATTCAATGGAACGAAGGAAAACAGAAGGCAAAAAACAAGAAAGATTGGGCAAGATTTATTCATAAGTAATTACTTGAACAAAATAGAACGTGTTCTATCGCTTAATCATGTTTGCTGCCCAAAAGTTTCTTGTTCCAAATATTTATTGTAAAAATTGAACCAAATCTTGTAGTACAAGAAACAGGGTAGTCTAAAACGGCCTTAAGGTAGCCAAGATCATTTATAAGTGCAATAATAGCAACGTAATAAATGTATACCTATCGATTCTTGGATTTTTAATTTGTATTAGTAGCTACTCTTCAGTCTTGTGATGCAGAGGGTTTAGACCTAATTGAAAAATTTGCCGCTGGCGTCTTCATAATGATAGGATTACGTCCAGTGATCTAAATATCGTTAATAATATGTAATTAATACTCTCATGTAATTATGGTATTAATATTTTAATTATATGAAATTAGCGGGCAGGCTGTCATTATGGCATGGTGGTTCCTCCAACAAATTTATCGTCGTTCATAAATGCCGATAATTTTTAGAAATTATACTCGTACTCGTATACTCGCAGTCACAAAATTTATTCGCATATTATTTTTATGGTTTCCTAGACAAAAGTGGTCATAACTTGTCTACCATCCGATATAAAATATTAGATATGTATATTATGTATTTATCTGACACAAAAAATAGCTTTTTAAATATTTATCCCACATATTCGTGCTTAATCGTATTCGTATTCATATTCGTGCTTAATAAATCGCCACGTAATTCTGATTTTAGTTGGCAAACAAGTGAAACCGTACATGTTATTAAATCGGCCAAATTTGACTTGCTCCTGGTCTAGGAAGTTTGACTTCGGAGGTGCCTTCAAGAACTACAAATCCTCCACGATGGTGTACATCCATTGGTCTGGTGTGTCTGTCAGTCTGGTGATGACGATTGCATCATTTAGTCTTTCCCCTCATGTTTGTTTTTCTTAACAAAAATTTGTGTTTCAGTAATACCTTGGGATCATAATTTTTTCTCTATGTAAAACTTAATTGGTGTGTGATAAATCACTAACTAAACTACAATAAATACATCAAAATCATAAATACAAATAATATTGTTACAATAATTTTCACTTTTCAAAACTAAAATAACAACTAAGCAACTAGGTATTTTTTGTACGTATTCTCCATGCAGTTGTTTGTTTGATTATCTTCTTAACGGCCTAATAACGGAAAAACAATAAGAGCAAAAATCCAAAAAATGCAATCTACTCGTGAAAGAGTCCTAGGCGTACCTGGCCACCGGTTAATTACACAGTGGACCTCGAAACGATTTTCAATCACTCGACTGACAGCTCCTTACCTCCGGCACTGCGCGTATAAATACGTGCGTACAGATTTTTCAGAACGCAAGTCGAAAAGTGGCTGAAAAAGGACGACGCGCGGACGAGCGACGATCTCCTCTTCGATCTCCTTTGACGTGTATCCGTGTGTGTCGGGACCCGCTTGACCGTGACTAGGCTAATGGCGTTCGAGTCCCATTGTTGGGCGCCTTTAACGGACTTAAATGCCGCTTTTAGACGACACAATGGTCCTTTGTACGTGTATGACATGCCTTTATACATCGACGTTTCACAGATCCCACAACATTTTTTACATATTTTATTGCCGGGTGATTTACTGCGCGCGAGATCCTTTTAAAAAATGATTAAAAAATAGTTTCAAATAAATAAATTCACGGAACAGATGAATTCAGTTTTTAAGATTCCTAAGTCTGTCACCTAAGCAACCTTGCAAAAAATACAGCGTAACTGCTATTAAGAAAAGAAGTGAAGTTATGACATACATATTGTCACCTTTGAAAAATTATTATCTAAATTCGTGTTTATTTTTGGAGTTACACAAAATTTAACGCGTGTATTTTTAGGCATAATTGACAAAATTGTTTAGCTAACATTTCACAAGTACGGTCATCGACACAGGCTTAAGCGCCGCGGAAATTGTCTAGCATGAATTACCGACGTCTGCTTAGCTTGCAGGTCAAATTATTTTTCGGTCGATGGAACTTATGCAAAATAATAGAGGGAATTCCATGCTGACAAATGAAAACCAAGTTGTTTGAACTTACTTAAGAATGCTACACAACAGTTCGTATTTCATTCAAAACTATTAAAGTATTCGGTCATTAGATGTGAAGCTAACAAATTTGGAACATCGATCTTTGAACCCGAACCTTTGGAAACCCACTTTGTGGCATCCGGCACGGGTGATATAGAAAGGGAAATTTATAAATCAAATAGGCAG
This sequence comes from Dorcus parallelipipedus, assembly GCA_958336345.1. Lineage (NCBI taxonomy): Eukaryota > Metazoa > Arthropoda > Insecta > Coleoptera > Lucanidae > Dorcus > Dorcus parallelipipedus. Next base: position 43,215,246 of record OY284478.1, read on the forward strand.
TAGTTGATTAGTTGTTAATCAATGAGTTATATAGTCGGAAACAGTCGACAGGCAGTTTCCAGTGTATTCATTAATGTAATTAGTTTAATGTATTTGGTGAATTTTATTTGTGACTTCTGAATCGATCCTTGGGGTGGCGTTTGGTCGAGTGAGGTGCAAAGAGGCGAGGTTATGTAAAATTTTAATTAATTAATTATGTTTCGGTCGCCAATATCCTGCCCTGCAAGTGAGTGCTCGCTATAAGGGAAAACGTAATGTGGTGGCGACCCCCTTATAACATTACTACATTGACTGTATTTCCTTACAACGTAACGTGATGGTGGCGCACTTAAGAAAGGGCAACTGATTTCTTTTTGGGAACCAACGTTCTCTATAACGTAACAAGGCGAAGTACATCCCTTCCATTCTTGATATGGTGTAAGCGCCGAAATATATATAACAATCTTTTCGTATCTTGATATGGTAAGGGCTTGAGTGTATCTTATCGTGACAATATGAAGCAAAGCGTCGATACTAACTTCCGAAAAATCTTCGTTTCTTTTCACAAAAAACGTTTGAGAAGCACTGGATGTGGTTTAAATGCCCCAGCTGAGCAAAGTTTACTATTATGTGCAGTAAACCTATAGTCAGGTTTCCCAACGCAATTAAAAATTGGCATTAGTAACACTCGTTTTTTTCAAATCATTAATTTAATTTATTAATCATTTGATAACACTGGGGAACAGTGAATCTGTTGCCAGGAATTTAGAAATCGATTTTGAGTAATTTGGTGCTCCTAATTATGAATATGCTACTACTTTTTCTAGTTTGGCTCTAGTTTTTTAAATATATGCATATGCCTTAAGTATTTCTATAAAATAACTAGGAAAAAATGATCAAAATTAAACATAGTAATTTATAGTATTAACTACAATTAATTTTACTTATGAAATGCTGTAAATAGACACAGCAGTATATATTACATTAAAAGTATTAAAAATTATGAAAACCGTTTTTTATAGGATTTTCTTCTAAATTCTTGTTACAATTCCTCTGTAAACTCCAACAGTAGTCGGCCATCATGTGACGATCCCACCTTCCTTGCTATCTGTTTTCCATTATCCGGATATCCTGGTGAAACCGTTCACCCTGTTCCTCACTGTAATCTCTTAGATTGGATGGGAACTTATCTACATGACTGTGCAAAAAATGCATCTTAATACTCAAATTGTAAATTAAAATCGTGTCCACAATAACACTATTGGAAAATTCGGCCGTGTTTTTAACACTGTTATCTGCGACATTTTAGCCCCTAATTTTTCAAAATTTCTAAACATATTTTGGACTAGTTCCTGATAGTTGTCAGCCTTGTGATTACCTATAAAGTTTTGTGTAATAGATATATAACTGAGCCATGCATTAGATTCGACTTCAGTCATACGTGAGGTAAATCTTTGATCCCTCGCCAGTTTACGAATTTGCGGTTCGTCAAATATTCCTGCTTTTAACTTTTCCATACTAAGCGCTGGAAGTGTTTAAGTGGCAAATATACTTGAAACAATCATCTGATTTGTCCAAGACCTTAACAAACTGTTTTATTAAACCAAGTTTGATATGGAGAGGCGGTAGTATGATTTCTTCCCCGTCTACTAATGGTTCATAAATGACGTTGGATTTTCCTACAGTTATATTTTCTCTTAGAGGCCATACAGTTTGTTGCCAGTGCTTCTCCTTTGCACGGCTATCCCATAAGCAGATGTGGCAAGGATGTTTAGTATATCCACTTTGCAGACCATTTTCAAATCGACACAAACAGTCCATTGATGCTGAGAATAAGCAATTTTTTTTAATACTAACTTAATGATGCCATACTCTTCTTTAAGTGTTGTTGAATGGCCAATTGGAATTGACGCAAACTTATTTCCATTGTGCAGCAATACACATTTCAAACTTCTTTTAGAACTATCCATAAAGAGCCTCCACTCTTCTGGTCTGTATTCTGGTGTGCCCATCAGCAGGAGTAGTTCAGAAATATTGTTACAATATACAAGATCGTTATCTTGGCTGAAGAAGGACACTATTGCGTGCTCTCTATTTCGATACGATGTTATATTAACATCCGGTTCAAGAGAGTGTTTTTCCTGAAGTGTGGACCTCAGCACCTTTCTTCGATAAATTCAAATCACGAATTAAATCGTTTAGTTCACCTTGAGAAAATTTTAAGAAGTGTGGCAACTATCTTCAAACTCACTTTCATGTACTTGCATTGGACAGATTTATCATTTTCGCATCATTGCATTCAAGTTCGCCCCTACATACGAATATAGGTACAGGTAAATCTTCGTTGTGTGGTATCGGTTGCTTTGCGGATTCCATACTTGGACAGTCCCATTTTCGTTTCTTAAAACTATTCATACCCTTTATATTTACAGCGCAAAAATAACGATCACGATAGTGATTACCTTTCGTCCAATTGCGACGTGATTCTACACAGGTTTTGCAAACTTTATGAGGTACCCATATCTTGTCTTGTTGGCATAGTTGGCGTCCAAAATATGCCTGATACGCCTGTTTCACGAAGTCAATTATGTTTTTTCTTTCTGTTGCAACACTGTATTTACCACAAATGTAACAAAACACATCAGGACTATTACACACTGTCTCCGCGAAGAATTCACAGTGACAGGTTTGTTTAAATCACTCAAGCGAAACCACTAGCTAAAATCTGTCATAAATGAAACAGAAGCTAGATGTCATTGATTGCACTTGAAGAAAAAGCAAAAGTAGATCATTATTTCAGAAGTAAAATAGTTTAAATTACTAATAATGTAAATTAAATGAAGAAAATGGTTCAATTTTATAAATTTCGATTATTTTGCAAATTAGAGCCAATTCAGCTAAAACAAAAATTTAGTATAAAATCAGAAGCGTCAAATAACATAAAACTATCCTTAAATTCTTGATAACACGAAAATATTTTTTTTTGTTGCCCAGTGTAATTTATTAATAATTAATTTAATCTATGTTAGTTATGGTTTATTTTATTTTTTTTAGTTTTGTTACACTTGGTCCCTGTAATTGGCTGTACTGTTATTGGCGATAAAGCCTTTGATTGACTAATTAAATTTCATATTTTTAACAGTGCCATCTACACAGTTTACGGAACTACTTTAATTTACGTTCATTCTCAATAGGTGGCGGACAAATAAAATTATTTTATGTTTAACCTGTTTGTATTGTTTGTATTTTTTCTTAATATTCTTGACCAAATTTTCAAGCGACGTTAACGACACTCATTGCTCTAAAATCTCACAATTGCAATTAATTTTCTAACAACGCCATCTACGCAGTTTACCGAACTACTTTCATATTTGCGTTTGTTCTCAATAGAGGTGAACATTAAATTATGTTACGTCTTAGGTTGTTTTTTTTTCCTTAACATTTCTTTTAATGTCAAACTTTCCAATACTATCTATATTAACGATTCTCGTTTTTTATTAAGTACAGTAGATTCTCGATTGACCGAAGTATGGGAACGAGTGCTCGGCATAAATCCTGAGCCGGTTTTTCACGAACCGAAATGACAGATGTCATTCTGAATAATCAAGAGTTTCAAACAATCGCGTTTGGCATAAAACGGAGAAACAAGTTTCGGCATTTGTTTCGAATAATTCGGAGCTTCGGATAATCCAGGAGTTTGCTCTATTGCACTTCACATTTCTTTAGCAGCGCCATCTACACACTTTGCCGAAATACTTTCATTTGGGTTCACTCTCGATAGATGACGAACAAATAAAATTATGTATGTTTATGTTTTTGTCAAGAAAATATGTCCAATCTGTTTATATAGTTTTTTTTCTTAGCGTTGGAGAACATCAGATTTTCTAGCGGACTTCAAAACACCACATTAACGACACCAGCGCCATCTATACAGCTTACCATCTACTTTCATTTGCAGTCATTCTCAAAAGACGGTGGACATATTTTTTTAATATTACATTTTCCAACACTTAAAAATTCTACATTAACTAGATTACATTGTTCAACTGGATATTTTTTTTAACAGCGCCATCTACACAGTTTACCGAACTACTTTCATTTGCGTTCATTTTCAATAAATGGCAGACATATACATATATTATTTTATCTTAAATTTAGTTATAGGTATTGTTTTTTCTTACTTAACATTTGAGATAAGAAATTCCACAGTTTACCGAACTACTTTCATTGGGTTCATTCTCAATAGATGGCAGGCATATAATATTATTTTATCTTCAATTTGGTTATAGGTATTGCTTTTTTTTTAATTAAATTTGAGATCAGATTTTCCAACGGAATTCAAAATACCACATTAACAATACCAGCGTCATCTACACAGTTTTCCTGAACTACTTACTTTCATTTGAGATCATTCTCAAAAGATGGTGGACACAAAACTATTTTATTTTTTCTTAACATTTTTTTAATATCAGATTTTTCAACACTATAAAAAATTCTTCATTATCGAAGCTCATCTTAAAAAAAATTATTCAACTGTATATTTTTTAGCAGTGTCAGTTTACCGAACTACTTTAATTTGCGTTCATTCTCAATAAATGGTAGGCGTAAAATTATTTTGTGTTTAATCATTTCATATTGTTTTTTTCTTCTGAACATAAATATGAGATCAGATTTTCCAACGGAATTCAAAATTCCACATTAACGACACCAGCGCCATCTACACAGCTTGTCGAACTGCTTTCATTTGCGATCATACTCAATAGATGGTGGGCACGAAATTATTTTTCGTTTTTCTTATTCATGTTATTTTTTTATTAATATAAAATTTTTCAATACAATTAAAGTATGTAAATTCTAGTCCGATGAAAATTGTAAAATAATTTCTCGTAACGGACACTTGAAATTCGTACAATCGCTCATCGTTTCACTATCGGCTGGTAGCTTCGTGAGGAGTGAAAATAAATAAAAGAATTTGTTAAATACAAATTCTACATTAACGACGCTCATTTTTCTAAAATTATTCAACTGCATTTTTGCAGCGCCATCTACGCAGTTTAGTGAGCTACTTTCATTTACGTTCATTCGTAATAGATGGCGGGCAGCGGACACATACATTTATTTTACGCTTTGTGTTATTTTTTTTTATAGCGAAATTTACTATTATTATGTGCAATTAATGATAGAGCTATAAACCTATAGATCTAATACAATAAATATGAATGTGGAGGTTAATCAAAAGCAGCAATGAAAATCGAGTTTGTCAGAGTCGATGTATTTTTTTTCTAATTGAATGATACCTAAAATAAAGACAGTGAAAGCAAGATCTCTTTATAGAACAGTGCACTTTAGTTTTCTGGTTTTTAGTAAGAAATCAGCAATTTCATAAATCATTAAGCTCATTACATCAGTCAAACTTAACAATGTCGCCTACGCGAGAGCGGAAAATTCGCCCACCTAAAAATTATATAATCAAACGACTTGTTCTGTCAAAAGTTTTGCCGATATGCGTCATGACTGACCTTTGCAAATGCGAAGAAGTGCAGCTGCATAGGTGACTCATCGAAAAAGCCGGGCACTATGCGGTTTCGGAAAATCAGGATGAATCATAGGGCGGACATGCAGAATATTACGTAATCGAAATGACCTTTGTAAAACCATATAAAAGGCCATGGCAAAGCATGACAGATCAGACAGCTAATGCCCGTTTTGTCGAGTGCAACTCCACAAGTCCGAGGGCGTAATCAACATTCACAGAATGTTGTAGTGTGTGGTTGCTCTCCAAAAATTCGTCCGTCTCTCCGTATCTAGTACCATGGTTGGGTGAGAAAATATAAAGTGATTTTACCATTTTGGCTACGTTTTTAGAACCTAGCAACTGTCTTATTAGATTTATGAAATGCTCTTTTTCTCGTTATAAAATCATTTTGAATTTGTTCTGCATTTGATTAAAATTTTGGTAAAAGTGTGAGGAGAAGAAGTGGAAATTGTTGATTATTTTGAGTGGTAATAGATCTTCTCTCTCAATCTTGTCGTGATATTTAGAGAAGCATAAATAGTGTCTCCAAAAGGCATAGTAAAAATTGATAGAGTTGAAAGTAAATGGTAAGTCATTCCCTTTCTGTTATCATTTTTAACCACCCGTCCATCCCTCACAACTATATGTTGCAGTAAATTTTTATCTAGCTATTTATTCATCGTGTTATTAAGCTTTCTTGCAATAAATAAACGATTTGTACAATAAAGAAAAACAAGAAATACGTGAAGTATAAGATTGATCTGCCAAGATTAACGATGAAAGACAGCTAATAATAAAATTTAAAAAAACAGTTGATCATTTATCGATACGTTTGTCGAAGTCCGGTAAATGTGCATGTAATTGTCGATTTATTTTAGGTGGTGGATGCCAGTGAAAAAGACGACGGGGGTCGCCGTTCATTCCCCATTTTCACCGACTCCCGCGCGTTAAAAAATCCGCTTAAACGCCTGGAAATAAATCACCTACCGAACGGATAATGAAAAATATATAGCACCGAGAGGTGCATTACCTGATATTCCGTGGGGATATGCGGTGCTGCCACCTGCAGCTAGGGTAATAAGAACACCGGGCGGCCTCCTCGACACCGCTCCCGCTACCAGAGCCCATCAATTACTATTACCGCTATTAATATAGTTAACGCAAAAACAATAGTCATGTTACGAGTCCATTTGTTAAAGTGGAACTGAAGGTTCCTGTCAGTTTCTAAATTTAAAGTAAATAATTGGAAATGGGCACCCCCAGGGACCTGCAGACGAGACGAGGCGTTCCACAATAGATCGAGAAATGACAGAACATTGGACATTGTTACATTTCTTCAATTACTAAAACTATTTTGTGTAAAATCGTTAAACACGTTTGATTGTGAAAGTAATAAGATGCCAGTGCAGTGTGTGCTTAATAAGGCTATCGTAGTTATTAAATCAATTTATTTAGATGTTTAGATTGAATTTATATGTCAATACTTCACACTATTTATTTGCGCAGGATCGTCGTAGAGCGAGGCCACGATCCGATCTTTATTAAAATAATCATTACATATACTAATTATAGGTCCTCCTTGCCTTCTGACTATCTTATTAATTATTTCTATAGACCTTTAATGACAGCACTAAAATTTGTGCAATGATGCAACTTACAATCGCATATCCATTATTTTCATATTTGAAACCACCGTGTGCATTCGGAGGGAAATTGAAAAGCATCACGTCATTATTTGCAATTTAATTGTCTGGCGATTGTATGAATTACAGCCGCAATAAACAATAACTGTTGCAAGGGCAATAAAACGCGCTCGATTTAATTTCGCCGGATAAAGGTAAACGTGCATGCAAGGAGGCCGTTAGGTGTACGCGGAACGGATTGTTTTACGCTTTGTTACGATCGCGTAAATCACCCGGTTATTCGCTTTAATAAATTACAAACAAATAGCACACAGTCGGCTGCCTAATTGTCGATTTGGATTTTGCAACTTTCGGTGTCTGCATGGTGCCCCCGGTTATCACCGGAATCGTTTGTGGTGTTACAAAACAGAATTTTTTATTTATCATTTCATATTAGAATTAATTCAGTCTCGAAAAAGCAAGTCAAATAAAACAAAATATCTGAAGCTCTAGCTGCTTAGAGGCAATGGAACATTTACTTAAACAGTTTGAAAACAATAAAAACTAAATGGCATACAAAACGAAGTGCAGCTCCAAGTGATGGAGCAGGAAGTTCGTTGGGGGGAAGAAGTTCTTTTGGAGGCAGCCTCCATAAGCAGATTTCATAAGAAATCGGGTGCTCCGCTAACTGCAAGACACTGGCCGGTTCAAGACAATCAGTCCGGAAGGGAGAGAAGGCTAGTGTACCTTGACGATGGCCGAAGAGTGCGCCTGAAGGCTTCTCTAGTTTCAGACGTTGAAGTCGACTCCACTAAATTGTTGCGGGAGAACCCGCAGTTTTAAAAAGAAAAGAAGGAAATGGAGTGTTAATTTTAGTTTTTAAAGAAACACTGAACAAACCTTTTAATTTCACGTTAAATTTTTTTTTTTCATTTCAAGAGATTACAAGTTTTGAAAGTGCGGCGAATAAAGGATGTTAGATTAGGAATAGGAATAGGAGATTTATTTAACGTAAAGAAAACGATTGTTCTTACCAGTACACATCATTACAGAGGTAAACAAGTGCTTCTGTAGTTACTTACATTTCAATTTGAAGTAAAAGAAACACTTCTTTTATTTTTGCTATAAACTTGGAAAAAAAGGCAAGGAAGTTGGCGTGTTGGATTACTTTATATTAGTTAGTGGATCTATGGGAGCTTTGGGAGCAGCTTGTATTGAGCCGAACATACTACTAGTTGGTGCTTCTGCTGGAGTTTATGCATTATTGATGTCATATATTGCTGATGTGGTACTCGTATGTACAGTCGCAGCATAAAGTAATGAAAGAGTAGCAGGGGTAAACGGCCACCCGACTTCGCTCGACCGAGAGGTAAACGCTGTAGCTCCGCCCGTCTGAAATTCTTAGTAATACGGTACAGACACCAGTGGTCGACCAATTTCACTGACAATTAGTTATAACGCACGCACGCATTATTCGTGGATTTTAAATAAGGTTTCCAAGAACATTCCAAGAACACAACTGCGGTAGATAATTATAAAATGTAATTGGCCGACATCGATGACTTTCTTATTAGCAAAAAGTATTATGCATTCTAAACATTATTAATGAAAATATTTATATTATTCATAATTAATCTTTAGGAAATAATAATTATTTGATGCTTTTTCATAAAACGAAATAAAGTTATAAGAAAATATATAGTTATTGCGGAACAAAATTATTAAATCTAACTGACGCAGAAAGAAAAGACTTTTAATAAACAAATGCTGTAATTATTAACTAAAACATTTGTAATGCATAACACAAAATCTGTAAAGCCGTATCGAAAACAAACTTGTTACCAACAGGATTTTAGTTAAGTGTCGATGTGAGTCGTCGCGCTCCGGCATTTCACGCTCGCGATCGCTGTGAATGAGCGCGCATGAAAGAGTGGAAATTGGCGTTATAAAAGTAAACGATAACGCTAGAAAAATCGTGACGTGATTCCAACCGGAAGGCAATTCAATTGATTAATTTGATATTTATTTTAAATTGGTTTGAATTGTAACGATTCAATTTGTCTGTGTTCACTTGCATTTCTTTTTTATGTTACTCGTTACAATATTATTTAACTTTCTAATGTTTTAATTTAAGAAGCACAAGCTGTTTCAAGTCGAAGCACAAAGTCGCGTTTAAAGTGGCGGACGCGCATAGCACCGGTATTTATATGAAAAAACAGATGAACTTGCCTTTTAATTTTGCGCGCCACTTTCTGCAATATACGAAGTAACCACGGCCGCAGCCGTTTTGGAATGAGTGTGCAACCCCCGTCTTTTTGTTACAGGTTTATTGTTTATGTTATGTTATTAGGTTATGTTAACTTTCTAACTTCGTATCTTCAAAATTAATTTAAATTCTCTCGATGTTCTAAGAAATTGCTAAATTAACTGTTAATGCTATTTCATATAACTTCTTAAAATTATCTTGATTAACTAAACCAATTTTCTTCATTTTCTAATAAAAAATCTACTATAATATACTTTAACTCTTTTCTAATCATTTTTAGATCGTCTAATTCCGCAATGACATTTCTAAAACCGCACAATACACTTCACCCAGCACTTATTTGACCTCCTGCGGATCTCCTTCTATCTTCATCGGTTGGTAGGTACTTCATTGTGGCTGGATGACTGGTTTCTGCTACTTTCAGAAGCATCTCCTGAACCAAAATTTCACGGCACCAGTTATGTGTACTTGTTTGAATCACCTTTACTAACTTCGGTACATGTTGCTTGCTTATCTGCTTTTCTGAGACCTTTTCTTCTCCTCTTCAGGGTGGTTAAAATGATAAAAGAAAGAGAATGAATTTTCCTTTATGCTACATCCCGACAAACGTCATCCCGACACTGTATTGGATCAAGGGCAAGCGGACCTGATCCAAACTTCTTGCGATCTTAGACGAGACGCCCTCTGGGAGTTCAGATCCACCGCAATTTGAAGGTGTCAAGTTCACGGGAGTGAATCTGAATATATTGAATATGGGCAACAAACCTACCTTTGTAAGAGCACAAAGGCAGGAAGTAATAGACTTAACAATTAGTACTTCTTTGTAAGTAATTTTGTTAAAAACTGGCATGTATCTGATGAGGAGAGCTGCTCAGATCACAGAAACATTGCCATCTCGCGGCAACAATGGCTACGGTCAACAATAATATTGAGCTGGACATGGATGTAGATCAGTTAACTGGTGCAATCATGTCTGCTTACAACGAAAACTGTCCCTTGACTGTGAGGAATATCAACAGGAAAGTTTCCTGGTGGAATGACGACCTCACGGAAAGGAGAAGACTCAGAAAACTCTTTAATAGAGCAAAAGTATCAGGTGATTGGGAAAATTATAAATTAGCCCTAACTGAATATAATAAAGAATTGAGGAGATCTATGAGAGTATCGTGGAGGAGACACTGTGAGGAAATCGAAAGTTCTCTAGAATGTGCAGGACTACACAAGTTGCTTTCAAAGTCTCCTCAAGGCCACCTAAACACTCTGGTAAAACCTTCCGGAGAATTTACTAATTACAAGAAAGGAGACTATGACTGAAATGTTTCGGACTCATTTTCCTGGATCAACTGTTCTTGACGTTGCACCTGCTGAGTGGAGCAGCCTGATTCCGGATGCACCTATTTTCAGAGTATCAAGGGAGGACCGTAGTTCGACCAGGAGTATCATAGCGTTCCCTAGTATTAAATGGGCAATTAACTCATCTGATAGTTCCCGGGTACAGGCAGGATAATACCTGCCATGCTGCAGAAGGGGTCAGACCATTTGCTTGTTAGAATTTGTATGGTTTTGAGAGCCAGCTTGACTCTGAGCTATTTGCCAAGGGTATGGAGACTGACCAGGGTGATATGCATACCAAAACCTGGACGGGTGGACTACACTCAGGCAAGAGCTTTCAGACCTTTCAGCCTAATATCATTTGTACTAAAGACAATGGAAAAATCCTCGATGGACATATCAGGGGCGGTGTACGGTGTACTCTACAACAACACCACTTCGCCTATTCCGCTGGCGTATCTGCAGAGGCAGCACTCCATCATCTGACTTGGAGGGTAGAGAACTTTCTGGAAAACAAAGAGGTCTTTTTAGTTACCTTTTTAGGCATCGAAGGGCTCTTTGACAATACATCCTTTGACTCAGTCACCTCAGCTCGTAGGGATAGAGGAGTGAAGGAAATATGCTGCAAGTGGATTGACTTCATGCTTAAAGGAAGGGTGGACGACACCCTGGCGGTATGGGTTGTGGGAGATTGTCAGCAGGGGGGAGTGCTCTCTCCTCTACTATGGAATCATAGACGGGCTCTTGAGATGACTTAGCAGCGCAGGTTTTGATCCTTTAAGGTATGCAGACGATTTAGTCATAACTAGGCAGCGGACGGCCGTTGGGCAGGCGAGAGTGGGCTCGTGTCGAACGAGCGAAAAATACATCGCCCGTTCGACACGTCTCCCGCTCTCGTCATAACCGTACAAGGGAAATTTAATAACATGTCAGGCACGTATGCTAGTTGCCCTGAATGTTGTAACAAGATGGGCTGAGGAGGAAGGTTTGAGAATCAGTTCTCAAGAAACCGCCATTTACTCGTAGACGAAACCTTGAGGGACTTCTAGATACCACGACGAGAGTGAGAGAGAACTTCTATTAATTTACATCCAAACTCTACAACAATGTCCGCTTCTTTCCCTCTCTCTTTTCCCAAAATTTTTATCAAACCATAAAGGACTCAAGTAACGATTTCTTTAAATAAGATAAATTAATCACGAATTTTCTTCACAAAATTTAATTTAATGGAGTTGGATGTTACATGTACGTATATATATGTTTCGGCCAATTATAATAAAAACAAAATGACCATTTTCAGGCTGAAACTGAATGCAATAAATATATAAAATAAATGACAAAAGTAAATTAATTTACATGTGGTATGTTAAATGCAAAACACCAAAAAGCCATCTCGGGAGGCAAAATAAAGTTGACATTTTCAACCTTCAATTATATTGTGATAAGAAGGGCACTTAAGACACCTTGATGTTAAAAATTACAACAAAAGTTTAAAAATAAGATTTTCACAGATTAAGTCATCTTCCAAGATGGAGTGCAATGAAATGACTAACAAACAATTGAAGGAAATGCAGAGTCGGTAACGAAGAAAGTGATAGGTCGTGTCTAGAGAGTGGGCAAAAGCGTTAAGGAACCGAATTATTTGCGAATTTAATTTATTAAATTCAGATTGGTCATTCAGACGAAAGGATTTCGTTACCTTGTCTTTGAAATTGTTGGTTTGGTGTAAAATTATTACGGAATTAGATCGATGTTGAAATTGTGTCCAGGAACAGTTCTGCGGAAGTGGATTTGAGGGCCTAGATATTGAGAAGTCTTATTAATTTCGCTAAGATGTTCTTTTAATCTAACATTGAAAATGCAGCAAGTTCTGCCAATGTAAAAACTTCTGCAGCTACAGATCAATTTACAAACATCATTTTTTTCCAAATTGGGCATTTTTTCTTTATTATTGCATAAAAGTGTGTTTAGAGAGTAAGGGGTTTTGAATGAGATTTTTAAATTATTAACAATTTCTTTGATTGTATATATCTAGTATGAGCTTATTTTAGCCAGTTATTGCCCTCAGTGTCGTCTTTATTATGGGATGAGACGTTAACCCTTGCTCGCCACAATAGGTATAATTTGTCGAAATTTGGCACGTTCTTTCTTTTATATGAATTTAGTTAAAAATAAAGAAAAACATATATAAATGTTTATAAATAGTTAAGAACAATTATGTACAAATCAAAATAACGAATTTGGCGTGATGCGAAATTCTCAAACAGTATTAAAACAATAACTCAAAGTCATACATTATTGATTAACAGTTAAGATAATTTTAATAAAGAAACATATAATAATTCAGTCAAATTATTAAAGAGTATAATTTAGATACATGTAAAATTTTAAATGTAATCATAGATTACTTCAGAATGATGTACTAAACAATACAAAACAAATTCAAAATAATTTTATAACTGAAAGAAAATAGCATTTTTATAAATCAAATAAAGGAGTTGTTAGTTTCTAATAACATAACAAATTGGCAATTAAATTAATGTTTTCTCGCCCAAACCATGGTACTGGATACAGAGAGTAGGATGGAGGATGGATTTTCGAAGTTTGTTTATGCCACTAAGGCATTTGGTTAATGTTAATTATGCCTTCGAACTCTGAGAGCGATGAATACGATCACACGATTACTGGCTATGGGATACGTATGATGAAATCCAGTTCCCTTTTATATGATTTACATCGGAAATTCCGATTAAGAAAACTCTTGCGTATGGAACACTTGCCCTATGAGTCATCGTGATTTTCGTGTATCGTTTGCTTTTAGTTATGTTTGCATATACCGGTTTCTTTAATGAATCACCTCGGCAACAGTTTGATGGTGAATTTAACTTGCATAATGAGCTTAATGATTTACGAAATTGCCGATGTCTTACACCGTTTTACTTTGTTTCATATTCACACTACATTTGCTTTTTAAATGAAATATAAGTGTAGAGAAACTCGATTGATTGGCTTTGTGCCGTAAATGTTTCTACCGTGCCTTCAAACGAATTCCTGATTAAAGTGAGCCGTAATTTTTTTTATAAAGTTGTGAGAGGACAGTTGTCAATAACTGTCAGTGTCATATTATCAGATCGTGACACCACATAAAAAAATATATAAAGTAAATGCAAAATTCAGAGGAACGCTTAATTGATTCACTTCAAAACAACACTGAAGCTTAAAGCGGATGCCGAAAATGTAGCTCTTGAGCTTGAATGCACAAATGTACCCTGCGCTTCATGTTTTCACACGCATTTGCCAAGTCTTGGGGGATTACATGTTAGCACAAATAAATTGCTACCTACCTGGTTGCAAATGTGGAGACAGGTAAATTAAAATCACCTCCCGACCGGCTAGACTCGTGCAGATGGATATGGGTCGTACGTAATCCCAAAAGCAAAGGAACTGAATTTACTAATGAAATAAAATTCACAAATACAGCACAATAGTCTTTATTTGTAGTAAATAAATAAGCCAAAATAAATAAACTAAAAAGAAAAGATATCGCAACGAAGTTATTAAATATAAAAGCCCGAAATCCGGATCCGACTTTCGTTACAAAGTCAACGTAATTTTTCTAACCTCGGGCAACAGACGGTTGCTTAATTTACAAGTAAATTGAAAACGTGCATTACCGCAATGTCACATAAAAATATTCCAACCTTGGTTACATCGTCCGCGCCCCAAACGTCAGCTGTCTCCGTTGATGTCCAATGAATATCGAATTTGACGGAGGGTCGCTGAAACAAAGAAGCCATGCCGTAAAGTCCCTAGATAGATAAAGTACCGCAATTAAACGCTGTTTTGAGCCAAAATAAACGCGCGAAACCTTGTAAACGAGGCACGGCGTTAAAGTTCCGCCATTGTGAGTCAAATTTAGATTTATATTGGCTTAATGAATAGCGGTACTTTATGTACGAGCCCAGAATCATATCATTTGGCCCAAGTTAGGATTTTACAAGTCACGTTTTAAATAATTTTGTTTTACAAACCTAAAGAAGTATTTCAGATTAATGTCTCTTAATCATAATTTTCAAGGTTTTCAACAATATTTCAAACAGTTTTAGCAATAATAAATGTCTATAAATTAAATTAACAGTTACACTGTCCATATAGCAATTTCATTTAGATCGCTATATGTCCGCCACAAAGATTTTCCAGCCCCATATATGGGTCACGCGACTCTTTTAAAATTATTTGAAACAGAACGGTATCAGATATCTCAATAATTTTTTTTCAAATGGTCTTCTTGAGTCCCTAGAAAATCAGATGGTTATTATTTTCATGTCCAAGTAATACATTTTTAGAAATGAGAACCATGATTCTGACCCACATATGAGTCACGGACTTGTGGTTCAAGAGCAGCATGAACCACATATGGATCATTGGATAGTGAACGTATTAAATTATTTAAAAAGTTATCTGTAAAATATAAAATGGGCCAAACGATGTGATTCTGGGCTCGTATTTAGTGACTATAGCATGTCGCTATTCCCAGCGACCTCCCAGCGAAAGTCACCAACAGCGATTGAGTAAATTCAAGTCTGGACGGAGTAGAGGGGGATCCTGATCGCCCTCTACAAATACAAGGTGAACCACAAGACGAGGAGAATCATCGAATCCTGTTTGTTCGACGGAGCTATCAGATCAGCCCCAGATCGACTTGACAAGTGGAGTCCCGCAGGGATCCGTTCCGGGACCGACCTTTTGGAACATCCTGCATAATAAAATCTTGGAAATGGAGCTGGGGGTTGGGTCTACCGTTATCGCCTATGCGGACGACCTGGCCGTCGTAATTAGCGCCAAGACTGTCGCAATGCTAGAAGACAGGGCCGAGTACGCAGTGAAACCCCTGGAAGGCATGACGCTACCCCTGGCAGGGGAGAAAACGGAAGTTTTCCTTGCACGGAAAAGGAACCTGACGCGGATGGTGTAAAATACATCGGAGTCACCTGGACCGCGATTTGAGAATGACCACCCACGGCAGGGAAACCGCAAACAGAGCCCACAGAACGTACACGGCCCTGGCCAGACTGATGCCAAATGTGGTAGGACCTAACCCCAAAAATAGGAAGCTACTCGCTGCAGTGGTCTTCTCGGTGATGCTGTATGCTGCCCCGATGTGGACATATGCCATAAAATACAGGCATCATGAACGGCGGCCATAAGAGTGGCGTCTGCGTACAGGACGGTCTCGTCGGAGGCTATCCTCGTGATAGCAGAGTTCCGTCCTATCAGACTGCAGTTTGCAGAGCGGACAAAAATATATAAGGAAGGACACCAAGTGAAGGCCTTGGCGAGGAAAGAGCTATATCAATCCTGGCAAGAACGGTGGAACGAATATTATGGCTGGCCCAAGGTCTTTATCAAAGATGTGGAGAGGTGGTGCACCAGAAAGGAGGGAGATGTAACGCAGGCGTTAACCGGATACGGCATGTTTGGGAGGTACCTGAAAGAAATAAGGAAGAGAGAGAGAGACGGCCACTGCTGGTACTGCGAGGGGCAAGACGACTCGCCGGAGCATACAATTTTCGTATGCCCACGGTGGAATGAGGTTCGTTTGAGGACAGAGCTGGCTCTAGACACTCAGATAAGTAAAGAGAACATAGCTAATGTCATGAATAGAACCAATTAAACTTGGATTGCAGTTGCAAATATGCTGAGAGAAATCATGGCGAGGAAGTGCAAAGATGACAAGGGAGGTAGAGTGTGAAGGAGTATGATGTGTGCAGAGGAGGAGGCAATGAGAGAGTGATAGAGCAGGACAAGAGCAGAAGAGCAGGATGAGGACAGGAGAGGCAAAGAAGAGGGGAGAAGAGGACAGGAGCAGGAAGAGGACAGAAGGGCGAAGAGGGCAGGAGAGGAAGAAGAATAGGATGGAAGAGGAGACGCATCTAAAGATGGACGGGCAAAATAAAGAGGAGGATTGATAGAAGAAGACAGCGGACTGGCATGAGAAATGAGCAAGACAAAAACAATTCCGTGTTGCGTAGTGAGGGCTCAAGCTGTGTTCTACTGTAATTGTAGCTTAATTGAATTTTCAAAATAAACTGATAGCAATAACACCCACGATGACAGTTAATGAATTCTAAAACTTGTTGTAAACATTACTTTTGCTTTCCATGGACAAGCTTTATGTCATTACTTTTTAAACACATGGTATATTAAGGAATGTGAAAAAAATATAAGAGGATAGACTTTTTTTTATTTTAAAATGAAACCTTTTCGAAGATTTGCAACCAAAATGTCTGTTTACAGTTCAATTATTTCCCGAAAAAAAATTACCCTCGTGCCTTTAGGAACACACCTGTGCAAAACTAAGAGATCCGACGACAACAAACACGGCTCGCTGCGATTTTAAAGTTTGTGCCGGGCAAACAAGCCATTGTTTCGGCCGAGAAACGAGAGAAAATATTTACATTAAACTTCTTCTCATCGCCTCTCTCTCTCGCTTAAGCCGTTGGTTCACCAAACATCTGGACGAGACATCGCCGCCGCCAAAATCAAACCAGTCTGCCCCAATAAACCGTCTGAATTATTCGGCGACTTTTTCAATAATTATAACATAAAAACGTCGACGATGCGTTAAAGACGCTCGTTTAATTGCCGCCGAAACTTCGTTTGGGCCAACGAATATGAAATGTGACGGGCGAACATATTTACGTCCGTTTCGTCGGTCATCGTGATATCATTTGGTACAACATGGAACGGGTAGACTGTAGCGAGGGGCCTAAGGCGTGTCATCGCCCCATAGGTGGTACCGGGGTCCTCCGCATGACAAATCTTCAAATCACGAACATTGGAAACTTGCTTCGTATTCTTATTTTTTTCGATACAGTGAAAACCACTCGATGCCCAACAACAATAAAAATACGTCGCGCCAGCCACAGACTTAACTACCTTGAACTATCTCATTCCAACAACTCGTCTTTCAATTTTCAATATTAATTTGTTTACTACGCTTAAGAAACTAGAACTGCGGTCTGCGGCTTAATCTTTAGTAAGTATGTATAATCACGAATTATAATAGTTCATTATACCGCGAAATAAATTTAAAAAATTTCATCTAAATTGTGTAAACAGAGTGTTGGTAATATTCGGAAATTTTTAGTCAACTTAGGCTGGGTTTATCAGTCCTAGTTTAACTTTAAACTCCTATTTATTTCCATAGGAACAATTGTTTTTATAATTGCTAGTTTAAAGTTAAACTAGGACTGAGAAACTCAGCTTTAGAATTTATTGTGGCAACCCTGAAACCCGAATCTAGGCATACGATTATCAATCACCACGTGACATGCCCTAATACGGGCACAACGAACAATAATGGTTTCTGATTGGTTAAAGCTGACGGCATCTACGATCATCTCGCGTCATCCTCTTCGGCTTTCTTTTAACCTTTAACGCTTCATTATTCTCGAATTAGGTTATAAAGTCCATTCCTTTTTCCTGTGTACCTTCAAGATCCAAATCCTGTGGCTTGAAAGTGAAGAAAGTCCTAGACATCCTGATAGTCCTGGAAAAAACTTCCCGGAAAATGTCCCAGTGACTTTTTCTTTTCATTTAACGGTTGTTCTTTATTTAAAAAGAAAAGAAATTTCAAGAAATCACAGGATCGCACCCCTCGTTTTGAACTTGATACACAAACGCTAAAATTTCTTATCAACTGACGAATTTACTGATGACGATTTGCGAGGATCGTAATTGGTTAGTTCAAACCAGTTAGTTGGAGTTATTTGATACACGAACACCAAAATTTCCTGTTGACTAACGAATTTAATTAATTACTTCAGACTAGTTGATTGGAACTGCTTGACACACAAACACCAATATTTCTTATCAACTAACGAATTTACTAAGGAGAATTTGCAAGGATCGTAATTAGTAAAATCAAACCGCTTGATTTGAACAACCTAACACACATCTCCACACATACACAAAAGAATGATGACGATTTGGGAGGATCGTATTTAATTGGTTCAAACTAGCTGATTGGAACTAAATTACCACTAAGGAAAACCTGAAGTAGGTTGACTGCGCACGTGAAAAAAAAAAACATGCGAAAGGGCTAATAAAATTGCGACAACTCTGGCCAGGCTAGTTTTTTCGACCATCCTATACGCGGCCCCAATATGAGTTAAAGCCCTTAAATACAACCACTATGAGAAACTCGTGGAGTCAATCAACAGGAGGATGGCCATCCGGATTACATCTGCATACAGGACGGTGAGCGTAGAAGCTATTCTAGCACTGGCGCCCGTGCAGTAGCATATGACAGAGGATAAAGGAGTTTTAGTTGATAGGCGCCTGTGCTGGAGGCCTCTAGAAAGGCTACAGTTGGGTGAATCCAACACGTCATCGACTTGGATTACCATCGAAGATGTCTTTAGAAGAATTTCTCCAAACCTCTATAAAAAAAAGCTGGTTGGTACTACTTGACACACAAACACCAAATTTCTAATCAACTAACGAATTTACTGATGACGATTTGCAAGGATCGTAATTAGTAAAATCAAACCGGTTGATTCGAACCACTTAACATATACATATATCCATACATACACAAAGAAAACCAACAAAATAGATAAAATAAAAAGAGAGGGAGAGAGAAAAAGGAAGTCATACTACGAGCTGTTACAGTTCAAAATCATGATATGAATAAATTGGCAATATTTGGGAATTCCGGTCAATTTAGAGTTTATTGTGGCAACCCTGATCATCCCCGAGCCACAGTATAGGTATCAATAAATAGGGACAGCTCGCCGATTTTTGATAGACTGTTTTTGTGTAGGCGTGATCGTAAGCTGACGGAAATTTTCCAAATTCTCCGCTAGAGGCGAGGCTGTCGAATTGCCATCGTCCAATGGGATAAAGTTCGGGAATATTGTCGAATTTCCGATAGGAATTAGCACGCATTTTCTTAACGCCACCTAATTTCATTTAAACAAAATACCGCCAGAACGATGCCATATTTATATTAAACTTGGCATACACACTTACACTGTACCCGAGCGCAGGCTTGCCGCGTTCCATGTCCTTTTATGGTCATTTCTATAACAGTAAGTTCTGATTGGTCGAAGCTGGTTACTTCTGCGATCATTCCGCGTCACCTTTACTTCTCTTTGTTTCGAGGCGTCACTTTTCGTTTGGCTGTGTTGGCACTTGTGTCGTCGTGTTTGAATTATCGAAGTTTGTACTGAGAAGATTAGGAAAATTTATATCGACGTACATATAATATGGCTAACGGCTGACGCCATCTTGTTACTAATTACATTGTTTCTTTTAATTTAGGCTTTTCGCTCCGGTATTTTTTACTTTTGGATACCTTTTACTTCTGAACATTCTTTTCGTTTCAGCTTTGGTATTTCTACTTTTGGTTACCCTCTTGGCACTTGGTTAATTAACCGATAATCTCGGTAAGTTGCTCCATAAAAATTTAATCTTAACTATAATTATAACTATAACAACAATAATTTAATTTGCACAAAAGCCGATAAAGGACAATCGATAGTTATTTTAAAAAAGAGGATTACATTCATTTTTTACAAAACAATGGTTTGTTACGGTTGAAAATTTCATTTAAGTTATTCTATAATAATTGGTAGCCACCCTGTATGTATAACTTCCGTATGCGTACGTGACTTTGCCCCATGTTTCTCAATGTTTCATAACCAAATCATACGTTGTTATTTAGTCTTATAGTATATTTCCATTTCACTCTGTCGCCCGGCTAAATCTGATTACATTCGTAACGACTTCCGTCGTAGCGATAGTGGGAGAAAAGTCGCGCTCGTTCTCGCGGTCAAACTTGCATCAACACTCGAGCCGTGTGTATCGTTTATTTGTGTCTTCAATCTTTGTGTTTCTTTCATGGAGATTTGTGATTGAAACCTGGAACGGAATTTTCTCCGAGATCTGTTGAAGCACGACGAGTAAATTACAAGCTCGTTAAATAGCTTTTCAAAAGCCTGTCGTTGAAACAAGGAACAGGCTTCTAGCTTTTAGTGCTAGTTTTACCTGGGCTGAGAATATCGTCATCCCTTGGGTGCAAGAAAAGCCTCGCACACGGCTTCCCCCAGCCTGACAAAGTCGACCCGACTGGACCTGCCAGACGACGCCACTTGGTGACGTAATACCTGCGTCAAAGTACGTAATTGACTGCAGTTACCTCCGTTGGAGGCTCTCTCACTACTGTCAGCTGTCATTACGCCAGATCCTGATTACAAGGTCGGAATTACTCTAATTATTTTTAATTACTCTGTTGAGTTACCGCGGCGTTGTTATTTTTATTTTTCTTTTACTGTCGAACTCGATACTTGTAGATTACTTTTCTTATTCGTTGTTTAATCTTTGAGCATCTTAAATAAAAACAAGTGTGCTCAGCTGGTGCTTTTTATTTTATTCACTTTGCCTACCTTCTGCTTTGGGGTTTCTCCGAACCCCCCATCTCCAAGAGCTTAGCCGAGCGGTGCTGGGGAAACGTCAGTCACTCGCACAATTTGCTGGCCTTCAGGTAGGTAACAGGTTTTTCTGTTCTGTTCCTTCCAATATTTAAATTCTAACCAATTTTTCAAAAATCACAAAGACAATCCTCTATTACCGATTTACTAATTAAAAAATATGAACCTTCTCATGGCCAGACTTTACGGGTTATCAAAGATTCATAAATCTGGCATCCCCATCCGTCCTGTCGTTTCTTTTTCAGGCTCCCCAGCAGATAAACTTTCTAACTTTTTGAACCATACACTTAAACAATTTATCTATCACCACTTACTCCGTTAAAAACTCTTCTGAACTTATTCATAAATTATTACATATTAAAATTCAGCCTAATAGCACTTTGGTATCTTTTGTTCACTTCTGTTCCCGTTTCAGAATATTTAGAGATCGTCAATGAACTACTTTTAGATTTAGATCTTTTTGATACTGATGTTTCTTGCCTTAGCAATCTCCTAAACATCACTCTTCAGAATTTTTTCTCTTTTACTTTATAGTCGCCTCACCCTTTGAAGATGATCACCCTTGTGACCAAAACATGTCGGCCTGAAAAAAAGCCCATCGAACATTACACCGTTCTTCTTAGTAACCTCTGACATATCCTAAATTATTTATAATTATTTAGCCGATATTTTGGAACTCATCACACTCGGTCGAAAACAACGTCCGTGTCCAACTGCATAACGAAAGACGAGGACGATCTTCAACCTACAGTACCCTCTCCCCTTTTGGACTACGAAAGTTCGTATCGTATTTTTTTTTTACTCTTTCGTGGCGCTGCATTATTTAAGAGCGAATTTTCGACAGATCTTGATCTAGTTGAATTAAATTGTCGTAGTAAACGATAACGCGGATTTGTTCTGAAGTATCGAGTAGATTAATTAGATAAGCAAATTTAACACCCGGGAGGCAATATTTTTGAATCGCTTTAGCCATAGTTATTCAGCGATCAGATGTCTGACTTATTTGTGACATTTGTCATTACTTTGAATGAGTAATTAAAGTAACGTTTTTCCAGAGAAGAAACTAAAAGCGTGTTACTCAGAATTTGCCTTTTCCTTCCTTGATATTTCCGAAAAATTCATACTTATGTAATTGTTTACGGAAAGCTTTGGCTCATTGATTTTTGCAGCTGCGAATTCTTGCGTTGCTGCCGTTATAACTTCCTTGTTACAATAATATTTGTATCTTCACCTTCAACGTACAAGTGAGTAAAATAAAAACCTCCTGGATTTATTGCAAAACTATTGCGAATGCGAGATCATTTGGGAACACTATTTCGCATTACTTTCTTCAGCTGGGTAATTGTTCACCCTGGCGCCTATAATACTATCTTTTAAAAGTAAGATATGACAATAAAAAGTGCGCTTCTTAACTTGAAAATTTCTCTCGAAATTCAATATGTTTATTACTCCAAGGGACTTGCTTCCAAATTATTAAAATTACACGTGTAGTTAACGAAGGCCCACAGGGAGTCCGCGCTTCATTTTCCATTATTTTAAAACGCAATCTGCACATTCGACACAGAGCTACGGTAAAAAATTACTATCTACCACTGATATGAAACACACAAAATAATATTATAAGTTATTATAATATTCACGCACTCATCTTCATGCACGTCTGCATAGTACTTCTCTGTCTGAGGAATATCGACGGCATGATTTCGTTCTCTACATCGAGGTGTAGAAGAGTCGAGGTGCGGTATGATTTTGTTCATAGGAGTTAATGAGTTCGCCGCGGTGGCAAGCACTGTTGTAATTGAGCAATTCATTACCGGAGCCCCTGAGTGATAGGCCAGCTTGAGGCTACTGGACCGCAGCCCCGGGGCCCCCACTGGGCCCCATTTGTACCAATCTGGCCCCTGGCAGGGGGTCGCGCATCATGCGTGTTGCTCCACATACGCAGGCCGTCACACGTGCTTAAACACCTACCAACTTGTAAATACTTTACGCTATACGCATTACGACCTCACAAAAAGAAAACTCGAAAGTCGGAATTTTAATTTAAAATATGCGGGAATCGCCGGCATTTTTCGGAAGGTAGATAGGCAGCAGAAGCCGATCTTTCGAAAAACAATCCCGGTAACTGTCCGGCTAAATTATTCCAGCTCGAAATTAATGTTTGCGATTTTAACGGTCGCTTTTCGGAGTAATTTTTCAAAAGTGCAGACGTCGACTCCGCTCTTCGGAGTCGGCCTCCTCCTTAATGAGTCCGTTTAATGCATAGATCGCGGTCTGAGGTCCTTCTTGGCAGGGACGAGGGTCGGAAATCATTTTTTAAAGGACCTACCCGCCCATGGACACCCCGGTGTTACGTACGTTCCAAAGCCTTTCGGGCTTGCCGCCGCTAAATTTTTTAATCGCGCCTCATATTTATGGGCCGTTTCTGGTAAACCGAGCACCTACTGGACGAAGAAAGCTGTCGTGTTTATGATTAACGGTTGCGGTGGGTTGCCAGGATGCTTTCTGGTCGTAAAACTTAGAAATTATACAAAAGGAAGCCTTAGGCATTAAATGTTGCAAATAATACTAAAATTTTTAGCGTGAAACGATATTCATTTCATGTCAGATGTTTAGAGGCGAAATGAGAATGCAATTCCACATTAATTGTAAACTGTCCTATGAACTTATTTCCGATTAAAACTATACTATGATTATAATTATTATTCTATCGTGATTCCTGACAATATATTCTTTTCCTATTCTAAGTTTCAACATCAGCAATCTTTCTTTAGTTTAAGCATAACAAGGATTTTTCTTTGCCTAAAAAAAAAAAAATAAATAAATAAATGCTGTTGGTTTTTGACAACGTACAAACGTAGTTTTATTGTGGACACCATCTCGAAGTATGATAAACTAGGGAGTAGAGTGACATGGGCTCGTTGCCCCCCTCGGCGACCTCCCCACGGTCACGTCCGCTACCTCATAAAAGAATTCATATTTTCGATCATCGATTTTTGAGATAAGATCTACATTTCCTAAAATAATGCCGGTCATTTATATGTCTGAGCTGCGCGCGGACGATTTATACATTTAAATCGTTTTCGGCCGCTCGATTTGTACTTTTTAGATTTTCTCCGAACGAACACCCGGTGTGATGCCCCCGAAGACGGGGAGGCGGATCGTAATTAATGAAATCGCACGAGATTTTTTGCTCAAAAATGAAATTATGTAAATAGGGAAGGGGCAGATTATAATCTCGTTACCGGGCAGCAGAAAGAGAATGTTATAACAGGTGTTTCTGAGGCGTCCGGAAATCTGTCAGGTCGGCTCGAAATGGGGCTCCCGATTTTATAAATCGGCCGAGAAACAAAGCGGCACCTTGCGGGCCCCTGTGGGAACGGGAAAAGTGCCACTCGAAAGGGACCACGCTCGGTTTCAGGGAAGACACAAAGGACACAATAGAACTACTTTGTAGCGAATGACACGTTTAATGAAATGTGTATTATTTATGAATATCTTTTCGTTTTCGTTTTTCTCCTTCGCTTTTATATCATGTTTGCGTACCGCATTGTCGGAGCCTTTTTGTGCAACACAATGTTGTGTAATGACATAAATTTTGATAGAGTAGCTAAAACTAATTTATTCCACACCGAAAAAAAATTATAAATAGAAAATGTCAACATTATAAATATTTTAGAAAATTAATCTTTACTACTCAAGAGATATTTGGTGTGTTATCTAGTGGAATGACTTTTGATAAGTAATAAAGAAATAAAATCTGATAGCATGGTAAACACATGCGGAGGTAATAATAATAATAATAATAATAATAATAATAATAATAATAATAATAATAATAATAATAATAATACTTTATTGATGTTATTCCATTTTCATGGTTACATATGTCAGTCATAATAAAGTATATATTTTATTTACATTTGTCACTTAAGACACATATGAATACATGTACTGAATTGTAAAACATAAAAACACATATACAAAAAAACTTGCTAAGATTTAGGTACAGTGAAGCAATGGCTATGGGGGCTACATGACTTCTGGTAGGGAGACTGAGAGAAATTCCTCTATGTTAAAGGGGGCGGTTTTTAATAGACAGCCTTTAACACATTTTTTAAATGTTGGTAGTGGGAGCTTTTTTATGTTGTCAGGAAGAATGTTGTAACATTTGATGCCTAAAAAGTTGGGGCCATTTTTTGTGCGGTGTACACGGTGAAAAGGCGTGTAAATGTTAAAAGTAGATCTCGTTTCGTAACTGTGTATATCATACACGTTGGTGTAATTACTTTCGTTTTTCTTGATATATACAAGACATTTTAAGATATATAATGAAGTTAGGGTTAAGATGCGTAGTTGAATAAAAATGGGTTTGGAGTACTCTCTATACGATTTCTCAGCGATTATTCTTATGACTTTGCGTTGAAGGGCAAATATTCTTTTTGCTGATGGTGAGTGGCCCCAAACGAGGAGTCCATAGGAGAGCATGGCTTCAAAGGTGCCGTGGTAAACACAGATGATGTAATTAGTACTTAATTTATTTTGTAGGTTTCTGAGAAGATAAGTAAGTGATGAGACTCGCTTGGCCAGATGGTTACAATGTTCCTGCCATGTAAGCGAGGGTTCGAGAAAAACGCCAAGTAATTTGGCGGAATTTGAATTTTCGATTCCCCTAATCGGACGGGTGGAGAAGAACATTTGTTGTGTTTTTTGTTCATTTAAACTGAGTTCGTTCGCATGGAACCAATTTAGGCAAGAGTTTTTTGCATTGGTAGTACAGAGTAGTAAATTTTCCAAGTTGCTGCTTGGTAGAGAGATGGTAGTATCATCTGCATATAGTATTACATTGGCGTTTTGGATGTGGTATGACAGATCTTTTATGTAGATAATAAAGAATAAACTCGCACAACACAAAAAATACAAAATACCCAAACTAAACCTTAAAAATCCAGGGTCCGAGGATTGAACCTTGGAAAACTCCGCTTTTTATTTGCAAGAATTCCGATTTTGTATCATTAGTTTCGACATATTGGTATCTATTTAAAAAATAGGACTTTAGCAATAATAAAGTATTATCGGAAAGATTATAAACTTTGAGTTTGTTTAAAAGAATACTATGGTCGACGCAATCAAAGGCGCGGGTGAGATCACAAAATAACGAACTAACAAAGAGCCCTTTCTCGACGCAGTCGTTCAGATACAAAGTAAAATCTGTAAGAGCAGCTTCTGTTGAGCGGCCGGGTCGAAAACCAAACTGGGAGTTACAGAGGAGACTGTTTGTTTCAAGATAAGTAGAAGGTTTCTTGTATATTACTTTTTCGAATATTTTGCTTATTATTGGGATGATGCAGATGGGTCTGTAGTTAGGTATATCAGAACCCGAGCCTTTTTTATGTATTGGGATCACACGAGAGATTTTTAAGCAGTTAGGGAATATGTTGTCTGCAACTGCACGTTTAAGTAGCATGGTGAGGGGTATAATGATAATGTTTTTCACATGCTTTATCATTTTACTGTTTATATTGTAGCAGTCCAGACTGCTGCTATTTTTTAGTTTATTGATTGCCACTCTGACATCATTAAAAGTGATTTCGGTAATATTTAGATTTGTGTTGGAATGGATCACCTTCTTGCAGAGTTCCACTGGGTCATTATTGGAGGGTTTTAGATTGCAGGAAATTTTTTCTGCGATTTCTGAGAAAAAAGTATTAAATTCTGATGCGGTTGGTGTTGGTTCTGTTTCAGGAGACGGTTTATGTTTTTCGTTTACAATTTCCCATAGGGTTTTGGATTTATTACTACTGTTTTTAATACATTCTTCGTGAGCTAGTTTGCGTTTTTCAACTTCGTTACGGTAAGTATTTTTTAATTTTTTTATAGATTCTGTTAGTAGTAGAAAGGGGAATTTTTTGTTTAGTTCATTGAGGAAAGATATTTTATCTCTTTTTTTGCGAAGTTCATCTGAGAACCAATAGACATTAGACTTGTCATATTTAATTTCTGTGGAGGGAAAAGCCTTATTAGCAGCAGTTTCAAGAGTGTTCATAAACTCAGTGGCTGCGTCATCAACCGAACCACGACTGATGAAGTGCCAGTCAACACGATCTAATAGTTGAGAAAATTCGAATAATCCGACCTGTGTCGTTGGTCTGCATATATTCCTTTTTACTTTACTTTTAGTTAAAGACATGTTTATTATCAGCCCTGAGTGGTCAGATAGGTAATTGCTAACTACCGAGGTAGAATAGTGAGTATTATGCATTTGGTTGTTTATGAGAATATTATCTAGGCAATTTTGTATTCTTGTTTTTTCCTTGATAGTAGGTGTAAAACTATGAGATTTAATCAAATCACTGAAAGTTAAAGTTTGTGGACAGTGTATATTGAATTTTATGTTAAAATCCCCAGTAATTATTGTTTTTCCATGCGTGTTTAGCTTTAGGAGCAACTGTTCCATTTCACACAGGAATTGTTTAAAGAGATTGTTAGTGGGAGGTCTATAAATATTTATTACTGTTAAGTTGTGCTGCGTTATGGTTACTGCAGATATTTCGATTACATTGTCTAATGAGAGATTGCAGCATTCATTATTTACTGTAAAATTGAGGTTATTTCTTACCAGAATCATGCTGCCCCCATAGCCATTTGGTCTTAGATGAAAAGATGCAATTTTATAGTTAGCGATACTGAAATGTCTGAGCTCTTCGGGTTTTAGCCATACTTCTGTAAGGCATGCTACATCACACTGTAGTGTGTCGTTCAGATATATTTCAATTTCATTAATTTTGTTTCATAATGATTGAATGTCAATACGTCAACACGTCAAATACGAAGTTGTTTTGCACTATGTTGTTTGTTACGGGTTTGACATTTTTTCTTTCCTCCACTGAAAAAACCGGTTTACCCGAGCACCTTCAGGCCATATTGATGGATCCATGGCTCCGTCGTAGTTGTCTTCGTAGATGGAGACTTTAAAAGAAGAATATTCTTCTGGACGTTTGGAGGTTAATGCCTCGCAATGTATTTGTGTATTTTTAAGTACCTATTTAGTCTATCAAAAAAATATTGACAAAAAAAAACTTACTGTTCTAACACTTTAAAAACTGTCGCAATATACAGGGTGTGATACTTAACCGGGTTTCTTCAAGAACTATGTTCCTGTTCAAGCTCTGCATAATTTAAAATAATTTTGAAGTATACCTACATACAAGTTGTCTTAATTTGTCTGTACGATGTGTAACTTCCTTATTTTAAATGTAACATTCTACATTTTATCACAAATTTGAGTTTATCAGGTTATTTTAAGGTAAGTTTGATGAGGGTTCCCTGTACCTAAGTGCAATAGTTTTTAAGATATTGGCTTTCGGAAAATACAGATGTACCTTTAAAGTAAGTTATTATTTCAAATCTCATTAACGAAGGTTCCAAAGTAGATATTGTGGTATTGTTGTTACAAGCTAAATGGTGGAAGGTATCTACCGCGGTAACAAAATTTGTTTTTCATTATATATTTTGGCAACAGTTGAAGGGCAATAACTTTTGTTTTTTCATGTCTTCGTTAGATGTTCCAAAAAATTATCTCTCAATTGGCTATACACTTTCCTATACCAATTATAGACAGTTTAGGAGATATTTGATATTATTTCAAATTTCTGCATTTTAACATATTAATTAGAATCAGAAGTAAATATTTACTGAAACATTATACTTGGTTTAAATAAAATATCACTTTGCTAAGTAAGTAAGTAAGTATTAAGCCGAGGTTAAATAAAGCAGGAAATTGCAGTTAAGGTTTTACAATAAATTATTGTTACTCATTTAGCGCAGCGTGACCCTGAACACCACCAGTTCTTATTACTTGACATAGGTATCAGCTATTCTAGAAGAAAAAAATCGATATTCACTTTACATTATTGGATTTTGCATTTGACTTGCTCAAATAACGAAATATTTACGTTTACACTATTTGATTTTACGTTTGACGTGAAATATTCTATTTTTAATTTGATTTTAGATTTGATTTCCGAGAATAGGCCAGTGTCTATTTTCATTTGAGTTTTCATTCGAGATTCCAGTTTTGAGCATGTGCAGTTTGTAATTATTAAAAAGTTCGAGTTTATTATTCAGGTTATGTGCAATTCTGAAAACCCGCGCGATTAATTGTGAAGTAAATGTCTGAAGCAGTTCAACCTTCAGCGAAAAAGTATAAAAAGGTAAAAAGATTCCATTTTAATCAAGCGTTGATTATAATCTATGAAGTATTTACATATGTTTATTTCAGAAAGTAAATATGTGTTCGGAGAACATAGTTACCCAGTTATTGGGTTTATTTGAACAATACCCATGCCTTTATGAAACCAAAAACTCATTTTATTGTAATAAATATGCAAGATCTGATGCTTTGAGTACAATATTGCCGAACAACTTGAGGTAGACGACTCGATTGAAGAGCTCAAGACCAAGATTAATAATATTCAGTCGCAGATGTCCCATGAATTAAAAAAAATAAGAGAAAACCATAGTGGAGACGGTGCTGACGATGTGTATGAACCTGTGTGGTGGTTCTGCCATGCAGAATTTCTGATTCCTCATATGAAAGTAAGAAAAGGGCGAGAAATATTGGAAATCACAGAGGTTTGTATGCAAAATGTTAATATTTTTGAGTGATATTTGATTGTACAGGATACACAAGATACACAGGGTCCACAAGATGCACAGGAGGAAGAGACAAATCTTGGTATGGAACATGCAGAGTCATTTACTGAATTTGACAGCGAAAATGATGAAAATAGACTTCCAACTAAAGTTTCAACTACATTGTCAGGCCTTAATAAGCCCTGAGACAAAAAGTCAAGAGTGAATGTCCAAGAAGCGACACCTGAAAACACTGCACTGGCAAGAACGGTGGAAACGCTAAAGCTCCTCAATGAAAATATTAAAGCAACAATGGACACATCCACTTCGAGGGAAGCCGAATTTGGGAACTACGTTTCTAAAGAACTTTCCAAAAAGACAAGACAGTGACTTACTGTGTGAAGCTAAGCATGAAATTTGCAATATAATTTATAAATATACTAAGCAGGACATTCAGAATAACACCATGGTTTATGAAGTTCCACACTAATTTCATTTTTATATAAGTGCGTGCCATAATGATGAATTTTTTCGAATAAATTTTTTCGCAAGTATTTATTTGTAATTTTACAATAATGTGACATATAAAACAAAAAAATTAAAAACAGATAGTTTATCCTGCAGTCATCTTAAAGGTCGCTTTACAGTTCGTAATGATTTATTGCCTGGCAATAAACTGTAAAATGGCCTTAACAGATTTTCTTTTCACGTAATATATTCAGAAGTTGAATTTTGCTATTGCATTTTCCTGCCATAGTACCGCTCCAACTCCATTGAAATAAGTTGTGAACTTTTCTCTTATGTCTAATGTTTCATTGGAAGATCGGTTAGCTGCATAACGTTCTAAATCTATTAAAAACACACTTTTTCTCCATTCACCTTCAGTGATTGATACGGAAGTAGAATTTTCAATATCAATTCCAGTTAAATATTTTTTTCCATCCTTACTTTTAATGAAGTTATGTTAGCCACAACATGCCAATGAAATTTTTTCCACCGTTTCAAGTGGCAAAACGATTTCCGTTTGGAGCAGTTGAAATTTATTACTTAGAATACCAAAAGCGTTTTCTACAATTCTGCGTGCCTTACTAAGTCTATAATTGAATATTTTCTTTGGTTTTGATGCTCGTTGACCCCAGGGTTTCATTAATACCCGTGTTGCTTTAAAAGATTCAACAGCAACAATAATGTATGGCATTCTTTCTTGTGTTCCTGGTAAAACATCATCTTCAGGGAAATCGAGTGTGTTATTCGCAATGGCTGTACTTAGTCCTGAGCTATTGTAGACACCACCATCGCTAACTCGTCCATTGCAACCAGCATTTACATAAATAAAATTGTATTCGGCATCCACTAAAGCTAATAGCACGATGCTGTGGAAACACTTATAATTATAGTAAAATGACCCATCTACTTTCTTGGGCCGAAAAGCGATGTGTTTGCCATCAATGGCACCTAGGCACATGGGGAAATTCCATAATTTGTAAAACTTAGCTGCCTTTTCTTTCCATTGTGCTACTGTTGTAGGTGTCTGCAACAATCAATTAATAGAAAATATATTTCTTCAACAGCTTGTTGTAACATGATTACCTGTAAGTAATCTTTCTTTAGCACTATATATATTGCTTCAACTGTTTAGGGTATTATAGCTGAGAGTGCTGCTACTGAGACTCTGAATTGATAACTTAAGCTTGTCAGTTTTTCACCAGTTGCAAGATGTCGTATTGTTACAAGCAGTCTGTAACAATAAATTGTTAATAATAAATAATAAAGTAAATTGTTAGTTTCTCAAGAATTTAATTATAAATTATAACATACAGCTTACCTAGTGTTCGTAGGAATGCACTGTCGAAATGTTGTATCTTTTTTTTGAAGGAATGGTGCAACTTTAATTAGTAAAATTTCAAATGTTGACGTAGTCATTCTGGTATAATTTTTAAACCCACAATAATCATTAATCATTAATTCATTGAAAACTAAGCTTGATGCTCCTCGGCCCTCATCTCTTCGCATTAACCGTTTTCTTGACGACATTGCCCTGGTTTTGCGATTCCTTTCCCGAATTTTATTACAATTTTGTTTTCTTTGTATTTTCAATAACAAAAAAGTTGCAGAAATAGCGAGAGATAGTTGCAGTAATAAAATTTTATTGCATTTCATGGTCAATATTAAATATTTCAAAATAACAAATACAAATACAAACTGATATATGAGTAAATGACAGTTAACTCCAATTCAAAAATCAAATAGATGTAAACCAAGAACTGTTTGTTTTGATTCTATCAGACAGAAATATCAAACACAAAAATCAAATACAAAAATCTAATAATGTAAAGTGCACTTTAGAATTTACAATCGATAGCTTAAGTGTTCGTTGCATACAGCCACAAGTAAGTTGAATTTTTTAAATACTTTTTCTGTAATCTATGAAACGAACTCTCTCAGTGGTTTTATTTTGTCGGGTGTTATTAGTCACCCTGTACGTCACAGAAAAAAAATATTTTCTGTTGGAAACTCTATACTCTACTAAGAAACGTAATAGGAAGTAATTCGTTTCCATCACCCTGTCGAAAACTGATAATAATTTTCATAGTTCAGTAGGAGATATGTTATCATTATAAATAGTCCTGCAAAATTTTAGCATTTCTATATAGAAACTTTCCAAAATGTATATCTAAATGCAGATGCATAGCTATCTCCTTTTATCTTTCGTGAAACAGCTTTGCCGCTTGCAGTCGGAGATCACGTTATATTCTTAACACAGCTTGAACTATAGAAACAGATACAAATACAAAAAAGTATTTGTAGATACAAGTGCGGAATTCAATATCATGTACGTACAGTGGTGTATACACTTTCTCCCTTATTATATAATTCATAACGACATTATTACATGCTGATAATCGTTAAGTGACATATTTTATGATCAACGTAAAATAAAAAAACACCAACAGAAATGGACAATGTGCTTCCAAACCTTGACAGACAAGTGTCAAATCAATCTAGGGATCCTAGTTGTGGCCAGGGTAAGTTCCCTTAAATATGACAAGATGATAATCTGCTGTTTTTCTGAGAGCTTAAAATTTATATCTTAATACCACAGATGTGATTGTATCCAGATGCAGATGCAGATAAAATGTTTTAGCAGTGTCTGTTGGAAAAGCTTAATTTAATTCATTTTTAATGCTTATTTTGTTTTCTCTGTAAATCGACGAAATCAAATCGAATTTGCAATTATTTCGGAAATGATGCATTTGCGGATACGTACTGCATGACACTGAAAATGGAACACCCAGTAAACATTAATATATTGCAATAATTTTCTGTTGGTAAATTGGTTATATGTAGTGTATTAAACGATCAAAATTGGGAAACGATTAAAAAATAATGCAAGTGGCTGTGGATAATTTCTTCAAAACAACATAAGCTTTTGTTCCTCCTGTGTTTGTGTCAGATTGCTGTGCAAAGTTAGTTTTAGTGTAGTAGTTGCTGTATATAAACAGTGTTTTCTGATGCCTCGAGTACGCAGACGCAACAATTTCCGCCAATTAAGCGAATTTGAAAAAGGACGAATAATCGGGATGCGTGAAGCAAGAATGGGTCTTCGGGAAATTGCTAATAGAGTTGGCAGAAACGCATCTTCCGTAATGAACGGAAGAGCACATCAAAGCCACGGAGATACTGGAGGTGAACTAATGACCATGGAGAATGCTGCTTAAGAACGAGTGCCCTTAGGGATCGGTTCAGCACCACCAGGTCCATTGGTAATGAATGGTTGGCTACTATAGGACAAGTGCTCTCTATTAGGTCAGTTAATCGCAGAATATGGGCTTTTGGTCTACAATCCTATCGACCGCGCTTCATCTTGCCATTGACCCAAAGACACAGGCAGGCGAGACTCCAATGGTATCAAGAACGCATCCAATCCCGATTTTATCTCTGGGCCAACGATGGACGTAGAAGAGTCCGTCGAAAATCGTGGAGAAAGGCGAGAACTTCAGTACTACATGGAACGTGAAGTTGCGCTTACCCGAGGGCATATGGTTTGGGGTGCCATAGCATATGGAAGCAGGGGTCTTCTTGCAGGGACACTTAAACGTCGAGGGCTACATTCACAGTGTCTTGGAACCTGTTATATTGCCCTATCTTCAAGAACTAGGATAATGCTAGGCCTCATACTGCAGCTGTCACTATGAGGTTCCTTCGTGAAGCTAATGTCAGTGTTCTTCCGTGGCCAGCTCGATTACCTGACCTTTCGCCCATCGAACATGTATGGGATATGGATGGATCTACAGCGCCTCAGAAATGAAATAGCTTGGGACACTATACCTCAGGAACATGTCGACCACCTCATTCAAAGTATGCCCCGTAGAGTATGCTAATGCATAAACTTAAGAGGCGCTCCAACTCATTATTGAATTTGAAGGCAAACGACTTCTTCAAACTACATCAAATTTTTATCATTTAATATGTAACCAGTCTATTAGCAAAAATGTATTACAGTATCTTCACGTTTACTGGGTGTTGCATTTTCAATGTCATGCAGTATATGTTCATTAGGATTTCTTTGTTTGGGTTTCGCTCAAAACACACTGGTAAGGTATTGTACAATTATGGTGGGTCACCCTGTATAACAATTTTGCACAAATCTCAATCGACGGATTCTTCCTGAGCAAGCTGGTTGCGAAACGTCAAACGAAAGCTTCTTGTTTTAATTAACGCTCAAAAATAAGTTCAAGAATTCCCATACAGAGACCAACAGAAGGTTGGACACATACATATTGTACGGATTAGCACATTGACTGCAATATATGCAGAATATTTACAATTTTTTAGTATATACTAGATTTGTTCTAATTTTACAACTTTGTAGCACGTTCTATATAATTGACGACAATAGAAAAAGGTTATGCATAAAAATGCATAATTGTAAGATGAAGTTTAGGCTTATAACAATTTATCTGCTTTCAAAGTTAACCGTGAACAAGGAATTCTGACCTGCCTTTAGTAGTAGAAGACTATTTTATTTGTCACTGCCAATATAATACTTTTGAATACATAATTTCATAGTCTTCTAGAGGGTAAAAGTATTCGATCATATTGTATAATAGTTATCTATGGTCATGGCCTAAAAAAATTATCGAATCATTTATAAACTTATGAATTTGTAGACGACGGTTAATAACTGTAAATCACACCCAGCTGGGACAGTTAAATCACATCCAGTGCCCTTCAAACGGTTTCTATGAAAAAGAAAGCTATTATTGATTTTTGTCCAATGGTTACATAAGAAATTTTACTTCTTTCCTCTAGTAGTATTTGTGATTTTAATCAATAATATAAGATTAGTAACACCCTGTATAGACCCAAAGAGTTAATTAATACAACTAGGTTAGGTGGTACAAGTCACTGAAGACAAAGCAAAAAGTAAGTTGTAATTAAAAACGCAAGAGAAAAAGAAAACGTATAAGAGAATCGATGTCACAGATTACGGGAAAATTAAATTTAAAAAATACACCAAAATCAATACGGCCGTATAATAGGACAATAAAGTTTTTTATTGATTACTCCCTTGCATACAATGCGACATTGATACACATCTCAATTCGTTTCATTACATGTTTAACAGCTGGGAACGGAAGTCTGTTGTTTCTTTTACGCGACGAAATTATTAGTAATTTCTAAAATAACTGGAATTGCGTGTGAAATATGGCCAACAAATTCGCATATAATTGTGTAAAATTGTTTGTTAATTCTTGCGGATTATTTACTAGAGCGGAATGTACTAGTTGCTTCATCCACAACAAAAATCTGGTGATCGCGGGAGTCAATGCACGCCTGTAACATCCGAAGGCGCACGATGTATTGTTTGTTCTCTGATTATGTGTGTTAGACAAAACTAACGTTCAGCGAGTATGTCCAGCTCCCCTCAATTTCACTTGCACCAGCTGTTGCCGTCGGAGACATAATTGCTTTAAATTTAAACGTCGCTACTGCTACAGTTTTTGATCAAATCGCTTACGTGATGCATGTCACAGATTACGGGAAAATATAAATTGTTGGGGTTATTTGGGAAATGTGAAACGATTTATTAGATCTGAAATTCATCGCCGACAAGTTTTTTTTTGTTTATTCGGCTCTACAAATTTTTAGTATGCACAGCTGTTTTAATCCTCTGTTACCGTTGAAAATTTCATTTAAGTTATTTATAATATTTGCTGAACGCCCTGTATTAGCGCGAGAACCTAACGGCCAGGCTTGGCCCACATGACTTGCCTCATATTTCTCTATATTACGCCACTAGACCATACGCTGTTATTTAGTCCTACTGTATCTCTCCATTTCACTCTGTCGCCCGGCTAAAACTGATTTCATTCGTAACGATCCCCATTTCTGTATAGTTGGAGAGAACGCCGCCCTCGGCTTCGCGGTCATTCTTTCAATAGCGCTCGTGGCGTGCTGACCTTTTGTTCACGTTGGTGATTAAAATATTTTTGTTTGTCTTATGTGGATTTCGTGATTGAAACCTGAAACGGATTCTTCTCCGAGGTTTGTTAAAGGACGCCGAGTGAATTCAAGCTCAGTTTTTAAAGCTTTTGTAAATACTGCTTCTGGGATGAGGAACGGGTATGTCTTGTTGGCCTTTTTGTGCGAATGTTCTGTGGGTAACGCGTATTTCTCTTTTCTATTAGGCTTTTAATGGTGGTTTTACATCCGTGAGTCATCCGCCATCCCTTTGGGTGAAAGAAAAGGCCGGAATCGGGTTGTGAAACGAATAAGTCCCCCGGCATCACGATCTCCCTCCCGCCCGTGAAAGTGGACCTGACCTTTCAACACGACGCTACTTGGTGACGCAACACCTTTGCGGAATTACGTCATTGGCGAACCTGACCGCCGTTGGAGGGCGTTCTCTTACCATTGACAGCTGTTTGCTTTACGCCGGATTTTGGTCACAAGGTCGGAAAGATTATTAATTACTTTCAGTTATCTTTTGGTCGACTCGTTATTTATTTTATTTCTCTATTTACTTTAAGGCGCAGTGTAAACGAGGGGCAGATCTGCTTATCGGTTAGTTTCTAACTTGATTGTTTGCCTGACAACAAAGTTTATTTAATTACTTTCGTGTTCGATTCTTTGGGCCCCGTCTGGGTCGTACTAAACTTTGTAGTTTTACCATTTCATTATTTTGACCAAATTTTGAGCGTTTTTAAACAAAAACAAGTGGGCTCAGCTGGTGATTTTTATTTTATTCAATTTTGCCTCCCTTCTCCAAGAGCTTAGCTGAGCGGTGCTGAAGAAACGTCAAAGTCACTCGCAAAAATCCTTGCAAAAAATTTTGTGCAATGTCAGGTCAAAAAGCGATCGAAAAATGTCGCTACTTAAACTGTTCAGTATTTTTTTAGTTTTTCAGTAGCATTTGCACCTTTGGCGTGGTTCCATTTTCTGCATTGAATCATTGCGCCAATTCTATCTTCCTACGAACTTTGGACGTCAACTTTTCTTGCAACTTCATCTCCCCTTACAGTTTCCTCTCGTTCATCGTCCTTTTTTAGATTCTACTTTAGCCGCCTTTCGAGATATCATTTTCTGTTTATATTTTGATAATCCTGATTGGTTTCCCACGTTCTTCATTTAAATGCTCCTGCCCTTGAAGGTTCTAAATCGCGTTTATACTGAGAACTGGTTTCTACTATATTTTGGGCACGATGAGACTTTTTAGTTCCGGTTTTGTGGTTTTTGGCGGGCAATGGAAAAATTTCTTGTACTGAAATATTTGTTGTTTAGTAAATTTGCCAAAGGTTGATCATCATCAGAAGATGATGATTCCGGTTCAGTTTCGGACGATTCGATTAACATTATAGAAACGGCGAAATCAGTTTTATTGAATATACTTTTATCCATCGGCTATACTCCAGCAGCACGAAAAACATTTGTAGCATATCTGACGGTTGTTGCAAATCCGTATGCTTCTCCAATTAAGGCAAAAGCTTGGAACATGAAAATTGGGCGGCCCACATTCGTTCTCAACCATTTTTCTGTTGATTAGCAGTAAAATTTTAGAAAAGATCTAAAAAAATTCACATCGAATGGTTGCAGATTCTATTCTTCTTAGCAATTTCTAAAGCTTCAAGGTTTTTACCGTGTCTTGCGTGCCCATCTAGTAAAAAGTCGGTTTTCGTTACTTGGCTTGATAAAATTTATAAAACGCTTCAGCCATTTAACGAACAACTTCGAGTTAATGTAACCTGTGTCACTAATTGTGACTGTATGCTTTCCGGAGGTGCATCAGCAGCGAGATCTCCTGATACCATTTTCTTTTAAAAATTATCATTGGGGGAACAAACTGACCTGCAGCACTTGCACAACAAACAACAGTCGTGTTGA
Organism: Dorcus parallelipipedus; assembly: GCA_958336345.1. Classification (NCBI taxonomy): domain Eukaryota; kingdom Metazoa; phylum Arthropoda; class Insecta; order Coleoptera; family Lucanidae; genus Dorcus; species Dorcus parallelipipedus. Next base: position 43,253,475 of record OY284478.1, read on the forward strand.
TTCCTCTTTCGCCATTTGACTTTTTCCTTTTAGTGCTACTACCCTTTGGCATTTTCTTTGAACAGATGACCATCCTGTTTCGTCTACATTAAAGATTTGTGCAGCAGTAAACTTTTCTTCGTCGCATATCCTTTCCAAAAGAGAAAAAAATTCGTCAACCCGTGTCTTGTTGAAGCCTTTTCCCCTAGCCATAGACGTCAACTCTGGTTGGCCTAGTGAAAGATGCTTGTGCCTAGCCATAAAGGCATAATACTATTTCTTTCTTTAATTTTAAATTATGTTTGTCAGAAAATGTTTATGAAGTATACGTTCCTTGCTTCAGGTGATTTGCATGCATTTATCAAGTAAATATTTTCTAGTTCGTATTCCACAGGCGTCGGGAGTTGACCTAAAAACGAAGTTGATGCGAAATTCCACTTAAAGGACAAGTTCACGATAGATGCTGCGCCGCCGTACCATAAAACTTTTATGAGGGCATTTATTTCGTTCATCTGCTCTTCTACTTTTTAATCAGAGGCGCATCGTCGTTTTGGGACTGATTTTTGAACTATTTCTCGAAAACTAAAGTACGTATAGAAAGTATTTTTTAACATTTTTTACATACGCTCGGATATCGCTTCTTACTGTGTTTTTTTTGTATGATCAACAGACTCGTCGCTTTATAGAAAAAAAGTAAGTATTAGACTTTGTATTTTATTTATTTTAACTTCCTAGGAACTTTTTTTGGAATACTTTCCCGGAAGTGTGTACTTTTTTTATTATTAACTATTTAATAGGACATCTTTTCAATTACGATTCCGTCCTTAAGCGTTCAGCAACATTCCGTACAGATTCCTCTCTCTCAATCATTTCCAGTAATTGAGTGAAATCAAGTTTCATTGCATCCGTCCGGATACTTTCTCACGTCATCTTCGATCCGCATTTGCCCTCTGTCTAACTAACGCACGATGATTTAATAAGCCCAAATTACCGAGTTCGCTGTTAAATCAACAAGTTCTACTTCCGTGCGACGAAGAGATGGGAAAGCGCTCGGTGTAAGTACATAGAACGTTGGATAAACGCCGGGAACGTCGCGGTGGAATCTTGCCGATGTGCGTGGTCTCGGGTAAGCGGAAAAGAGACAGTTTGTGTGTACCGGGACGGATAAATCGAAAACTTATTCTTGGCATAGCGGTTATATTACGGACCGGTAATGAGCCTAAGCACGAGCGCATCATAGAAATTTCTCACGGACTAAATGGTTTCGGTAGACACTGGACGCTATTCTATGGATTATTGTATTGTATACATTTTTATGCAATAAATTATATTTTTTCAATTCTAGGCACAGTACCTACTAACTAGATTTTGACAGTCTTTCATAATTTCAAAATCCCTACGTAAATACCGGCGACATTGATAAAAGAAAACAACAGCAGAAGACTAAAATAAATTTAAAAGCTGCCAAGCATTACACAATAATTTTTTTTGCTTCAAACGTAAGGACCGATACACTTGGCGCCCAACGTGGAGCCTCTCAACAAACAAGAAAACTAACTCTGATTTTTGACTCGTAACCTTAAGGGCTACACAGCAACGTGAAAGCTAGTCTGAGGTGCTAAAACTTAAATAAATGGAGAATATAGAAATGAAATAGTTAAGACTTAAACGTCGTTAAATTAAAACTTCTAAAAACAACGCATTTTTTTTGTTTATGATGAAGCTATGAGATGAAATTCCGAGTTGATTGTCTAGCGTTTAGTGTGCACGCAGGTTTAGTATAAGTTAGTACGAGATTCGAAAGACGAAGAATTGAAGAGCCTCTGGCGAGAGTCATCTCGTGCAGTAACCTACTGAACTCTCACACACTCCCACACTTTCACTATCGGCTCCGAAAACAGGCCCTTCTAACCATCCTCCAAGTCGAGACGAACAGCCGCAATTACCTTTCCAAACCTTAAAATGTGGTAAACAATTCGACGGATGAGAATCGAAAAAAAGAAAAATGGGCGCGCACAATCGAAATATTACTCAAGGTTCACGAGCGCGCACGTTAATAAATTACAATTACCTGACGTCGACGTAAAGAATCGAAAGAATGCCGCGATACGCCGTGAAAAACCTCGATTCGATCGGTAAATGTGTAATTTATGCGGCTTCGAGTCGATTCAATAACGTAATGAGCGCTTTAAACGACCGAGTATCGGTTTCATTAGAGAACTGAACGGGCTGTTCTGAACGGATTCGAGCAAGATGAATACATTCCGAGAAGGCTTTGAAATCATCTATTCACTGAAAATTGATGAAATAACGTAACTTAAAATGATACTTAAACTCGTAAATTATATTAAGGAACAAAATCGAAAAACCCAATTGAAAGATCAAAATGACTGCAGAATGGTATGGCAGACAATACCTACATCATATTGCTACTTTCAATGTCATTGATATTAGCTACGGATTCGTTTTGTTTTTGTTGTCTCTGTGTGTTGGATTCTCCTTTTTACTTAAGAAAGCACTTTCCTCCTTTCTTTATTTGTGTATGTGTTAATTCAGAAATGTATCAATAATTTCAAATGGATTGATTACGATCCAAGCAAATCGTTTTCAATACTTTCCTTAATTGAAATAAAATTCTTACGTCTGTATAAATTTTACGTTAACAGGTTTAAATGCACTAATTACGATCCTAGCAAATCGTCCTTAAAAAATTCATTAACTGAATCGAGATTCCCTTGTATGTGTCGATATATCTGTCACATTCAAATAAAATTAAGTACTTGTCAATGTTCCTCTCTTTTATCTCTAATGTCGAGGAAGGTTTAATATAAGAAACTTACTGTGGCACTTTTTTACACAGGGTTCTGGAAATGGACTTCTGGTATTCGAGTTCAGGAAATTCTCTGAAAGGCAAAGATTCAAGTTTCGACGTTGACTGTTAGAGTTAGACTCTGGGGGTGTCTTCGACTTCCCCTCGTCACATCCCCTCGTTGTTTCGTCACACTATGTTTTTAATTCAGGAGAAGATATTCGATGATGATGACGATCGTCACAAATAAACAAAATTGCGGCCGCCCCTTGACGAATTAAAGCGAAACCGCATTCGTTCATGATTGACCCGCAAGTAGAATCGCATCCTCAAGTTGATCGCTAAGACAATGCCCGGTGCAAACATGCAGCGTTTCCGATTGACTGCTCTAGAGCACTCTCAAAGTGTATTCTCACTTTATTTTAACCCCCTCTAGTGATAACGGATGGAGATATTCTGAAAGTGCTCTAGAGCAGTCATCGAAAACGCTATAGGAAAGACTGCGCCCTGGCGAATAAGATACAGCTCTGATCGTCGGTAATTCGACGGTAATCCTCGCTACGGAAAAGCCCTATAAAAGAGAAGACGCTAGCTCAGTGTCTCTTGTGCAGCCATTGTCAAGAACACTCATAAGTCTCTTGCGCAGTCATTGTCAAGAGCATTCATAGTGTCTCTAGACTGTCCATTCTTCTGACTGGCTCTTGGTCTATTTCCTCCAGGCTTTCTGATCGCCGATCCTTCCTCTCAACCTCTTCCATGGATTTATTTCTGCGACGATCCGAATTTTCAACCTTGGAACTTCTGTGAATCTATTTATCATAAAGGCTCGAGTACTTAACAATACTTGAATTTTGAAAGTGGAGACAACACAACTTACAGTAGAGTCTATAGTAAAAGTTATAAGTTTTTTAAACCACTTAATTAAAACTTAAACGTAACTTACAATATAATTTACATGTTTGAATTGATTTAAAATTATTTCGTTACGAGAAAACACAATATAGAGTCACATATTGTATATAATCTTTTAGTTTAAATAACAAAAAACAAAATCAGTCCACATGAGTCATCAGTCTTTCATTAACAATAGTTAATAGTCTTTTCAATCAATGAAATATAAAAAGATGTACTCCTTTTGAAGTTTTAGGTTTTATTCAATGTGTTTGAACGTTAAGAAACAATAAACGTTTTTCATAAAATATAAAAGAAACCAAAAAAAAATACATCTATTTCTTTCGGAAGAAGATCTGTTCACTTGCATGTATTGCTCGAAATTACACTGGAAGCTGTCGTTTAGTCACATTCGTTTATTCTCGAAGTTTTTTCGGCGCGAGATAAACGGATGTGACTGAAAACTACATTTGGCAGCTTTTAGAATAACTCCGAGCAATACAAACAAACAAACCTGTCACTAAATCTAATTTAATTGACTTGCCTCTCACTTACCTTGACAGATGACAAGTTCTGCTGACTAAACATATCAGCTGTTCCCCTCGACTAGCAAACAGTGGAGATGGGGGTGAGTTTAATTACGATGGTAAAAATTATTAAAGGGCGCCAGGAGACTGTACTTTACAGCCAAACGTAATCGATCAGTCGACGTCTCCAATCGACCAAATCGGGCAGAGAAATCAAATGTAAACAGAGGCTTTTCACTCACTAGTACGTCAAGGTGGTGGACATAAACACAACAGCGAAGGTTAACTCGAGTTTAATTAAACACAACTAAAAGCTTCATTACAAATCAACTTGCAAATGTAATTGTAAACTGACACCACTCGGATGCCAAGTTTATTTACTTAGCGTCCTAAATCTATTAATCTAATTTGTGCCGTCCGCAATCAGCCGAAAATTCGCTCTCCGATAATCATGAAATTAAATTCACGTTCGCAAAAAAAAGAGTTGACTTATAAAGTTAAACGTCAAACTCACGTCCTTGTCGGTAGGACACGGCTGCGTTCAGCTGTCTGTTCAAACTTCGGGGTGAAGTTGGCGCTCACAGCGCCACCTATGGATTGCTGCTAACAACGATGATCCGGTTCAAAGCGACTTCGGAGGATGCGTCGCAGGAACGCCGGAACTAAATTCTTCCCAGGGAAAGGCGAGATGTTTCAATTCGATGATTCGAAATTATTCTCCGAAAATCCGTGAACGGATACTTGAAAGCCGCACTGAAAGTTTGTGCAGAAACCGGGGCTAAAAGCCTAAAGAGAAATGAAAATATTTGCGTCCATATTAGCTTGTTCGTCGGCGTTCGTAGTTATATTTTACTTGAGAATTTCTAAGCTCTCAGGCTTGGTATAAGGGTTAAAATTGTCCCCCAAATTCGTTCGGTGGTGTCAATAAACGTTCCGGCACATCCGCTGATGAATTTATCCTCCCAAGGAGCAAGAATTCCGATATTTCACAACACACGTAAAACACGTTAATACTCAACCAAGGTCCGAACACAAAAGGACGATCGCGACGAAATTGAAGATGGTGGTGGTTGCTAAGATACACGCGAACATCGCAAGCGTTAACTAACCTATGACGGACTCGAAGACTGTCACGTGGTGCCCCACAACGAATAAGTTGCGAGTAAACGAAGGAGGGATACAAGCTTGCCAACTGTATCGAAAAGCGGCGCAGACGTAGTCTCGATTCCGCATTTTCTTGGCGGGAAAATTGAAACGTAACAAATCTTAGAATAACATTAAAATGGACGAGTTGAAACTTGTCAGGTACTGGTTGCGCATAGCATCAATTCTAAAGTCAGTACTCGAGTACTTGAATCGAACTCGACTTGACTCGCTATTTGCTGACTCGAGTTCACTGTGATAGTTCACTCACTCGAGTAGAACCTCGAGTACCTTTGAGAATCGAATCTAATAGCGAGTCTACTTGACCCGTCGCATCACTACTCACAAGCTTCTTGTGAAGCGATTGTCAAGAGCACGCTCAGTGTCTCTTGTGCAACCATTATCAAGAGCATGCTCAGTATCTCTTGTGCAGCCATTGTCAAAGTGCTTTAAGTATACTTGTATAATAACAAAGCATATTAAAGAGTAATGTAGTGTACAATAAATCGACGAAATTGAAGTATGTAGCAACGATTAGGTATTTTTAAACACGAGCTACCCAAGTGAGGTTTGATTGAAACCACAGTAAATGAAATAAACTTAAAAAATAAAGATATTTAGGGATTAGAGAAAAGTGAAGGGAAATAAAAAATATAAAAATTCAAGAGGTTGCTTATAAAAAAACATTTATTTATTATAAAAGATAGAGTTTATTGCGTGTCAATTCCAAGACAAGTTATTACAGACACGTGCATTTGCAAGTTGTTATTATCGACTTTGCTAGTTGCAAATGAAATCAATCAGTATTATAAGAAAATATGTTAAGGCCATTACGTAAGTTCCTTTCTTTTAAAGACATATGAAAAAAGCGGCAGAAATTCCAAACTAATTAATTACCGCCTGTACAAGAAAATCGATGCGTATCTCGCACAACAAAAAAGTGAAATTAATGTTATTGCTTTGTTTCGCGTGCATTTACCAGCGTCCTTAACGCGCCTTTTAAAAATTCGCGCGTAATTACCACTGGAAATATTTACGGTACGTGTGTGCCGCAATATAATTAACAATGAAGGTGTCAGCGACGGAGGAGAAACGTCGGATACAGGTGGCGAATCCAAGGGGCACCCTGCGTCGAAATGCAGTGACAATTGAATGTTTACGGATACGTACGAGCGTGAGCGGATCGGAATGCGGTGACATTACGGTGCCAGGATGAAGATTAAGCTGAAATGTATGGACGTTATTAACACGCGCCGCGGTATCTGCGCTGCGTTTATTGGCGATGTAAACTTTCTTTTCTTTTTCAAATCAGAACGCAGGACGACTCGCTTAAGTGAAGCTTGACTTAAGTCCCGTATTTATTGTCTAATATATTCCGTAGATGTTGCGATGGTGTTAAAGCTGAAAGCAGTTCGTTAAGCTTTTTGCATACATTACAGTATGAATCACGTAATTTGATAGGAAATCAATTCAAAGGTCTTAAAGCCATCTGTAAATACTTCACAAGAAAGCGGTAATTGTTTTTATGTTTGCTGTTTTTGTTGATAATTTAATTCAGAGTCGCGGTGCAAAAAGGGTTGCTCCTTGGGGTTGATGCGATAGTGCGGGAGTTGCGTAGATCCAGTCAAGTGATGGAGATGACAACGAGGGATGTCTTCGGCCTCGGGATAAAGAGTCGTCCAGAGAGCGGCGATCTGGTCGGTCCTTTTGAATGCGTCGACAGCAAGGGAAGTCTTCGGCCTGGCGTAAGAGTCGTCCAGGGAGCAGCGATGCTATGGCGATCTGGTCGGTCCTTTTGGATGCGTCGGCAGCAAGGGATGTCTTCGGCCTGGTATAGATGACTGGTCTGGAGCAGCGGGATAACGACGTCAGTCGTTCGGTGAAGATGAGGGCGACGCACCTCTTCTAATGAATCGGAGTACCAATTGATTTCTAACACCCAGCCCGGATTATTTATACCAATATTTTGCTTACGTAAAAATTGAAAGTACAACGCTTACATCCTTAATTCAAATTTTGCAAAATTCCTCCGAGATGTGTTCTTCTGGTAATATATTAGAAATACAACTTCTTTCTTTCATTTCGCTCACCGGTCTCCGTAAAAATTTTGGAGTGTCCCACAACAGCTCGAAGCAAAAACCTTATTAATAGAAATGAAAGTATGCGCAGCAATTTTCGTTCTATTTTGAGTTTCATCTGATGATTTATAGGCAATGTAGGCGGATCAAACTTTCAACAGATGTTAATGATGAAGAGAGGCTTCCATTTGAAGATGTACCTGAAAAAAGAGATAAAAAAGTGGTTCCGTTTTACGTGACACATGGCGAAGACTGAATATTAAGAAAGAGTTATTAATACGCAAAATTTCGATGCTCCGAATACATAAGCCTTGCTCGACGTTTCAGTTCTAATAATTTACTTACTTACTTACTTATCCGTAACCTCTTCTACCATAGGTGTAGAGGTAATGATTTTTGTTCCACTTATTTCTGTCTTTAGCCTCATTTTCGCTTGTGTCCAGCTTAATCCTCTCTTTCTTAATATATTAGCAACATCCGCGTTCCATCTTCTCCTCGGCCTCCCCCTCTTCTCTTCTTCATCCCGGTTTCTGCTTCCCATATCACTTTCCTTCATTCTTACCATGTGTCCGAACCACTTTAATTTTTGCTGTTCAATTTTTTGTATTACACTTACTACATTTAAATCCCTTCTTATTGTTTCACTTTTTACTTTATCCAGTCTGGACACTCCTGCAATTTTCCGTAACACTTTCATCTCACATGCCGTTATTTTTTGTTTTAATCTGTGGGTTAAAATCCAAGATTCACTTCCATATATAAGCATCGGCACGAACACTGACTCATAAATTTTTATTTTTGTTTTCATAGTTATTTCCTTCTTATTAAAGAATGGTCTGTTTAGTGACCCTTATAATGCAATCATTTTACCTCTTCTACTGCTTATTTCTTCTTCTAATTTTCCGTCTGGTTTGGTAGTTGTTCCTAAATATTTCAGCTTATTTACACTTTTTTTGGTTTTCTATTGCTGCCACTAACATTTTACCAGCAGTTATCTTTTATGTAAGTTGTCTTATTGCGAATGTCCAATCTTGAGTTGATCCATCTGCTCGGAAGGCTGCTTGCGAATCACTTAATGTTCTTTCGATTTTTTTCCTTAATCTTTCTTCTGTTATTCATTCGTATACCTTATAGGTGGTGCAAAGTAGCGATATGCCCCTGTAATTATTACAATCATTACAATTTCCTTTTTTGTGTATTGGGGTAATTATTGCTGTGTTCCATTCGTTAGGTATTGTTTGCGTTGTCCATGCTGAATTCAACATTTTGTGTAGTAAGGTTATCCCTTCGTTTCCCATGTATTTAATGATCTCCGGCATTATTTCATCTATTCCTGGCGCGATCCCTATTTTGATTTTATTTACTATTTTATTTATTTCTTCTCTTGATATTTCTGCTCCTTTTTCGTCTAAATCTTTTCCTTTTTCATCATCGTATTCTTCGTTTTTATCCATATTTCCAGCTTCTTCTTGTGATTCTATGTGATCTCTACTTAGTATTTAGTAACTCTTCAAAGTATTCCTTCCATCTTTTAGTTATTTTGTTTTCTTCTGTAATTATTAGGTCGTTCGGAAAAAAATGTCGTTTTCTTTTTAATTCAGAATGTTTATATACATAAGTAGATAAATTTTGATTAAACTATTTAATCACCATTTGCATCAGTGACCTTTTGCCATCTTTCTGCTATCAGTTGTATTTCACGAGGATATCATCCAACTTTTCTGGAATCAAAAAATTCTAGACATACCTAATAAGACATTTTTTTTCCGAACAACCTAATATTTCTCCTTCTGCTTCTCCTTTTTACATTTTTAGAGGGTTTTTCTTTCCTTTTCTCAATCCTTTTAACAGATGGTACAGCATTTTAGAGTTTCCTGTAGTGTTTTTCTCCATCTTGGCTCCGAACTCCTCCCATGACTTTGCCTTGGCCTCTTTTACTTTCCTTTTCACCTCTTCTCTTTGGTTTTTGTATGCCTGGTAGTCATCTGTTTTTATTTTTTGCTAAATACTTTTTTTTAATAATTACTCTTCAAATATTGCAGATATTCCATATTCTAACTATTAGATTCCTTGCAGTTTTGAACTTTACCATAGCATCATAAAATTATTTGAGATATCAAAATAATTCATTTTCCTCAAAATACAGATTATATGCATTTCATTTATTTGAATCATTGTCATTGTAGTGTTCTTATTTCTAATAGCATTTTGTTTCGGGTCTTTGGTAACAATAAACAATATACAGTGTGTAATCGAATAAGTTTCACTTACTGTGACCACTGTTAATACACAAGAAAAGAAGCGAAGTTATAACATAGTATGGGTAGTAAGTTTACCACTTGTATGCATTTTTCTTTATAACTATAAATATGTATAGTCGTGGATACGGAGAAAAATCTATTTTTAATTTAATCGCAAGCAGAATTGTTGGAATATTGCTACTCATCCATAGTTTGGGTGCAGTTATAACTGTTTTATAGAGAACTTCCATTTAAATTTTCCACTCAAACTAAAAATAGTTTACACTCATATACTAACAGATAGAGTTAGATTAACATGTGTTTATGGTAAAAAAATTTAGAGATATAGTATTCATTACTTTGTGCTTGATACATCAATACCGTAATGCCACACTAACACATTATTGTTGATGCCGTATCATCATGACCTGATGAGGTGTTCGGTGGTGCGTAAATTATTTTTGGTGCTGGAGCTGGGTAATGGTGGTGGTGAATTTATTTAACTTGTAATTTTCATTACTTTAATTGTATTATTGATATGGAGAACCTATCGGGAGAGGCGAAATATCGACAGATGTGTTAATAAAAATAGCGCCGTTCGATAGAAATTATAATTTAATTAAATATTTTGATCCAACCATATGTAATAGGTATTACTTTGAAAATATACTTCTCAGTTCAAAAGGCTTTTTTCTCTAAACTCCACTACTATTCCAACTATTGTTAGCTTAACAACAATGTTGTTCTCACTGTAGCTTTTCTTTTATGTATACGGATTCATAAAATATTGTTATGAAAATGGAACAGTATTAACAAGCAATGTTGTGTTCGAGTTTATTTTATTAATCAATGATAAAAACGACACTTGCAGGATTCTTTTAACTGGCCACAATTGTACCTAATTTTACGATTCAATTGAAAACATTTTCTCGAGATATTATTATTTAAAAAGCGATCAGCCTTGAGATACAGGGTGTAGTTAATAGCGTACTGACAATTAACCATTTTTGTCTTACGAAGTCAAGCTGAATTTATTGAAAATAAAAAATATGGTTAATATTTTCTAGGATTTTATTTTAAATATGCTCGAAGTAACTCCCTTCAGCAATGAGACACTACCAATCTTCTTTCGGAATATCTTCAAAATAAGCGTGAACGGCGGCATCAATCTCTTCTTCAGACGAAAACCTTTTACCCCGCAAATTCCTTTTAAGCCCAAGAAATAGTTAAAAGTAGTACATTGCTAAATCAGGTGAATACGGCGGATGTTCTACTACTTTTATATTTTTTCAGCCAAAAACTGGAGAGTTAAAGCTGCTGTATGGGACGACGCATTATCATGGTGCAGCATAATTCCCTTGTCTTGAACTCTACTGAACACGTCAGACAAACTTCTTCCGTGTACCACCTCTCTTTTGTCCATCTAGCTTAATTGAATTTACTAGGCCCGTACTTCTGAAGAATACCGCATACATAACCTTTTTCATGGCTCGCTGCTTCTTAGTTTCCTCATCCTCGTGAATCCACACACGACTCTCTTGGCGGGTAGTCACGTCGAAAAAGGGAATATAAGTTTCGTCACCTGTCACTATTTTGGAAAACAATTGGTGTCCGCGATTACTTAAGACATTTAAAGTTCCATGGAAAATTCTTACACTCTCTGCTTTTTGGAAGTCAGAAAGGTGTTAAGGCACAAAACGACTAACCACTTTTTTTAAATGCAGGTGATCGAGTATGATTCTTCTAACAGCTGAGGATCCAATCTTGAGTTGATGCTCTATTACCGCATAAGTGGCTTTATTGTCCTCTTCAATAATTTTTTTAACAGCAGCAATGTTTTTGTGGGTAACAGCTGTAGGAGGACGCCCTGCTCCTTTTCAATGCTGAACAGAATACTTTTCGCGTTCAAATTCCTTATACCATCGGTAAATTGTAGCCAAGGAAGGTGCTTGTTCACTAAAAGCCGAATCTGAACTCTTTTTGCACTCATAAGCGCTTAAACCTTGTTTAAAATCATAATAAATCATGATTCGAAAATGGTCTCTGGTTAGTTCCATTTTTTGCTTGTAAAGTCACTTTAAGATATGAGTAACTTGAGTTAAAGCCCATTCGAAATGACTTAACGTAACAAAAATAAATTAAGGAAATTAGAGTGTTAATTTATATGTTCACAATGAAGGAATTTCTTGTGCAAATATTTGAAAACTGTCAGTGGTTGTCCAAGTTAATATAGGATAAAGTCCTTTTGCTCAACTCAAGGACTCAAAGACTACACTCAGTATGCTGTTTTACAGCACTGTTGATTGATTGTACTTAACAGAATTAACCTAAAAATGGAAGTTGTCAACTTAAGAAACATAAATTAATAAAATTAGTCAATTAGTACGCTTACATTTCTAACAGTGCTTTCAACTTTTATTAAGTGATTAATTTTGTTACGTTAAGTCATTGTGAACGGGCTTTTATAATGAACGTTACTTTAACAACTTCAACTTCACTGTATGTTTTGTTTTTCACGGTCTACTTATTCTCAATAAATTCAGCTTGACCCTCGTATTAACTGGCTAATCTAACGGCGAAATCATAAATGTAGTACTTATAAGTAAATTTTCATTAAAAATCAAAAAGAAAATAGTGATGCATCTTTGGTCAACGCTGAGAAATATTTCCCCTTTATTTCGTCAATCACGAATCGAATCGGCGCGCGCGATTTACGACGGAACCGCATTAGATGCTTGGGCAGTAAAAAGAACGCGTCCATAATAAAACGCGGCCGTGAAATAAGATCCAGAACCTTTAAAACATAATCTTTTATTAGAAGCACAAAGGAAAACTTCCCAGAAAGCGACATAAAACCCAATAAAAAGCGCTCTTAAAGGGTTGTTAGCAGTAGTTTCAACACTTTGCTTCGCCGTCTTCGTCTCGTTTTCGAGACTCAAATGCAGTCATCCTTTGCCTTCGACCTGTTGCCAGATGGCGCAAGGTACGGACAACTGACTCTCGCATCCATGCCCGCTTGATGCTTAGTCGATTGTCTACTGTTTTAGTTAACGCGCGCGCGCGCCCGACGATTCTTTCGACTGCGACGGAGACCGTAACGCGAAAGCAAGCGACGAACCCTCTGCGGAAACCAGAAAAATTTTAACATGAACTTCGCCGGTGACTCGGCCTGAACAAGCGAGCGTGTGATTCGCGAAAGAACGATGATGAACTATGTGACGCGCGAGCGGCGGCGAAAAACCAGTGCTGCAGAAGAGAAGAAACAGAGGTGTTGAAATTTCGAAAGAATGTCGCCCGAGCCGAGCGCATCACCGAAATAACATGTTGAACAAATCAAGCGACGTCCGAATAAATTTAAGGCCGAGATAACAATTTGTCAGTGAAATAAAATACAAGCGAGGCGGATTGAGATCCTGTTTTTTCGGAGAAGTACCAAAAAATCAAACGAATTCATCAGCGGGCGGACGCGTGATATACGAACCACCCGAAAATTTATGGCCTTTGATGGTTGTTTGCGAGCGCGGGCAGTGAATGACGAACGATGCAAACTTCTTCGGAAAATGTTGTGACACCATCGACCTGCGACAAACAAGACATGTCACCCAAGTCACAAGAACTGTCCACCAGCCAAATCAATTTGGCCACCGCCATGTTACAAGAGAATTTCCTGCAGAGGTCCATACAAAACGTAGCGCTTTCTCTGCAGAGTGCCATGATGAGTTCCTTGCAGCAAGCTGCGCTTTTGCCCGCGAATTCGGCCGCTGCCGCCGCCCTTAATTTACAAGCCCTCGAATCCTATTTAACCCTTCAAAGACTGTCAAGCGTTTCCGCCAACGTTAACTCGAACTCGTCTAGGATAGACATCCTGAAAATCGCCACGAACACCGCCAAAATCACCGAAGAAGTCGCCGGCAGCGGAGACGACGTCCAACACACCAACCTCACCGAAGACGTCGACCTCGCAGAAGAAGTCGAGGAAGACTTGGCCCTCCTGGATAACGAAGACGGCCTCAACAACTTCCCTTTATCGACATCCCCCGTCGATACGAGTTATCCCAGCATGATTATGAATTCGATCTATCAGAATTCGTCCTCGTCGTCTTCCTCGTCGAGCTTCTCCGCCAGCACGGTAACGTCGACGTCGGCGACTTCAACGACACCTACGGCCGGACGCCAGAAAGGTTCCTCGAGGCCGAAGAAACAATTCATTTGCAAGTTCTGCAATAGACAATTCACGAAAAGTTATAACTTGTTGATACATGAGCGAACGCATACCGACGAAAGGCCCTACTCGTGCGACATCTGCGGAAAAGCGTTTCGAAGACAGGATCACCTCAGAGATCACAGGTAAATGATGTTGTCTTTGCGCATCTTCACTTTAAAATAAGACGAGTAATTGAATTGCAATTTTCATCAGGAAGTGACGACACAAATTAGTTATGGAAGAATCTGATGTTGATTTTATTACACCTAACCGCAAATTACATCAATTATTCTTTGTCAGTTATTAGTTATTATCGGAGGTAAATTAGTTTGATTTGTTTGGCTTATTAAATATTAAACTTGAAATTTTATTGTTTACTGTTGAAATTCATGACGTTTCTTGACACTGTAAAAATACTTAGGCACTGTAATAAAATGACGAGATTCAATTCGTATTCATAATTTAGTTTTTAGAATTATAATTGAATTATGCTGTATTTATTATTGCATCGAAATGGTAGATAACAAGCAAGCAAGTAAATTTATGTAATTTTTGAGATAGTTGTAATCTCTAATCCAAATGGCATTAAAGCTTAGGCGATTATATACCAAAAACAAATTACTTTTGTTTAAGAAAAAAGTATGGTTAGGGTTTATCAGCTATATGAAGGTTTAAAAATTTTGTGCTGACTTTAAACTTACGATTAAAAATTTTTCTTTCGAAAATGGCGACACAGTTTAAATTACCTGAGGTGAAAGAGAAATGGTTTATTTATTTATGATTGAATAAAATCTAAAGCGACCTGAAAAAGAAATAAAAACGAAACAACGATCTTTACAAATAAATAAGTATGTAAGTAAAATTGAATCTGAAAAAAAAGAACATGTTCTATCTGCAAGTCATGTTTGCAGAAAAGAAATTCTTGTTCTCAATTTTTACTGTAGAAATTGAACCAAATCTTGAACAAGAAGTAGAGTAGCCTATTGAGTTTAATTGTCTTGCAGAAGTATAAAAAAATGTATGTATGTACAACACAGTGTTGAAAGTTCATCGTCATATATAAACAATTGGAGCCTCGATTTGGTTGTCACCATTTTTAATTTTAATTTTAGATTTTGTTAGAATAGAAAAAATAATGATTAATTGCTGATTAAATGTACATGGAAAACTTAAAACTATTTCAAAACGAATTGAAACTTGTAGGCAAATAGTAAGTAAAAAAAATATTTTATTTTTCTTAAAATATACAAAAAGAGCAAGTAAATTACAAAAACCGGTTTGTCTTTTGTAAAGTAACGAACACGTGAAAGAAGCTTATGCCAGCTAACAAAGACCGTAAGTTGTAAAGAAAAACATTAGCATGTGTATATTTATTTAAAATTTTAATGCATGTAAAGTCTAATTTATCACTGTTCACTACCAGTTCACACTCTCATAGTACAAGACAAGCATATTTATTGCGTATCAAGCAACCCACTCTGTCTTGTACGAGAAAGCACGTACTCGCGCGCAGGAGTTGAACTATTCCATAATTCCATAATTTGGCCCAAGAATTCAACACTTCAAAATTAATCAAATTAAAGCAATTCATTGGGCCCTAAATTTCCGAAAGCCAAGTGTTTAGTTTAAATAATTAAAATGAAAGAGTAAAGAAAGCAGCTGACACATAAACATAATTCTGTGATATGCAATTAAAGCGAAGCGAAATTAAAAATTAAAAAAAAAACAACATCTACAACAAATTAGGGTATGAACCAGCCACAGCTCAGGAAATTGATTGCGACGAATTTGATTCCTTTGATTTAGTTCACCCAATCATTTAACATTACAGAAATTTGATTAAAGTTGATAGTGCAACAATTAAATAAAAGTTTTGTGCACCCCTATCACATTGCAGTAACTATAGCAACACTAATTGGTATGTCGATTAGAGTTAAGTTTCCCCGCGAGGTTCGGTGTGAGTGTTAAAATAAATCCGGCTCGAAGGACCATCAATTATGATGGTCACTAGGAAGCATTTAATTTATATAGTCGGCAACCAATTTTATTAAATATTTATTGATTCGAAATATGCAAACGTTCACGAATTATATTTAGCAATCACAATGATTACGTTAGCAACATATTCAAAATATACGTACCCCTTGTTAGGACATAATTTACAAAACTGATTTATTTTTTATTTTTCATTTATCTTTATAACTGATTGATGTTGTGGAATTCTATAAATCTACTGCTCATGATACACGGTATTTGAGGCAATACTTTTCTTTTTCGTTTTTAATTACTGTACAAAGTTACTGGCCATAAATTTATAAATTAAAAGTTTGAATGTAGGGAATGTTGCAAAAAATTATTCGTTCCTAAAAAAAATCGAAGGTTAAATTAAGAATGTCATGTTATCCAAATCGGAAGATCAATAATACATCTATGTACGTTCAAATAATAGAATTGAGTCTTTGACCCGGCGCTTTAGGAAATCCCACTCGTTAGGAGTAGAAAACAATATAAAAGAAACAATCGTCAATGACCTTCTCAATCGAGAAATCAAACCTCCTATGTAATTACATTGTACGAAATACGAGTTGAGTCAAAAGTGTGGTATAATCTAAACTTATAATAATCTAAAGATGAAGGTACTTTGAGAGCACTCCGAAGCAGTGATCGAAAGAGGAATTCAGTTTACAGTATGTTTTGATTATTTCTCAAGAACGGTCGGTCATATTCTGTGAAATTTCAAACTATTTTAAAGAACCTGGAGCTTACTTTAAAGTTGTTTCCATATCATGTCCTAACTACATAAACTTTAATAAATAAATGTGTCTTCGTACTCGAAGAAATAGTTTACCAAAAGGTGTGCAAACGTATAGGAGATTTTAAAAAAAATCATTATCCTCCATATACAGCTTGCGAACGGCTGCTAAGGTCATATCCATACTTGGTTCTGTAGTGTGGAAGGGGGACGGCTTAGTTATTTTACTTTCCTCAATTGAATGTTGACCTTCTACATTTACATATTAGACCATTAGCTTTTAATTCATATTGGTACTTAATTTTGCAAGTTATAACAGATAATAACTAAAGCCCCATACGTATAAATTAAAAAGAAATTACATCGTCCTTATGATGAAAATAAACATTTTCCAAAGCTCGACGAACATTTCTAGTTTCTATTACACGACAATTTCTTAATCAATTACCAGTCGAAAGAACATTATTAATTCGGATAATCGATGGCTGTCCTTAGGAGCCGTTCGCAACCTGTATATTCAGAATTAAAAGTCTTTATTTCGTATTAATTAAATATTAACTAACATTTAATTTGTGAAACATTGTAACGGATTGAAATGGAACACAACGCGTAATGAACATTAATTTTATGCAACTGTATCCCGTTTCAATCTGTTACAATATACCCTTCTGGCATGAGTCGTAACAAACAGTTTTTGTGTCTATGCCATGCGATATGAATTAAAATTATTTATATTAATTGATACACAATCATACATAAACTACCAAAACGAACATAATACTACTTAAAAAAAAATAAAATGTGTGTATGTACAATATGTACATACTACATATGGGGAAACTATACTACAGGGAATTTCAGGAAAACAATCTTGAAATCCAAGATGATCGATTTAAGATCGAAAATATTTTGTATGTATAGTAAATCCCAGACAAGATCTAATTTTAAAGTTTGACCAAAGTTCTATCCGTCGCGAGCTTTCTTTTCTAGCGACCTCTATATATAGTATCTAAGCGCTTTGTTCTAAAATTAAATGCATCGTCTTTTCTTTATGGTATATTGTTCACGTGAGTTTTTCGCTGTGGGGGCCGTCACTACTTAGAAGGCAAACATTTTGACTCAATTAATGGTACCCGGTTGTTGATGATCCTTTGTATCAAGAAGAATTATATTTTACTTTTTACTTTTGAGCAGTTCTTTTCAGCTTTAAGATTCCGTAAAACATATGTATGTACATATTTGAACTTCTTTTGGTAAAATTTTTAAAACAAAAAACTTCTTGTTATACTGATAAAAAGTGAACTAAAGTAATGGTGACTGGAAAAGTTCACTTTCAACATTTTTAGGTAGTACGAGTATGTACTACAAAAATAAGAACATACTTTTGAAAGTTTTATTATAAATATCGCATGCAGTCTGTTGTAGTTATTCAAAATGACATTTACCGGGTGTTCCAATAAAGGTGGCGAATGGCGATGTATAGAAAACGGCAACACTTAGAGCTTCAGGAAAAAATTATATCCATGAGGAATTCAAAGAAAATATTTATAAGTATCAGATTTAAACACAAGGGGGCGCAATCAATAGACTCAATAAAATTTAATGATACTAACTTAAACCTCAAAATAAGATGCAGTTTTGATACCGCCTTTGGAAGGTTGAATTAATTCTGCACAACTTTGATTATTTATTTCTTTCTTTTCTACTTTATAGGAAATCCCAAATTGTACAAAAATATACAGAAGTGCTTGTAACAAAGATGTAGCTACAACTACTACAATTAATTGATTAATCTACATATTTAGTTTCAAAAATCCTATAACTTCTATACCCCTTATCAAAAATGAACGAACTTAGGCTCGATTGAAAGAGAATTTTAAGCTGATCTAAAATTTGCATTCATTGACTCCGGGTACTTTGTTATGAAATAGTTACAGGACGCTGTTTGCAATGGTAATAATTTTTCCTAGTTTTCCCAAAAAAATTAAATGGAAAGCTGTATTTCTTTCACATGGATATACAAAGCATCCAAAAATGCGAACAACTGCGTCGCTTCCTCGATTAATACACCATTTAATAATTATTTAAATTCAACAGCGTTTTCAATTCTCGAGAATCTTATCACTTATTATTAGCGGGTTATCCATGATATTTGTGACTAATAAAATAATAATAATATTTTATCAACCTATTATGAAAACAGCATTTGACACATATTATACAAATTCACAATGGTTGACACATGTTGACAATCACTAACGTAAACTAACTGCAAGTGTGAGCTTGTACATTTTTGGCCACAATAGACTCAAGTATTTAGCTTTGCAAAATTAAGTATTAACGCAATATTGTATGGTGTATAGAATTATTTGTTAGAATGTATTAAAACTTGAAATTGGAAGTAATTTTTCTTTGATACAAGTGTTGAGAAAATAAATGTGTTCTTTGGTATATCTTCGTCTCCTCTCATGGAATTTCAACAAGATCAAAATTCTGCTAGTACGCCAGACGTCCTGCAAAACCTACATTCATTGGAGAGAAGAAGAAGAAATACCAAAGAACACATTTATTTTCTCAACACTTGCATCAAAGAAAAATTACTCCAAATTTCAACTTTTAACATATTCTAACAAATAATTCTATACACTATACAATATCATGTATTTTTCTTCTCACACTTGTACTATTTGTACAATTGTACAATTCCAGCTTAACTTTAAGTCAAAGCTTAAACCCTTAACGACAATTGTTGAAATAATCGTTGTTAAGGGTTTAAGCTTCAGCTTGAATTTAAACTGGAATTGTACATCGGGGCCTCAGAATTGAACTTTCGCTCCCGATGAAAATTGAATATCGAAACCGGTAGCCAAATTAAATAAATATCAAATTAGGAAGTATACTCTCCTCTTCTTATTAATTTGAATTAATTATTACACCGAATTATGAACTTTCCACAAGATCAACATTTTTATACTTTGATTGAATCTCGATCTTAATATTTCTCCTTAATAAGTTTACACGACACAAATCATACGGATGCCTAACTTTCTTGTAACGTGTCCGTCCATAAACGATATTTCTCGTTTATAAAGCCAATCATAATATGTGTGGTATAGTGGTATACCAGATTCGATATGAAGTCGATTTGGTTGAACTTTTAGGTATGTAAATGTACATTATTAATTACAAACAGATTCGACCAATTTTATTCACCAAAGACTCACATAACCTAATGTAGTTGCTTTTACGAAAATTATATTTCATCTCAAGAGAATTCTTAAATTTGGAGCTACAGGTTGAATGCTTAGTTGTTTGGATGTTGATGAATAGAAAGGGATGATGAAGAATCTTCTGGAACTAACGGGCACTCATTTGCGACAACACATGATACGTCGCTAGGAGTTAGCACAAGGCCTAAAATTCTTGCGTTCACATTTGTTACCAAATTATTTTGTCGTGATCCAAAATTTTTTAGATAAGGGGAAGCTATGAAAAATGAAATCAGAGTCTTATTTGATTCAAAACTTTAGCTCTCTGACTTCTGTCAAATCTGTTAGTTGTTTAAACGCTTTCGAACACTTTCGCGGCATTTGAAGTTGGTCGTTATCATATTAAAGAGTTTTAACAAATTATTATGTATTCAATTAAAAGATTTATCTTGACGTATCAGTTTAGACGGATCGTCGATAGACTCTGATTTTATTTTTCACAGCCTCTCCTTATCTAAAAAATATTGGATCGCACAGTACCAGTAAGATGAGTTATTATAGATAATAGAGAGAGAATAGTTGATCATAATACGTTATTATCAGAAGTAGTAAAGCTTCGACGGACGATTTGTTCGAATTCTCTCAGTTGGAGATCTAGGATATTTTAGAAATAGGAATACGCGCAAAACAAAAAACTCGATGATCTATTATACGAATGAGTTCTAAACCTAATTGCGAGTACCCAAACATAGAAAACGATCTTATTTTCACTTACTTGGCCCTATTTTGTAAAGCTTAACAGTAAATGTTAGAGATTCGTTGTTGTTGTCCGACACAGATAAAGGAATGTTTTTATCTTAGTCTTGCTGGATTTTAGCAAGCCCTTTGACACAAATGATCACGAAATGCTGCTAGCTATTCTGTCTTTCTTCATTGTGTCACAGGGTACAATACGTACGATTAAATAATTCTGACTCGACAAAGCATTTAGTATCACGAGGTGTCCCACAAGGTTCAATATTAAGACCTCTTCTGTTCTCTGTTTCATAACTATGTCAAAAACTGCAAAGTATATGCCGATGATATCGAAATATATCATTCATTCATTTTACTTAAATAATTATAAGACTATAAAACTTGCATGTGTAAATGACGCCTTAAATGCCATCTTGGATTGATAACTGATAATTCATTTCGTTAGAATTCCCCAATTACTGAGTATATCAAAAAAGTACAGGGAGATCGAAATTGATTGTCCTGATCCTACACCACTTTCCGTCCACCACATGAAGATTGGAACGAAAAGCAGTGCGTGCATAGGACATTCATGAAACTTACAACCAAACCTAACCTAATTAATAAAGAACATAATTATTAAAGGATTGTCCATGATATTACTGACTAACAATAAATAAATATTGGAGGATGTGCCTTAAGTCACTATAAAACGTGTCGAAGTTAGGTATCCAAATCGAGGTTAGTTTTCCAAATCTATTTATTCTTTAACAATCGGTTCACAAAAGATGACTTAGATGAGATGTTTCGGAAAAAATTCATCTAGTCATTTCTTGTGAAGCGATTATTAAAGAATAAATAGATTTGGAAAACTAACCTCGATTTGGATACCTAACTTCGACACGTTTTATAGTGACTTAAGGCACATCCTCCAATATTTATTTAACATAATTATTGTTTAATGAGATTGCTATTACAATGAAATAAACCGTTTTTCGTGAGTGAACAGCAAAGAACTGTCAACATATTCTTGGGATATCTAATAACTTCCCCAGATCTCCCTATGTTGCTAACTTCATTTTAATAATTGGATATAAATATCGATATCAAGCTCGTGGAAAGCAGTGTAGGATCAGGATAGTCAATTTCGATCGCCCTTTATACTTAAATCTTAAATTTATCCCCATAGGCACTATCTCTCAATTCAAACTAAGAAAACGCTTTGTGAAACGCTTGTGTCATCTCATTTTTCTTATTGTTTATCAGTCTATGATCCTTGCTTAACTGTCCATACAAGGGATGGTATTCAAAGAGTGCAAAATTTCTGTTTGTGGTTAATATTTGAAATAAGGAAATAAAAGCTTATCTCCCACAAACTAAGCCATATCGGTTCTTAGATCAGGTATCATATCTTTAAGAAGAGCATGTCTGTCTGTTTTATAAAATACTTAATTATAAGCAACATTTATATCACAAAATCACAACAGATGTGCATACACTTAATCTAAGATACCGCGTGAATTTGCCATGGAATTTGGACGGCATATCTTAGCTTTACTGTAAAACAACGTAAAGGAGTGCATTGACGTACTTTTCATTAAAGCTAAGACATGCCTTTCAGACCTCATGGCAAGAGTTGATAAAAATCTTTAAAGGTACGCTCACACCTTCTATTCATCGAACGACTTTGTACCAAAGATCTTATTTCTTTCAAATAGCGAAAATTCTCAATAGTCTCCCTTTAGGTTTTAAGAAGCTTTCTCTTAGTCGTTTTAAATTACAATATAAAAAAAAACTGTTCAGTAGTTAACTTTTTCACAAAATTCGCGTGTGCCATTACGATTTGCCTTACGATAATGTTTTTGATTATTTAAGTTTTCTAATTAATTGTTTCCTACAAACTTGCTATGTTGTGGATAATAAAAACCTTTATTTTATTATTATACATGTACTTATTTTACAAGTACAAGTAGCTTCAGCCTTTGAGTATTCAATTACAAGTACAAGTACTGTCGCCCGTTGCCTCGTATATACAACAATGAGTCCTAAAAAATGTACTTGATACTTGTACTTACAACCATAAGTGCACGCACAGATCTGTTACATCGACCTTTCATTATGAACTTTTAATCTGTTAAATAAGAAATAGTAGTGGCCCCAGTACCGATCCTTGAGGAACTTCAGAATAAACGTGAAAACAACTTAAGGCATAATTAATCAATCAAGGCAGTTTTGTCTTCTACTTTAATTTTGTTTTTAAAATCGCCACCGACACACTTACAGAAAGCAATACGATATTCAAAGATTAGCTTTTATTAAAATCTCGAAATAATTTTTAATATTCTGATAAAATGTCAGTTTCAAATGCGAAATGAATTAAAATCGAAACAGCAAGCAGTTTTCTTTTTAATGAAATTTAAAAAAATATTCTGCCAAAAAAAGCACGTCATTTGTATTACCTTTTAACTTCTTTTTAAAGTCGACTGATTGTTTGCTTTAAATATTTACAAATTCTTTCCGATTTGTTTTGACCTTCTTCATTCTTTTTATTTATTCTCAAATATGTTACTCAATTGGTTCGTATCTCATATTTTCTTTAAAATTTTTTCTTATTTTTAATCCCTTCTTATCAGTTTCTATTTATTTTTTCCGTTTCCAAACATGTATATCATTAATTCTTATCGAAATTCTTTGTGAATACAAAATAAAATTGATTTTAAACATTTGTGCTTGTATCACTTCAATGTTCAATTGAAGTTAAGAAAAAGAATAAAAATAAGGAAAATGAAACAATTAAGGAAATTAAATCAATATAAATAAAATTTAAATAACACAGTATTATTTTTCTATATAATTCTTTAGTGTACAGGGTGATTGGTAGATGGACGTATTTCTTTGAGGACGTGACACTCATTTGCAATTGGTTTAACAATAATACCCATTATATTATCGCGTTAAAAAAAGAATTAATAATTAAATTAATAATTACGGATTAAATTATGGATTAAAGTTACGAGAAATAAGATACGGCAATGTCCTTAATTTAATTTTATTTAATCTATCTAAACTTAGTCCTTTTAAATTTATAAGTTATTCTAAGTCTTTTTAAATTATAAATTAATTTAATCTTAACGAACTTATTTAATCTATATCACAAAATCTTTTAACCGGACACTAAATCTCGCACTATACACTTAACGTTTCACCGTCGTTCGACAGCTTCGTCAGAAGTGAAAAATAACACGTCAAAATAAACAAGGTTGTCAACGGAAACTGAAAAGGTAAATTGATTTTTTTTTTAATAATAAATATTTTATTTTAATCAATGTTAAAAATTGACAGATCTATATTCTATTAATGAATCGAGATATATATTAGACTTAATAAATATTAGACTCATAATATAAAATATTATTGTTTTGAAAACACTAATTGTTTTGAAAACACTAATATTTTATATTATGAGTCTAATTTTTTTAAAAGACGTTTTATAGAAATGTGTAAAATAAAAATGTCGTCGAATTCTATTAACAAACGTACAGATTTTGCGAGTTTAAGCGATACATTTTCTAGTTTTCTCGATTCATTAAATAGAATATAGATCTGTCAATTTTTAACATTTATTAAATTAAAATATTTATTATGTTTAAAAAAAAAATCAATTTACCTTTTCAGTTTCCGTTGACAACCTTGTTTATTTTGACAACGTGTTATTTTTCACTTCTGACGAAGCTGTCGAACGACGGTGAAACGTTAAGTGTATAGTGCGAGATTTAGTGTCCGGTTAAAAGATTTTGTGATACAAATTTCATCCGACAAGAACCAACTTTAAATTATTTAATCTAGATTTCTTTTAAATTTTTAATTTAAACTTTACATTACTTTAACATAGAAGGGGGAGGGCCTGGCCGGAGCGGCCAGCCCTGTCTCGTAGAGTCCACTCACTTGGCTTTGTTTACGCGCACTTGGTTTCACACTAATTACGTCACGACTATCACTTGACTATCTAATCAACTAACTAATACTTAATACTTAATGCTCTCTAATACCTGCGGGTCGATCTTTTATACATTTCTTAAATCTACGTCACAATTGGTTCCTTCGCTCTGGTGGCTGGGGGTTCGGTCCAAAGTACAAAGTTCTAAAGGTGTCAGCATCAATTAACTCTTGCCAAATTTGTTTTCTTAAAACGTTCTAATTGCCTCGATCTTAATTGGCACATGTAAACAACACGCTAACATTCCGCAGAGCTTGCATTTATACGTAAGTGGAATGCGAGCATGTGTACCGCGGCTTGTCCTACTAAACGTCAATGGGTGCTGATCTCGCATAATTTTGAAATGCACAATGCAATGATTACGAAACGAATTTAAATTTACTTATTTTCCCAGATAATGACATTGTGACAATATCAAACTCAATGGTTTCTTAGATATTTTAGTTTTTGTGCTTCGCTTAGAAAATGTACTCCCTATTACCATTTATTGAATATTAATATATACAGTGTTAGTACAAAGTCCCGGAACGGTCGAATACCTTTGTTATTTAAGAAGTATTCTATTTGAAATTTAGTCTATGGATGTATAGTTAAAAGTAACTATACTTCCTATACTTCTTTGCGTTTTTAAATTTTTTTCCTTTCAACTTTCATTACAATAGAAGAATTTAACACATCAAGTAAAAGACAAATTCTTTGGAGTATTTAAAAAAGAGAAGAGGCTTTAAAATTCCTAAATATAATTTTAGAAGGTGATTTTTCCGGCGTTTACTTCACACGTTCATAAAAACGAAATAATTTTAGGCCCAAGGATCGTGTACAATTACGAACTAATCTTATTTAATTATTGACCGAGTGTGCACACGACGAGCCGAGTTTACCTTAAGGATCGAGCCCCACGTTCCTTCGACACCAATAAATTACGGAACGCTCCGTTACATAATTTACACGACCAATTAGCGCGCGCTATTAGAACGTAGTTGCGAGGAGCAGGCAGGCATTTAGTTCCTTTTTACCTACGAAACGAGCTTATGCAAGCAATTAACACCACGGCGAGCGAACGCCCATTTATAAATAAAGAAAAGGCCCGGCCTTAATAATATTTATTTAGGCCTAATTTCGTATTGGCCGGGTAATAACACGTTAAATGTACTAATTACGCGACGTTTAGCGTCGGTCGGTCGTAATTCGCCTCGCTTAATTGGTAATCATCGACGGGATTAGTACCTTCTTTGGTAATTGCGGATTCTTATTTATTATGAACGGACCCTATTACTTTGAAAATTTATCGGCGGACACCGCCGAAAATTTTCCAGCCAATTAATAGAACTTAACTTTTGAAGTTGAGCAAGAAACTGAAGATGTTTGGAAACAGCAAATTAACCTTAGACCAAATTTGAACACGGCTCCAAACATGAGACCACCTTTTAGATAAAGATAACATTCCATTAGAATTTTGTACACCTTCAATTGCCCAACCGAGCTATTGCCAAAAAACCCAACCATCTCGACCATTTGTTCGTATGCACTGGTTCTTGATTTATAATATAATACAATAAAGTGGGTTAGAAATATAATAGAAAGCAATAAGGAAAGATGTCGACCGCACCAACAGAGGTTACATGCTACCGCACACCATACCATTTAGTTACGTCGTGCATGCAAGTACATATACAGGTAATTGTTCGAAAATGAGAACATAGAAAGATAGAGGAAACTTTTGTATACTCTAGCCCCTTGCAAAGACGTGACGTTTTCTCTTATTGCTATCTCGTTCGTTCTTCAATCTTCAATTTTCTGCGCTATTTATTCTTTTTGACTTGCTATGATCTCAGTGTCAAAAAATAAAATTAGAGTTCGTAACTGTTACTTTACGGCATTGATTTAAGGTGATATAAAAAGTTATCCAAAGAATAATAATTATAAATTTGTTCTATAAATTTTTGTATTATAATTAAATAAAAAAGTGCTGTCAGTTAAATAATTTAAACGTACGTAGGCTCAAACGTTAGGTTATACCTGTGGTACGTTAACAACCGCGCAAAACTTTCTACGATGGGCTTCATTTTCGTTCTTCGTTTTTTGTTCGTCTTTTGTGGGCGTCCGTATTTGGCCGGGTAGATTACGAAAACTCGCCTAATGATGTTAGAATGCCATGATATCAATGAAAGAAGAACGTTTGGGCACGCGTGGAGGAGGATGGTTTCCGTTAACGTGCACTCAAGACCTTTTTACGCGCGATATCGCCGGCGCGCTTACGGCGATTGAAATTTATTTTAAGCTTCGAATCGTAAACTTTCTTCACGAACCGAGGCGAAGCTCTATGAAATTTTTTAAAAATAGTTTATCATATCTCAAACAACCTACATAATATTGTAGTCTCTGGCGAGTAAAAATAACACTTTTAGAAGAAAACATGTAGGCAATAAACTATTGTAGAATATCAAATTTTGGTTTCCAGAATTGTCCAATTTTTAAACTAAGTTACATGGCAGCCGTTAAATTTTATTTTCTAAATGTCGTAATAATTTTTTAAAGGATTTTTTTTCTGCATTCAACAAGTGTACAAAAAGCTTTCCCATCTAGTGTGTTGCTCTCATTTTTTCGCATGTTCACGTATGTTATGCTAATGCCTGCTAATTATCCGATCTCCAAAAAATTCTTGAAAGAAATTTAAAGTATCTCCACTAGCATGGGTCGTTGCACCACCCTGCTGGAAATATCCACATTGCAACTCGTCATCATGCAGTTGTTTAACAAATGGATGCAAAATCTCTTCCCGATATCTAAGTGGTGTTAGTGTGCCATTAAAAAATATTGGACCTATCAATCTTCTCCGACTTAAACCTAACCAAACACCAATTTTTTGTGGATGGAGTGGGGCTTCAATGAAAATATGAGGTTTATCTGTACTCCAGATCCTCATATTTTGGGAATTAATGTATCCTGTTAAATGGAACCAGGCCTCATCGGAAAAAAAGTTTTGTCCAACAAATCGCCATTGTCATTATTGTTTAAAAACCAATGAAAGTATCTTCGCCTTGGTTCAAAATCTACTGCACGGCAGTCAAACGATAAGGGACCATTTGCAAGTCCTTTCTTAAGAATAGTTCTACAGGTCCTGACAGAAAGATCAACTTGTTGTGACAGGTGACGGATGGAAGTGCGAGGAGCATCAGTCATAATTCGTCTCATATTTTCAACTACCCCATCAGTTCTTACTTTAGGCCTGCCTGATAACTGTTTTCTAGTTTTCTGGAAATTTTTCCTGAAATAATTCTGCAATACAATCATTCGCCATTGATTTTTTGGGCGTTTCGAAACTAGGATTCAGCCATAAAAGATTTTTCTTCCAATGTGAAGACCATTGTAAAATCAAATCAATAAAACAATTATTTTTAAAGTTGTGTTTGTTTAGAGTACGGATCAAGTAAGGAACATACGTGAACATGCGAAAAAATTAGAGCAACACACTAGATGAGAAAACTTTTTATACACTTGTTACATACAGTAGGTATGATTCAAAAGGACCGCATCATCACTTGGGCGTTCTTCAGAACCATCTATTTGTTCTCAAAAATGTAAAGAAAATTTTACTACGAGCTTTCTTTAAGAAGATGTAGGCCTTGGAAGATACGAATTTGATGTTTATTTTGTATTAATTAGGTAATGTTTTTATTAATGGGAGCCGTGGACACAGGCATGTAAAATTTTCCTTGTTATTAAGCATAATTTATATAAAGCATCAAAAACTCTTTGGAAATACTAACATTATTTTAGATGCAAGGTCGGCAACGGTGCAGCGAAAAATTGGGTGTCGCTATGGTTACCTTGGTCTGACATGTCACCTTAAATGAGCGTTTGCTTCTTTTAATTTCTGATTTTTCTAAATTCTTTGAAAATTTACCGTGTTTTTTGGCAAGCACGCCTCGACCTACTCCTTCGTCAAATCTTTACTTAAGAAACTTAAGAATAGCCAAATAAAATAAGGTATTAAGAAGTGACAATTATTATTGTGTCAAATTTAGTTGTCTGCAAAAAACCTAGGGGTACCTATGCTCTATGGTATAAATTAGTAAGGCCCAGTTTCATAAAACGTAGTTAACCACTTGTTCAAGTTAATCGTGTGATTAAGAAATATCATTGGAGGAAAGTTTAAATTTCCTCCAATGATATTGCTTAATCATACGATTAACTTGATCGAGTGGTTAACTACGTTTTATGAAACTGGGCCTAAGTGCATTTACAAGGCGCAGCATTGCCTATTTGTGATATCTTTAACATTTATATCTAGAAAACCACGCACTGTAAAAATATTCTAAAAGTATATTTGTACTTCTATTAACGTTCTTTATCACTACCTAATCGGTGGTGCGACCCTTTTGAATCACACTGTAGAGCTGCGATAAAAAAACACTTACTTTTGAAATTAATAGAAAATTATTGAAAGAAATAGTTTTATTCGTGTACTCCATGCTGTTTTGTAATTTATTAATAAAATTTGAGAAATGAGAAGTCTTTTCATTACAAAATCTTTAATTGTTTCTTTCTAAACCGGTTTCGCCTAATCGGCATCCTCAGTAGAACATTTTATAAATATTTTACCGTCAAGTAAAAATTAAAGATATTATTATCTTTGAATATTATAATACTTAAAAATAGTAAAAACTTACGTTATCTTCTAAATTCTGCTATTTATATTTGTAAACGTGTATAAAATATTTCCGTAAATGGCTGAAAACGTAAATAAATAAACAATTTATTAGTAGAAAAAAATTGGTTCAGTTTTATAACTGGTAATATACTGTACTGTACTGCATGTTGAATGAATGTTAAGAAATCAGATACCTAAATTTCCAATTTATAGAATTAAACAGTGGCGGCTGATTCGAGGAGGCATAGGAGCACGTGCCCACCAAGTTAATCATATATTTATTCGTTAATCACTATTTTATTTCTTTTAATAATAAATAATAAGACCAAACTGTAAGAAATTAGCTTGTTAAGTCTCAATACTTATTTCGCAGTTTCTGACCAATATTTACTTCTATAAGTTCACGTGTCCCGAGAACGCGTCATTGCCGTTACAATTAGACGGTGTGTTTATCAGGTTGTCATGACAACGGAGCCCAGGAACGCCCACAGAGGAGCACAATTTACTTCGTGTACTCGAAGATTTACTGTGCACTGTGTTGCAGTGCTGCAAAAATGAATGCGGTAACGTACTTTTATTATAAAGGCCTCTCAATTGTAAAGACAAGCTCTACATAAAAAACTTGCCAGACGCACCCCAAAATTAAATACTAAAAAAACAACGGTAGGTAAAACTAGTGAGTTTAACCGACATTTTAAAAAGAAAAATGCCTATAATAAGTTTTCGTGAATGTGCGGGTGTGTGGAGAAGGAAAAATTATTTTGCTTCATTTGTCTTTTAAGCAACAATTTATTTAAGCCTAAATTTGTTATTAAAGTATCAGGAAACAAACATAACAGAGATGCAGATTTTATGAATAAAGGAAATGTAAGGTTCGGCATTTTTATTGTTTGACACTGACAGATTATAAATTAAGACCGATTAAAATACAACAGAAATTAGGTGTACGCGATTTTTTTGCAAGCCACCACATATTATTTTCATATGTTTTGGTGGAATATTAATAAATTATCGCAGTTTGGACTTTGTTTTAATTTTATTCTCGTCGTTTTCTCTGCAAAAGATGGACCCTCACTAAATATTTTATAGAGTTTCATCAAGAGGAGAATATCTTACACACTTTGTTTTCACAATTTAGTAATTTCACTGCATTTGTTTGATACAAGAAACATTTTAAATATGTGCCCTCCTGCAAAATAAAGTACGAGCCGCCACTGGAATTAAAGAAATTATTATTACGAAAAAATGTTTGTTCATTGAGAATAGTATTAACAAAAAAATTACAATGTAAAAATATTTCTAAATTCTCGGCTATATCAAATTTGTTTCCTTTGGGAGGATCATGAAATTCATCATTTCCTTTTGGAAAATCATTTGATATTTGAAGAATAATCAAATGTGTGGGATGTGTTTAGTAGATGATTAGCAAAACTCGAATACGATTTATTTAATTTCAATGATTTTAGATATTCATTAATACGAGTTTTTAGGTTCCTACCAGTTTGTCCAATATATGTTGCTTTACAAGTACTACAATTTAAAGAGTAAACACTATTTTTTTTTTAATTATCAATTTTGTCTTTATTATGATATGACATAATAAATTTGAAAAAGTTATTTGATTGGCAAATTAAATTTTTAAACCTAAAGATTTTAAACAGTTTAAGTAACGACATCTTGCAATCGCAGTAGGATTGACAAATTGAAATTGATTACAACAACAGATTCCTCGAGCATGCTCTGGACAGCTGTTTCAAGACCGATTTGGACAAAATTTTTCTAAAATTTTCATATGCTTTGACAGTAAGCATGGCCGCCTCGCATGGGATGACTTATTATGTGGCGAACTAGCTTCAATTTGTCAATCCTACTGCGATGTTAGGTCAAAAAGCGATTGCAAGATGTCGCTACTTAAATTGTTTATTACTTTCACATCGCAAGGGCGAATAACCTGGACAGATCGGTTTGGTTTGCAGTGGATTTCTCGAGCTACGGTTCTGCTGACGAAGGCCCAACTAGGCCTGGAACAGCTGTACAGGCATGCTCGAGGAATCTGTTGTAATCAAGACCGATTTGCACAAAATTTTTCTAAAGATTTTAGTAATTTTTTTACCTTAATTGATAAATGTCTAACATATGGAATACAAAGGAAGTTAATACTTGTTGAATTGAAGTTGTCTATTGTTGGTGGGTATATAATGTTATTTGATAATTTATTTTTTATTCTGTTAAAAATATTGAAAATAGTTTTAATTGGAAAGTCATTAAGATAAGCAATTTGAATAACAATATTAATTTCTTATCTGAAGTCTAATTCAGAAATAATTAAAGATTTTGTAGTGAAAGGACTTCTAATTTCTCAAATTTAAATAAATTGTTAGTATGTAATGTATTCTATAAGTATTCCTACATAAGCAAACAAACGACGATAACAGTCAACATTTTTCCCACATAGTTCAATTGCTTGTAGTTCATATAACTAAAGATATGAACAACAACGAATTTATTGATATGTAAAGGCCGGATTTTTAGGCAATTGCCTAAAATTTTATTTAACAAAAAACGAAGGCAATTAAGTATTAAACATTTAGATTACATTTTAAATAGAATGAGCTGTATATTTTTTCGTGCCTAAATGCCTATTTTTACACTATTTAAAATATTTACCTAGTTTTATAGCTTAAGTGCCTACAAAATGTTTTGTTGCCTATTTTATGCCTAAGATGGGTAATTGTTGTAGGTATAATTAATTTTGATGAATTGTTTTCTCTGTGTGTGAAAAGACGTATTTGCTTATCAAAACATTTTAAATTCACTGTACGTGTTCAGCTAAACTCAACGCTGCAACGTTGTTGTAAATAAAATTGCTTCAGGATTATTCACGAAAGGATTTCACGCTTTATTGTTAGTATAAACAATCTTAGGCGATAAGACGTCCAAGCTTTAACCAAAATACTGACTCTTCTTACGATAAATGGCCATTAAGCTACGTTAAAATAAGTAAGCTACGCGATAAAGACCTTGACCGAGTGAGAACTTTACCCACGCAAGGTGGCAGAGCCGGTCCAAAGACACCTCAAAATCCCTTGAGGATAGGCAAGTTAAGTCACGACAGTGACTTAAGTGAGTGGGACCAAAAGGGGAACTCGCACAGATGCCGCCACCTCGCAGTCGCAAATTATAAAAGGGGCTCGGGCTTTGAAAATGTAAACAATACGGTTCCGCAAGAAGAAAAGATTCAAAAAATTAATAAATAATTGTTCATCGAATCGTTTTCGCGAACGGTTGCGTTTCCAATTTTCACATTCACATTCATGTAATTTTTATAAAATGTTCGCCGAATCCTTTTTGTGAACAGAAGTATCCCCGCTTATTATTTTATTTTTATATCTTTGTTTAAATTTTAAAATTATTATTTTTGCTTCTTCTTTAACTTTATCGTCGACCCCTAGCGAGTGGATATTCCAATTTAAATATTCCTGGTGTGAGTGAATTGATAGTGTACGAAAAGAAGATCCTTCGTCTAAAGCTCCATAGGAAAACAAAAAGCCCTAAAAGGGAAAGCTGTAAAGAGGTCCTCTCTTACTGGATCCTCGAAGTATCCTATCAGGAAGGAAACCAACTTAGGTACTGTCTGGATTTTTTGACTTAAACGCCGATTTGTGGCCCCTATTTAAAGCCTGTTTTTACAATACATTCCTTACGGCGAATTAAATGTTTAATTCACTTGTACAGTTCCATGAGCCCGGAAGAACCAACCTCCGATTTCTTAATAAATGACCATGTAACTAAAATAAACATTAATATTATTTTTTTATTATAAAACGACAAAAGAGGAGAAATTATTAAACGCCTAATTTTTTTAGGCTGCCTAAAAGTGCGCCTGTTTCTTAGACATTAAATGCCTATTTGCTTGCCTAATTCAGTCTTTTTAAGTGCCTAAAAATCCGGGCTTTATTAATAATAATAATAATAAATGTCTCTATTGATATGCTTCAAATTTATTTTGAATGCCAGAAAAGCAGCTGCGGTGCTGCATGAGAATACGATGAATGATTTCCAATTACGCAAATTCCTGGTCCAAAAAAGTTGATCTGATCTGTTTCGTTATAGAACTGTTACAAAATATGACAATTCCTCTGAATTGGTATCTGAATTTAATTATAAATTGAAAATTTAAATAAGAACAAGAAATATTTATCACAATTTTTAATTCCTTTAATTCCTTATTCTTTCCAGAATCAATTTATTTATGTAGCTATAAAGAAAAGACGATTGGCATCGTGAAAATAAAAACCATTGGATCGTAAAGTTAAAAATACGAAAACAGTTGAATAAAATTAAAATTACAGAACGATAATTTACAAATTAAATAATACAAAGTGGAACAAAATGATTCTCATCTAGTTGCATTTGGAATTTTTTCACATGTAAATTTTCCTGTGACGCTCTAAGCTGTGAAAAAATATCATAGATCATACAATTATTATGATTTATTGAATTAAATTAACAAACGATTAAAATGTATACCTTGCAAGAAAACACTTTCATTATTGAAGCTTATTTCCGAACTGGACTTGTAGTAAATGATGGCAGTATTCCATTCTTGATTACAAAGCACAGTTTCGACTTAGGTTTCCGAACAATATTGTTGAAGAAACAACTTGCACCAACACGTTCGCCAGACTGTCGAGAGATTCCACAGATATGGAAGCGTGATGAAAGGGAAATCCACTGGAAGACCGCAAACTGACCAAAATGTCGTCGAACAAGTGGAAGAGCTCGTTGCAGAAAATCCGCATTCCTCAACACGTCGTATTTTTGCTCAAACGAATGTGCCCCACACCACCGTTAGAAGAATTCTGAAGCGTCGTTTACACATGCATCCAAACAAAGTGTCTGTAGCCCAAGAGATCTTGCTGAGAGATCACAACGGTTCAATGCACTACTGCAACTTTTTCCAAGAAAACCTAAACAACGACGACGTTCTCGATCTAAGTTTTTTGACGGATGAAGCTTGGTTTCATTTACGAGTTATGTTGACAACCAAATTTACCGAACATGATCCGTTGTTAATTCTTACAATTTCCTTGAGTCCCTTTTACATCCTGTTAAGACAGGAATATGGTTAGCTGTATCCCGCCGTAGAATCATAGGGCCAATGTTCTTCCACGATATAACCAATGGTCAACGTTATAAGGTACAATTGTTGACCCCATTTTTAGAGCAGGTGTATCCCAATGAATTTGAAAATGGTTACTTTCAGTAAGATGGAGCAACAAGCTGATACTACTCGAAAAATTTTGGAATTTCTTGAAGAGGTTTTCCCTGGCCGAGTTGTAAGCAGGGAAACTTGGCCAGCAAGGCCACCAGACCTCACCCCATTGGGCTTTTCCATATTTGGCTTTCTTAAAAATGAGGTCTACAAACAAAGAATTAATAATTTTCAAGAACTGATGGCAAGGATCACATTAAAATGCAGCGAGATAACATCGGATATATTGCAGTACATTTTTAATAATACGAAACGTCGTGTAATTATACAGGATGTCCCGTAAATAAGGGGCCATAATGCGAGGGCTAACACAGTGATGGATATAGAATCCGCGAATGTAAATCAAAGTGGTCTGCTTCGGTAATTTTTTGGGAAATTTTTCAAAGAAATTACAATCGGAATGCGGTTCTGTTTTGCTTATAAACTCTATACGTCATAGGTAAGCGGATGTGATTCAAAGCGAAGATAATTTGATTGTAAAATGATAATAAAACTGACCTGCTCAACATAATGACACATATTGCTGACGTCTTTTGGACTGCGATTGTTATGTCATTAGTTACCGTGATGTCTATAGCAAGTGTTCGCAATGCCCTCCGTTGCGCAGGTCAGGGAAGGCAAGTTCGACTCAGTATTATACTTTAGCATATCTTCCAAACGATGCTGTTTTCGTAATTTTATTAGAAGAAAAAATGTTATTGTATATGGTCACCTATCCATTGCTACCGTATGGCCCCTTATTTATGGGACACCCTGTATACATGCAGTAAAATGGTGGCCACTTTCAACACTTGCTTTGACTTACTTTTCTTGGCTTTCTTTTCAATTTCAATCTCAACTTTACATTCATATCATCCCTTCGCAATAAATCACATTTTGGATTTTGATGTAGATATATTTTGACATTAGGGTGGTGCCTTCCTTATTTTCGTAGAGTGGGCACTTCCTATTTTTACATGGGTAACGCAAAGGTAACTAGATGAAAATCATTTTGTTCCACTCCGTATAAGTAAGCGAACTAAAATTCGCCCGCTTATAAGAAAGCAAACCAAATTCCTGACACGTGTACGCAAAGAGGAGAACAAGAATCTCTAAAATGAGACGTTTCGTTCTCTAATTAACTTTTGAATCATCGCTAATTTTTAAAAACACAATAAATTTTACCACAAGAATTTCAATACGGTCAAGTTGTTGGTTCTAAAATTAGGAAACAATGAGTCAACTTTTTCGTAGAATTTTCCTGCATGTGAATGTTCTTAATCATTTCTGCTCCTGAAACGCCGCTCTGGAAAATTAAAAATTATATAAAACAACGTCACGTTGTATGCTTTCAAATCGTCACCACAAGGTGCTAATTCCACAAATACTTGTTTCAATAATGCCGTTGTTTTGAAGACTTTTATTTATTACATCAACTTCAAATGCAAAATCAATCTCATAAAACAGTTCCATCCCCCGAGTACAAGTATTGAGCAACCCTAAACTCCTAAATAGTTTTTATCTTCATCCAATTATCGAAGAAGAAGTAAAGTAAACTGTGGGTAAAATATCTTAAAGATTTAATGATATGCCTTGATATAGCTCAACACAAGTTATTAATTTATCCTTTGATCGAAGTGTGTACTTTAATGAACTTAAAACGTCGAAAATAATACCAGCTATAAAAATGATGAAGATCAAAATAATGTGAAAATTTACAGACCATTGGAACTTCGACCTCAATTCTCTAAAAACTTTCAGTGCAGCTTTTAAATCAGACTTTATAACTTTTTAGTAAAGTTTGAAATCTTTAGAGATTGCGAAAGTGGTTACAGAAAGTCTAGATTTACCAAGTTGTCTATAGCTCAAGCTATTAAATTCGAATTGACCAGGAATCCGTGGAAGAAGTTGGTGCAATAAAATTTTTATTTGTTTACAAGCTTAATGAAACAACGTCGTTCAAAGTGTTCTTTTAAAAACATACTTCGCCCTTATACAACCTATTCTCTCTTATGGTCATATTTTTTGGGGAACCATCAGTAACAACTTAAATGAAGTGCTCATGAAAAAAAATTAATTACCTACCATTGTAAAGACTTATTTATTGGATGCAGAATAATCAAAATTCAATTCAAACATACCTACATATTGCTACGTTATTTATTCATACATATTCATTCACGTAGGTTCAGGGCGTAACTTTTTTTTTGTTTAATATTAATAAAAAAAAAAAAACTATGAACGCTTTTGGGTTCTTTGCACGTTCATAGATAACACTTATGCTTGAAAGTAAATCAAAATAAACGCTGCTCAAATTAAAATTCTTTATTAACAATTTCTTTATTTGCAACAATAGCGACCATTTGTTTGTTTAGTTGAATTTCATTTAAATTAGGTTACTATAATGGCCATTTGTTTAAATACGTTTAAATATCAAAAAAGTTGATAACAATTGAAGGCATAATTGTTTTTAATGTTATTAAAAAGCAACTTCTAAACTCTTTATTTATAATTAAATTAATAATCTGTTCAATTTCTTACGATTTTATACACCAAAGTAACGTCTAAATAAAATAAAGTAATAAATAATACATATAAAATTTTTTGTAAATATAATTTACAAATGTGCTTAAATAAATAGATCAACATGTGTCACAGCTTCGCAATAATTTTCTTCAGGATCTTCTTGATTCTTTTCACTCACATCAACCAAGTTTTGAACTGGTAATAAGCCAAGTCCGGATGCTGCCTCCAATCACTAGCAAAATGCTTTATTAAAAGTTGATTAACATCTTTTAATTTTGCTTGTTTTGGTTTGTTGTGTCCCTTTGGTATAATTTCAGCATCCACTTCCTAAAGGTTTTGCCGATTCTTCAATACACTTCTGGCGTATATTTGTTCTGTAGTTATTTTCACCGCGAATAGTAATTTTATTAGATTTTTTCTTTACAAAAATTCTTTTACAGGGTTTAAATTGAAAATGGCCAATTCCCAGGTAACTTCTGTACTTTTTCAACTTCGGATTTCCAGTTTAAAATTGGACGGTTTTCACCTCCAAACTGAATTACAGAACCATGGTCTTCAAAAATGGAATAATAATCTTCTGGTTTGATTATTTCAGTTTTTTTCTTAACTACTTTCTCAATCCTAGCGAAAACCCTGTCTAAAGGTAGAAAAGAATGCCCGGTTACAGGAAAATAAAATACTATCTCATCAACATGTGGTGGTGTGCAAAACAAAGTAACCATTTAGATGCCATACCAACCATAATTGAATTGTTAACTAAGGCAAAATCATTCAATAGAAAAGGACAACGTAAGTTCATTAAAATAATATGAAAACAATTGTGTTTCCATTTAATGTTCCAAAGTCTTTAAAAAGCATCGTTCCTAAGATTTTTTCCAAATTATTTCGAGCCTTTCTAAAACTCAACCTTGATTTACACCCTCGCGGCCCATATTATTAACCGCTCAGCACACGAGCACCAGTCACCCATAAAACGCTTTAATAACCCCATTAGACTAATTTACGTTTTCCACACGCGCTCCTTTCGGCAATAGACCTCTGAGGGATCGGTTTTGTTTGGCCATTGTCCTGCGGATCCCTGGAAATATCCGCGTGTGTGCAAGTGCATAACGAACGCGTATATTTACGACCGCGTATGCTTTTAAGCGCCGAACGCATTATGTTTATTAACTAGAGGTTATATATGTTGTTGGTAAGGCGAAATGGTTTAGTGTCGGAATGGCATTGTCATATTGTCTGCTTTTTTAAGTGCGAGGACGAAGTGACGATTATTTATGGCCAACCGAACGAAAAAACTAAAAAAACAAGGCATTATTTTTATAATAGGAATTTTAACTTTATACAGTGTGATTCAAAAGGACCGCACCATCACTTGGGCGTTCTTTAGAACCATTTATTTGTTCTAAAAAATGTAAAGAAAATGTCTCTACGAGCTTTAAACAAATAAAGAAATTTATGTGAATTAATTACAAAAATTAAGCAAATGCAAAATGCCTACTTGTGAAAAAGTAGATGTAAGAAAAACAAAATGAAAGGAATATGATTAAATCCACGAAGCTAAAATAAATATATTGTATGTGGCAATATCAGTTAGTTATTACCTCATATTTACTAAAAATGATGATAATAACCCATCACCAGCAAATAAACACAAGATGTAAAATTGATTGATTCCCTGATTAATAATATATCATACAATTAGAAACCGTCCATAAATTACGGAATGAATAACTTAACGGAATAAAAAATGACAAAATATTTGCAATTCCAACTAATGAATCTCTCCAATAAATTATTCTTTTGTTGGTTGAATTTAATTTATCGCTTGTTGTCTGTATCATAGGCTTCTTTATAGCTGTAAACACATGTATGTCGTCAATTTAATTTAATAATAAATCAATTAATCAAATATTCACAATGAATTTTTATCTTGTCAAATGCTTTTCATACTTCTCATTTTTTAATGAACTGATTCATCAGAAGCTCTGAATACCCGAAACAAAGTATACTGGTGGAATAGATAAATCTTATTTGTTTATTATTTTCGACCTGTTAAGTACAATTTATTGAATTGAATTAACAAACGATTAAAATGTAAAAACAAAACGAATGCTGGCGCTTTGATATCTCAAAAAATGCAAAAATTAACTTTAAAAATGAAGGAGTAAGTGAATCGAGAGCAATGAAACTTACCAGCGGACTACCTCAAGGAAGTGTTCTGGGCCCCTTGCTGTTTGTGCTATTCATTAACGACTTACCCCATAGAACAACAAACACCTGCAAGGCATTCAACCATGCAGAAGATTTTTAATCTCGCATTCAGTATGGAATTATACATACATTGGGGCATGAACATCGATAGAACGATTTAGAAAAGAAAAACAAAACGTTCAGAATAATATTTAAAAGGTACACTCATCCAGAAAAAAGACGCCTCCCCCATAAAATCCACTCGTTTGTCCGCCAACTCGGCAAAGTGCTATCGCACTCGGTAGGGGGGACGTCTTTTTTCTGGATGAGTGTATATGTGTAGAAATATTTTTATAGATAATTTTCTTACTATATCCCGATCGTATAAATCTGAGTTAAGAAATTAGATGACGAAATGACGTGACATGACAAAAGCTGCAAGTCTGTTTCACGCAAGTTAGAAGGAGACAGCTACATAAAAGTTCTTTGACTTATCGATCGATCTATCGGCGTATAGTAAAAAAATGAACTGTAAAAGTTCAATAATCTATTGACAATACATGGATGACATTTACATACAGGGAGAGGAAAAACTAACAAACATGCCCATAAATTTTTATTATCGACTTTAGAAGAAAAAAACTTCCAATAAAAGTTGCTAGGTAAGATATGCTCCTCATGTCAATTAACTTTAATTTATTGTACGTCATCACATCTAAGCGCTGCAACATTCAACTTCAATTTTTTGTACTTCGTAAATCGCCATGTTATAGTGCACCTGATAGCATAAAAATTTGCTAGGTTACACAATGCAATTTTCTAAAAAAAAATACATTAACTAATTTCAATAAGTTCTTATTCTATTTAATGAAAGAAAAAGTATATTAATTAAATAAAATTAATTTAATAAATCTCCCCGTTAACTACCAAATCATGTCCCAACCTATCCTGAAAATTTCTTAGTACTTGTTCTAATGATTGTTTCCACTTCTGCTCTAATTCTAGCTTTTAAATCTTCTAAATTATTTGGTTGAGTGTTGTAGACCATGCTTTTGAGGTGACCCCATAAATAAACAAATAGCATGGTGAGCGTGCAGGCCATTCTATCGCCTCTTCGTCCTATCCACCTGCGATGAAAAACAGTATGCATAATGAGTGGGAACACTGTCTTGCTGAAATCAAACGTTTTTTAAGCCTTCGGGAAAGAGAGCTCAACACGACGGTACCACTTCAGTTATTAAGAACTCCAGGTACCCATTTCTTCGATAGATTCTGTAAAATCATCTACAAATCAAATCCCACAGCTTACTGATAAGAACTATTTTTTCAACATGAGAAAGGAAAGAAGGAACTCCACTTAAAAAGCATCATATCTATAATACATCAAAATATCCAATGTCTGAGTGACAAGATGGAAATACTAGAAGTGTTCTTAAGTGATACACACTGTGATGTTTTGTGTCATAGTGAACATTGGTTTACAAACAACATTAGCTTTTTAAATTTAAATAATTTTTATGTAGTAAACCACTATAGCAGAAAGATACATATACATGGTGGCCTTGCTATTTTGGCGAAAAACTACATAGAGGGCAAAAATATTGATGCTATAAAGGATTTGTCCACTGAATTGCATTTTGAATGCGCAGCAACTACGTTTATTATTGAAAATACTAACTTGATCATTCTTGCTGTATATAGAAGTCCGAACGGTAGTTTCGACATTTTTTTGAGTAAGTTAAACCAAGCATTACAAATTGCCAATAAATCAAATAATGATTATATTCAATTTATATTTCAATAATATCGACACATTTTTAAACCAAACAAATAATGACAGCAAAGAATGACAATCATAGGAAACATATCACAATTTCTCATTCTTTTTAGGTCCTGCTACAGAAAATGATATTTTGAATGTTGTTTCATCGTTTAAAATAAATTATACTCCGGGAAGTGATGGCATCATTGTATATCTTCCCAGATATATTTCCAAAAATAGCAGAAATTAAACCTATACAAAAAAAAAATTCAAAAGAATTAATTGAAAATTACCGACCTATTTCTTTATTAAGCTGCTTTTCCAAAATTATTGAGAAAATTGTTAGTGTAAAATTAATGCGTTTACTGGAAAAGCAATAGTATCCAATTCGGTTTTAGAAAGGGTCTCTCTACTACATGGGCTATTCTAAAATTCTTAAATGAATTGTATGCCAATCTAGATAAAGGCAACACGAGTTTGGGCTTATTTCTGAACCTGACTAAGGTTTTGATATGGTCAATCATAAAATATTACTCAATAAGTTGTACATATACGGTATAAGAGGCACATCATTGGAGTGGTTCAGAAGTTACTTAAAGGACAGGAAACATTATGTTACAGTGAACTGAACTAAATCAAATACACTAACATTAAATCAGGGTATCCTTCAAGGTTCTGTCCTTGGACCACTTTTGTGTATTCTGTACCTAAATGACTTTCCGTTGAAGGACGCCGTAATATTTCCAATTGATACCTCTTTATTTATTCAGACCACAAATAGTGATCAAGCAACATCGGAGGCATATTCAAATTGCTTCTCACTGAAAATTACCATTTAGAAAATGACTTAGTTTTATGGTTAACGATTTACTGTATCACGCGACGTAGGCCACAGCTTACTGATTCATTACAACAAAAAGAGCATAGCGCGAGTTGAACAGACTAAATTCTTAGGTATTATTATTGAGAATAAATGTAAATGGACAGAACACATTCACATGCTATGCAATAAATTAGCGCCGTTATGCTACACATTAAAACATCTTAAAAGATCTATAATTCCATTCATACTAAGAACATATTATTTTGCAAATTTTCATTTCTTGGTGATTAGGAAAGGATATCGAGCGAATTGTAGTCCTACAAAAAAGAGCCTTGCGTTCTATGGAAGGTGTACACAATAAAACAGGCTGTCGAGATATATTTAGAAAATGGAATATAGTGACAGTGATAAGTATATTTATTTTCCAGTTACTTTTACATGCCAAGAAAAGTGCAGCTTAGTGGTCTAAATTAAACTCCCATCATTGTTTCAACACTCGTAATGAATCTGTCTTAGAAATCCCACATCATAATTTACAATTTTTCAAAAAATCGCCAAAGTATCTAGCCATCATATCATATAATAACATTCCAAACCATTATAAGTCCTTAAGCGGCAAAAATTTTAAACAAATTATTGCTGAACATTTAATTAATAAATGCTATTACTCATTTGATGAATTTGTACAGGATATATGGCTTTAACTTCAATTAATCTAACTGTTTGTATGTTTGTTATACGTATATGTACATTTATTTGTTCTCTTCATTGTCTATATACACTGTTAGTATTATATTATATTATAATATATTATATATTTGACTAATCCAATACCATGTATTTTGGTCTAATGAATGTATTAAATATTATTATTATTATTAGAATTTAAAATACCAGCTAAGATGAATGGTCCAAGAAAATGGTGACCAACAATTTCTGACCAGACATTTAATTTCTCAGACTGTTGTGCATGCACTTTTTCCACCAATGAGGACTATTACGCGACCAGTACCAATTATACCTGTTGATGGATCCGTTGATGAATTTTTCTTTTTTAAGCAAATTTATAACAGACGTTGTTATGGTCATTTTCCAAATTTTGTGAAATTTTTCTGTTTTAAGTAAATTTCTAACAGACTTTTGATTAATATTATGAAAAAATTTTGTGCAAATCAGTTTTGATTACAGCAGATTCCTCGAGCATGCTCTGTACAGCTGTTTCAGGCCTAGTTGGGCCTTCGTCAGCAGAACCGTAGCTCGAGAAATCCACTGCAAACCAAACCGATCTGTCCAGGTTATTCGCCCTTGCGATGTGAAAGTAATCGGTTTTGATTACAGCAAGCATGGCCGCCTCGCCTGGGATGACTTATTATGTGTCAAACTAGCTTCAATTTGTCAATCCTACTGCGATGTTAGGTCAAAAAGCGATTGCAAGATGTCGCTACTTAAATTGTTTATTACTTTCACATCGCAAGGGCGAATAACCTGGATAGATCGGTTTGGTTTGCAGTGGATTTCTCGAGCTACGGTTCTGCTGACGAAGTCCCAACTAGACCTGTAACAGCTGTACAGAGCATGCTCGAGGAATCTGCTGTAATCAAAACCGATTTGCACAAAAATTTTCTAAAATTCTCATATGCTTTGACAGCAAGCATGGCCGCCTCGCATGGGATGACTTATTATGTGGCGAACTAGCTTCAATTTGTCAATCCTACTGCGATGTTAGGTCAAAAAGCGATTGCAAGATGTCGCTACTTAAATTGTTTATTAACAATTGTTTATTAAAAGAAGTATAAGCTTCCTTATAAGTCCTTTTGTCGATCTCCCAATTCTACCATCGTCAAAATTTTTGTTTTTTCGCTTTCCATGTAATGCATCACATCCTCTAATGCCATTAAGGGTCCCCATACACAAGCGAGATTTCCTCAAGGTTTGGCCCGAACAGTCCAAGCCTTAAGGAATTCCTCTACGTATGTGGCGGTTTCCTTGAGGCCGCGGACGACGCGAGAGGCCGAAAAATTCCGAAGGATATTCAATTCCTTTTGGCCTTGAGGCCGAATTTGTGGTGGACGCCCAGTCGTCCTTGGGGATTTAAACAGTCATGTCGTGTGTGGCCAAGGGTTCGATAAGGAAATTCCTCTTTCCTTGGGGATTTCCTGTACGTGTATGGCTAGCTTAAGGCCCAATAACAAAATTACAGTTCAACTTTAAGCTAAAGCTTAAAAAATATTGAATATTGAAATGATTTAAAGTGGCATTGTTAAATTAGACCTAAATATCATTTTAGTATTGGTTAAATATCTCCATTGGAGATATTTAACCACCTTAGAAGGTGACTAGATTCAATGAAGTACATATTCTTGAATGGTTTCCTCGAAAATTTGCTTATGGTATCTACTTAAAATTTGATTACGTACGTCAGAAGTGAAAGAACTTGCTGATTTCGACAGGATGAAGAAAAATATACATAGGTTGCTCTTTAAAAATTGTAAAATCGTAATTAAATTAAAGTTGACTAACTTAAGGAGCACATTTTATCCTCCAGCTTTCATTTGAAATTCTTTTTCTATACTTGATAATAAAAACGTTACAGCCATGTTTCCTTAATTTTTCCTTACACTGTATAAAAATGTTTAACGTTACAAAAAGTAAATACACATAATTTGAGAAGAAGCAAATCAATAACTAAGGAAATAGAAATCTTGATTGCTTGTTGTA
Organism: Dorcus parallelipipedus; assembly: GCA_958336345.1. NCBI lineage: Eukaryota > Metazoa > Arthropoda > Insecta > Coleoptera > Lucanidae > Dorcus > Dorcus parallelipipedus. The sequence continues at coordinate 43,297,966 of OY284478.1, forward strand.
CATTCAACAACGTATATGTTAACTAAGTTTGAAAACAGTATCCTATATATAGCAGCATGAGATTATTTAATATGCTGCCAGTAAATACTTAAGCACGTGAATGAATTCAAGCAAAACGTCTTCAAACTATTAGTATAATTGGACCCGTACAGCCTTTCCGGTTATGACACAGCTTTTATTTAACGTAATCTAGTTTGTAACCTGTAACTTTGTCTAAATTTATTTGTACATTTTCTTTTACACGTTTCAAGCCTGTAGTTTTTGTGAAAATTATGGTTGTTTTGAAAATAAATTACTATTGAATATCTATCTAGACTTCGTATAGCCAAACGAAGACGTACCTGACATCTTTGACTTAGAATTGTGCAAAAAAGAATTCTCATTCTTTTCTTAAAATGTTATAATTACAAAACAACATTATACTTTATTATACTCCCAAGTTTTACTTATTAGAAATATGTTGCTTGTAAAAAATGAATTAAAATTCTTGACAGGTGATCCTTTATATTCTATTTTATTATTTTGTATCGTAAATTATCTGCTATTCAAGACCAAACTTCCAACTTTACAGGAGAGTTTTCTGAAAACAAATGTTATACATTAGAACCATCTAGCGATGAATTGAGAAAGTTCTTAGCTCTACATGTGCGTATTGGGATCTAGAATGGAACCTCCGAAATCAGTTTTGCCAAAATGGTTTTTACCGAGTTGTCCGACTGGGGTCTTCAATTCTTCTTCTTGTTAGACATGTCAAAGTGCAGTCACATGATTCGCTGACTAAAATTGGAATACTACTTTGTTTGTTAATCTACTATCGCGCATAATTCCGAAAATGTTTGAAAAATTTGTGCTTAAACTAGTAAATTTGTAGTTCTTGAAGTACTGTACATCAATATTATTATAAACACCACATAAACATGTTTACTTTTAAATGTAATATTTGTCTTGGGTTTTCCGTTTCATTTACTTGGTTTATTTTTTGCCCTCAGGTATATCCACAGCAAAGAAAAACCGTTCAAGTGCACGGAATGTGGTAAAGGCTTCTGCCAGTCTCGTACCCTGGCCGTCCACAAGATTCTTCACATGGAGGAATCCCCACACAAGTGCCCCGTCTGCAGTCGATCCTTCAACCAGCGCTCCAATCTCAAAACACATCTCCTAACTCACACCGACATCAAGCCCTACAATTGTTCCGCTTGTGGTAAGGTCTTCCGACGCAATTGCGACCTACGAAGGCACAGCCTCACCCACAATTTGGGAGCAAGCGGGTCCTCTTCGTCCATCTCCAGCCTCATAGGGAACCAGAATTTCAGCATAGACAGCATCATGAGCAAGGCCACCGCGACGAAGTAGCTCGAGCCGCTCCCTTTCCCGGTGATTGTGCATTGTTTTTATTTTGTTTGTTTGTTTGTTGAATCTTTGTTTTCGACGAGACACTGTGAATTTCTTTTTTATTAATTTAATTTAAGGTTGATTGTGTGTAAATATGTTGTGAGATTGTAAAGAAAGACGACATGAAAAGATGCTTATATGGAATAAAGAATTTTTATATTGAAATTGTTTTGTATTTCGTTAGATTTATAATAATTTTATTGAAATCATCAAATCACTACTAGAAATCATAGATTTCTTTTTGGAAATGCCGTATCTAAGCAACATATTTTGTTTGTCAATTTTGGGACTTTTCATTTAAATGCTGTCAGTTAGTTAATTAAAATGGAAAAAGAAGAGTTTAATCTCTCAGGAAAACTACTGTTGAAGAAGTGGAAACCCTTGTACCCCAAAAAGCAAAAAAAGAACTACGAGAAAGAGTATTTCCGTCTTTAAGAATGATTGCGTTAATAAAGATTACTGACAATTTATATTATTTTCCAAAAATTTATAATGCCCTAAGGCATTATTTCAATGTTAACGCATCTTAAAGTTGAGCTTGCTTTAGTTGCTATAAACTAAACTAACTTAGCTTCAGATTTATTATAAACTAACACGTATCAAAGCGTAACGTACTGTTGCCACGTCTGGCCAAAAAATGTTCCAACCATTTCGATATTTATTTTTTTAGAAAAGGTACTAACTCATTTGTGTATATTTCGACAGTAATGGAGTTCTTCGATTTGAAAATAAAAGCAAACATCAACCACTTTTTTTTTAATTCTGGAGGAATATTTTCACGATTCTGCAATAATATTTATTGGTGGAAAAGTCATTACTAAAAACTGATTTACATGGTCGCTAAAACCTAGCTCATGTTGTTTTAGTTACAACTCACCAAGAACTTTTCTACGTTCATCAACTTTAAGCTTAGATAACGCGGAAGTTGATACTGTGACTTTAACCAAATATTGAGTATTAAACAACTGAATGTTAATCCAGTGTGCCAACATGATTTCCAGCACGAAACTCATTTCGTTTGTACGAAATCAGTTCGTAAAGTTTGTCCGGACATTCTTAATACAGGAACGACAAGCACTAACAAAGGTCTTAATAATAATAAAAAAATACTTTAAAGCAGATTATGAATGATTTGGCCAACCTAGAAGCAGCAAATGTAAAACGAAAAAGGAAAAAAAAAAACATGAAGAAATAAAAAATCTATTAATAAATTAAATTGAAAAAGATCTTGAATTGAATCTAATAAACAAAGCACACATAATAAAAGTGCAACTCATTCAGCGCATAAGTACATTGATCCAAAAAAATTATAAAATGCCACAATAGTTTCAAGAAAACATCGTTCACAATCAGACGGCATGGTGGAGCGACTCAACAGAACTCTAGAAGGGCATTTATGCTTTTTTGTTGAAGATCGATTTGTAGTTTTACTTATTATTATTATTATAACACCCTGTAGTTTTACTTATTATTTCTATGTCTCCATTCTCAAAGTACTTCAACTCATCCGTTTCTCTGATGCGTTTCCCTTCAATTTCTACCCCGGGTTCTTCCTTTTCATGTGTGATAGACTTGATTTCAATCTTATTTATATTAATTTTCAATTGATACTCCTTCAGCATTTCTGCCCATATTGTTAATCTATCCTGCAAATCTCTTTTGTTCTTCGCTAGCAGTAACATATCATCTGCAACATTAGCTCATTTATCACCACATGCTTCAGTTTTATCATTCCTAAAGTCGTGCCTTTATTTTTAACATTATTTACTTTGACAGGTATTACATCCATTAAAGTTATAAAGAGGAGTGAGCTGATTATGGTGCCTTGTCTCACTCCATTCTTAGTTTCAAATGATTGCGATATTTCGTTTCCTGTTCTTATGACGTTATATGCGTTTTTGAGCATGCTTTTTGTAACCTCAATCAAATTTCCACCTATTCCTTTCGTTTTTAATGCTTGGAAGATATCCTCTCTTTGTACGCTGTCAAAGGCCTTTTCTACGTCTTTCGCAACTACATAACGAGCGTTCAGTTGAAAAGTTCATCAAGTTGGTTTTGATTTTTTTATGAAAGAAGAAAGGGATGACTTACACCTAAACCAATTGACGTTTAATGAAATACAGTTGTTTTGCTTATAATATAACGTGACTTATTAGCGCTTTCGTTTCTTGCATCGATGCAGAATATATTCATCTCGTATTAATGTGTGAGGTAAAAACAAGATGCGAATACTTTGAGTGCTCGTTAGTGCAACAAACACAATTCTTATCTATGGGCAGTGGTGTAACAGATACATTTTTCAAAGTATCTAGATTCAGATACAGATACTTACCCTAATTTGTAACTCGATACAGTTACATATACTTCTTTTTTAAAAGTAACTAGATACAGATACGGATATAGTAAAATGTATTTAGATACCTTTTAGTAAACAGAAAGAACAATTATCGTTTTGTGACACTAATAAAATTACCCTGGAAAGTAGTACAAGTCAAATGAACAAATTCACAATTTCAAAATAGATTACATTGCATACAGGGTGAATGACAATTTTACTGACAAAAAAAACGCATAAGAGAATCGATGTTACAGATTACGGGAAGAATGTTCGAAAAATCCTTGTAAACAGTTTATAATTAATTAAAAAATTGCGTCATAAATGCGGCTATATAACAGGACTATAATTTTTTTTACTGACTCTCGTTTGCACATAATGCGACCTTGACAAACATTTCAATTTATTTTATTACTCGCTTAAGAGCTGGGGAAGGCAAGTTCCTGTTACGCAACGTAATTATTAGTAATTTCTAAAATTGCCTACGAAATACGAATAATAAATTCGCAAATAAATGTGTAAATAATTGTTTGTTAATTCGTGCGGATTATTTACTAGAGCGAAATGTACCAGCCGTTTCGTCCACAAAAAAAATCGCAAGGATTTAAATCTAGTTATCACAGGGGTTGTTTAGTATTTAATTAGAAATCTAGGAATAAGTCAAGAATAAGTCAGTAATTCGACAAAATGTCTGTCACCCCCAGCCTTCTTTGAATTTACCGGACGTAACACTATTTTCATGTATCGTGCCCCGACTGCGACTTGAGAACTTGATGACTTCAACAATTTCTGGGAAGGTTGCCGCAATTAGGGGTGCTGAAACCAGAACATTTTAAACACACTCACTTCACGTTCGTCGAAGAGTCACGGCTACACAAGCCACATAACACATTATCTGTTAATTAATATTAAGTGATTTGTAATAATTTTATAATAGTTTTTTATTTCAACAATAAATAATAATTCGCTTTTAAATCACGAGTGAATTCTCAACAGGGGTCATATGACCGGCCCGACAGGCATCTGATAGTAAATAAATAGTAATAAAACTATTAGGATACAATCTGTTGTTTTAAACGTCGCGTCGCGTCGCTAGTATTCTGCGAAATACTAATTGGTAATAATTATCACCACAAACGAATGATTACTTGATTACAGTTGCAAAGTATTGCTTAAACGAATCGGTTTTCTCCGAAAATATGAAAAGATTTATTAGACCTGAAGTTATCGCCAACTATAAAAACTTTATGAATGTAATAGATTACGGGATCACGTTTAAAAAATTCTAAGGGATAGTTCATTAATAATTAAGAATTTGTTAAAGTTTTAATAGATTTATGTTAATAATTCCTCACACATAAAATGAAATTATAATAATTAATATTCGAAACAAATTACGAATCAGTTTACTCATTTATGTATTTACCAGGTCTGCAAAGTGTTGTTATTCTTTGCGTGGAATAATCTACTTCAGGTAATTTGCTGCATGCATTATTTGTCAAGTAAATATTTTCAAGTTCGCATTCACGTCGGGCGTTGATCTAAAAACGGAGTGAAATTCCACTTAAAAGTCAATTTCACGAAACCATACTGCAGTATCATAAAACTACAAAAACACTTTTATAACAGCATTTATTTCGTTCATCTGTTCCTCGAATTTTTAACCGGTAACTAAAGTAGAAAGAATTTTTGAAACATTTTTCCCATACTCTCGGACATCGCTTCTTGTCGTGGTTTCATTCTGTCGGTATAATTAACAGTCATCCTGTATATTCTTCTACTAAATATGGCTCCAAAGTTAATAGTATGTATTTCCCGTACTTCTACTATTGGTTAAGCTGCGTACTCAGTTAAGCAGATAGCGTTTTGCGGCTTTCGTGCAGCATTTGTGATTGGCTCATTCAAAATCATTCACAATTATATATATATATAATAGTATATAATTAGTTTAGGTTTATTATTTTTGAAGTTATAATTTAAGTAAAATGTTAAATAACTGTACTTTACCTTAGTGTGTTCCAGAACACTTGTGAAATTTTATTTTTACACAAATAACTAAAACACTTTTCTGCCCGATTTAGAAAATGTCATTTGACATACTTGACGTTACGCTTTCCCCAACAACGAAAGGCTGGTTCAACCAGAGATTCCACGAAGTACTCCAAGATGATCAGGAACATTGGGATGACAACCTCACACAACAGGAGTCGAGTTCCAAGACATCCAAGGATGAAGTGCTGTCATCCGATGTCGAAACTCCAGGACGACCCGATCATCTCATCGTGGAAGACGTTTCAAGATCATCTAAACCGTTTCAAGAGTATCCAGGCGTGGCAAGTTCATCCAGCACGCTAGAAGAGGAAATCCGAAGCAAACCTCGGGCCTACTTCTACAAGAAGAACGGAGGAAGACGTCATATTCTTGTAAAACTCAAGAACCAAGACAGAATCCGTCTTTCAAAGTTAGATGCAGTTCGACTGGGCCTCTTCAAGATGTAACTTCATATTTGCAACCTACAAGACAAGATAATTATTATTTGTGTAAAAGAATTTTTGATTTGTTTACAATCTAAGGATCTTTAATTTTTCTTATGTTTGGGGTTAGGTACAGAGTTTTTTGTACCTTTAAGAATATATAAAAAGGAGATTTCTGGGTAATCCATGCAATTCAACTTAGGCCTTGAGCAGTAGAACTTAGCAAGTGAACATTGATACTTTGTACTTAGCTTTGAACAGTCTTGTGTTAACATTTAACATTTATAATCAATCTTAAACTCCTTCAAAGAAACTTTTGTAATCGATGGTAGTGAACAAAACGTAAGAACATTCCATTTATTAATATGGTTAATTAAACATGCTTGTTCAAGCATAATTTGTAAATACTTACCAACAGGTATAAGTTTAATTCAAACAAAGGACACTCTTGTTAAAGGAGACCATAATAGCATTTTAATTAAAAACTTTGATTAAATTTTCCATCTACCCACTACGCTGTTAGATGACAACTCAATTTAAGTCAAATATAAATTGATGTGCATTTACACTAATCTTCCAAATGTACTAACAATTACTATGAACCAATTTTCTTGTGTAATTGTAATTTTAAAAATGTTAATAAAAACCAAACTTATTATTAATAAATAATTTCTATGTCAATCTATAATCAACACCATTAGGACAAATACTTTTCAGAACCCAATTCAACAAATTTGTTTAGCAATACAATTTGATACCCTGAGATAAATATCAATAATCAATTTAATAACAAAAAGAGTCTAATGTTAAATTTTTTATGCGTGACTTTGTCATTTGAGTTAAAAATTCTAATCCAAAAATTTAACTAACAAATTTCATTTAACTCGCAAAAACATCGCAATATGTTACAACACTGTGTATGGGTATTATCACTGCTGTCCTTCAATCTTCTGAAAGTGTTTTGTTTTTCCACACTTTGCTTAAACTCACCTGGAGTACCAAGATTCCCTTTTCTCCTAAATGTTTAATCATTTCCGGTCTTATTTCATGGATCCTGGAGCTCTTCCATGCTTCAATTTACTTATGACTTTTTTTATCTCTTCTATCTGGATATGGTCGTATAAGTTGTCCACCTCTTGTTTCTTGTCTACATCATTTTGTTGGCTTTTTCTTTATCAATAACTATGTTACCTGTGTCTGATCCTAGCAAATCCACCTTTTTAGTATATCTTCTTCCCTTGTGATTACTTGACTATTTTTATCTTTTATATTGACAAGTGTTTTCTTTTCTAAGTCTTTTTAGTGTTTGGTGTAGCATTTTAGCATTTCCTTGAGCATCACCCACCATTTTTTCTCCAAATTCCTCCCATACCCTAGCTTTTGCTTGTTTTATCATTATTTTTACTTTATCTTTATGTATCACAAAATCTTTTAACCGGACACTAAATCTCGCACTATACACTTAACGTTTCACCGTCGTTCGACAGCTTCGTCAGAAGTAAACTGCTCCAATAAAGTTAGGGATATTGAGCAAATATGCACTAAAAGAAACAAATAAGCAAAAGTGTTTATGGTATTATGTTTTAATGATATTCATCAGTCTGTTAATAACGTTTCATAAACCAGACATTTTCCTACCCTTAAAAAAGAAGAAAACGAAAGTCTCATAAAATGTTGAAATAGAAAAAATTCCTAATAATAGACATGTTATTAGAAATTTTGCGTCAATGACAGCTTAACAACGACGAGGCATACTGTCTACGACGTTGTTTAGCACCTCATGCTCGATGGAAGCCCAGAGACGAGGAAGCATGTCCCGAAGTTCGTGCAACGTTTGAGGGGCTGGAACATGGGCATCGAACTTGCGTTGTAGAATATCCCATACATGTTCGACATGGTTCAGGTCAGGATACCTTGGTGGCAGCGGCAGATGGGGCAAACGGGCATATTCACACACTGGCAAGCCAGCGCACTCCCGGGTCCCCATAGTACCGATTAACGTCTCGGTGGGACGTTTTGGGCCAGGCCGAAGCCAAGGCCCTACAGATAGGGCCCTTGCAAACCCAGACTATGCTAGGACAACTCAGGTAGGTGGGATCGTCACACCCAAAGGCCCCTTTCCGGATTCCAACCAGGTCACGGAGGGAAACTATGCCGAGGCATAGAACCCACACGATCCCAGCCTTCCACCGGCAGGAAACCCCCCTGCCTTACTCACCATCCCACGTACGACAGCTTGAACCTCCGCGACAGTATCCTTTCATCCCACCTTACACACCTATCTTGTTCTCACACTCGACGTTTGTATTCACACTCCTCTTCTCCTCTCAAACACCTTCTTTGTAAACTCAGCCACCCTTTCTCCATGCACACCTGACTCACATCAATCTCACCACTATCACTCACCCGCACACCTCAGCCATCTAAATCATGTACATCCTCATACACCCTACAATCACATAACACATGTTTCCAATCCTCCCGCTCGCCACACTCGCACCGATCAGTCTCACTTAACCCCCTGTCAAATAAGAACGCATTCAAACTACCATGACCAGTCAACATCAAACCAATGATTCCTCCCTGCAAATCTTACGTCCCTAATAAAACCATACGTGACTCTCCCTTTTATACTCCCATCTCATCTGCCATTTTTCATACAACCTTTCACACAATAGTTTCTTATGTCCTCTATATACAGCGCACATATCATATTCAAGCGACAAAGATACAGCCCCTTACGAGCGTTGAAATATATGCCTCCCCAAACCATAACACTGCCTCCGCCAAAAGGGTATACCTATTGCACTTGGCGTGTATGTCGCGGTACTCCTCGTCTTGTCCACTGTCGTACTCTTCGGCTATCAGAAAATCGGCTAGACCGGGACTCATTTGTGAAAAGAACAGACCTCCATTCATCGCGCCAGTTAACGTGTTCAGTAGCTCAATCTATAGTCGTCCCAGTTTGGTACCGGTTTTGTGGTCTTGCTATAAAAAAAGCGACAGAGAGGAGACACAGACATCGCAGTGCCGGTCTCTTTGAAGAATTTTTTTATAGCAAGATCATAAAACCGATACAAAACTTGGACGACTATAATCTTCGTCGTTGATCCTGTGACACCCATCGCATTAGTCGCCCACTGACAAGCCGAAACTCGGACAACCGTTTTCTGACTGTTTCTATTGAAACTTTGGTTCCCGTGGCCGTTTGAAAATGTTGAACCAAGTACCGGGAAGTACAGAACGGTTGTCTCCGGGCTGTTAAAGTCAGAAAACGGTCTTCCCGTGGAGTTGTTCTTCGTCTTCATTCTACGTGGTCTTTCCGCTATTGTCCCTGTCTCGCGCTACCATTTCCATAACCGGGATATCACACTTTGGGTTACATTAAGGTGGGTAGCGACATCTTGTTGACGGAGCCCTGCTTGCAGCATTCCCACCGCCCTATTTGCGTCCTCGACGCTCAATTTTCTCCTTATTGTTCTAAACTTCTTCAATTCTTACACAGAACTGACTATTTGACCATTTAATAAATGACGTTTTTGCTGTTATAAAGCAAAACCTCTTTCTGATGTCCACAAAAGTTATCACTTTAGCAAGAACGCCTTTAGGGCTGGGTTTCTCAATTCTAGTTTAACTTTGAACTCCTGTTTTTTTCCATAGGAAGAATTGTTTTTATAATTGCTACCATGGGAATAAGTAGGAGTTTAAAGTTAAACTAGGACTGAGAAACCCAGCCTAAATGTGTTAAATATAAATGTTCGTTATCAACTCATTATAATTATTCGATTATCGTGGCATCTCTCATGATAACAGAGAGTATCCCAAACTTTATTGGAGCAGTTTAATTCATGTTTATTATGCTTCTCCTTATTCTGGACATATTCTATTTCTCTTTATATCTCTCGCACATATCTAGAATTCGCCTGTACCAAATAAAGAAGGCGTGAAACCTGTATAAAAATATGTGTATTGATGACACCCTTAGGTAGATATGTGTAAGTATAATTTGGGGAAAAATGTGGCCCAAACGACCTCTTCTTAGATTGTCACTTTGTTGTTAAATCTTCAAAATGATGCGACAATAACTTATTGGTTTTTTAATCCGCATGACCGACCTTGGCTATTTAATTTATTGTTTAGACAGATTGTGAGTTGAATATTGTACAGTGTAAGGCGATCTAGAAGATTCTGGAATCTAGATTATTTTACCGATTGAAACAAAAATGAAAACACCATTCCTCCCTCAACTTCATCATTGTTGCATAGAAACGAAACATAACCGGTGATGTTTTCCCGAGCCATGCGATATTTTATCTGAAATTATAATATTTATACGGCTCGGATGAGGTACGTCTGGTTGTAGCCGCACGTAACACAAGCCCCATATATCAAAAGTAAGTACTTCTAATGCGCCATCCTCTTAATAAATAACATTTCTGCAAACAGATTCAATAAATTTCGTTTCTATTACGAGTTCAGGTTTATCTGTCTCCTCGGCTGGCAACACGTACGCTCTCAAACGCATACATTACGAAGACAAGTGCCGTACCGGCCGGGGATTTATGGCCGGCTCGCCAGATAAATTATGCAAATTATTTAGCGAACTTTTAGCGCGCCTATTATTTCGAGTCGCGGGCTTTTCTCCTACACCAAAGGAGCCACGCAGTGTCTTTGAACTTTCGTTAAAAACTGAGGAATTGTCTCTTGTTGTTATGACAGGCCGCACTTTGTAAAGAGAAGTACCAGTTGGGAGGCAAACAAGAAATGAAAGTGAAATATTATTCATTTATAGAAATCGCTCTCTATTTTTCAAATATTTTCACACTTAAATGTGTAGGTACTAGGTAAATAAAATCAAAAAAGAAACTTATTCAAATAGTTGTGTTATCACTAAAGCCAAGTCAGGCTCATTTAGGTCATTGGAGTGACTTAAGTTGCCTACCCTCAAGGGATTTCGAGATGTCTTTGAACCGACTCCGCTACCTTGCGTGGGCGAGGTTCACATGCGCTCAGGGTCTTTATCACGTGGCTTATTTACTTTAGCGTTTCTTAATGGCCACTTATCGTAAGAAGAGACAGTATTTTAACTAAAGTTTGTTGCTTGGACCCTTTATCGCCGAAGTAATTTTATTTAAGTTTAAACAAGTTGAATTTCAATTTTCGGCTGTTTAAAAAACGTAACAGCGTTTAAACTTATAAAACTATTTAAATATTTAAAATAGTGTAAAAATAGGGACATATACATCTCTAATCTAAATATTTAAAACTTAATTGCTTGTTTTTTTTTTTAAATGAAATTTTAAGCAATTGCCTAAAGATCCGGGCTTGAGTTATGACTATCAGCTATCAAGTCTACGATCACTGTCCGTGAATAACATTCAGTTCTACAAAAACTGCACGGTTCATCAGCGAACAATTCGCTGGTTCATTTAGGAACTCGTTCCAGCTCGCTCCGAAAACAAAACGAAATCCCCCGCGGTTTTTTATTATTTAATGATGGGATTTATTCGCGATTGCCGTGCGCATTATGCACACGTTAAAAGCGTAAAATATATAACGTACTTAATCAAGAACGTAAATGGTTAGTCGTGTTGTGATTGCATAAATCGTCCGGCCGATTGTGTTAGATTGTGAGGGCCCAGTTTATGCCCCCATGCGTCAGCGACGGCCCCCCGTCGTGCACCCGACGAAACAACGCGCGGTAATGTTGTCGTCGGCGGGGCCGTTGTCATTCGTAACGTTAATGTGAGGCCTTAATGCGCTTTTAAAAGCGATTTTCACCTTTTTTTCTGGCGTACTCCTCGACAACTTCCACCGCTGAAATTCGTTTGACTGCCCGTGAATGACCATGCATCAGCAATCAGTTATCGTGACAGTCATCTGGAAGCGAAGGAATATGTTAAATTATTCTTAGACTTCGCAAACATGATTTCTGATGGGGCGTTTTTAAATACGTCAAATACTGCATCGATAATTTATATAATAATCAGGACCGTACTTATTTACAGTTACATTTAACGTTAGCTGTGAAGATTTAAGCGTAAAGGGTGATTTAGAGTCTTTCCTAGGGGGGGGGGGGCGAAATAGTGTCACGATAAGATACTCTCAAGCCTTTACCACATCAAGATACGAAAAGATTGTTATACAAAAGCATTAGCTCGCCTCTTTGCATCACACTCGACCAAACGCCGCGCCGCCCCCAAGGACCGATTCAGAAGTCACAAAAAATTCATCGAATACATTAAACTAATTGTATTAATGAATACTCTGGAAACTGCCTGTCGACTGTTTCCGACCATACAACTCATTGATTAACAACTAATCAACTACTGCCTATTTGATTTACAAATTTCCCTTTTTATACCACCTGTACCGAATGCCACGAAGTGCGTTTCCCAAAGGTTCGGGTCCAAAGATCGATGTTCCAAAATTGTCAGCGTCACATTTAATGAGCGAGCGCTTTAATTGTTTTGAATGAAATACGAACTGTTGTGTGGCATTCTTAAATAAGTTCAAACAACTTGGTTTTCATTTGTCAGCATGGAATTCCCTCTATTAAAACGTTAATTTTGCATAAGTTCCATCGACCGAAAAAGAATTTAACCTGCAAGCTAAGCAGACATCGGTAATTCATGCTAGACAACTTCCGCAACGATTAGGCTACGTCGATGACCGTACTTGTGAAACTCCAAAAGTAAAAACGAATTTAGATAATACTTTTTCAAACGTGACAATTAGTGCATCGCTAAACGAGATAAGGCAAGATTTCCACTCCCCTGCCAGGGCCTGGTTTGTCTAAAAGTCCAGGTAATGTTAGGTTAACAGCTTGACGCCATCTTCTTACTAATTAAGATTTTTCTTCTTTAATTCAGGGTTTCTCGTTCTGGTACTTTTACGCTTGGATATCTCTTTTGGGATACCTCTCTTAGTAATGTTTACGTTTGGTTACCTCTTTTGGTACTACCGAAACTCACCATCTCGCTTTGCGGATTCGTATCGCTGAGATCGAAGAACGTGCTTGGTTGAAGTGGATGCAATCGTTTCGAACATAGTGGAGACGTGATCAACCTTGGCCTATCAACACATTCTTGATTACGTGAGTTTGACTAATAACTTATCCACTATTACATTACAATTGGACTTTTATTCACACTTATGAAGCATTTAAAGTGATCTATTATCCATTAGTGGATAATAATAAACAACGTACCGTTGCAACCAGTAGGTATGACAAAGCCTGTCACGTTTCATTTTACGAATACGAATATTTTTTAATTAAATTTCGCTCATTCTGATTCCATAAATGTGGTGAATGTGGATAAAACGTTGTATTGCATGCATGTTTTAGATGCAGTTTATCCACTTATACAATAAATAACTATTATTAACCGTCGCGTGACACTACGTTGCATTAAAAGCGAATTCTCGACAGATCTCGCGCTATTAGTTGATTGTTTGATTTGAATCAGTTTAGTTATAGAGTTTTAGCGTTTGTTTATTGTAGCTGTACTTGTGTCACTACATACCTTCAGCGTATAAGAGAGTTTAAATTAAAATCTAAATTTATGCGGTGTAGGTGCTAGTAATTGTAATAGTAATAATAAATTTTTTGGGATAATAATTTTCTAATTTCAATGTAACATTCAGATATTTTAATTGTAGGTCACTTTTCTTTACAAACGATCGTCTTTTGTTTTCTTTTCAGTCACTAACATTTTGCGTTGTTTTCTATTTGTTCTTGAAGCCATTGATATTTGCAAAATTAATTCATTATGTGATGAAGAGCTTACAGTATTAACAAGCGGAACTTATTCGATTACACCCTGTATATATTTTTAGTATATGAAAAAACATTACGATAGTTTAGCAAAAACTTGAACTTTTAAAAATTCACGGTGGCGAGTGGCGTGAGTTAACCGTCAACGGAAAACAGCAAAGCGACGCAAACAAACGTTGATACTCACTCCTATTACGTCACTTGAATTCAAATGGAAATCCGTTTTCCGTTCACATAAATTCAGTAATAAATTACCCGTAAGAAGAGGTACAATTAATTGACTGAGCTTTATATTGTGGGGAAAATGGTAAACGTGTAATAAATCAAAATTGAGATATGTATGCATCAAAGTAATTAAGTAGTCAACAAAATAACAATCATAAAACTTTATATTCTTGTTATACTGCTGCATTTATAAAACGTGGCGTTGTATTTCGTACGCACTGCCGCAATATGCCTTTGGGGTAAATTTTTAATTAATTATTAATTAATTAATCAATGAAATATTCCTTGGAATTTTTTGAACATTTTTCCCGTAATCTATAACGTTCATTCTCTTACACGTTTTTTTTTTTTTGGCGGGACGATTGTCACCCTCTATTGTCAAAATGTTTAGTTTCGTCATACTATGAGATTATTAATTTTATTATAGAGCTGCCAATTTGAAAAAAAAATTCATTCTCGATAATTTATATACGAACTAGTTTCGCCACCTCCCTACCTCAATTCTGAAGTATTTAAATTCAAATCTGTTAACCTTATAACGTCATGCAGCTTATATCTGCACCCTTAATATGAGTGCTTTTAAAAAGCGATTTTCAGCTTTCCCCGCAGCTTCAACGGTTTTTTTTTTATTTTGCTACCCCTTTTATAAGTAACCCCCTAATAGCGACCTAATTATTTGTAGCCTATAATTTGCTTCTGCAGTAACATCTCCTCCTGTCAGGACGATAACTCGCGGCGGATCGCCTTCGAAAGCGCAAGTTTCCGACCGGATTAAGGACAACAAAGGGAGCTCACATCTGCCGCCGTCGGGAGACGACACAATGGATGGTGGCGCACCATTGGGCCGAAACGCCCGCCGAATTCGTGCCGGAGAGAGAATCGCATTATATGTTGAGAGATTTGAAGGCGGTTACATATTTTATTTTTCAATGGAAACCAATCACGATCTCGCTATTTTTATAAATATTTATGGGCGGATTTATGCTTTAGATCAAGGCTATGCGCTCGTAACAAGGAACGAACACGCTCACTTACTTGTGCCCGCGCTGTGACCGATGATATTTGATACCGAACAGTTTCTAACCGCATGTAAATTTATTCATGAGCGTCTCAAATGAGAGGAGGTTTTCTTTTTCTTTTTCCTTGTTTAGAGTAAGGGGACAAAACTCAACAAAATATAAAATTATTCGTGCGTGTGTCACTTGCTTTAAATTAAACACCTTATAGATATCCCCTATTTACTATGAAGATAACTAATAATTATGAAACAAAAAAATAACAATTTAAATATATTCATGTATACGTACATATAATAAGTATGTATTATATCAGTATACAGTGCCTTTTCTTTTATGTGTGTCCTAGTCATTTTATTCCTTGTGGTCTGATGATTACCATTACAGCAGTTTTTCTGTATGATCCTTTCAGTTCTTGGTTTGTTTTTCTTCGGAGTCATTCTCCGACTTTATTTTGTTCCTCCATAAATGTTTTCCTTCCCACCTTTCCACTTTCACTTCACCTTCTTTTCGGAAGCCTTGCCCATAACACAGGTTTTTATACACGCCATTAATTCCACATTTCTTGAAATATGCTTTGATTTCTTTGGCTTGTATCGTTCCGTACTCTTCTTCTCTTTTGTTGTTCTTGCTTAGATTTTCTTCCTTCTTTCTTCATATTTGGTAAAACTTCCGTGCCTAAGACCTGGCCTTTACTTCAAATTTCTAATTTCTAATTCTTCTAAGGCTAATCCTCGCTTTCCTCTGTCATATTCGTTTAACCTCTCTCTTATTATTCTGGCTCATTTAACCATTTCTTCTATTATTCCATTCTCTTCCAGACTTATTATTTTTTAATTGGTTCCTTGGACGTTTCACTTCTTCTGGTGTGGATTTCTCGATCAACTACACTATTTAATGTCTACAAATTTGCTTCTTCTTTCCTCTTCCATAAAAAAAGTCCTGAACTTTTCCTATGCAAACTGGAAAAAAAGTTTTCATTTCTTCTGGTTGGCTCAGTAAGTATCCTCTTTTATCTTTAAAATATTTGCTTTCTGTGATAAGCTTTATCACCTCTTTCCGCTTCATTATTTTCGATGCTTTCTTCTTTTTGCTTCAAACTTTCCTTAGCTTTTCTTGTTTAATTTCTTCTGCAGGTTGCTTTTAATTCTTTTCATAAATTCCTGTATCTTTCCCTATTTTGTCTCTCTTTTGATTCCTTACTTGCCTTCTATACTAAAGAGAATTTTCTTCTACTTCTGTTTCTGAAACTCTTGCTTACTTACTTACTTAATCCATAAACCTATCTACACTCATGGGTGAGTTGTCTCTCGTAGGTGTTCCACGTGCCTTCCATATATTTCTCCATTGGCTACTGTCTTGCACCATATTTTCCATCTCCCATTTAACTCCTCTTCTGTCCGATCCTCCTTACCACCTTTCTCTTGCTCTGTCTCTTATTATTTTTTTTTCTGGTACTTCTTGCTTCGAAGACCATCTTGTCTTGTCGATCCTTCCTCCATTCCTTCTTCTATTTAGTTATCTATAGATTTCACTTTAAAGTTTTCCCGGTATATTATATTTTTATTTTGTTCATTCTCGTTTCAATTTCTATTTTTCTTAATAATCTCATCTCGATGGCATCTACTTTCTTTTTGTTCTTCCCTATTATTGTTCAAGTTTTTGAAGTGTACGTCAGCGTCGTACTACTACTACCACTACTTCTTTAGGCATTTTTACTTTTACTTCTTTCGGTATTTCTTTTTACCTGAGAAAGTATGTTTGATGCGGTTATATAGTTTGCCTCCTTTTGTTATTCTTTCTCCGATTTCTTCATCCATTTTTCCTTCTTGTGAAATTACAGACTCTAAATATTTGAATTTTTGATCTTGCTGCATGTTTTCTGTTTTCAATTATACAGTGTGGTGATAAAGTAATGCACCAAGCGAAAAAACACCCTTAGTGTTGACTTTTTCGAAAAATGCTCGGACAGGTCGATTTTATTTTTGAAAAAGGCATCTTTTACAACCAATTTTAATTTTATGTCAGTTACCACTTTTGTGCCGTGACGTCATCGACACTTTTTTTAAATGACAACCTATTTTTTTTTTAAATGTCATTTGAAAGCATCCATTTTTCTGAGTACAAAAATGTTAATGAATCACTAGTTGCATAAGAAAATTTTGAAGAAAAAAGTTATTGAAAAATGGAAATGTGATTTTTAATCTTAATAAAATTTCAACCTAAAATAATACTTTCTTAAAAAAACATAACAAAACAACTTAATAAAATTACAATAAATGCTGAAAATGTCCTCCACCAACCACTT
This sequence comes from Dorcus parallelipipedus, assembly GCA_958336345.1. Taxonomy (NCBI): domain Eukaryota; kingdom Metazoa; phylum Arthropoda; class Insecta; order Coleoptera; family Lucanidae; genus Dorcus; species Dorcus parallelipipedus. The sequence goes on from OY284478.1 coordinate 43,315,493, forward strand.
GACAGTGACCAGCTCGTGTGTAAACGCTATTAATGACTCTCGCGATGGTTTTACGGCTAATGTTATTCCTCGTGTTATTCATTTCCGTCCTAATTTTGTTTTATAAGTTTTCTTTTTATGGCGTTATTTAAAAGGTCGAGTTTACGTGAACAGACCTCAAAATTTGGTATAAATAAATAAAAATGGTATAATTAGGACGGAAATGAATAACATTACCCGTGAAACCATCGCGAGAGTCATTAACAGCGTTTACACACGAGCTGGTCACTGTCAAGTGGTTGGTGGAGAAAATTTTCAGCATTTATTGTAATTTTATTAAGTTGTTTTGTTATGTTCTTATAAGAAAGTATTTTTTTAGATTGAAATTTTATTAAGATTAAAAGTCACATTTCCTTTTTTAAATAATTTTTTTTTTCAAAATTTTCTTATGCAACATTTTTGTACTCAGAAAAATGGATGCTTTCAAATGACATTTTCAAAAAAATAGGTTGTCATTCAAAAAAGTGTCGATGACGTCACAGCGCAAAAGTGGTAACTGACAGAAAATTAAAATTGGTTGTAAAATATGTCTTTTTTAAAAATAAAATCGACCTGTCCGAGCATTTTTCGAAAAAGTCAACGCTAAGGGTGTTTTTTCGCTTGGTGCGTTACTTTATCACCACACTGTATAGTATGTTGTTGTGGTTGTTTTCCTATTAACATTGTTTCCGTCTTCTTTTGCTTTATTTTCATGCCAAATTTCTCTAAGGTTGTTCTCTATATTTCGAGGTTTTCCCTAGCTGCCGTCCCGAGATAGTATCCGACTTCATAAGTTTTATATTTCCTTTACGGCTTCATCCAGTATCAAGTTCGTATCATGTTCATAGAGAAATAACATCTCTATATACGAAGACCAAGAGATGTTATTTCTCTAATTAGACCCTTCGATACGTTTCCCTTTTCTAAAGTTATCCATATTGCTGTGTTATCTTCAATCTAAGATACACTTACATTATTTTTTGTGCAATAACTAAATTTTTCTCTAATTCTTATTTTTACTTTTGCACGGCTTATCTCTTATCTCTTTTGGGCTTGGATTCTCTTTGGCTCATTTATTCTTTGGTCCTTCTCTTTTTATTAAATCTTCATTTTATATTTTATATTTTCAATAAAATAAATTTCTGTTTTGTTTTAAATAATTTAGAATCGAGTTCAGACACGTTTTGACGTTTACGAATGCGATCGACACCGCACGATTTATCCTATTGTAACTTTTCCATCGTTTTAGAAAAATATCTCGAGTTGTTTACCTTTTCTTTTTTAATTCAAATTTTTACTTTAAAATTGTTCGTAATCGTTGCTCGAGATGTTTTCGGAACTGTTGTGCCATGTTTGTTACATTTGTTACAATGAGGTAAGTGCCTTTTACTTATAAATTATAACTTAAAACATTCTAACCTAAAACACAATATTAGTTTCATTTTTACCAAAATTAAAAATCATTCCTCCCTTTTAAATTAATCAAAACTTTTTCTGAATTTACTAAATTAACCGGATTTTTTTTTTCTTTGAAAGTTTAAACCAAACCACTTTTTCTTTTCCTAAAACTAAATTTAACTTCCACTTCTCACATTTACTTCACTCATTTTTGTTCTGTTTTTAGGTTCTCCTCCAGCAAACCTAGGTAATCCACTTGGACTCTTTCTATTTTGGCAGCACTGAGCCACACCCTGCGTCCATCTTCCAGAGAGACGAGTCTCCTCCTTCGTCTCTGCTTCGGTTGGGATTTAATAGGTCAATATCTCGCAGTCAGCGGAGGCCCAGCCTTTTTATGGAACTTGGACTCCTATTTTGGCAGCATTGAGCCGCACCCTGCGTTCATCTTCCAGAGAGACGAGTCTCCTCCTTCGTCTCTGCTTCGGTTGGGATTTAATAGGCCAATATCTCGCAGTCAGCGGAGGCCCAGGCTTTTTTTGGAACTTGGACTCCTTCTATTTTGGCAGCATTGAGCCGCACCCTGCGTCCATCTTCCAGAGAGACGATTCTCCTCCTTCGTCTCTGCTTCGGTTGAGATTTAATAGGCCAATATCTCGCAGTCAGCGGAGGTCCAGGCTTTTTATGGAACTTCTACATCATTTTGCAAAATTCGTCCCACGCTACCTTTTGCAAAACTGTCTCTGCTCAGGTCTTTTCTTCCTCCGTAACGGTAATTACTATAGTTTCGATACTGCTCATGTTTTTCTCAATATTTCACTTTCACTACTGTATTGTCTTTTTGTTTCTTGTTTTACTTTGTTACTAATCGTAAAATTTGAACTTTACTATTAAAGATAATAAAATTTCATTAACTTTGGTTTTTCAAATTTTTTCTTTTTCTTTATGATTTATTTATTCATGATTTAAAAATCACAGCGATATGTCCTTTCTCCTGTTTGGTCAAAAGTCCTCTCTAGATCGACGAAGCAGATATGCACACTTCGTACAAGATGCCATAAATTCGACAGAGTTTTGTCAATTTCTGAGTAAGGTCCAGAGGAAACCCAGACATCCATTGATGGCAAGAAACTGGCCAGTACATGCTCCCAAAAACCATCGCAAGAGGAGACTGGTCCACCTGTAGGATGGAAGGCGAGTGCGAGTAAAAATATCCATTGCAGCAGACGTGCAGGTCAATTGTGAAAAACTATTAAAAATAAATTTAAAATTAGTAAATAGTCAAAAGTGATAAAGGACACTGAACATAGAATTAAATAGTTAAAGAGTTTTACTATTGAAGGTAGATACATACCAGTATCAATTGTAGTTTTTAAGAACGATTTGCTAGGATCGTAATTAATGCTTTTAAACCTACAGACGAAAACTGATAAATTTCTGAAATAACACATATACAAATAAAGGAAGGAGGGCAGGACTTTCTTAAGTAAAAAATAAGAATCCAACACACTGTAACAAAAACAAAGCAAGCCTCAAAATTACAGAACATTTTATACATAAAGTTAAAAATAAATTATAAAAGCAAAAAGAGTTCGTAGCTAATATCAATGGCACTGAGAGTAGAGCCATTTCATAGCAATATTAATGCAATAAAGATCTTTGAAAACTGAAATAAATATTTTGTTGAAACTAAAAAATTTATGTATTTACATGATTTTTAAAGAAATTTATTTAAATTCCTTCTCCCCTCGACTATTTTTTGCTCCAATTTCTTGAAAAGCAATTAAAATCAACTTCAAATCAAAAAACAATTTCATACGAGTCAGTCAGTCACTTGGGGAACGTCCCACCCTCCCGTGAAACTCCTCGTAAAATCCCCGAAATCGGGCCCAAAAACCGAAGGAGCGTGACAGCGGTGTCTTTAAGCCGTTTTTTTTTTCCTCTGGCTCTCGGAGGAGATGGGAGCGCGTTCATTAGCGCTGTTATAACGCGCCCAGCGGGAGGGCGCCCCGTCGCGGAACCGCAAGCTCCTAATAATAAAGGGGGTGACTTACGTTTCGCCGGATCCGGCGTTAATTAAAAAACGGTGCGTCGCGACCGCCGCCGCCGACGCCGAAGGAGATTTGTCAGCGCGGCATAAATTTTAAAACTAATTTCTGGCTTAGATTTATATTTGGCAGTTTGTCTTGTACACAATGGCGGAGGCTGGTTTTATTTGGGCGATTCCGTTGCGCGCCCAAGATATATTGCCAGTCTCCTACTGTGTACAATTAAAATTTTGTTATTTATTAGGAATTTTGATTCAAATTCGTGAGCACTAATCAAGCCCCGGACCCACGAACTAGTTAGTAAACAATCACGATGTGAATCATTCTTTTTCTTTTTTCCACTAACATTTCACAAATACATAAACAAATTCAAACAAACATTACTCTTTAGAAATTGTATTCGAAATATTTATACACTATTAAATTAAATTTTCAGTAAAGGAAATACTAACTTTTTAACAAGTTCATGTGAAGTCATTGCCCATGTGTAGATGGATCTTTTAATCCTACTTAGAATTTTAGCCTTTAATCATTTTTTGAAGCAGGGCGAATCGCTGTAATTATTGTAATATTGTAGGTGTTTTGATAAATTTGAGTATTTTGAATTTGTGGAGGTGACAGAATAATATTGATTATTAGTTATTTACAATGAAAGAATGCCATAAAATTTCCAAAACGTCACTTAGTTCTTCAATATTTAACATCGCGTGCCTATATTTAAGTGTGAACCCGGTCATTATGTTTCACCACGTAACATTCCTGAAACAAAGTCTGTTTAAATACTTAACGACGCGCACGAGGTTTGTTCCTGTATTTGAACTCGTCCGCCATCAGTCGTCAACGCACTTCCGGTTTAAACAAGTCCGCATAAAACTGTCCGCAAATAATCTCATTAGCATCTCATTAGTAACATTGTATATTTTATTCCGAGTATAAATTTCTGGTTTTTGATTTAATCAAGTCCGCTTCACTTTCTCGACTTAATCGAAACGATTCGGTTTCGAAATTAGTCCGAGACGGTAGAAATTAAAACGTAGTCGGGCCGCGGCCGTTGATTTCCTGACGTTTTATGATATTTTCTCGGGCCGAAATAAAAATTCAGGCGCCAGCTGATATAAAAACTAAATTAAAACGCATAACGATAGTGAAAATATGCGCTCCTCCGAAATTATAAGTAGGCAGTCACGGCGGAGACGAAATAAAAACGCGTATAACTTAGCCGAAACGATGGTTCCTATTATACGGAGGCATTTTTACTATTAAGAATTCGACCTTTTATGAAAATAAGGCATCAGCGTCCGGTAAACCAAGCGAGCTACTAAAGTCATAATAATAATTTTCGTTTTTTAAACGGCCCGGCTCTTACCGAGCGTAAATAATCGCGGCGGATATAAAAATTCTTTTGTTTATTAAAAGGAAGAAAGGACTTGATAAACAACGCTGCGTGATTCTTTTGTCGCATTTTGTTTATTACGATATAGAAAGAAAAAAATTATTCCTCTAACATCCATTTTAAAAAGAATACCTCTGCTCAAAATAGCACCAACCAAGTCTTTATAGTTATCATCAATATCACTATTAATAATTTAAAGAAAAAAATTGCTAATTCCCAATCTCCATTTCAAGTTGCGATCTGGTCGGTCCTTTTGGATGCGGCGGCAGCTAGGGATGACTTCGGTCTGGCGTAGATGACTGCTCCTGTGGCAGAAATTGATTTCCGATCAAAAACTATACTGGATTATGATTATAATTATTATTATTCTATCGTGACCATATTTCTTTTCACTTTCACTATTCTTTATTCAGAAGATTTCATAAAATACATCTCTGGATTTAAAAATTTTATTGTTTTCGTTTGGCAACATATTTTCTCGTACTTCTCAAGTACATACAAAAATGGAATACATTACGAGGAAACACCAAATTGAAAGAAAACAAATAGAGAAAATAACTAGAGGAGAAAAGAAAAAAATCGGTGAAAAGTTAAAACAGGAGGGAGTTACAAATTGAAGAAACGAAAATAATGACGAGGTGGAGAGAATATTTTAGGGAGCTACTGGAGTACAAAGATGCATAAGTCAAGGAAGAAAACTACAAGAATCAGAAATAGGGTCAAACTGGGAAAAGGAAACGGAAAAGCGACAGGCCATAGCCACCTGACAATGAAATGTTCGAAGCTTATCGAAAGCAATTCTGAAAAGCTTAAGAACATAGTAATGCAATATGGACTGCATCTTCAAAAAAGAGAAAATTATCATCATGTCGCGATAAGATACCCTCAAGCCTTTACCATACCAAGATACGAAAAGATTGTTATACAAAAGTTTTAATTTCGGCGCTTACACCATATCAAGAACGAAAGGGATATACTTCGCCTTGTTACGTTATAGAAAACGTTGACTCCCAAAAAGAAATAAATTGTCCTTTTTTAGGCATGGTTCCATCACGTTACGTTGCTGAGGAAATATAGTCAACGTAGTTATGTTATAAGGGGGTCGCCACCACGTTATGTTTTCCCTTATATCGAATACTCGCCTGCAGGGCAGAATATTGGCGAACGAAACATAACAATTAATTTAAATTTTACATTACGTCGCCTCTTTGCACCACACTCGACTGAACGCCGCCCCCCAAGGACCGATTCGGAAGTCACAATTAAAATTCACTAAATACATTAAACTAATTACATTAATGAATACTCTGGAAACTGCCTGTCGACTGTTTCCGACTATATAACTCATTGATTAACAACTAATCAACTACTGCCCCATTTGATTTACAAATTTTCCTTTTTATACCACCTGTACCGGATGCCACAAAGTGCGTTTCCAAAGGTTCGGGTCCAAAGATCGATGTTCCAAAATTGTTAGCGTCACATTTAGTGAGCGTGCACTTTAATTGTTTTAAATGAAATACGAACTGTTGTGTAGCAATCTTAAGTAAGTTCAAACAACTTGGTTTTTATTTGTCAGCATGGAATTCCCTCTATTAAAACGTTAATTTTGCATAAGTTCCATCGACCGAAAAAGAATTTAACCTGCAAGCTAAGCAGACATCGGTAATTCATGCTAGACAACTTCCGCGCCGATTAAGCTACGTCGATGACCGTACTTGCGAAATGCTAACTAAATAATTTTGTCAATTAAACCTAAAAATATGCGCGTTAAATTTTGTGTAACTCCAAAAGTAAAAACGAATTTAGATAATACTTTTTCAAACGTGACAATTAGTTCATCGCTAAACGAGATAAGGCGATGAGGCAATGAGATAACTCATTGATTAACAACTAATCAACTACTGCCCCATTTGATTTACAAATTTTCCTTTTTATACCACCTCTGCCGGATGCCACAAAGTGCGTTTCCAAAGGTTCGGGTCCAAAGATCGATGTTCCAAAATTGTCAGCGTCACATTTAGTGAGCGAGCACTTTAATTGTTGATAATAAATGAAATACGAACTGTTGTGTAGCAATCTTAAGTAAGTTCAAACAACTTGGTTTTTATTTGTCAGCATGGAATTCCCTCTATTAAAACGTTAATTTTGTATAAGTTCCATCGACCGAAAAGGAATTTGACCTGCAAGCTATGTAGACGTCGGCAATTCATGCTAGACAACTTCCACGGCGATTTAGCCTGTCTCGATGACCATACTTGTGAAATGCTAACTAAACAATTTACCAATTCAACCTAAAAATACGCGCGTTAAATTTTGTGTAACTCCAAAAGTAAAAACGAATTTAGATAATTTTTCAAATGTGACAATAAATAGAAATGAAGTATGGAAGGTGTTCGCGCTAAGAGAAGCAAGGGCAGTTATAATAAGAGCAATAAAGAACCTATGTACAGAAGACTATGTAAGGATACGGCAACAAACTTCGGAAAAGTTTGAGACAACCCAAATTATTAGACAATACAACACAATTTGCACTAGTACTGGATGGATCCATAAAGGAAATTATCAATATGAAGTAGGGTATTGCTAAAACTAAAACAATGATCGTGAAAAGAACCGACAAACTGCATAAAAATGGGAAGTGGGAAGCGAAAGTATGGAACTGCAACAAGTGGAGAAGTTTAAGTACTTGGTACTTGAGAGTGGTGGTAACGTAGGGAGGAAGGCTGCACGAACAAATAAGAGAAAGAACGTCAGCTGGATGACTGTTTAACGCCATAGACAATATGTTCTTGTGAAAGAAAGAAATTTCGAAAGAGGTAAGAACCGAGTCTTTTTTTAATGCCCATTCCTATGGGTATGTGGTTCTAAATTATGGACCAGCACGAAAAAAATGATAGATCAGATATCAGACTAAGATAAAAACTAAATACGGTAAAACTCGAATGGACAAAAGAAAAAAAGGAACTGAAAACGAAAGCAAGTGGAAAAGAGGAAAATCAGATTAGAAAATCAGTTTAGATATGTAAAAATAATGAAAGAGGAGAGAGTAACAAGAAGAATATATGAGGCAAGACCACCAATAATTACGTATGTGCAGAAACTGACCAAAAAAAACCTGGCAGGAAGAGGTAAAGGAGGTAGTGAGTTGGTAGAATGGAAAGAAGAGATGACAGTTTTACTAGAATTTTTAAATCATTTAATAGTTATCTTTATTTTATTAATTTTATTAATAGTCATCTTTGCTTTTCTTAAAATTTCTTTTTTATTTGTCAAACAGGGGTTTTCTATTCCGTTCTTTATATTATGTCTTCTCTTGATTTTGATGAATTATCTAACTTTAACAAGTGTTGTAAATTTATATTACTTAAATTTACAAATTTAAATTTGTATTCTTTAAACATTTAAATTTACTTGTTCTTTATTTGCAAAATACAGGACCTTGTAGATTTCTGTTTTTCACAATAATTTTTATTATGTGGTCCATAATTGCAATAAAATAAAATCGAACATGTCACGTCTCCTTGTCTTACAATTGAGGAGTGGAAATGCAAAAGGGTCTAAGTGCCATTTCTAGAAAATTTCAGGAAACGCCTGTTTAGGAGTCTATGTGTCAATTTTTTTTTAAATGTGCAACAATGTGTTTAGTTCATTTATTCTTGTTTTCTTTACTTAATAAAACTTTTTCAAGAAAGATTTTATTTATTTTATGTTCTAGACCTATTTTATGTAGGATCTCAGCGTCACTTTTTTGGCACTTAGACCCTTTTGAATTTCCAGTCTTCAATTAGTCCTGCTTTAGTTCAAATGATGCTTCCTTTCCTACTCGTGGTCAAATATTATTTACTATTCTTCCAAACACTGCTAGTATTAGCTTTATGGATACTACTTTTCCGTTGTCTCGTTTTCCACAAAGATTTTATTAAATTTGATTTAATAAAATTTAATTAATTTCGATTTCAGTTATAGGTATTTCTTCACGATTGGTTGTTTGTATAAATTAAATTTACGATTTTTCTAGTTTCCATCTTCCATTTTACAGCAGTTCTTTTTCAAAGTACTCTTTCGTTATTGGTGTATTCTGATTGTTTTGCTGTTTTCTTCCATTTGTTTCTTAGTTGTTCTTGCTGCACATTTAATTTTGATTCTTTATATTGACTATTTTTTTACACCTAGTCATTTGGATATTCTCTGTATTTTTTTCACTCTTCATTTGAGTTTTTACCTGTTCGTTCCTGTCATAATTTCTTTAAAGCAGTTCCAGATCTGTTCTGTACCATCAATGTCCATTTTATATGTGCATTACTAACTCTAAAAGATTTTCACTTTAATATATATTATAAATTAAATTTGTCGGGTAGTTAACAATGTATGGAAAACTGCTTATATGTATATACATATTGTCATGTTCACAAGGACACACAGTCTTCGGATTCTTCAAATAAGCAGAGATTTGCTTCCAATCTTCACATGCAAAGGAAATTCTTCACCTAAAACAATAAAACAAAGATCTAAATATTTATTTTACAAATAAAATGTGACATACCTTAATTTTATGTGTATTCTTTGAACCATACTGAAATTCCTTAAGAATACCATTTTTCTTATTTCCAACACAAACATTAGATGAAAAACTTTAACTAAAACAGAAACACAGGGGCAATTTAAGTATATATTAAAAATTATACTAATTAAATTGTATCTTACAATGTCTGATCCGGAATCTTCAATTTTATTATTAAATTCACCAAAACACGAAGCATGGATTAACAATAGGATAAGAAACTTCTGTAACTGGCTCGAGGAGCAAGCTAGGGAGTTGGCAGACACAAAGCAAGATGCGCAGCAAAATGTTTCTGGACGTAGTCTTGATGTGCCGGTCTTGAAGGTATAAGATGATGTTCCAATGACAGCTGTCATGTCGGCTCAAGAAAAAAAAGGAACTGATATGAATTTTAGGCATAAAAACGGTCGATTAAGAAAATTTTTAGTTAAATTACCAGACGGAAGGAAATTGAGAATGAAAAAACATGAGGCTATAAAGTTAGGTTTTGTTAATTGATATTTTTGATATTTTTAAAAAGGAATTAAAGGTTGATCTTGTGTAATAGTTCAATCTAATGTTTTAACTTACGGAAATTTGTTCAAAATAATGAAAAAACCACAGAAGTTTGCAATCACTGACACACACATTTACGTCATAATGACAAATAACAAGATGACAGGATAATCTCGAACTAGGTAGGATTCGTGACGTCATTTAGCCTCGAACCCCTATTTTTAGATTCAAATTTAAGAAAATCAAAGGCAAAATTAAAACATTTCATTATGAAACTTTAAATAGAAAAATATTTTATGATTGACGAAACAAACGGACAAAAGATTCACTGAGAATTTATGAAATAAAAATCAAAGGAAAAATAAAATAAATTATTGGTTTTTCAAAAATAAAAAACTAGCGCAGACGTCATAAAAAGGAGCCTATATAAACTACGCCGAACTGACATTCGCTCTCATTCTTTTGACAACCATCACGGAGTGAATAACTCTAAACAATTTAACTTCCTCCACATAAGTAATTATCATTGAGCGAATAGCTTATTACAGTTATTACATAAACACTTATCATTGAGCGAATAGCTTATTACAGTCATCACATAAATACTTATCATTGAGCGAATAGCTTATTACAGTTATTACACTTATCATTGAGCGAATAGCTTATTACTTAAACATTTATCATTGAGCGATTAGCTTATTACTAATAACACTTATTATTGATTGACTGATTTATACAATTTATAATAAATAATAAATAATAGATAAAATTTATTTAGAAAGATATGATATTTGAAATAAAAATAAAGAAAATATATTTGAATTAATGACCATTATCAATACTATTGTTGTTAACATCATTGTTTTTATAAAGTATTTAAAAATTTGAATAAAATAAAAAAGTTTGAACATAAATCTAGCATTTTTATTTATCTCTACTGCTGCTCTTTCAACATAGTCCCACTTTATTTACCTATAAAAGATAATTATAAAAAAGAAAAATTGCTACTAAGTAAACCACAAGGTTAATGAAAATAGTTAAAAGATAAACTTTTGACACATCAAAAGTCTGGTAATAACCAGTGGTTGTACGTCATAGCAATATGTATAACACAAATATAGTTTAAAATGTCGTCTTTTTATATCACTCTACATATTAAAGAATGTGATGGCCTGTTAGGTATTTATAATATCCCCAAAAAGATAAACTGAAATATTTAATTATCGGAGGTTTGCGCGGTGTCGACGATTTATTAAGCGATAAGTGAATTTTTAGGGCTGCAATTAGCGAAACGGGAATCCATAAAAAGGATGGTTTACGACGGACGCGGAGTTCGGCCCTGACCGAACCAAAACAAATTGTTACTTCGCGGCGGACTTTTTTTTTCAGCGATACCCATTAACACAATTCAGGGTACGGCGCGCAAGAAGTGCGGCGATAAACCTCGCGATCGACTTGTCGTCCGCATTTTTATGAGTCCTGCCCTGGGAGTGGGTACCCGTGTACCTGTACGTATGTTTTGTGCGAGTGCATGTGCGTTTTTGTACGACGTCGAAGAGTTTACATGCGATTCATTGAGAGAATGCGTGGGACGGCCGGGAGGGGCATGACAAATCAGTCCCGCCGGTGCGGGGGGAGGCGCGGGGGCAGCAACATGCTCGCTCACCTTTGACCTTACCGTACTCAATGGACCGCCATCATTTCAGCAGACAGTGTAATTTATATTGTAATGTTGCCTACACGCTGGTGTATTGTCATCTTTTTCCCAGAGTGGCATCTTCGATTTCATCATCGTACCATTATCAAAAAGAACTTTTTCAAAACTTTAAACAAACTCAATACAGCAACACAGCATTTTAAAATAGAACAAATTAACGTAAGGGCAAGTTTCAAGCAATCCCTCTTAACCAATATGACAATGATATAAAAAGAAACCACATGTCACGCTTAATCCAATGACTCCTTAACTTCCTGGATTTTAATAGTCCGCAATTTAATTGACAAAGTTTAAATTAAGATATATATTAAGACAGAGCAGAATCTACTGTTGGATAACTAATACTAACACAAACAGATGCCAAATTTGCCAGGAATCTTCAGGTTTAATATCCAGGATTCCTGGAGCGAAAATTGTGCCCGAGGACCAACAAGGACTATCAAGCCATATGCTCAACGTGCTCATGAGCGTAGCTTCCGAAGCACCGACCTTATCTCCCAGCTTTAAAATACGCACACTTCGATGGTATTCTTGGAAATCTTGGTGACAATCGTGCTGATAGTCACATCGCACCAGATTGCGTCAGAAAATCATACGCTACTACCTAGCCCTACGACATCAGTCCATTTCACTCTTTCGCCGGTTAAAAATTACTTCATCTCGTAACGACCCTGGTCTCAGCGTAGTTGGGGAGAACGCATCCTTTCCGCGTCTCATTCATTATTCTGACCTGCGTGCTGACCTACTGTTTGTGTGCTCACGATTTTGTGCTTCCTTTCATGTGAATCTTTGATGGAAGCTTGAAACGGAATTTACTCCGAGATTTGTTTAAGTGCACGCCGACTACTTCAAGCTCTTTATTAAGCTTCTCTGAGGCCTGTTTCTGGGACAAAGAACAGGTAGGTCTTATAGTGGTAGATATACCTCGTTTGAAAGTTATCTACGACCTTCTGGGTGGAAGAAAAAGCCGTATTCGGAGATTTAATTGCTAGAAGTCCTGGCATCACAGCCCACCCTTCGTCTGGGAAATTTGGACCTGACCTGCAGACGTGATGCCTCTTTGTGACGCAATACTTAACGCCGTTTTGCATTATTGGCAGCAGTATCTTTCGTTGGAGGGCGCTCTCTCACTGGTGACGGCTATTGCCTAAACGTGGATTTGATCTAACAGGTCGAAATTATTTTTTATTTACTTATTTGGTTGCTACACCTAAACGCGGCGTTGTTAATTTTAATCGAGTGACTTTCATTAATTATTTTAAGCTTTTGCTGTAAACGAAAAGCAGATCTGTTTATCGGATAAAGTTCAACTTACTCTTTAGTTATTTATTTATTTTCATTTTTTGTTCAATTCATTGGGACCCCTTCTGGGTCGAACTCGCTACTTGTTAATTAATTTCAAATAAAAACAAGCGTGCTCAGCTGGTGACTTTTATTTTATTTAATTTGTCTCCCCTTTGCTTTTGGGATTTCGTTGAAGCTCCCTTCTCCAAGAGTTTAATCGGCGATGCTGGAGAACATCGAAGTTACTCGCACAATTTGCTGTCCTTCAGGTAAGTAGCAGTGTTCTTTGCTGGAATTATGACAGGAGTGGAGCGATCGACTTTAAGGCGATCATTTCTGGTGAAGTTAAAGTCTCCATTTCCCTTGATAAATGGGAGTAAGGCAGAGTTACGTTCTAAATGGCCCTAGATGACGTTGTGTATCATGGTATTTTCCCCATAAGCACAACAGCTTTTCCACGAAGTGACACTCGAATCTGTTGCATTTGCTTCCAGTCGACGTTCTCAACGCCCATTATGGAACATATATGTGATGGTATTCTACTTCTGCGCCAATTTCTTCTGTTGCCAGTCAATCGTTTCACTGTTTCGCGTCTTTTCAAGTCTATTTCATTTATTCACTCCATCAGTCTTGGTCTCCACTAGTTTCTTCATGTTTCCACCACTTTCTTAACTAGCCTTTCACCGTCAATCCAGACAACCCATTTAATTGTCTGCTTTTCTCTAATTTGCTCTTGTTTTAATGATCTTCTTATTTCCTATTTTTTTTTTTTTTATTTTATGATATTTGGTGATCCTTCAATATTCTTCTCGTGTTTGCACTTAATCTTTTTGGCAGTCATTAAATTTCAAGTCATTAAATTTCAAATATGGTGCAAAAAAATATACTGCTCTTTAAGAAAAACGGAAAAAATTAGCGGTGGGGCAGAAATTGCTGTATTGCGAAATAAATTAGGTAAGATCTATAAGGTCAGGAAGAAAATTTTTGGTACTATGTTTGGGTGATTGTCCACGATACGTTTAAGATGGAAATAAATTACATAATTTAAATGAAACGTAAGAAATCGGCAATTTTATGAATCATTAAGCTCAGTACGTAAATTCTATACAACGTCGCCTACGCTATCGCGGAAAAATTCACCCACACAAAAATTATGTAAATAAACGTTTTGCTTTGTCATGACTGATCTCTGCAAACTGCAAGAATTGCACTTGCATAGATGACTCGTCGAAAAACCCGGACATTATGCAAACGTATGAGTGGACGGTTTCGGAAAATCACTATAAATCATAAAGCAACTGGCACACATGTAAAGTGTTACGTAAGCGAAATTTCCGTTATCAAACGATATGAGAGATGAGACAGCTAGTGCCCGTCTTGTGCACTCCACAAGTCCGAGGGCGTAATCAACATTCACAGAATGTCATAGTGTGTGGTTGATCTTCAAAAATCCGTCCGTCTCTCCGTATCTAGTATCATGGTTGGGTGAGAAATCAATAATTAATTTTCCAACATTTGTTATGCTTTTCGAAACTAACACCTGCCTATTTGAATTATGAAATGCTGTCTTTCTCGTTATATAATCGTTTTGAATTTCTTTTGCATTGTGTTGTATAACGACGTTCTGGAGTAATCTGTAATTACATCTAAATTTTGGATTTGTTTTAAATTGTGCCCTTTAATAATTTGACCAAATTATTACATGCAATCAATTTTGTATGTACCTTGTTTAAATTGGCGCAATTGTTTTTTGATAATATGTACATGACTTTGAATCATTGTCTACTGTTTAGAATTTCGCTTTATGCCAAATTCCTACATTTGATTTGTAATTGTTTTTACTGATTGTTTCTACTGTCTCGACGAGGCCTTGTAAAATTGATAAAGTTGAAAGTAAAGGATTATTTATCTCCTTCTTGTTATCATTTTTAACCACCCGGCCATCAAACAACAAGAACTACAAATAATGGTGTAAAAGAGAAGGAAGAAAACAGCAAATATAGTTAGTAGGAAGCGAAACTTTAGGAATTTATAATACAATACTGAAATCATCATTAAGTTAGCTAGCCCTGGAAACTTCAATGCAAACGACATTGTTAAGAAAAATCAAAGAAAATGTCAAGAGTTTCTTTGGACAAGAGCCGTCAGCATGAAGAGTCGATTGAATTTATTTGCACAATTAATTAAATAGTATATTTTGTCACAAGAGCAGAAAGTGAGCATTAGCAGCCCGCGACTATGAGCTGCTAATGCGTTTCTGCATGTGTGACACAAAACAACAACAAATTACTTGGATATAATCAAACTTTTTTATTCCGAATGCTTTTGATTCAGCAATCAAAGTAATTGTCGCCACAAGAACTTTTCAAAAATAAATACCTACTTCAATGGCTAAATTGTCATCTTCATCACACGGATAAATCTTTGACTGACACAAAGCGGATGATATTTTCCTACTAAATTTCCGTAGAAGTTTTAATACAAAATCCCCAATATACTAAGATTCTGTCGTCACTGAACAGAGCTTTACATCGTATCATTTTGTTGCTCTCCTTGTTAATTAACACGTTATTAAACGGGGCTTATCTCATAAACAAGCAGCTTAATATATGTAAACAAACACGGAAAACAAAATAAAGCAAAATGACGGATATTCTAAAGGCCCTGCTTGAACTGGTCAAAATAGGTTACTGAACTAATCAAGATCAAACAATATATCCATTAGGAACAGGCACATAGTTGACCTTGAATAGATTGCGAAAATTGGGGGAAACTCCTTTACGTTGTTGAACAACCTATCTGAAATTATGCCCAGCTCAGTGGAGATGGAGATGGGCTACACAATAGGATCGTCGGTAGCTCGTTATCTACTTGTTAATTAAAAAAGGGGCGCCACCTAGCATTATATTTATTCCAGGTATAAGTGTTACCGCTAGGACTATACACGTGAATGTAGCATATGAGTAACACTCAAGTTTGAAATTCCGCGTTTAAAAAAAATATTTTTATCAGTCACCCCATATACAGTATGTCCCCGGATTGAGTTTACAATACGTATAATGGACCTAAAATTTTTGAATTAAGATTTCATGTTCTGCAGTTCAGGTCTGCTTGTCGTGAAATGAATTTGTGTCAAATTTGGCGCCGAAAGTCTTCAAGGTGGCGGATTAACACAAGAAGAAGTAAAATCTGTGTAGGTAAAGTGGTCTTCCTTTTGAATTTAGGAGAAAAATTTAGTAAGATAAAATGATTCCCATTCCAAATTAGAGAGATATACCAAATTCCAACATCCTAGAAAAGAAAATTGAATCAGGTGCTAATATGGACGGAGTGTTATTTGAATAATCATATTTTATTGCTTTTAGTCAATAAATATGTAGATGGCGTAAACATTTTACAACTTTACTGAAATATTTATAATTTAATTAGTAATTTTCCGTAATTCAATTTCTTTTTCTAGGATGTTGAAATTTGGTATATCTCCTTAATTTGAAATAAGAATCATTTTATCATACTAAATTTTTCTCCTAAATTCAAAAGGAAGACCACTTTACCTGCACAGATTTAACTTCTTCTTGTGTTAATTCCGCCACCTTGAAGACTTTCGGCGTCAAATTTGGCACAAATTCATTTCACGCCAAGCAGGCCTGAACTGCAGAACATGAAATCTTAATTCAAAAATTTTTGGTCCATTATACGTATTGTAAACTCAATCCGGGGACATACTGTATATCGAAACTATCAGTCACCCTATATATGACGAAATCTAAAAGAAAAGTATGACAATTCACGACATTAAGTTTATTGATTGTTTTAAATGAAAATTACGTAAATGTACTTTAATCACTTTAGACCGAAATAAAATTAAAATTCACAGAGCAAGTGTAACACGTAAACACTGGCAAGGATATCCTATTTGGTTTACAAAGGTGATGTACAAGTTATAAGCACCTGTCAGTTTGACAGTAGGAGGCGGTTATTAATTTTCTTTATGCAAATTATGACATGTTCTTAAGGAACCGTGACTTGAAATATACAATTACAAAAGTTTCAAGCCCTTAACTACTCATTATGTAGCGTAATTGATGATTAACTGAAGAAAGGAATGAAAAGTGTACGCTATCTCGACGTTAAGTCCGGTCGTCTGATGCCATAAATCACGACATTTACATCGAAGTCTCGAGAGAGGACTTTGATTCTACATGCACGTCCGAACTTTCGCGGTGTTTGATGGTAGAAGAACTAGATGACTCTCGTACGGCTTTTCTGTTTACTGCCTATCACCTGCTACAATTTGCCTCGCATAACGTGAATTTGTCTCGTTTAACGTGAAACTGCTCCTTATGACGTGAAACTGCCTCGTACAACGTGAAACTGCCCCGTACAACGTGAAACTGCCCCGTACAACGTGCTAAAGGAAGAAACGTGACGATAAGTTTGACAAATTCAAAGTTGAATCGGAAGACTTATTCCTTGTTTAAAAATAAGGGCCTATTAAAACCTGTGACACATCCGTTTGATTGTGTGATTGAAGTTGGAGCTCGTGACGTGAGTTTTATCTGTTATTTAAGCCTTGACGATATTCCAATCAACTTTCTTGAGTGTATAAAATCCCTATTGACTGCTAGGTGGTCGAATTCGACATGAATCACATAAATTAGCTTCTTCAGCAAACGAAAATGACCTACAAACAAAAATTGTTGTATTGTTTTTTTTTTAATATTTTCCCCATGTTCTAGGAAGTCTCTTTTTTCATCGGTATTTTTTGTCGATAAAGAGGATTTCGTTAGTCAATACAAATATTTATCTCATGTTACCGAAGCGAAGCGGCGATTCCGTTTCGGAGAAAATATTTCCCAAAAAACGCCTAAAATTTTATTATTTTTTACGGCTCATCTTCCATACGCAGTGCCGGCGGTCATCGTAAAAGGAGACATTTTATTGCCGGCATTATTAAAAACAAATAAACACGTACGCGAGCCAGGCCGACATAATAACGTCGAGTGTCATTGTTAAGTCACACAAAGACGCTCTGTGTTCGGCGCTGCGCAAAGGACTTCAAAGAAAGAAAGGATTAAGGTGAATACGAGATGATAACCATTACGGCTCACTTATGTCATGTTTATAAAATATAGTTCTCGAGCGCAAGAAAAACGGCGGCAAAGAAAAAACTGAGGGCGAGGGCCATGTAGGAAAGACCTTTTTCGGACCACACAAAAATACGTAAGTGCATATACGTGCGTAAGTTGGCAGGGCTCAGGGGAAATTTCGAGTGCAATCAGTTGTTTACAAGTAGCCATTTTGGCCGGTGTGTGACTCAATCGATGCGCAAAGGATTACGGGTAATTTTCACACCTGGCGAGGTGTGAAGAGGGCCACACAAGTTGTTTTGCCAATCTGCCAGTGAGTAAACTTTGCTCAAAAAGGGGATTACTTCACCAGGTCCCAGGTGAGGAGAAACTGTTTACTCACTCTTTAGAAGGTTATATAACCATGAAACTCTATATATATTTTATTTTAGTATTGAAGAGATCTTACTTCAAGATTTATAATGTTTTCAACGTACAACAAAGACGGGATATTTACTTACAAAAAAATGACACTTTACTGACTAACTAGCATGTAATAACAATAATAACGGAAGGATTAATGCCAGGAAAATATAACAATAAAAGAAGTAAATAACGGCTTAGCTGGCAAGGAAAAGTAACTGTCCTCGAAATGCTGATCTTCTCAGTGTTTGCAGCAAATGTGTTGCTTCATTTGTTGTTTTCTATTTCCAAGTGTCAACACCTTACACCTTGGTTATACTGTCCTGATGAGGTCTAATAAGACCGAAACGTATGTCGACAGTTACTTTTCGTTGCCAGCTAAGCCGTTATTTACTTCTTTTTTGTAATAACAATAATAGTAACACTTTTTATTTCGATATAAGTAAAGTAGGTACAGTGTTAAAACAAATAACAAAAAATAAACATACAGTATTTCTTTTCTTTCTTGTTCTACCTGTTAAGTATTATTTTAACGATCGTCTTTTGTGTTTTCCACTTCCAAGTAATTGTTTATTTATTTTAAATGTCTTTTTTAATAGTTTTTGTTGGATTATTAAAAAATATCTCAATTTTTTTTTAAATTACTTATTCCTACGGTTCTTAGATATTTTGACGTGTAAATTTCGGGTATGAGATGTTTCACAGGCGAGAAAAAAATGCAACAAAAGCAAGAGGCCCGATTTATTATCGATCTCGGCGGGTATCGGATGTATCGACGTGCCGTGACGGCCGGCATTGCAGTTTGTGTTACCGACCGGGCCGACAAGTGTAAACACGCCGAACACCCGCGATATTCCTGGCGTGTACACGCGTGCATGATCGTATTAATTTTCGCCCGGTTTCGCACACCTAGCCCGAAAAAGGAACGACTTTATAAGTCACGAAACGTCGTATTTTATCGCCGCGAAATTTATGCTTAGTCCAGGACCTATTCCACTTGAAGATAACTTTTTTCATTTAACCTTATTCGTTTTGTTCTTCGAACGTAAAAAATATTACAAAGGACCTATAAATAAAAGACTTGCAGTTATAAGTTTAATAGATCTACAAAGTTCCTTGACTTAATCTAAATTTTGACAAACACAAGAGACGCAAGTCACAGTTCCTTTGTATTAGCGTGTTTCTTATCAATTTTGTAAGAGGTGGCTATCGTCACGTGAGCCATCGTATCTAGTTGTTTATCGCACACCGTATCGTATCTACACCGTGATTGAAAAGGACCGCACCATCACTTAGGTGGTTTTTAGACCCACTTATTTGTTCTCAAAAGTGTTATTAAAAATTTTCTAGATGATTTCTTTACGAAGATATAGGCCTTCAAAGTTACGAAACTGATGTTGATTTTATAGTAATTAGATAATGTAACTTTATGTTTTTATTAATGAAAGGTGTAGATAAAGGTCTGTAAAATTATCCTTGCTAATAAAACATAATATTTATTAAGTAATAAAGCAGGAAAAGTCTTTGGAAATGTTAACATTATTTTAGAAATAAAGCCGGCAACGGTGCACCGAAAATTCGGTTTTACTATGGTTACCATAGTGTGACCCGACAAATAAAATTTATCAATGATGTTCACATTTTGAAAGTCAAATTTTTTGATTGATTTGAAGAATTTATTCAAATTCAAAATGTTTGCTTTAAATGAATACTGTGATATGTATCTTCTTCTGGGAGAGAGTGGAGAAAACTTTGGACGCGCTGCAGCAGCTTATGCTGAACGATACGGTGAACGTAGACATCCAGCAAAAATGTTTTTCAACGGCTTGATCAGCGTGTAAGGGAAACAGGTCGATTGGATGTAATCCATGAAGTGATAGGTACGCCACGCTCCGCCAGAACTCTCCAAGTCGAGGAAGCTGTTCTACAAGTCGTTGAAGACAATTCTAACGTCAGCATTCGAGATATTGGACAAAATTTAAACGTAAATTACAATGTTGTTCATTGTGTATTAAAAACAGAAGGTTACCATTCTTTCCACTATACAAAAGTACAAGCTCTATGTGAAGATGATTTTCCTCTTCGTATTAACTTTTGCCATTGGATCTGATTTTGTGGACGGATGAATGTACCTTCACTCGTGACGGTGTGTTTAACATGCACAATCGTCATTATTGGGCAATAGAAAACCCTCATGTAATACATCGACGAGCATTTCAACAACGTTTTTCCGTCAATGTCTGGGCTGGCATTATCAACGACACATTGATGGGCCCGTACTTTTTATCAAATCGCCTCAATGGTCATAATTTTTTGAATTTCTTGAGAGGCGATTTTCAAGAACTGCTAGAAAATATTCCCTTGGCGGTTTTAGTCAACCCAATATGGTTGCAATTAGACGGTGCACCTAGGCATTTTGCTAGACCTGTAAACTACCGTGTTTTTTCTTTTTGAAAGCACGCCTCAACCAACTCGTTCATTATTTTTTTACTTAAGAATTTTAGAATAGCTGAAGAAAGTAGCGTATTAAGAACCACAGTTAAGAATTGACATTAATTATTATGTCAAATTTTATTTCCAAAGGTGACAAACCAGCGCATATGCACTTGTCAACAAAAAAGAGGGTACCTATGATCTATGATTTCAAATTTGTAAGTGCATCTACAAGGTGCAGCGTTGCCTATTTGCGTTATTTTCAAACATTCATATCTTAAAAACTATTCATGGCAAAAAAATTCTAAAAACATATTTGTACTCCTGTTAATGGTCTGTATTTACACCAAAGCGATGGTGCGACCCTTTTGAATCACGCTGTATAGAGACACGAGAACTTGTGTGAAACCAAAAAAGGAAAACCAAAATTGATGAAAGCAGGCAGGCAGTCAAAGTCAAGCAGCGCTTAAAAATAATTCCATGTAATTAACAGTTTACATTTGATAATTGTTGCCGTAAAACGGCACAGCGTTTTAATGGCTTCATATCGGAATAAACACGCGCACGCCTACGCCGGGCCGCCAGAATTAAATTCCGATGACATGCGCCGCCGCTCGTTAGTAAACTTATACACTCGAAATTTTTTTACGAGATTAAAAACGATTAGGTAAGCGCTCGGTCATGTCAATCTGTATATTTATCAAAAAACGGCCGAGATAATTATAGCCGCGCGGTCGGCTCCCGAGACAGACTCTGCGAGGGCGGCGGGCGAGAACAGGACGTTCAAAACACCTGTAAAGGAACATTTTTTTGGAATACTGCAGGGTACAGCTCTCTCGTCGATAAGTAGGCTGATACGAAAGATCATCGGTAGATAAGACGACCGAAATGTGGGAATGTGAACGGGAAAGCTACAGGATTAAAGGACCATACATTTAGGTACTACATTATTGCGAAACAATTTCTGTAGCTAATTTTAGCTGTTAATAATAACATTATTTAAGTTGGAACTAAAAAAATGAACTTGAAAACGAAGAAGGAATACGTCTAGAAGAAATAATGAAAGAGTTGGGATATTGAAGCAGCTAGTAATGATCTAGTTTCTAGTCGAATTCGCATCGAACGCTGAGAAGTCACTGGATGCTGAGTCTCCAGTAAGTGACAGTTCCAAATTGCGGAAAGAATAGGTCGGCAATATTTGGGAATTTACTGTCAACTTAGAATTCGTTGTGGCAACCGTGTTAATGGATTTTAGGCGTGCGATTATCCATTGTCGCGTGACAGGTCCTAATATGGGCATTTTCGATGGCAGTGATATCTGATTGGTCGGAGCTGACGGCATCCGCGATCATCTCGCGTCACCCGACTTAGCTACTCATGCAATTGCCGAAATGCCAAAACCTAAAAATATTCCCGAACTTCAAAGTTTACTTGGTATGGTGAATCATTATGGAAAGTTCATTCCTCACCTTCACCAAATCAAACAACCTTTAGAAGATCTAACTAGGAAAAATCGTCCTTGGGTTTGGAATTATAAGCATGGCTCTGCTCTAAAACAGATCAAGAATGTCATGCTCAGTCCATTACTGTTGGAACACTTCTATCCATCAAAAACTCTTATAGTGGCAGCAGACGCTTGTTCTACAGGTATAGGTGGCGTACTTCTCCAACGAGATCAAGATGGCCACGAACGAGCTGTTTATCATAAGACTCAAAGTCTCACGGATGCACAACGCAACAATTGGAAAAAGAGGCATTAGCTTTGGTTACTGCAGTTGAATGTTTTCATAAATTTGTCTGGGGAAGAAAATTCATACTGCAAACCGATCATAAGCCTCTAGTCGCTTTATTACAAACCGACAAAACCAAAGGTCTTAAATCTACAACAACAGCACGTCTTAAACGCAGGGCTATAAGACTTCTTGGATATGATTTTCAAATCGAATATGTCCGAACACAAGATTTTGGTCAGGCAGATGTTTTATCTCGTTTGATAGCACAATTCCGACAAGACAATCTTGAAGATTTGCAAGTAGCAAGCATCAAAACTGTGGAATTCGCAATTGAATCTATTAGAAATAATTCTATTAATAAATTCGGATCCGAAATGCGTCAAGAACTGACGACATTTTCTAGGGAAGATGAAGATATCATGAATGTTATTCAAGCGATCAAGAACAATTGGTCATCGTCTTCTGATTCTGATATAGTCGAACACTATAAAAAACGTCGAGATAATCTCTCCGTCGTGGATGAAACATTATTACTTGGTGAAAGAGTGGTAATTCCAAAGAATGGTATAAGAAGAATGAAACAACTTGCTCGAGAATATGTTTACTGGCCAAAAATGTCCAATGACATAGAGCAACTAATTCGACAATGTAATTCATGCGCATTAACTCGAAAATTACCTGTTAAAATACCTATCAGACCTTGGCCTATTCCCAGCAGCCCCTTGGAACGTATGCACATTGATTACGCTGGACCTATAGATGGACAGTATTTATTAATATTCGTAGATGCTTATTCAAAGTTCATCGACGTTGGTGTAACTCAGACGATATCTGCAAAACGTACCGTTGACTTATGTCGTGAAATGTTTTCAAGATACGGCCCACCAGAAGTTCTCGTTAGTGATCAAGGCACTCAATTTACTGCTGATATATTTTCCAAGTTTTGCAAAGAAATGCATGTGACTCATTTATTGTCTGCAGTAAATCATCCTTAGTCAAACGGGCAAGTTGAATTGGTGAATTGGTGGATTCCGTTAAAAGAGCTATCTGGAAGAACCTGAATGACTGGACGAAAGAACTACAAGATTTTCTATACACTTATAGATCCACACCCTGTATTTCAGCCCCCCATGAAAAATCTCCGGCAGAATTATTTTTAGGTCGACGGATAAACACCTTTCTCTAAATTGCTGCCCAAACAATCAAATCAATATTCATCTGAAAAAGTTTAGAAAAACAAATAAAAATGGAAGCTGAATTTGCTAACCACCATGAAACCCGGCAACGTGAACTACAAATTGGTGACAATGTTGTAGTCGCTTTAGCGAAAGATAAACGCGTTCAAGGTAAAGTAACAAAAATGCTATCTAAATCTCGTTACTTAGTTTGCCTTGACAATGGAAAAGTTATTGAACGCCATATAAACCATATTTGGAAAGGAGGAAGGACCCCGTCGAAAATATCTTCAAACTTAGATGATGATTGGGTATTTTATGATACGACTGATAGACTCCTCAATCACAATCCTTCAGTCTCGAATGAACGTTGTATTGAAAACTGCTCTAGTCTTGATAATCTCAATGAAAATATGTCGATCCCTGTTCATCTGGAAAATCAAGACAACGAAAATACTACAGAAGACATCGCAGAAACAGTACAAAATGACAGCTCCCATATTACTCCCTTAAGATCTTTACGACCCAGAGTTCCACCTCAAAAATTAGTTATTAAGCCTTATGCAAAATCTTATAATTAAATATTAACTTTTCAAAGGGGGAGGTGTTGGGGCATGTCATGGCAACGATATATAAATAAGATAAGTTGTCAATGTATCATTAAAAAGTATTCCATGTTTTATAATGTTCCTGAAATAAAACACATATTAAACGAGGTTTGGTTGAATCTCTTTCCTGGGTCAGAACCCTAACAACTTTTATCCACTATCACATTATAATTGGACTTTTATCGACACTTATGAAGCATTTAAAGTGATCTATTATCCACTAGTGGAATAAACTTACTTTATTCCACTAGTGGATAATAATAAACAACGTACCATTGCAACCAGTAGGTATGACAAAGCCTGTCACGTTTCATTTTACGAATACAAATATTTTTTAAATTTCGCTCATTCTGATTGCATAAATGTGGTGATTGTGGATAAAACGTTGTATTGCATGCATGTTTTAGATGCACTTATACAATAAATAACTATTATTAACCGTCGCGTGACGCTACGTTGCATTAAAAGCGAATTTTCGACAGATCTCCTGCTATTAGTTGTAGCTGAGGCGGATTGATCTGATTTATCAATTAAATAAATAAATAAGTGTATGCTCAGGTACAACAAACTTGAATCGGTTTAGTTATAGAGTTTTAGCATTTGTTTATTGCAGCTGTACTTGTGTCACTACATACCTTCAGCGTACAAGTGAGTTTAAATTAAAATCTCCTGTGATTGTTGCAGACGATCAACTGCAAAGCCGAGACAATTTAGGAACACTGTCGAGGCTATTGCCAATCAACTGGGTATTTTGTTCACCCTGGCGCCCATATTAACATCTGTACTCTTCACTGTTGGAGTCGAGGAGAAATACTTATTACCGATCTAATTAAGTAAGACAGGAGTAACTCACACTAGAGTTTTGTGGCCGCACGTAAGTGTGGTTCTCTTGATTGCACTGAGACAGAGGTTTCATGTCGTTGCCTTGCAGATGTGATGTTTTTTGTTGTGGAGAGTCCAATGTAAGCTGGTACTGGTGGTCGTGACATCGCAGGTATTTTCTTGAAATTAATATAAAAGTGAACTTCTCGGGATCTGTCAGACTCTTCAGGCTGGGGATGATTTAAAACTTCAGATTTGGACGAGTGTCCAGTTCTGATTTGATCAATATGGCGTTTATACTGTCGCGCACAGTTTTACCAAACGAACCGAAACCCAAAACCAGAACAAAGTAATATAAAATACGAAGCAAAAATAGCAGTAAACGCAAACTAGTCCCACGGTCGAGTGTTTACGTCAGGTTACCAGAGAGCGAATAAAAAAAGAGGTGTTGAAATGGATAAAAACGAACCTACCTGGATCGGGGTGGTAATGAAACGTGGAGCGACCGTTGAACCCAACAGATCCACCAAAAAAAAGGCGTCGGAAAATAAGGTCGTAGAACCTTTCAAAATTCCTCGGCGTCTTAAATAAATCCAACAAAATCCCACCTGGGTGCGGTATCACCGAAATTTTCAAACCAAAAACCGCAGAAATACTCAAGGGATCAACGGAAAATCACACACATTAAACAAAAATGTCGCTCAGCTCAGTGCCACGCTACGAATCGTGCAAAAATCTTAATGCGCCGGACCACGATCAGAATCCACGCGCTTCCGGCATGAAACTCAGCACGGAAACAACTGCACGGCGCGAAATTCAAATCCACTGATCTGGCCAACAGATAGCACACAACGACAGAGACCGTTTAGATGATAGGTCAAATGCGCAGGACGGCGAAATAACTGCTGTAATTACTTCTATTACTAATTATTTTTGTAAGAATAGAGAGTCATTTGGAAATTCTTATAAAGTTAAGCAAAATGTTATAATATTTTATCAAAGGAATGAGAAAAGGTAAAAACTTGAAGAACAAAAATTAGAAATGTATTGAAAATATGCAATTTTGTAACACAGTTTATTAAGTGATTTTAATTAGAGATCAAGTAACGAACCCACGTCGATGGTTGTTTACATACATATAAAATACAGTTTATTTGTCAGCGTGTTCTTTTGCAGTAATCTCTTGCGCGGTTCTTGTAAGCGGTGATGCACGAAAAGGCGCAGAAGAAGGTAGACGGAACTTGATTTAAAATGCAGACACAGTAGGTGCATAATTGGTTACGAATGATATAATCTACAACAGATAGACTAATCTAATAAGTGCCCCCCGCTAAATGATAGATTGTATCTGCCTCGGAAACAATTTTATTTTTACTATATTTGGTGAAGGCGAGACAGATATAAAATATCGACCGAAAACTAATTACTTTTCGCCGCCTTTTTGTTCCCTTTCGTGTTTATCTGTGTAACTCTACCGTTCGGGACTGGACGGATTTATAATGCCGATGAGATTTGCATATATCATAGTAAGTAACCTTGACTGCGTTAAAACAACCGATCATAGGGGGGTCATATAATGTACAAGACTTGACAATTTTAAAACAACCAAAGTCGGCCGTAAATAACGGGTGAAGATGGAGCGCGTGGGCATAACATAGGAACATCGCGGTTCTAAATCATGGCACTCTTGATGGTAATAAAACATTGCCACACACACACACGTGTGTGCGGCGAGGAATCGTCACGTGCTATTATTGTGATAGAAAATGACTTGGTTGAACAATGAGCGTTCTTAATGCATTTGCACCTCAAAAAATTTAAATACTGGCCAAGAAATTAACTATTAAACATATTGTCACGATAAGATACTCTCAAGCCTTTACCATATCAAGATACGAAAAGATTGTTACACAGAAGTAATAATTTCGGCGCTTACACCATGTCAAGAACGGAAGGGATGTACTCCGCCTTGTTACGTTATGGAAAAGGTTAGTTCAACGCAGTTATGTTATAAAGGGGTCGCCACCACGTTACGTTTTCCCTTATATCGAGCACTCGCTTGCAGGGCAGGATATTGGCGAACGAAACGTAATAATTAATTTAAATTTTACATTACCTCGCCTCTTTGCACCACACTCGACCAAACGCCGCCCCCAGGGACCGATTCAGAAGTCACAAATAAAATTCACCAAATAGGGTAAGTGTGTTAACAGTGGCTCAGGTGTACACAGTAAATATCAATTATTTTTCCCAGATGTAATCGTTCTATGTATTAATCATTTCTACAACAGATGGCGTGCAAGCAACGAGATACTATGATGTACAGTTCGCGTTAGTGTCTTCGGTAAGTCACATGTAAGACAAGAATGTTTCATTTTGTGGTGCTAGTTTTTTTTCCTGACGTGAGTATTTTTTCATTCTATCCCATTACACTTCTCAGATATGATGTTCAGTGTAGTATTAGTTTGTTTCTCGGTTAAATGTCTCCATTTTAATTCAAAAATGAATGCTTTAAGTATGTGCGTTTTCTTAGAAAGTTGGTTTGAAAACAAAATGGCGACTAGGTACACAGTTGATCAACTTATTAGGGTACACGGTGATTCACGATCCACTGTGTACTTGATAGGTACACAATGGATCGTAAGTCAAATATTAAATTTGGTTCTATATTTTGCCAACAGAATGCCACGAAAAACAAAGCTTGTGAGAGTAATAGGAGGCCATACTGAAGATGCTATGAAGAAGGCATTGCAATTGATAAGTGAAGGCAGTAGCATTAGAAATGCTGCAAAAGAGGTTGGCATTGCTTTTTCCACCGTAAGACGTTATTATTCGAAACTTAAGACGTTTGATAATCCTGAGAACATTACGACATAAACAAAGTTTTTACCACTCCATAAGAAGAAGCATTACAAAAGTATTTTGAAGATTGCTCTTTAATGTTTTACGGTCTAACGACAAATGATTGTCGCAAAGTGGCGTACGATATGGCGACACCCCCAAGAAAAATGAAATTGAAATGGAAAGAACAGCTGCCAAAAGAAAGAAGGAACATAAGAAAAAAAAGAAAGTAA
Organism: Dorcus parallelipipedus; assembly: GCA_958336345.1. Classification (NCBI taxonomy): domain Eukaryota; kingdom Metazoa; phylum Arthropoda; class Insecta; order Coleoptera; family Lucanidae; genus Dorcus; species Dorcus parallelipipedus. Next base: position 43,343,744 of record OY284478.1, read on the forward strand.
AGACACGAATTTTCAGAAGTGATTCGGAAGATGAAGAGGACATGACAACAGACCTGGTTCTTCAAGATACTGATGACGACGACGATTGGTATGAAGAAGAAGATGCCGAGAATGCTCTATTTCTAACTGAAAAAGATCTTGAGAAGCCATTGCCTCGAATTCCAAAAAAGGGGGATTATGTAGTAGTAAGATTTTTGACAATAAAACAAAGGATTTTCTACGTTGGAGAAGTTTTAAAGACAAGAAATGATTCGTTCGAATATTTTATCAGTTTTCTAAGGTTAAGAAACAAATCACGCGAGCAATTAGACTTATCATATATCCAAGAAGATGATGTTAAATTTATTTTGCCAAAGCCTACTACTGTTGCCGGGACCACTTCACGACAGCAGTCTTATTAATATTTTGCCATAAAATTATCCATGTTAAACATACGTTAAGTTTTATTTTGCTTCCATATTGTCTTTCTAAGGTTTATTTGTTGTTCTTCAGAGAATGTTTATCTGATTTAAATAGGTGTAAACGTAATATGTATCTACCTATTATTTACTTATCGTTCCTTTAAGTTAAGAGGATAAAGTGTTTGAGTATTGTTTGTTAAATTAATCTTGTTTTCGCTAAAAAAATAATTTGTTTATTTTTTACTTTTAGTTAAAGTTTTAATGAAAGATTATTATTTGATTAAAAACTGTACGTGCTACATAAATTGAGTGCTTTCTTTTCTATAATTCTTACACAGTAACTCGATATCCATTTTTTTCTTTTTAATTAAATCCTCAAGCATGGTGTCTCTGGCAAAAAGAAAACATTGGGAATATCGTAGTACGATATCTGAGCAAAGTGCTTGCAAATTTGGAGAGATGTAGATGACTTTGTTATGAATGTACAAGTGAAAAAAAAATGAGTGAGCCACTGTTAACACACTTACCCTACATTAAACTAATTATATTAATGAATACTCTGGAAACTGCTTGTCGGCTGTTTCCAACTATATAACTCATTGATTGACCACTAATCAACTACTCTCAATTTGATTTACAAATTTCCCTCTTTATACCACCCTTGCCGGATGCCACAAAGTGCGTTTCCAAAGGTTCGAGTCCAAAGATCGATGTTCCAAAATTGCCAGCGTCACATTTAATGAGCGAGCACTTTAATTGTTTTGAAAGAAGTACGAACTGTTGTGTAGCATTCTTAAGTAAGTTCAAACAACTTGGTTTTCATTTGTCAGCATGGAATTCCCTCTATTAAAACGTTAATTTTTCATAAGTTCCACTGAGCGAAAAAGAATTTGACCTGCAAGCTAAGCAGACGTCGGTAATTCATGCTAGACAACTTCCGCAGCGATTAAGCCTGTGTATTTGTGAAATGCTAACTAAAATATTTTGTCAATTAAACCTAAAAGTACGCGCGTTAAATTTTGTGTAACTCCAAATGTAAAAACGAATTTAGATAATAATTTTACAAACGTCACAATATTTTCTTTTGAACTCGGTATATTACGAAATGCAAACTGTTTGTTTGGAATCCTTTTTTACCACTGAACATTAGCCACAATCATCTGGATAATGGCCAATGTGCGAGTGAGGTACTTACAATACTTATCAATCTGCTCTTCCCTCTTTTCCTTTTACTTTTAATAATTCTAATTTTCACAAACTATGTAGGTACTACGTGCGCATTTAAATAACATAAGATTGGAATCTGAGCACGAATAATAAATTCTAAAGTGTGTTTGCATTTCTGTTTGCCTAATCATTTCCTACTACTACGCTGATTTTGCTAATCCCAAGAGCACACTCCCCCGGAGTGATTTGAGATAAGTCGAGTTTTAATTTGAATTTCTGCCTTTCCTATCGACATCTGGCCATAAGGAAATCGTTCCCGGCCGTGTTTATTTCGTAATAAGAACATTCAAGTCACTCTATACATAAAATAGTCACCTAAAACTGTTAAAGTCTTCACACACCTCGACCACAACCTTCTAATAAAGTCTCGATTCCGTTCTCATCGTCCGCTACCCACACACACATGCACATGGACAAACCCAGCACGTGTCCGATATGCGCTCGTCGCGTCATCTCTTTCCCCCTCATTAGTGACGTCGGTTTCCGATCAAACTCCTGATGGTTTCAGACGTCCCCGGCCGGCGTAAAATATCGCCGGATGAGGACGGAGTTATCGTAGAAGAAAAACTTCGGACACGTTCTCGCTCTGATATCTATTGGTTCTCTTACGTGCGCTGACGTAACGATTTGTAACTACTTTGTTCGTTCGTAAGTCAAGGCGGCTGCGTAATATTCGTAGCATGGAAAAGAAATTCCTTATTCGTCCGTTTTCTTCCAAGTTTGGAATTAATTGCCGCCATAAAAAACCGAAACTACCGCCCCCTGGTGAACGAGGATTACTTTTAGAAAACTCTACCCATATACATTTTGTAAGCGCTCTTAAGTATGCCGGTTCAAATAAGCTGGAAATTATTTCAAAATATTTTAGTATCATGTGCTTTTGTAGTGCGTGCGAAATATGCAAAGACGCAGATCACACTTAAAAAAATGGTGTGGTATTCAAGGAAAGTTTGAAGAGTTGTTTATGTCTCTGTTCTTGTGAACAAGAGGACCTTGTATGTAGAAAAACAGTTATTTTTAATGAAGATACGCGCTTACTTCTTTAACATATACACGCTGTCCCACACGGCTGCAGTGGATAGGTAACCATATACACCGTGTCCACAGAATATGGAATATGTTATATACTGCAAAAAATACGCGTTACATTAAAAAACCCTGAAACAGGTAAATTTTTGATTTTTCTTGCGGATCCTATGTCATGATTAAAATTTTAATTTCGCTTGTCATTTGTCATTAGTGACGTCATTGACAATTTTTTTAAATGGCATGACTAGGTTTCATTTATTTCAAAGAAAGTACACTACTTTACTCTTTACAATGGTATCCTACTTTTGAAGTTTTTCACAAAAGTATTCTAGTTATCCATGCTAAGGCACTACTGAACCTTCTTATTTATCAAAACATTTGCATTCTTCTAAATGTCAGAGTGGTACTTGAACTTAAAGTTACGCTTGTGATTTGGAAGATTTAAAGAAGCACGAAAGTAATAAACCTTATGGCGCATTTATCTGAAAAGCATCGAATTGAAATATTGATGATGTTGGGATATGGAGACAGAAGAAGACGACAGGAAGAAGTTTGCAATTTATTTAATAACGTATACCCCGAGCATCATATTTCCCAGTCTACTGTTAGTAAAATCTTGCAAAAGTTTGAAATGACCGGTACTGTCAAAGACTTGCCGAAAACAGTAAGAAATTTACCTGAAAATAATGAAAATCGTGAAAACGTTATGTTAGCTGTAGTAGAGAATCCTCGTATTTCTATTCGACAAATTGCTCGAAATCATAACTTAAAGAAGTCAACTGTACATAAAGTCATAAAAAAAGAAAAGTGGCATGCATATCGACCCTGCGTTGTTCAAGAATTATTTGAAGATGACTTTGAACGACGAATTGAATTTTGTGAAAACATCGACTTGAAGCAGATAGAAATTTTCACAAAAATATTATTTTCACAGATGAAGCAACGTTTTATTTGAATGAAAAATTAAACAAACAAAACACACGTTACTGGGCTTCACAAAATCCTCGCTGGTATGTAGAAGGACATATTCAATACCAGCAAAAAATCAATGTTTGGGCAGGAATTATTGGAAATCGAATCTTGAGACCTTTCTTTTTTGAGAACAATCTAACTGCAGAAACTTATTTAGACTTTTTGAGATATGAATTAGTTCCTGCTTTAGCTATTTTATATCCAAACGAAGCAGATCCGGATATACCTCATAACAGAATTTGGTTGCAGCAGGACGGGGCTCCTCCTCATTTCGGTATTAACGTCCGTCATTTTCTGAATGTTACCTTTGCCAATCGATGGATAGGGAGAGGAGGTGCAATAGAATGGCCAGCTCGTTCACCTGATTTAAACCCGTTAGACTTTTTCCTTTGGAGCTATCTTAAAGACAGAGTATACATAAATAAACCAGAAAACATTGAAATCTTAAAAGATAGCATAAGAACAGAGATGAGAGCTATCACACCAGAAATGACTGATAATGTCATTAATGGATTTGAAAATCGAGTTTATCATTGTCTAACAGTAAATGGAATACAATTCGAACATCTTTTGTAGTTTATGAGCGGCAGTTGGATTTTTTCTGTTGATTGTGACCCTCGTTTGAAGATTTCATTTATTATTCGAAGAATCATTTAAATTTGTTACATTGTTTACTGTTTACTGTTTTCTCAAAATTGATGAAGGATAAAATAATAGTTTTATATCATCGAAAAATCTCTGTCAAATGAGTATATGGGGGTACCTTATCAGTTAAAAATATTTACTTGTTACTCGTTGTGCTTTTGTCTGTGAAAAAGATAACGATTGGCTACTGTTTCATGATAGAAAACTAAATGTCAAACAACTTTTATTTGAAACATTTTTTGATTAATGCATATTTATTAAAGTAGATATCTACTACATTCCATGCTTTTGGGACAAGGTGTAAAAATTTCTATTTCACCTGAAAAAAGAATGTAAACTTCAAAAGTAGGATACCATTGTAAAGAGTAAAGTAGTGTGCTTTCTTTGAAATAAATGAAACCTAGTCATGCCATTTAAAAAAAATGTCAATGACGTCACTAATGACAAATGACAAGCGAAATTAAAATTTTAATCATATCATAGGATCCGCAAGAAAAATCAAAAATTTACCTATTTCAGGGTTTTTTGATGTAACGCGTATTTTTTGCAGTATATAACATATTCCATATTCTGTGGACACGGTGTATAAAAACTTTTCTCTTCTAACAAAATTACGAAAACAGCATCGTTTGGGAGTCCCTGACCTGCACAACCCGACTCCTATTGTGCCGCAAGGCGAAAGCTTCGGTGAATCACGGAGGTTAATTCATTCATTTGTGACATTGTGTTGATGCAGAAGCACTTCTCGCAGCCTATTTAGGAGTGTAGAACACGCGGATATGTTTCTAAGGCATAATAATAATAATGCAGGGCACAGTACACGTGAAACCGGTGTGCCACTGTATTTTGAGAGAAAATTTGTTACATCCTTCTCACGTGCAACGTGTACAACACTTGATAGAAGACAACAACAAGAACTGGCAGCAGCAAACTTTAGTGCAAGCAAATTTTCGTCACCGTATGGATGCCAACAGAGGACATTTCGAACACTTGTTGCAAACATCGCGGTAAATAATGACATAACAATCGAAGTCTAAAGACCCGAGCAATACGTGTCATTATGTTGAGCAGGTCAGTTTTATTATCGTTTTCAACACATCTGCGTGCCAATGACGCATAGAATTTATAAACAAATAGGACCGTATTCGGTTCGTAATTTCCCCGAAAATTTTCACAAACAAATTTACAGAAGATTACAGAATTACATTCGCGGACTCTATATGTATTATTGTGTTAGCCCTTGCATTAGGGTCCCTTATTTATGGGACTCTCCGTATAATGTTAAAGCCTCGCTTGCATTTGCGTTTACTTCTTGTTCTTCTTTTTCCCATCATTGGTTTTTTAATTATTTGTTTTTAGTATTACTATCAATGAAAATTTCTTCTGTGTCTCCTGCCATTCCCTTTCCTGTCTGTTCCATTTTTCCACCAACTTCCAACTTTCTTCTGGACATTCCTACATTTTTCTTCTATCTACCTTTGCCACTGCAAAATAGTGATCCGATTCTAAAAGTCAACAGTTCCTCTTTTACTTCGTGTGTCCATTAACATCTTGCTCTATGTTTAGCTTATAGAAATATGGTCTATTTAATTGTCACTTTCTTATTTGGTACTACGACAGTTCTCGTTCTTCTTATTTTAAGATGAAACAATCTGCATAACGCTATTAACGTTAGTTTTTCCTTTGCCATTTTCCCCCCATTATTCTCTCAAATCCACTGCTGTCAGAACCAAACTTTGAGATCTCCCATTACTATGAAAATATCTTTTTTTAATTGGTTCATTACTTAGAAATTTGTTGCAATATGTGATCTCGTTTGTGTACGGCGAGATAGCAGTGGAGTTCTCGAGCTACTCTTCTGCTGAAGGAGCCCAAAAAGGGGCGAAACAGCTGTTCAAAGAATGCTTGAGGATTCCATTGCAATCAAAATCGACTTTCAACAAATGCCTAATTTTAGAATTTGTTTATCTGCTTCATTTATTCATAATATTTTTATTCTATACGTTTCCACTTGCCTTCTTCTTGATTCCATGTTGCTCTTTTCGCCATTTTCTTTTTCCTTTTTTTCCTGTCATTTTTGGTAACTTTAAATTTACTTTTGTTTTTTTTGCCACGCCTATTCTTCCATGTTCCTCGTTGTTATATTCCTCTGTTTTCTTTTTGTCTCTGTTACTTTCAGTTTCACTTCTGTTTTATTCCGTTTCCATTTTACACCTTCATACATTTTACCGCATCCAATTTTCACTGTTAGTTAACACTGTTAGTCTTCGCGCCCAAATTACCGTACTTTAGAGCCGTTGCTCTCGTTTGACGATCTTTGACGTCCATTTTATGGCAGATCACGAGTACGCATCGCAGACGTCGGTCGAATATTTTTGTGCTCCTTGTGTGTTGCCTGGTACTTTAGGCTGTCCCGCGATAAGGGGTTTTATTAACCCCTGTGAGAAGTTTCTAGAAGATTTAGTTTCCGACGCTTTTTTTAAAGCGGATAACAACACGTTACTCGAGGATCGACGCGCCACGCTTCTTAAGTTAGCCCATTTCATCAGTGGGGTAAGTCTTATTCGAATTAGCTTCCTTCTCGTTATCGACTTTCTCTTATACTTCGTAAAGTGCGTTAAAAAAAGCCGTTATCAAGTAGGCTTATGTCAAATGCAAATTTTACGTCGTAACCATACAATTATTATAAACATAACCTAACTTTTTATATCCATTTTTCTTTATCTGTGGTGGTTGCCCAACGGGGTCCTAAGTCAAAGATTTGTGGGGACCTCAGGAGCGGCAGTGTATTTGAGTGTGTGTTCCATGGCTTTGTTACTTCCAACTTCGTCGTCGTTTAAGGGGAAGCAGTGTCGGATTTTATCCCCAACACTGAAGGGTGCCTGAAGTCGATACCGACCACCCTCGAGAAAAATCCCGAGTGCGGTTCGAACCGACGCGACGACCATGCGATTACAAGGCCAGCCCCTTACCACTTGGACCGTTCAGGCGTTAATTATTGTAGGTTGCAACGTACTGCTGTGATATGTAGGATAGGGCCTTTAAAAAAATAGTACACAACAAAATATGAAACGTTGAAAAATAGTATAAAAACGGGAGTCAATATTGTTGAAAGCAAAGACAATTTTATTAATTATTTCATTAGTAACAAGGTCAAAAAAAGTGAAAGTCTCATAAAGTGAAAAGTTAACATAAAAAGAACGGTAATATAATAAAAAAAGAACAGTAGCAATGACATAGACATGGAGATTGTGGTTGCTGAAGATGATCTTCGGTGGGCGGATGAGGTCTTGTTGCAAGCAGCGTGGTTGAAATTTTGTGAAACCATGCAAAGACATTACAAGAAATCAGCAGCACCTCTGACGGCAAGATATTGGCCAGTCCAGAAGTAGGAGACGGGCAGGAAGCAACGTCCTTACGGGCGCGTCGTAATTAAAACATTTTCAAACGTTCTACAACGTATTTGAATATTTGGAAAAATATTAACAATATGAATAAAACCTTTTCTATTGCAATTCTACATCATTAATAAACATAGAGAATGAAAAAATATTTAAATAATAAAATCGTGTCTCTGTGTTACATGGTTATTATTACAAACTAACTACCTAGAGAATGTTTTTAACGAATCACAACTAATTAAAGGTCAAAAGGGATTAGCTATAATTAACATTCATAAAAAAATGTAATCTACACGGGGTGAATTACAAACCGATATGATTCAATTAAATAATCTTAAAGATGTCATCCGATTACGGATTTTATTGAACGCACCTTATTTCTTCCGTTAGCAAGTTTTGAGGATTAGGATCACCCTCTTGAGTTTGGTTCCTCCCGGACGAGTTGTGCTATTGGTGCTTTCGCATCTCGAGATCTTATCTACTTTGACATCGTGTTCGCAGAGAAGGACCCTTGCTGGACCCCGCATGGAATACGCTCCGAGGGCTGCACCCCTTCCAAGGTACTTTTCTGTGCCTCCCATTACGTAGTTGCCTGACGTAGGCTCCTGGTTCCTCCCGAACTCGAATTTTAAATCTATTATTAAGGTAAAGTTGTTTGCGAATTAACGTTACCCTCCTGACCATAAAGTGTTGTATTTTTTATGTAAACCAAACAGGATATCCTAGCCACGTTTAATATCGCGTTATTATACTTAAGTTATTTGACCTTACTTTTCACTATTTGAGCGGACTGTCGCGGCTACTGCCGATACTGTTTTGTTCGATAAATTTCTTTCTGTGACGTCAGTTTCTAATTTATTTATCGATTTCTTTTTCTGGTGTGTGTTATTAAACGATCCATACAACCGCTTACCTTGTTTCATGGTGACTGTCAATTTTGTCACTATACAGAGTGATCGTCAATCTTTTGTTATGTGGGTATTTCCAATACCGTGTGTAGGCCTAGCGGTACCACGAGTTCCACTAGAGTGCTTGGACAACTTTACGTTAGGTGGCGCCCTCTTTACACTAGGTGACGCCCTCTTTACAAACAGATTTAAGCCACCGACTATCTATATGTAGCCCACCCCGTCTCCTCTGAGCTAGGCATAATTTCCAAGTACTTCTTCACTATCAAAGATTTTCCTCAGTATTCGCAACTTTAAAGGGAGTCAAATTATTACATCCTCTATTTTCATTCTATTGGTTGTCATATTTGTCTAAAAAATATTAATGGATACGCTTGGAATAAGTAGTATAATTTATTTGAAAGTCTCTGTGTTTAGGTATAATCAGAACGAAATTAATTAAAAGCGTGAAACTTCATGAAAGCATCTGTCAAAGAACGTACGGTCGCGATAAGTGGTGTACTTTTTTCCTCGGCATTCCTCCCGGACCAAGATAACAGGATGGACCGAGCGAGGGTACGAAGTCGAGACGTTTTCGTGGATTTCGGTCGTTCGAGCAACGAGACAAAGACACAGGTATAGCTGTGACAGTATTTCGCTCCGACAGGCGACACGAGGCAGTTAAGTTGTTAAGGGTCAACATACAACACCGGGTTATTTTTATATCTCCTCGCGTGTGGTCGAGAAGTGGTGACGTTTATCGTTCCGCCCCACCACTAACGACAAGTATACCACACATACTGACACAAAAAGTAACCACGTTAATTTAAATATACTGGACGTGCACTTTGATTTAGACCGGCAGAAGAGCGATTTTATTGATCCGTAAAATAAATCTGGCTGGATAAGAACGTACGCAGGCTCCGGTGCGTTTTATGCCCCGTCGTTACCTCAAGGAACATTTCGCGATCTCAGACAAATATAGAACGATACTGAGCGAGCTTCGACTCTTTGAACCGATCGTTAAAGTCCTCGTATCAAGCGGGATAAATTAATTACGCCGACCGTAATAATTTAAATGTACAATTACACGTTTTATGCAAACGTTACAGCTATTTGCACTTATATGCCGATTACATTTATGGTCGCAATTTGTTTTAATTTCTCGTTGAATTTGCGATTACGTTTGGGTTTGTATCTTCATTGATCGTTGATACTTTTCAACAACTTTAAGTTAATTTAGCTATGAACTCCTATTGATGATACTCTTCGGCAGTCTCCCCTCTGCTAATATCCACCTTATTTTGTTCATTTTATTTGTGTTATGTTTTTATACTTTTTGCATTGGGCTCTTCATCACTGAAAACATTATATTATGTCATATTAATTCAGAAGAATATTAAACGACAATCTAGCATAAAATTCAAAAAGTTTTCCTTTGCTGTAATTAAAATCCGCGCCCACTTCTTTTGTGCTTCCTTGACAGGACTCAAGGCATGTTTCCGATTAAAATCAAAGACGACAAGAAAAAATGCCATTACAATTTGTAAATAATTCCTCTTACGCCTATAAAATGAAGAGGCACGACAGCGCTCTCCCGAATATTCGAAATATTTCATTAGAAGAAGATTGTAGGCCGAAATAACGAGAGATCGCAGCATGTGGCGACCACGGCCCTCTTTAATTCGGCGTGTAAACTATAGACACCTATTGTGCCATCTTTTATTAATGATTCTGTAACAGCTTGTGTTTGGCTGCCACACCGTGTAATATACGTCGTCGGTTTTTTATTTTTAGAATTTTATTTCATTTCTGTTGTTTCGTGTGGTCATAAACTCCAACTATTTCGTAATGTCGCGCTGGTAATACCACAACTCGTCGGTCGTTAAGGTCAGACGGTAATTTCCCTGAAATTAACTACTTGTTCTCTTTAAGCCGAACAAGTAGTGTAATAAGTAATAATAAGTAAACACAATCAATCATAGTCAAGAATCTGTGCGAACCGGGTCAGCCGCGGCACCGGGTTCACAGAAACGGAGAGACCTCTGGTGGCGGAGCAAATATCCGAACAGAGGTCAGGCTCACTCAATCATACTTACCGATATTGCTTAAAAATAACACGCCATACATTAACTTCATCATCCCGGGAACGAAAACTCGCCGCAATTTATAAACAGTTTCGCGCTACCTACACTTACACACGTACAATAAGTAAAATCAGTACCTTTCGTTTTGTTTCGGCTCGGACTCCATCCATTACACGGTCGAAAATACTCTCACTGAAACTCGATAATGACGAACTTCAAGGCATTTCAAAAATATCGTTCGTAATTACCATTATTCATTGTGACTTAAAACTTCGAAGCAAAACAATATTTCATATTAGGGTATTTAAAGCTTTTATGGACAGGGTGTTTCCTAAGATGCGTCAAAGCATGTAAGAAAGTATGTATGTCGTAAGTAGATATGTCGTCAAAATGGCTTTACTTTAGATGCACGAGATTAAAGCTAAAAGAAAAGCAAATCTGATATATATCGGGTGACCGACAATTGTTCTGCTAGAGTATTACAAACATTCTATGTACTTTAGTTTTCTAAAATTAATTAATCAAAAATTGTACCCAAAACGACGATACGTCGCTGGTTAAGATAGAGCAGCAGATGAACGAGATAAGTGCAGCCGTAAAAGCGTTTCAAACTTTTATTATTGTTGGGGGGTCGAACGTGAACTTGACCTTTAAACAGCTGAAGTACGAGCTCCGAAATTATTGACAAACGCATGCTGAAATAAATTATTCAGAACAAACTGTATAAAATAAGAATAACAACCTCGAACACATGCTTTGACAGGTAAACAAAGCAAGCACTACGACACCAAAAAAATACCGTCACGATAAGATACACTCAAGCCTTTACCATATCAAGATACGAGAAGATTGTTATACAAAAGTTATAATTTCGGCGCTTACACCATGTCAAAAACGGAAGGGATGTACTCCGCCTTGTTACGTTATGGAAAATGTTGGTTCCCAAAAAGAAATAAATTGTCCTTTTTTAGGTACGCCTCCATCATCACATGACGTTGTAAGGGAAATATCAACGTAGTTATGTTATGAGGGGGTCGTCACCGCGTTACGTTTTCTCTTATATCGAGCACTCGCTTGCAGGGCAGGATATTGGCGAACGAACATAATAATTAATTTAAATTTTACCTAACCTCGCCTCTTTGCATCACACTCGATCAAACGCCGCCCCCAAGGACCGATTCAGAAGTCACAAATACACTTCACCAAATACATTGAACTAATTATATTAATGAATACTCTGGAAACTGCCTGTCGACTGTTTCCGACTATACAACTCATCGATTAACAACTAATCAACTACTGCCCATTTGATTTACTAATTTCCCTTGATAACCACCCGTGCCGGATGCCACAAAGTGGGTACGTTTCCAAGGGTTCGGGTCCAATTATCGATGTTCCAAAATTGTCAGCGTCACATTTAATGAGCGACCACTTTAATTGTTTTGAATGAAATACGAACCGTTGCGTAGCATTCTTAAGTAGGTTCAAACAACTTGGTTTTCATTTGTCAGCATGGAATTCCCTCTATGAAAACATTAATTTTGCATAAGTCGACCGAAAAACAGTTTGACCTGCAAGCCAGGCAGACGTCGGTAATTCATGCTAGACAACTTCCGCGGCGATTAAGCCTGTGTCGATGACCGTACTTGTGAAATGCTAACTTAACAATTTTGTCAATTAAACCTAAAAATACGCGCGTTAAATTTTGTGTGACTCCAAAAGTAAAAACGAATTTAGATAATAATTTTTCAAACGTGACAATACTTCATAAACCCTTGTATTGTAATTAAAGTAGACAGACAGATAGGTGTGATAAGTTTGGGACACTGACAGCTGAACCTCGAAACGAGAGAACACCAAACTAACCAAACACGTCATGGTGACAGAAGACAACAAAACAAACAGTTAATTGTCAGATAGATAAATACGGGCGAAGCATCACGTTGACATTTGCGTAACGAACAACGACGGCGATCGTCGCAAATGAACAAAATTTAGGCTGCCCCTTGACGACTTAAAGCGAATCCGCACTCGTTGATGATTGGCCCGCAAATAGAATCGCATCATGAAATTTGGTCGCTAAGACAGCCTCCGGAGTAAACCAGAAAGGACTGCCCTCTGATCATCGGTGATTCGATGACACCCTTAAATCAATGAAGCTGAGTTACTTCATCCCCCGCTACAAAAGCCGCTTTAGCTCTAGTCGATCCTGTGCACTCAAGTGTCGGGAACACTCATCCAAAGCCTCTCGTGCATTAATTTTCAGGAGCAATTGTCGGAAGCACTTCCAAAGCCTCCCGTGCATTACTTCTCAGGAGCAATACACATACTCTTTCGTGCAACTTATTATCGTGGGAAACTACTACACATCTATCGGCGTCTTCGAAGCAAGCGGTTGAGCAAGAAAAGAAGTGGAACTCAAGCAGAAACAAGATACCCTGAGATAGTTCAACTCCGTGTTCAACATCAGTTACCAGAGACTTTGCACAATTGGGAACAAAGGAATTTGACCTATGACTTAAACCTTCGGTAGTTTGATCCACAATATTCTATTCTTTTTTTAATAAAAGAAAAACGGAGATTTTATAGTCCAAGTTTTAATCTACACACCAGTTATATAAACCCAACTAGTTTCGGCTTTTCGCCATCTTCAGGGGATAATAATATAATATAATAATTAAAATATTTAAATTAACAATAAAAATTTTTAATAAGATTTTAACTTACCGAAAATCAGGAGTTATTGAAATAATATAACATAACCTTCAAAGATTAATACATATTAAAAATTCGATAAAAAACAATTAAAAACGATTAAAATTATTTTCGACTAGAAACAATTACCATCTGTACGGAGGTCTGAGGTCGACTGAAGCGTGTAAAATAAAGAAGGGAAATCATGAGTGGACTTTAGATTAAGCGATCTGAAATTGTTGTCTTGTATATTTTTATAAATTTCTAAATGTTCCAAAATATTTAAACGTGAACCATGTTCGCAAAGACGTAACGGTTTAAAACCTTTTTCTATTGTAAACGAGTGATTGTGAATTTTTAAGTGTTTGAAAAAAATTGAATTTTGATTTTTTAAATGTTCAGAAATTCTAGTTTTTTATTATTAAAACTACTAGAAAAAGGACTTAAGTTTTCCACGATAATACATAACAAACAAGTAATTATTGAACAATCCTTAGTTGACTTTGAAGTTATATTAAATTCTATAAATATAGAAACTAGAGATTTAATTAGAAGTGATGTGTCAAAAATAATAAAATCTGATAAAACATTTACACCTCCTAAAAATAATCATAATTGCAAATCAACAATCTTATCTATTAAATCGAAAATCAAAAATAATAATTTATTACTTAGTAAAGCAGATAAAGGAAATATTTTAGTTATCCAAAACCATACAGATTACATTAACAAAGTTGAAAATTTTTTGTCTGATAATAAAAATACTTTCACTTTATTAACAACTAACCCTCTAGAAAATTTCAAGAAAGACTTAAAAATCGCTATTAAAAATGAATCAAACAATTTAAATAAAAATCTTAAATTACCAATGAATTGTATTACACCAAGATTATATGGCTTACCAAAGGTCCATAAATTAGGACATCCTATTAGACCAGTTTTGTCATTTGTTAACTCTCCATGTTATTTTATTGCTAAGTTTTTAAATAATTTCTTAAAATCAAAATTAAATTTTGAACCGAAATATTCAGTTCAAAATTCTCATCAACTGACTTCAAAAATTAAAGATTTAGATTTACCTGAGAATTCATTATTTGCCTCTTTCGATGTCACCAATTTATTCACGAATGTCTCTGTTCCTTTAACTTTAACCTTGATTAAAAAATTATTAACAAACTCTGACTTGAGTGATACAATTACTGAAAGTGTCTTTAGAATGTTAAACATCTGCCTCGAACAAAACTTTTTCGTCTTTAATAATAAATTCTATAGACAAACTAAAGGTTTAGGAATGGGTAATCCCTTATCACCGTTATTAGCTGAGATATTTATGGACCATATAGAATCTTTAATTTTTGAATCTAATAACCATCTTATTAATAACATTTTTTATTGGCACCGCTATGTTGATGACATTTTAATTTGTTGGACGGGCACAAAAGATCAATTGCAAAATCTTCATAATTTTATTAACTCTATACACACTGATATCACATTTACTCTAGAAATTGAACAAAACAGTACCCTCAATTTTCTGGATTTAACAATTTCAAAAATCTCAAAAAAACATGTATTCAATATTTATAGAAAATCAACTCACACTTCACATGTAATACCATTTGATTCCAATCACCCTTTTCAACAAAAGGTTTCAGCTTTTAATTGCTACATACATAGATTATTCATGATTCCACTTTAATCTCAAGCTTTTAACAATGAAGTCAATATTTTAAAACACTTAGCTATTGAAAATGGTTTTAACATTCAGTTAATTTCAAATTTAATAATCAAAAAACAACAAAAACTTCTCAACAATTCAGCTTATGCTCTTCCTCCTGAAAAACCAAATATCAGATATGTAAAATTAAATTATTACGGCTCAATTTCATATAAATTAAGCTCAATAATCAAAAAACATGACAAAAATTTAAACGTTGCCTTTAAAACACCAATCAACCTTCAAAATTTAGTAGTACGTAATAAAGATGAAATTCCTGTTTTACATAGATCAGGGGTTTATAGATTAAAATGTGACAATTGCAACTCAACCTATATAGGCCAATGTGGTAGACAATTTAAAACTAGAATTTCTGAACATTTAAAAAATCAAAATTCAATTTTTTTCAAACACTTAAAAATTCACAATCACTCGTTTACAATAGAAAAAGGTTTTAAACCGTTACATCTTTGCGAACATGGTTCACGTTTAAATATTTTGGAACATTTAGAAATTTATAAAAATATACAAGACAACAATTTCAGATCGCTTAATCTAAAGTCCACTCATGATTTCCCTTCTTTATTTTACACGCTTCAGTCGACCTCAGACCTCCGTACAGATGGTAATTGTTTCTAGTCGAAAATAATTTTAATCGTTTTTAATTGTTTTTTATCGAATTTTTAATATGTATTAATCTTTGAAAGTTATGTTATATTATTTCAATAACTCCTGATTTTCGGTAAGTTAAAATCTTATTAAAAATTTTTATTGTTAATTTAAATATTTTAAGATTTATCCCCTGAAGATGGCGAAAAACCGAAACTAGTTGGGTTTATATAACTGGTGTGTAGATTAAAACTTGGACTATAAAATCTCCGTTTTTCTTTTATTAATTATTATCTACACTATAATTGATTTCCGTCAAGAAATTATTCTTTTTTTATTGAGGTCGGGAAATTTTCGCAAGACAGACCCGGGTAGTTCAACGCCGCCGCCGGGAGAGTGCTGGATTAATCTGGGAAAATGTCCCGGGTGCCTATCAGCTAAACCCCTTTGCTCACAGCCCATTTGACCGCTGCGGCACCACACAAGTATTACTTCACAGTGGGGGCTAGTCTTTCATTATGTCCGTGTGCTACCTGAAGGCCAGTAAATTGTGCGAGTGACTGACGTTTCTCCAGCACCGTTCGGCTAAATTCTTGGAAAAGGGAGGGTTCGACGAAACCCCAAAGCAAAAGGTGGGCAAGGTGAATAAAATAAAAATCACCAGCTGAGCAACACTTGTTTGTATTTAAAACGCTCAAAATTTGGTAAAAATAAATAGGCGTACAAATTACAAAGTTAAATATGACCCAGACGGGGTCCAGTGAAACGAACACGAAAGTAAATTCAATCAACTTTGTTATCAGGCGAACAATCAAATTAGAAACAAACCGATAAGCAGATCTGTCCCTTGTTTACACTACGTCTTAAAATAAATATCCAGAAAAAAAAATTATAATAATTCGAGTAACTCCGACCTTGTAACTAGAATCCGGCGTAATGACGGACAGTTGTCAACAGTGTTGGAGCGCCCTCCCACGGTGGTTAGCGCCGTAAGTCGGTGAAGCGATTATGTCGTCAAGTAGCATCGTCTTGCAGGTTGAGTCCACTTTCACAGGCGAGGGGAGAAGCCGTGTTGCGGGACTTAAATCGTTTCAAAACGCCAATTCCGGCCTTTTCTTTCACCCAAAAAGGTTGTTCAGGTTTGTCAGATGAGCAAAGCTACCACTGGAAGTCTAATGGAAGAAAGATACGCGTTACGAATCAGCACGAACACAAAATGGCTGGTATGACCTACCTGTTCTTTATATCAAAGACGGGCTTTCGAAAAGCTGTTTAACGAACTTGAAATTCACTCAACGTGCTTTAACAAATCTCGGAGATAATTCCGTTTCAGGTTTCAATCACAAATTCCACATGAAAAAAACACAAAGATTCTGGTCACCAACACAAGCAAAAAAGGACGGCATGGCACGAGCGCTGAGACAAGAATGACCGCGAAGACGAGTGCGGCTTCTCTCCCACTATGCACTGAGATGAGAGTCGTTACGAATGAACTTAGTTTTAGCCGGGCGACAGAGTGAAATGGAGAAATGCTGTAGCACTAAATAACAACGTATGATTTTTCTGACGCAATATTGTACAATGTTACGATCGGCGCGTAGGCACTCGTTGGTGCCCTTGGTCTTGGCATTTTCTCCTCCTGTTCTTTCTACGTTATGACGCAAATTTGCTTGTAGAATCCCACGCAGCCTCACTGTTTACCATTAGTGGTACTAAGTTCTCTAGTGATGTTTCTTCCAATATCTTGTTGCAGTTGGCTTGTGTCGTCTTCCCATCTTATACATTGAAACATGGCATGTTCAGCGCTATCCTCGACTTCGTTGTAGGATCTACATTGAGCGGTGTCAATTATACCATTTATATTTATAGCTCTCAAAGCAGTCGTCTCCGCAGAGCATTTTTGTTATATGGTATGATATTTGACCATGTTTTCTATTATACCATGTGTTTATTTGGGGAATTACTTTCCGGTTCCATGATGCTTTAGTTGTTGCTTGCCATCTCTTCATCGTAGTCTCTCTTTCGGCTTCTTGCTTTTCCTGGTTGGCACCCATGATTCTAGTTCTCCTTTTTGCCAGGCTTGCAGTCACTATTAATGCCTCGGTAGAGATCGTCCGGTATCCCCTACATACCCTTATCGCCATTACCCGTTGACTTTTAAGCAATAGATTTTTGTATTTTTTCCATTTCACTAACCTCCACCCAAACAGGTGCTGCATACAACGCAACTGATTCTACCATAGATGCCGGGACCTTCCGCAGCTCCTCTTATTCTGGGCATAATTTTCGTGAGTGCCGCAGCGGTCTTTTGTGCGTTATTGCTTGCGTAAATTGCATGCTCCCCGAACGTAAGTCTACAGTCTAAAATTACCCCCTGATATTTACATGACTTGACTGGGACTAGTGGCACCCCTAGAAGGTTAAGCCGAATCTCTCCATATTTCTTCTTCCCGGAGAGCATTACGATTTCAGTTTTTTTCCGGCGCACTCACTCTGTATGATGCTTCGTTAGCTGCATATTCTAATTCGTCTTCGTTTTTGGCAGTTATTACGAATGCCAGATCGTCCGCGAAGGCAATTGTTTCTATTCCTTCTGGCATAGAGAGCGTCATTACTCCATCGCCAGAATGTTCTAGAGAACTGGGCCCAGAACTGATCCCTGCGGTACACCACATGTGGTCAGTTTCAGCACTACTCTTTCGATTTCCAAAAACCCAAAAGCCCGTTATTATTTATTATTTTTAGCTACAAAGAGTATCTTTTGTAAGACTTCAAATTATGGCAGGTGAGGTGACACTTGCGTTTTGGTAAATGGCGATAATTTTATAAACATGAGTTAATATGGTGACCGTTCAACATCTTCAAATATGGCTGGATAAAATCGCTAACCCGAAAAATGCACTTGGATGGATTATGTAGAAAACTAAGCTCACTGTATCCTGAGAGAAAATTTGTTACATCCCTATCACATGCCAGTGGATGCGACAACAAGAACTGGCAGCAGCAAACTTTAGTGCAAGCAAATTTTCGTCACCTTATGGACGCCAACGGAGGGCATTTCGAACACTTGCAGTAAACATCGCGGTAAGTAATGACATAACGATCGGAGTTCAAAAACTCCTGCAATACATGTCATTATGTTGAGCAGGTTAGTTTTATTATCGTTTTGTATCACATCTGCGTGCCAATGATTATTTTAAATAGAAAAAGCAAATGGATTGTCTGTACTCGTAGTAACTTTATAAATAAAGATATTGTGTGTCACGTTCTCGTTTGCACAAACAAAATGAGAAAAAGCATCTGTTTATAATTCACGCTACTTCAGCCGCTTTGGATTATTCGATTCGGTGCAGTTAAATAAAAAATCTGATAGAATCTGAGCTGTCGTAGGAACGTTGTATCGGCAGGCAATTTGAATATCTCAACAACGTAAGCCGGAGACTTTTCCGTTCGTTTTCGTCGTCCGCGCGTATTCAATAACGTCTCTTAATTTATTAAATCTTAAATTTCATATTTAACGGCGCAGAAATAATAAAATAAAGTAGAAAATCAAATATCCCGTATCTTTATGCCGCTTATAATGTGGCAATGAAATGAACATGTCTTGTAACGTAACACTTATGGCCGCCGGGGCCCCCTCGCGAGCGCCTTATCAATTACATCAACACTTCGGAGAATAATATGCGGGAGTCGACGACGAATGTATAACCCGCCGGAGTTATACGGACGGATAGGGTGGCCGGCTACAAGTTTCACTTTCAACGAAATTATAAATCATGTTAATCTAGATTTTTGTGTCGTCTTTTGTTGGGTATCATCTAATGTGGAGCGAATAAATCTCGACCGAAATGTTTACGTTTCTCTTATGCGAACGAAAACTGAAGTTCCTGCATCACTCATCCCTAATTTAGATCAGTGTCAGTGTCTTCAAAGAAACAACTTTTTGCAAACATTTACTTTGATAAGGCCGCCTTTGAAGGGTTCAAAAATCTAGAATATTTACAAAATACAGGGTGACTTTAAAATAGACCAATAAACTTTAAACAGTGTCGCGTCGCCTTGTATGTCCATATTTTGTAGGGGTAAAAACCCCTATTTTCATCTCAACACCGACGCTTAGTGTAATGAATACGGCTCGCTTGCTAAAACAGCTGATATCATAAAAAACCATAACAGTTCCTCGCATCATAAATGCCCACCTTATGCCGAATTTATGCAAAATGCAAAAATTCTATGGATCTTCATATGGATATGGATATTTTGAAAGTGCACGTGAAATTGCCGTTTAAAAAAATGAGCACAGGTTTTACCTTTTACACGAGCTCGTCTGGTCATAGGTGTCCTGCAGGTTGAAATTTCCTGTAATCCCACAGATATTCTACAACGGAAGTAAAGGTTGTAAAATTTGGGACTTGACGCGAGTGAAATCTTTCGATCCACAGTTGACGGGCACGACGTCCATTACATCCGGATTTTATTATTATTTTTATGCTATAAATTGCACACTCATGCTTGCCATCGATGGGAAGTTCACTAAATTCGGATACCACTCTTTATTAAATAAATAAATCATTACATCTTTACAAATATTCTCTCATAAAACGCAGTAGGATCTCCATTTCTCAATTCGTTCTCAACCAAAGAAAAAATACCCAAATCTTCATTTCTTCATAATAACTAGGCTTACGATTTCAGCCCACGTCGCATTTAAACATACTTATTGAAAATTTGCTATGGGCCACGCGATCGCAGTAAATAATTAAATAAAGTTAAACATAAATCAAAAAAGTATGTAAGGCAATATTTACTACCTGCCCTGTTGTGCGAAGCCGGGAAATTTACAATCCAATGTGTTCGAAGTGGGCCGAAATCGTAAGCCTGATAATAACCATCGACGTGTGCCCATAGTTTTCAGTTTTTTTTTTTGTTCTTCTTTCCAGATGCAACTGTTTGCATCAATAGAACAACTGGTGTGGTTGTCAAGCATAACTTCTTCCTGCCCATTATTATGCTACCTAACTGAAGGCCAGCAAATTGTGCAAGTGACTGACGTTTCACCAGCACCGCTCGGCTAAGCTCTTGGAGGTGGGAGGGTTCGACGAAACCCCAAAGCAAAAGGGCATAGTGAATAAAATAAAAATCACCAGCTGAGCACACTTGTTTTTATTTAAGAACGCTCAAAAATAGTTAACGAATAAGAAAATTAATTTACAGGTATCGTGTGCGGCCCAGAAGCGGTCGCAATGAAAGAACACGAAATGTAATTAAGTAAACAAGAAATTAGATATTATGCAATCAACAGATCTGTTCTTCGTTTACAATTAACGCTTAAAGTGATTAAAGAAATCCACTAGATTAACAAATAAGAGAAAAATAAAACGTCGCTATAAGGTGCGTCAACACAAATAAGTCAATAAAAATAATTAAAATATTTCCGACCTAGTAAACAAAATCCAGCGTAATGACAGACAGTTGTCAGTAGTGCGAGAGTGCGAGGTGTTACGTCATCAAGCGGCGTCGCGTTTGCAGGTCAGTCGGGTCCTTTTTCACGGACGAAGGGTGGGCCGGGATGTTGGGAGTTTTATACGTTTCAAACTCCGATTCCGGCCTTGTAAAAGAGAGAGATATGCACAAAATGAGAGAATTTATGCACAAAATGACCAACAAGTCATACCTGTTCCTTATCTCAGAAGCAGGCTTTCGAAAAGCTTTTTAACGAGCTTGAAATTCACTCGGTGTGTTTTAACAAATCTCGGAGAAGATTCCGTTTCAGATTCCAATCACAAAATTCCGTGAGAGAAACACAAAAAAAAGGTCAGCACGCGACGAGCGCTGATGCAACAATGACCGCGAGACCGAGGGCGTCGTACTCTCTAACTATCGCTACGACGGGAGTCGTTACAGGATGAAATCAGTTTTTAGCCGGACGCCAGAGTGAAATGAAGATATAGTGTAGGACTAAGTAACAGCGTATGGTCTACGTTTGCAAACATGGACGACGGCCGCGGAAGTCTTCAAGTTAAATTAAGCGTATGGTCTAATTGTGCAACATTGAGAAATATGAGGCAATTCACGTTGGCCAAACCTGGCCGTCAGATTCTTACGTTAATACAGGCCGTCCGGAAAATATGAATAACTCAAATGAATTTTTCAACCGTAAGAATTACTTTGGAGGAGGCAATTGGTTTTGAGTAACAATAACCTGCAAAGTGCAAAATCGTGTGCACAACTTCTAATAGCGTCTAAAACGGCATTTAGCGAAAAAAAATTGATCAAAAAATAATAATTTTTAAAATAAATTTAGAAATTCTGACATAAGAGGGAGTACCAAAAGAAAGCGTACTTAGATCTACGGTACAAATGTACTATTTCCAAGAAAAAGATGATAACTTAGATACCTTTTGCTGACGTCACTGCATTATGATGATAGTATCACGATAAGGCACTCTCAAGCCTTTACCATATCAAGATACGAGAAGTTTATTACATAAAAGTAATAATTTTGGCGCTTACACCGTGTCAAGAACGGAAGGGGTGTACTCCGCCTTGTTACGTTATAGAAAACGTTGGTTCCCAAAAAGAAATAAATTGTCCTTTTTTAAGTGCGCCTCCACACGTGACGTTGTAAGGGAAATATAGTCAACGTAGTTATGTTATAAGGGGGTCGTCATCACGTTACGTTTTGCCTTATATCGAGCACTCGCTTGCAGGGCAGGATATTGGCGAACGAGACATAATAATTAATTTAAATTTTACATTACCTGGCCTCTTTGACCACACTCGACCAAACGCCGCCCCCAAGGACCGATTCAGAAGTCATAAATAAAATTCACCAAATACATTAAACTAATTATATTAATGAATACTCTGGAAACTGCCTGTCGACTGTTTCCGACTATATAACTCATTGATTAACAACTAATCAACTACTTACCATTTGATTTACAAATTTCCCTTTTTATACCACCGTGCCGGATGCCACAAAGTGCGTTTCCTAAGGTTCGGGTCCAAAGATCGATGTTCCAAAATTGTCAGCGTCACATTCAATGAGCGAGTACTTTAATTGTTTTGAATGAAATACGAACTGTTGTGTAGTATTCTTAAGTAAGTTCAAACAACTTGGTTTTTATTTGTCAGCATGGAATTCCCTCTATTTTTTATAATAATAATAATAATAATAATAATTTTTTTATTGTCTACTTGTCATTCAGACATGGACATTGTCAATATAATATACAAATTAGTACTTATTACAAACATTGTAAATATGTATATGGACGCTGAAACTTTTCATTCCGACATGGACATTGTCAATACAATAATACACAAATAATTTTTATTACAAAGATTGTATATGGACGCTGAAACATTGTATACCTTGTACATGTTCAAAAAATAAATAATAATCATATAATAACTACTTGGTAACTATGCACTTATTGTTTTGCAACATATTCGTCAAGACCGTAGAAGCAATGTGTCAGTAGATATAATTTGAATTCTTTGGCAAATTGTTTAGAACTTTCTATTCGTTTCAGGTTGGGAGGTAATGCATTATATGCTATAATCATTTTGTACTGAGGACCACGTTCATAACGAGACGAATGGTGATTGGGTATGGCGAGATCATAAGCATACCTCGTTGTCATAGTCGTCGACACATCGTCGACGACATCGGTGCTGTCGGTGAAAGACTAACAGTCTGTAGATATACAGGCAGGGTAACGGCAAAATATTTAAGTCTTTAAAGTAGTTTCTGCATGATGTTCGTGATGATAAGTTTAGCATACATCTGATTATTTGCTTTTGCATTGTGAACACCCTATTAAAATAAGAGGATGACCCCCAAAATAATATTCCGTATGATAAATGACAGTAGACGTATGAGTAATAAAAAACCTTGACAATATCTAGACTAACCTTATTTCGTAGATGGTAAATTGCATAGAATGCCTTTCTCAGTTTAGCACATACGTCTGTAGTATGCTGTTTACATCATTTGCATTAATTTTGCATAAGTTCCATCGACTGAAAAAGAATTTGACCTGCAAGCTAAGCAGATGTCGGTAATTCATGCTAGACAACTTCCGCGGCGATTAAGTCTGTGTCGATGACCGTACTTGTGAAATGCTGAGTAAATAATTTTGTCAATTAAACCTAAAAATACGCGCGTTAAATTTTGTGTAACTCCAAAAGTAGAAACGAATTTAGCTAAATAATAATTTTTCAAATGTGACAATAGGAATAAAATATTGTGTTACCACGAAACTCTAAAATGAAACACTACTGTTTACTTACTCTGATCGGTAACATGTCTGCGCTGTAACTTGCACCAGCTTTCCCCTCGACTAGCAACAGTGTAGGATTGGGTGTGTAATTTGATGTTAAAAAAAGGCGCCTGGGTGAACAAGATCCCCAGTTAATCCTTAATAACCTTGTCAGCGTTCACAAACTGCCTCGGTTTTGCAACAACCCGGAAACTTTATCTTACTCACTCACTTGTACGCTAAAGGTACTCCCACAAAACACAATAGCTAACTTAACAAATACTTTAATTAAAAGAGAAAACACAGTAAAATTACATAACGTCACATTGATTAAACATAGGCGACAACGAGCATCGAATGCACTCTAACAAAAACAGTTCGATTAAATACAAATCGAAACGGTCAAAATGCGATGCGTCGAAGCAGCAAAATAAAATTAAAACGATACAAACTCAAGGCATCTAAAGTGAGTTCAGAAGGTTGAGTCGCTTGTCAGTTTCCGGTGTGCTTGTCAAACGTTGACTAGAGCGAACTTAGCAAAATTGGGGCACCGCACCGCGTCTTTCTGGCCGGTCCTCGTAACTGCTTCCAGGGGCTGATTAATTAACCAAAGGCGAAAAGTGTATTCACATATGAGGATACAAAATCGTAACACGACAATAAAAGCCTGAATTAAGGAAGAAATGCGCAATTAGAAATCAAAATAGCGTCAGCCGTTTGCTTAGAATGTACCTGGGTTTTAATGAAAAGCCTAACTTGGACAGGGTAAAAGAAGCGAGGTTTCGACTACGTTGATATAAGTTGTCCTGATATTTCCCAGCAAACACCTCGATATGCACACCAACACAACTAGGCGAAAAGTAACGCCGTGCAACAAAACGAAACGGCTTGACGCGGGGTAATCTCAAATAAGATCAGTGCCGATCAATAGCAATTGTTAACTTTCCCACACGCACATACATCGACAGCCGATTCTGGCGATCAAAAATTTCTAGCCTGCGCCGCAATTCTCGGGGAGGTCAGGGTTGCCACAACAAGCTGTAAATTGACCGAAATTATCAAATGTTGCCATTCTATTTCGTATGATATTTTCAAACGTAACAATTGGAGAATAAAATTAAATGGGGTCAAATCAGTATACGTCAGTTTCCCAACAAGGAAATTCAGCAAATACCAATCGTCATGAATAATAATTTAATGCCATTGTCGAACATAGCGAAAGAGTTAGCTATCATTAAAGCGAATTGGAACTTTCTTCGCTTTAATTCAAGACGTGTTTTCTTCAATTCATAAGGAGTTAGTTATTAGAAATAAATAACACTAATAGACGTCGTCAAATTTTACATGTGTGCGATATTATGATAACATCTGTTTTACATGCAATAAGTTCACCGTCCACCTGGATTAAATTTTTTTTCCAAATTACTGCAAGTCACCACCCCATTAGATAGGAGAGGAAAAAAAAACTCCTATCGAATTCAAAGGTTGCAAACGAAACACACGGGCATTTAGTATTAAACAATGGTGAAGAAGCACTGAATGGGCACATTTTAAAAACAGTGTGATACCGGTCCATTACCGGCCATTGTCGAGCCCCCGGCGTAGAGGGGGCGAGGGCAACCTAAATGGCCGTATTGTTATCGAGTTAACCTTGTATTTGATTATGTGATTACTTATGGCAGGTGTTCGGATTCCGATCATTCTGGCGATGATTGATTGAAACTTTATGTTGCATTGTGCTTGACCGATCGGACGAACCGCATTGTAACTCAAGAGTGTTGCAGGACTCGTACGAAACGCAAAAAAAAATTATCTCCGGTTAAAATATCTGGTGACTAATTTATTTGACAGAAATCGAAGGCTGTTCATCGAAGCTACCGTAACGGCGTTATCTCGAAGTCTGCAGATTTCCGGGCGGATAGAGGCTGCAAAAATTTATTACGTTTGAAAAGTCTCATGTAAATTGGAACCACCCAGGAGTAGACAGGCAGATACAAGCTGTCGAGTTTATTTACGTGTTTTGGGGTCAGTAGATTTAAAGTTTTGCTTTTTTCTGTTCAAGTAAAGGCATAATTAATTTTAAACTTATCCTGAAGAATGTTTGCCCATAAAGTAGAAGAACGGTTTTTAAATTTGTTATGAAATTAAGCTCAATGAAAACTTTCATTCAGAAAAGATCGACAAGCGTATCCTTAATCCTTCCGAATAGTCCGCAAAGTATATCTGACAATGATGTGGGCCCATTTCGGACCGAAACGTCTCCAAAACATTACCTGCTCGCCATTTTTATGTAAAGCTCGTCTTTGGTTCGAGACGCCGCTACTGAAATGTGTCAGGAGCGTTTTAAGACCATGACCGATACTTAAGGGTAGTAAACGTCCACCCCTTGTCACATAACAATGGCAATGTTTTTAATTAAAAACTGCGGCGAAAAGTCTCTACGCAGTCGTTTTCTAAACCGTTCGGCCTTGACCCGTCACCGGAGAAAAAGTAAGACGAAAGAAAAAAAAATCGACGCTGATCAAAATTAATAGGTTTATTAATAATATAATGAATAAGATAATTTAGTAGTTTCAAATAATAGCCGTCAGTTTTTAGTTAATTTGTTCCCCGTCTCTTTAATTACCACGATTCTGACTTGCACTTCTGTCTAAATGGCTCATTCACAGATATTTTCACGTTGACTATTTAAGAGAAAAATAAAACCTAAAATATTTTGAGCAACCGTCAATTCTGATTTTTTATTTTTTAATACGTGGTTAACAAATTTCCTCGTTTATTTCTTTTTTATTGATTGATTTTTTCCGTTAGTTTTGTGCCGATGCAAAATTATTCGTTTAAGTCAGAAACGATTGTTTGTGAACGGCTCTCGACGGATGCGGTCATTTATTAACATCTTATTAAATTTTGATTGAATGTGATGTTTAAGTAGTTGGCTAAGTAAGCAAGCGGCCCGTAAATGAATAATAATTGGGGCTATTATTAAAAAAATCTCAAAGACCTACAGCAGGCCAATCGGTTTTCTCGTGGCCTTCTTTTTTCTGACGTGTCAATTAAGCATTGATGCGGCTTCCATTATGGAGAATGGAAAGTGGGCGCGCGGTAATTACAGAATTTTTGAGAAATCGTTAGACGCGCATTGATGCCGATGACGAAACCGTCTGGAAAAAGAGAAAACCTACCCGGCCGCGTCCAAGACAATAAAACGGTAAATACTAATAGGAAGTGCAATAAACGGTAAATATTTTTGTTTAATTAAGTTAGAAAACCAAATAAAATTTGGAAATAACAAGGCGGCCGTAAAAACTCTACCTATATAGGAGCCGGTGAAATAAACTTTTATAACCGGAGTGCAATTATTGAACAAAAACAATTAATTTTATTAACGTGTTACGTAGGAGTTTTATTCTGTACCGTAAAGTAATTAAAGTTTTATCGTCGCTCTGTGGGACAGAAGGCAATGAAAACTTTCCGGTCAAACACTTCAAAACTACACAAAAGACTAAATATTCTACGTTAAATTCAACTACAGAATACTTCAGAAAGCAATTTAACCTCTTTTTACTCAATCTATTTAAGAAAAGTGAAATTTCCAAACTTTTGATATACAGGGTGACTGACAATTGTTCCAACGAAAAAAAAAAACAAAATAAGAAGCGATGTCCAAGAGTATGGGAAAAATATTAGAAAAATTCTTTCTACTTTAGTTTTCGAGAAATAATTAATCAAAAACGACGATGCGCCTCTGATTAAAAAATAGAAGAGAAGATGAACGAAGTAAATGCCCTCGTAAAAGTTTTATGGTAGGCATGGGGGCGTAGTATCGATGGTGAACTTAACCTTTAAGCGGAATTTCACGTCAACTCCGATTTTAGGTCAACGCCCAACCCCAACGCCGTGAAATACGAACTACAAAATATTTGGCTGACAAATGCTTGCAAAACACCTGAAGCAGATTATTCCATGCAAGGGCTCACAACGGCCTAAATTGCTATAGTATTGTATTGTAAGTAAAGTTTATTTCCACAAGAAACCTTTACTTCAGAAACATTTTTTGACCAACAGAGTTTTAATCAGTAATTACCTTCGTAATCTGTTAATATTGTAATGATATTTGTAGTGTATAGTCGAACTTTACTTTTGGGTGTCAATAATTGTATTGTTTTGTGTGTGGAGTACTTGCCTTTACTTTTTGCTTTGTGGGTTGAACGTACTGTTTTGTATCTCATGTGGCTTTTCTTCTCAGGATGGATTCTTCGAAATGAATTTTTGTGGACTTCACTTTCAGTCAGATTGTCGAAATGGAAAAGGATGTGTGAAATTGTGTGTGTGGTGTGTGGCAAATACTCCGATATCATAGAAGGGATCGGATTCACCAGACCTAGCGTTCAATGCTGAATAATAATCCCTCTAAGATACCCGAGATATTTGTTAGTGCGCGTGGATGGTTGAAATATAGACGAAGAATTCATTTACATCTTGATGGGTTGAAATCTAAAGGAAGAATGCTCCTGAAACGACGCGCACGCCCTTTTATAGCCGTAGATCTGTGGACAGTCACCGTCACCACGGCAACCATCAACATTCTGGCTTGGAAGCCTCGAACCCGGTGCGCATTTTGCCTATGACAACACAAAATGGAAAAGTCTAACACTGGTTCACCGTAATTTTTCATGCATAAACGTTGATGGTTCACAAAATCCTCAGGAACTCGTCCAACTGGATACGAATACCCGACCTACGTCGATGGCTTGCAGGGAAATCAGCATCACTCTCTCGTTGTTTACCCAAATGAAGTGGATCTTACTTGTTGTGGTATTGGAATGTTATTATGTTGCATTACGATGTATTTAATATGATTTTGTTTGTAGAATGAAGAAACTTTTGCACGATATGATGGTTTCTGCTTACGATGTACACATATAGCTGTGGACGATGGTCTCCTTCACTCTGGTATGCTGAACACTCTTCCAGGGAACCTTTTTATGTAAACGTAGAGGTGCTTTCTTCGGTTTGGTGGTCCTGCGCTCGTCATGGATCGTCTTGTACACCTGACGTTGAACTTGGTGCTCTTTTCTGATTTTTATTATTACGATGATTATTTCTTTTTACTTTACTGTACTCAGGAAATTATCACTGCAATATGTTACGAGTGAGAATTTCGTTAAACTCATTTTCAGACTTTCGAGTCACCCTGCATTGCGTAGGAACACGAAAAGACCGTTAGTTGCCTACGTGCGTTTCAACATGATGCGTCATTACTAGGCAGCGGACGGGCGAAAAATACATAACATAGTAGAGGCGATGTATTTTTCGCCCGTTCGACACGACTCCACTCTCGCCTGCCCAACGGCCGTCCGCTGCCCAGTCATTACACAAAAGCCTTTACTACGCATCACGGAAGTACTTTATCTCCCTCATTTCCCCTGTAAGTCAACTGTCTTCCTTTACCAACCCCCTTTTTTAATTTGCCCGTCGATTTTTCGATACGATGAAAGTTCTGTCCGGCCGCCAGTTCTTAGATAGAACGTCGTGATGTGTTGTCTGAGTGTATTTCGATAAAAGTCAACAGCCTGTAATTGCCTAGTTGAATGATGAACGGATTTTGAAATCGTCACCCCCTGCATTGATAAGCATCTGGAAATGTTTTTCGAAGTCTAATCCAGACCATTTCGATTAGGTAAATATGGCGAATGTTAAGGCGTGGTTCTTTTCTTACTTAGGCTTGATTATTACGGCTGCTGTTGTGGCTGTTATTTCTGTTACTACAGATTGCTGTTATTACTATTTTCGTCTACGACTAATACTGCGATCATCTCCCTTGGCTACTCAAACCTTCGTGGTGATTTCTGGGGCCAACCAACTTCGTATTATCGCAAGGTCAGTTTCGTCAACGACGGTTACTTCGCCGCCATACTCTCCTGCCAGTTCTGACTTGAAATCGCCCAACCGGTAGTAGTGACTTTTGACGAGAGAGGTCGCCAGGAATAGCGACACGCCTTCTTCGCATCAGCGTCCCTCCGTCAAATACGATTCTTGGTGGACGTCGTCGTCGACTCGACTGCTGACGTCTAGGGAGCGGACGATGTAATCACAGGTTTGATTTTGCGCTAAGGCATTTATTTAATTCAATTGTCTTTTAAATTAAGCAACCTTTTGTTGCACGAGATTGGGAAATTGCTGTTGACTTTGTAAACGAAAGTCGGATCCGGATTTCGTGATAATCGTGAAAAATAGGAGTTTTATTACGATGGAAGGTCATAACCATAAGTTTACATTTATTATATATTAAGCTGGAGTCTATTAGTGTCACACCAAAGTGAAACACGAGCGATGTTTTCTTGTAGAACCTCACAATCTACTTCGGAAGAGATATTACTAAAAAAATTTGCAACATCCGCAAAGAGAAGGCAATTGCAATTAACAGAATAACAGAAATCGTTAATGAAAATTAAGAAGAGCAGTGGCCCTAAGTTTGAGCCTTGGGGTCCTCCCGATATGGCAGAATAATTGAACGATGTAAATCCATTATAAGCTACGTATTGTCTTCTGTTATCCATGTATGAACTAAACAGATTTAGGAGAGTATAACTAAATCTAAAAAGGTCTAATTTTTGTAACAAGATAGAATGGTCAATGCGGTCAAAGGCTTTAGCGAAGTCTGTGTAGACAACATCAACTTGTTCATGCTTATCCAATGCCTTAGCAACAAATTGAGTGAAGGTGCTAAGATTTGAAGCAGTTGATCGATTTTCCATAAAACCGTGTTGTTGTGGTGAAATAAGGTTCCTAATTTGCGGATAAATACGAGAGTATATGATCATCTCGAAAACTTTGGGAAAATTTGAGATAGTGGAAATGGGTCTGTAGTTAGAGATATCAGAAGAATCTCCAGATTTTAAAACTGGACAGACTTTCGATACTTTTCATAACGAGGGAAATGTGCCGAATTTAAGACATAAATTGTAAATTATTGATGAAAACGGTTTGCTGAAAACCATAGCGCATTCATTAATCAAAAAACTAGAAACTAAATCAAAACCAGACGTCATTTTATTTTTCAGTTTATTAATTGCATAATTAATTTCTTTTTCTTGCAAAAAGAAGTTTTGGGATCGTCTCCATATGGACTTTGGTGAATCAACAAAAGGAAAAGTTTTATAGACATTTAAGTAGCGACACCTTTCGATCGCTTGTTGACGTGATATTGCAATCAAAACCGATTTGCACAAAAATTTTGAAAAGTTTTATGTTAATTAGGTTACCCCAACAAGAGCTTCTGCTAAATTCAAGTATTTCCGAATCCTTTCCGACACTTTGGTACACCAAGCACAATTATCTCCAGCAACGGAACTCAGTTCACGGCGATAGAATTTGCTCAACTCTGTTCAGAGTTTGACATTGTCCATCTTAGGTCACTACCTTGCGTGCCTCAATCAAGTGGCCTAGCTGAACGGTTGGTACAAACCTTTCAAAAAATCTTTCATGAACAGCCTAGATGTAGTAGTAGCCTTATTCTCACCCTATAGTGAACTTTTTTTTATAGAGGTTTAGAGAATCTTCCTAAGACACCTCCGGATATATCAACTCCGGAGGCGTGTTGGATTCACCTCCGCCATAAATGCAAGGGCGCCTACCAACTGAACTCCTTTCCTCTTTTGTCACTCTGCGCAAGGGGTACCGCCTCTCGGCGTTTCTTCCCCTGCGCATGTTGTCCCCTCATCTTCGGCCTTTTATCCTCCTCTTCTTCCTCTTCATCCTCATTCTTCTCTCCTCTTCTTTCCTAACCTCTGTCTTCTTCTCCTCTCCTCTTGTTCCCTCTCATCCTCTTTCTTCTCCTTCACTCCGTTCTTCTTCTCGCTCCTCCTCTTCCTCTTCTGCGCTCCGTGCATCGTTCCTCATTCGCCTTTCATCTCTACATTTTATCGCCATTATGTCTCTCAGCATGCCTATTATGATCTCCCAGGATTTTGTGTCTCTCTCCATGATCTCCGCAATATTTCCCTTCTCTATTTTGATTCCTGCCTCTATTTCCGCATTTATGCGTAGCTTATTCCACCTCGGACACACGGAAACTGTATGTTCCGGGGAGTCTTCCGTTTCCTCGCAGTACCAGCATTCTGCTGTGTCCTTCTTTCCTATTTCTCTTAGGTAAGTTCCAAAGGCACCGTGTCCGCACAGCGCTTGTGTAGAAAAATAATCTATTTCACCTGCAGTCCTGTTGCACCAAGTCTCCACATTTTTTATCGTCACTTTGACCCAGCCATGGTAGTTATTCCACCTAGCCTGCCAAGCCTCGTAGAGTTCTTTTCTCGCCTCGTTCTTTATCTGGTGTCCTCCTCTATAGATATTGCCCCTTTATTCGCTATCACCAGGACGGCCTCGGTCGAGACCGTCCTGTACGCAGACGCCACCCGTACCGCTGTCAGTCTGTTTAGTCTTTCCAGGATCAGTTCATAGTGTCTATACCTGATGACTTTATCCCATATAGGGGAAGCATATAGTATTATGGATGATACCACAGCGGCTAGTACTCTTCCCTTCTTCGGGTTCGGCCCTCCTATGTTCGGCATTAGCCGTGCCAAAGCCGTGTAAGCCTTCTGCGCCTTGTCCGCCGTTTCTCTAATGTGACTGGTCATCCTCCAGTACACACCCAAGTATTTGTGTTTGTATTTGACGGACTTTATTTCCGAGTCTCCAACTCTGAGGACTACGCGTGTTAGGTCCCTCTTACCTGTCAGTATGGCAATCTCGGTTTTTCCCCGGCCAGCGTGAGCTTCATGCTTTCC
The DNA here is from genome assembly GCA_958336345.1 of Dorcus parallelipipedus. NCBI lineage: Eukaryota > Metazoa > Arthropoda > Insecta > Coleoptera > Lucanidae > Dorcus > Dorcus parallelipipedus. Next base: position 43,376,469 of record OY284478.1, read on the forward strand.
AAGGTGTTTCCGATTTTCAACGTGGCGTACTCTATCCTTTGCTGTTGTTTTTGCGCTGATTACAAGCGCTAGGTCGTCCGCGTAAGCGACGAGAGTGGTACCAGATCCCACGTCCGTCTCCAGTACCCTGTTGTAAAGAATATTCCACAGGGTCGGGCCCAACACCGAGCCCTGCGGAACACCACAAGTCAATTGAACGAGCGTCCCACCTGTGACTGTAACTGATCTTTCGGTCAAGTATGAGGAGATTATTCTCTTTACTCCGTGGCTTATTTCATAACCTTGTAGGGCCTTCATCGTTTCCCTGAGGCCGTGTTGAAAGCGTTTTTTATGTCTAAGGTTACGAGGACGCAGTGATGTCTGTTTTTGTCAGCCTTGCTCCGTATCCCCCCTACCCTGTCTTTAACCTGTTTCAGGACGCTCAGAGCAGATTTTCCTGTCCGGAAGCCATGCTGGCTATCGCTGAGGACTCTTTTTTTCTTCTAGTTCGGCATGCAGACGCTCTCTTATCAGCGTCGGACTTTTCCTGCGACGTCCATCAAACATATAGGTCTGTATGTCACCTCCTCGCTCTCTTCTTTCTTAGGCTTTTCGATTAACACCAGCCTGGCTACCTTCCATCTCTTCGGGAAGTCCCCATTTTTCCAACAGTCATTATAGATTTTAAGGTATATGGTCGGGTTCGCCCTTATAGTGGCTTTCACGACCTCGGATGGTATGCGGTCGGGGCCTGGAGGTTTTCCCATTCTTACTCTATCGGCTGCCCACTTCAGCTCCTCTTCCGTAAAGGGGGTTTCGCCCGAGGCATCTGTCTTTCTTTTGGACAGTTTCCATCTGCTCTTGTCCACTATTGGAAACAATTTCCCCCATAGTGAACTAGATGATCGCACTCTTACTCAAGCTTTCTTTGGACGCCAAACCAGAACACCGCTTGACATTTTGAAGCCTAGTTCAGTCCGTCTGTGAACTGGGTCCAGTACAAGGCGTAATGAGAGCTCAATTAGGCCATCTTTATGGTGCCCGTCAATGCAACTTCGAAAAAGCGGAGGAAGCTATAGTTGAATTGTGGATTGGCTCCCGTATCAATGGCATCATCGCGTCGTGAAGTAGTTAGCAATGTAATGGCTGAAATAAAAGTGGGAGACAAAAACATTGTTCGTCACTTCAATCAAATTTGGAAACGCCGTTGTGAAGTAGCCCATCGCTCAAATACAGATTTAGATGAGAAGGAAGGACCAAGATCACGAAGCCGCGGAACACTCATTCACTGTCTTTAACGATCTTGGTCTAAGTAGTACTGAAGACGACCAAAAGACATCTTTTTCAGTTTCAGCACCTCAGAGAGAAGGAAGGTCCAAGACCGTGAAGCCGCAGAACACCCATCCACTGTCTTTAACGATCATGGTCCAAGTAGTACTGAAGACGACTAAAAGACATCTTTTTTAGTTTCGGCACCTCAGAGAGATAGAGCATGACAACTGTCAATTAAATTACCCTTCACTCGTCGGAAACCATTCGTATCGTCACAACAAAGGAACTTCGGCAGAAAAGGAAATGTTGGGTGGTCCAGTGCGGTAGAAAAGCTTTTAAAAGAAACAAAGCGTGTTCCTTGAGCGTGATGAAAAAATTGAAGCGTTGTTGTTTACGTGAGACTGTTATAATTTGGTATACTTCCATTCTGTTACGAATAAAAGTCTCAATTACAAAGCGTCTTCTTGTAACACTAGTGAACTCAACGCAAAAGTTTGTTCTTCTTCATCTTGTACTAGGAATAGGTCCTGTTTGCACATTACGCTTTTATCAATCATTTTATTTGCAATGGGAATCCAGTTGTCTCTCTATTTGGAGGTCTTCCTCCTTGGAGGCGTCTGTTATCTGGGAACTGGAACCTTTTGAACCAACAATGTCCAAACGCCGTATTTTCGACTCAGAAACGGAAAGAGTTATGGTCTTTATATTTGGTATAATTCCTTGCTCGAACTTAAAAATTAATAAAAGTACTTTAAAGTAAGTACTTTAATATACATTTGCTAGATCTAAAGTTGGATTCTTTTCCATATTAAAGTAAGGAATTTTTACTTACATTTAAACTCGAGTATCAGAGTTGCCACAATAAATTCTAAGTTGGCTAAAATCTGCGAATATTGCCAGCCTATTTGTTACGCGATTTTGAACTGTAACAACTTTGCAAGCATTTCGCTAACCGATTATCTCGGAAAATATAATTCTCCCACTATAGTACCGAGTGACTTTTAATGAAAATTATTTTATTACATTGGCAACACATTTCAAAGTTTATGTTGGTGTACTGGATTTTCAAATTCAAAATTTAGAGTTAGGTTAGTGCACTAGATCGTCAAACTCAAATAAATTCGTTTATTGTCGAATTAAGAAAACCAAATAAATAAGTATTTAATTATCACAATTTATTATCAGAATGGTTTTGAACACAGAACGAAATACATTTTTATTGATGGCTTATTTTCGAAGCGAAGTACAAAATGAAAATGGTAAATAAATTTATTCGCAGCAGCAGGCCTACAATGATTTTATTGAAATATACCCTAGAGTTTGTTCATAAAGTCCATAGAGTTAACTCGAAGTTAACTCTATTAACTGTAAACCGTTCATAAATTGCCCGAGTTAATGGAGTAAACCCTACTCACAGCGTTCATATTTCGAAGTTAAAATCACTCAAAGTTACTTTTTCTACTCACCTCTGAGAGATAAGTAAAATTTACTCGACATGCGCAATGAAAGAAAATTGAAAGTGCTCTGCACGTGCTTCATATTGCAGTGATATTTACCTACGTCCAGAAGTTTATTCATCGTATGCTGTTTCCGACAAACTTCGCATCTTATAAAAATATCCAAAATAAAACATTCTTCACATAATATTCCTCAAGTATACAAAATACCATAAATTCTTCATATAACTTCCTACAAATTTCAACGATCTTCATCAAAATATGTCTTCTTACATCAAATCAAATAAGTCTCTGTATTGTACAGCGACAACTTCCAAGTTAGCATCCTGGAAGACAATTTACCATTTTTGAATCTTGTGGATTGGATGGATTTTTCCACCTGGATGGAGCGTATACACGGGAACCGTCTAGGTCTGCAACATCCCCTCACAGCGAGGCATTGGCCGATCCAGAGGAAAGGAAGAACATCTAAAAGAAATAAAAGATTAATTTATATGAAAGATGGTAGGAGATTTAGAATAAAAGGTCATAAAATTCCAGACAAAGTAATAAATTATCAAAATTTATGTAGCAAACATTTACAAAGTTAGTTTAGTTAAATTAATATTTAGAATTTTGTTATAATTGTTATTAATCGTTAAAAATAGAGTTGAAATGTTAATAAAATGAAATATACTTAGTTTAGATTTAAGTTTGAAATATTTAAATTAATTGTCAGATTGACGTTTTGTGTGACAGGAACTGTCGGATTGAGTGAAGTATTTATAAATAACATGAAGGGATTGATCACCTAAGAGAATAAACAAACCGAGGTGTAATGGAGAGGATATGTACACAAAACGTTAATTTTTCAATAGCAACCATAATATAAACAACATAAAAAATTTTGCTCTTATAATTTTGCTCTTATATTGAATATAACTTTGAAAATTTAAATCTATTTCATTCATTAATAACTTATTATCAGAAATTTATCCAGGGATGTTTCACTACGTAACATTGAAGTAAGTTTATTTTTGATTTGGAAAATTTCTTTTGATTTTAAAAAATACACTACAAATAACACATCTTGTCATTCATCAATCACTTGAACTTTTAACACACATTTACAAAAGATTTCTTATTATTATAGAAGAGTTATTATTTGTTTCGCGATTGGGCGTAACAGATAGCAACACTTGGCAAATAAGGCTCTCTCTGTAACAATAATAAGAATTTCTAAATCAACATCACACTACATATAAACTTCATAAAATTCTAAAGTATCAAAGGATTCTTATCGTTTGTTTCGCGATTGGGCGTAAGAGGTAGCAACACTTGGCAAACGAGGGATTACTTGTATATCTTTAGGATTTTAAACATACATTACAAAATTAAACATTTAAATTACTCACCAATTTATCTTCAAAGGAATTTTCTTCAAAATTATAATAAATAACTGGATTACAATTGACATTGAGAGTGCCTACCCTGAAATGTCACTTTGACATTATAAAAAAAAAATTCAAATCAGACTACTAGACTACGTAATTGTGTGGTGGATGTGGTGCAAAGATTAAAATAAAAGAGAAAATACACAAGTCTAATACTTACCACATCTGCAGAAAAGCAACACTACAATATGTAATCGAATTAATGCAAGGTAACTAACACTACTAAAAGTAACATACAAATGAATTCGTTGCGAATTGGCAATGTCTCGGAGAAGAATTATGGGACTAATATTCTTCCGGGAAACAATTAACGCCCACAGATATCAGAGACTTATATTGGAACCATTTATAAATCAGTTAGACGACATTGAATTAGAGGAGCTTTTCCCAGTTTTTCCCACAGTAATGGTTGGTGGCCTAGTAAATCAACCGATTTGATAACCCTGGGCTTCTTTTTATTTTCACATTCAATAAATGTGGTGTTCCGTAATCATATTAACAATTTTGAAGAATTAAAGCATGCAATTGAGCAGGCAATTGCAAATATCAGACCTGAAACGTTAATAATGTCTTCAATAATTATTTCAAAGGATTCAGCGGTGCTTACGTAAAGGGGGCCAATATTTCTAGGTTCCGAATAATAATAATAATTTAAACAATTTTCATCCTCACAGTAAACATCAATTCTAACCTATAACTACACAATCGCGCCAATTGGGTACTGCCAATTCCTCAGTGTTCCCAACATACAAAATTTGCTTCAATCATTAAAAGTCACTCGGTATATTACACATGTTTCACTTAAAGCCTTCTTTAAATAAATAATATACATACAGCTGGCAGAATTAAAAAGTGAAAATCTCTTTCTCTTTCTTGTTGATGTTTGGTGAAAAAAGGACGTAATGTTTGTGTAATCAGATTTGTACGTAACTGTAACACTTTCAACAGTCTTTAATACAAGCGTAATAGAAAATACATCTAAATGAGATTTTACCAATTAATTTTTCGGATTTGTCAGTGAGTGGTCGTCATTAATAGGGTGTTTTCTTCATTCCGTAGCACAGAGAGGTAGTGAAAAGATATCATCTGGCACGAAACGAAAAATACGCGTTGGCACGACGGACGGACGGACGGACGAACAACCCGACAATAATCAGAGAGGTCATAATATTTTTAACGTCTCAAGTTACAGGCGAACGAGCCGCCTTTGTTCCAAATATTTGAAATTTATCCGGCGGTTGCAGGGTCCGACTCGATTGCCCAATATTTACGGCCCATTTTGATCAGATAAGGTCCGGCGAGGTGTCGAAGACGCGGTAGGTCCTGCCTCTTGACTCTTTATTGGCTCTAGGACTTATCTAATAAGGGAAACTTGTACGAAATTAGATAAAGAAATGTGTTACTTTACAGTTACTAATTGCCTTAGATTTAGATTGCGCGCCCAGCACGTTTCTACCTGGCCCGTGTTCGTGTTAAATTATTTTTTGGTATCGACCGCGCGATTAATTTTTGCGGACGACGGGTGATTAATGTTCGGACGATTCATTTCGGTGTTCCGGTCGGAGGAAACGGCGAGCGACATCTGCGGACGTGATGAAGACTTCTCCGGTTCTCGGAGATATTATCGAGAAGTTCGAGTTTCCGACGACTTTCAGCTTCACTAACTTGTCCGAATCTCTTATATTGTTTGTTAGTTTTAAAGACAATTGGCTTAATTGGCTGCGCGAATTAACGGTTGTAAATTCCTTTCCTCCGACGTTACGCGATAACATCGCGCAAAATATGAGATTTGGCAGAGTGAAACGAAGAGAGTCAAATAACAACAGCGTCTTTTATGTAAACAAGCAATTTTTCTCGTAAGTAAATAAATATAAAATAAAAAATTACTTAAAATTAATTGCAAAGTTACAAACGGGTTAATTTAGTGCGACAGAATGTCGACGAAATACTAGGTCTAAGGCAATTCAAAAATATTGTACCCCCGTGTATATTCATCTACTTATTTACTCGATAAATCAGATCAATCCGCTTTAATAATACTACTACCGTAATTGACAAGAAACAAAATAAAGACGCAAGATCTGTCGAAAATTCGCTCTTAAGCAATGCAGCCGTCACACAACAGTTAATAGGGGTTCTGGATAGACCCTCGTAATCAAGATTGAATCCTGTCAAGGTCAAGGATGTTTACGATTCCCTGCGTGTCCGAAGCGTCATGGAGTAACCTGCGACAGTCACCTCCGTTTCAACCAGGCACGGCAATTCCTTCCAAAATATCGATTAATTAATCGAGTACCAAAAGGCGATCCAAAATGAAGAGTACCAAGAAATATCCCAACAGTAAAAGTATACGAAAGTAAATCATAGATGCCGTCAGCCCCAACCAATCAGAAACCATTATTGTCGAACTGCCCATATTAGGACATGTCACGTTGCCACAATAAATTCTAAGTTGATTTCCGAATATTGCCAACCTATCCCTTACATGATTTGAAACTGTAACAAGGCGTTCCATTTGATAAGTCATGGATAGAATAGACGTATATGTTGCGAAATGTAGAACAAATACTATAAAGCGCGCAAATCTTTAGGATTTTGCATACAAAAGGAATCCGTAAGAATTTTTATTCATGGTACAGCAATAAACTAAATGTAATTCTTTGTTGTACTTTAAGTTTTTAACTGCTCTAAATATAGAAACATAGCCTTGGAGATAAAAGGTTTCATTAATTTAATTTCTTTTAAATAAGTAATTTTAAAAACTCCCGTTGAGATATTTCGACCAGAATTAATAAAATATTGAAATAAAACAGTTTCCCCATTTATTTTCCAATAGATCGCAAATATTTTCTTAAATGAAATTAACAAATTCTCCCGTTCTCCATATGGCTTAATAATAGCTTTCAATTTACGGATCATAACGTCTAATTGCAATATTGATGCACATCCATAATTCATCATTTCATAATATTATCTTCAACAAAATTAATTTTTGCATTTTAGTTGCTTAATGCATTTTGCTAACGAATAACTTCGTTTCCCAACCAGGGTCGTTTCACTTCCATCAATTCCATTCAAAAATTTGTTCAATCTTGTTTGATGAAATTTTTGCAATTAATTTTTTTTTTCTTTTTATTATTAATTATAATTGAATTCAAGCAAATGAATCAGTTTTCTTTTTTAATTTCGTTTATTAGAATTTTTACAGTCTAGTTACATTAATAAATGCTTCACGGCTTATCCTTCTCTTTATTCTTAAACAGGACGATTTCATTCTTGCGGTATTTCTCCTCTCGTCAACAACTAACGTCGACGCTATTGATGAGTGTTTGCATAAGAGATGTGTAATAGTGGAAGCTCTTGACAATGGCTGCGTAAGAGCCTTGTGTATGCTCTTGGCAATGGCTGCACAAGAGACACTGAGCCGGAACGGCTAGCGTCCCCGCTTTCATAGTACTTTTTCCGTAGCTGGGATGAACTTTGCCTCTTTGGTCTGAATGTGTAATCGAATCACCGACAAATAGAGCTTGTAATGGTCCGTCAAGCCTCGGGTTGGTCTGTAGTTGCTGATCGTTGCTCTGCTTGACGGCGGTTCGGGTTTGCTCGTCGGAGTCCGGTTCAGAAATAAAAGCACTTAGCAAATACAGTTTTATTTACAAAATAATTCATATATACACGTATCCACAAATTGGAGTGCTTTTACTCTGGTAAAACTCACGGACTGGTAAACGAAATGTTAAACTCTCGGACGGTATTTTTGGTAGCGGTAATATACGGTGTGTCTCGTGGACAACGGTAAAATACGGTATGTCTCGTGGACATTAAACAACGCTAACATACGACGTGTCTTAAGGACACTATTCAACGGTAAAATACGGTGTGTTTTAAGGACATAAAACGACAACTAAACACTACGCAAACTGTGCATGCGTTCTGGTTTCGGCTCCTAGGATCGGATCAGGTAAGAGAGAGTGAGACTCCCACTCTGGGATCAGGATGTGTGAGACGCCCACACTAGGTAAGAGAGAGGGGATCGGATCAGGTAAGAGAGAGCGAGACTCCCGCCCTAGGATCAGGAAGTGCGAGACGCCCGCACTCGGTAAGAGAGAGTGAGACTCTCACTCTGGGATCAGGATGTGTGAGACGCCCACACTAGGTAAGAGAGAGCGAGACTCCCGCTCTAGGATCAGGAAGTGCGAGACGCCCGCACTCGGTAAGGGAGAGTGACTCCTACTCTGGGATCAGGATGTGTGAGACGCCCACACTAGGTAAGAGAGAGCGAGACTCTGTAACGGTTAATTTTTCAGATTATGTATATTTGACGAATTTTTACTGTCTGAATGAAGACGCACAAAATTCTATTCTATAGAATTAGATTATCACTAAAACAGATCCCTGTATTTTTCTTTCAGATTTTTATTATTTTTTCTTTTAATTTGGTGTCAGCATTTTAATCAGTTTCTGAACATTACGTTTTCTGAGCTAATGAGGAGCTAATTTGCAGTTCTAATAGTTCGAAACTTTAATGAAAGTCTAATTTAGAACATTGTTTTCGGTCGGTAATGATGGGATATAAAAAAAGAGGTGATGATATTAAGGTACGTACGAGGTATGTGCGTCTGCTTGTGTAGAATTTTTTTGTGAGAAAATTCGTTGCTGGAACATTCCTTCTGTGTTGAATTTGTTACGTAGCTAATCAAGTTTAAGAATACAAGAAGTTTGGTCAGATTGTTTTGGCTATTGGTCACTGATGGTGGTTATTCGATTTTGTGGTTATGTAGAGGTAAATTAAATAGAGAAGACCCTCACACGTAATACGTTCGTACAAGTCTTTGCAATAAGAAAGAGGTGTTTTGGTGTTTCTTGCTGCACGCGAATTGTAATCATTATGTAGTTTCATTGTTTACTATAAAGTTTGTCCCATCAGCAGTTTTTGACGTGAGAACTAACAAATTTGGATGACACATCGGTTCTTCTCTAATTGATTTCACTCTACCTTTTCCCGCCGAAAAGAAAAGAGGCGTCGTTACCCTGCTGAACGACATTGTTTTAAGCTACATGAGAATTATGAGCTGATTTACTCTGAGTCCGTACGAACAATTAAAGAAGAGTTATAACTGCGTCTGTTGTTATTTGAAGACTTTTCATACGATGTTTTAAGAAAATAATTACTTTTGCGTGGTAATACTGCACATCCTTGTGTTATGTGTATGTTGGTTATGGATGTTTTATTTATTGTGCATCTATCGAATGTTGTACGACCCAAGAAATGAAGTTTTAGAATTTGTTTAACGACCCGTCAGAACCAAATAAAGTGAGACCTGAACTGTAACTCAACCAAACGTGAGTTAAATTTTTTGAATTGTCTTTAGTTGTTGTCGAACAGTGTATATGAGGACAATTAGTCTTTGACAGCTGTACACCATATTCAGACTGTGTTTTACAGCAATTTTGTACATGTTCGTTTAGTCTATCCTGTTTTGGTTAAATTGTTAATAAGTACAGAACTTATTTGTTTACATTTTTTGCGAATAATCGTTGATCTAGATCAATTTCAATCAAAGAGCTCTAGTTTCTTATGTTAATAATATTTAATGACAGCTGTAGTTCTTGCCAAATGAAATTGTAATTAAATTGATTTGTTTAATTGGCAGTATTAATAATATTTAACTTCATATCTTTTTAACTGTTGTTATTTACATTAAAGTTTATTTATTTCATTCATAAGTTTGGATGTGTTTTATTTACGGTCATTAAACGATTCAATGTTGTCCTGTGTGCATTGCATAAATGAGACGGTTTTCTGAATTCTACGTCTCAACTAACATTAAACAGAATTTAGTGGCGCCCTCTATAAGTTGCAAATTTACTTCCCTTACATTCTCAAGATTCTATAATTTCCTGCGTCCTGAAATTTCAATTTGCTTAGATAAAGAGAATCGTATTGCTTGGCTGAAGCTATTTTATACGGTAAGTCGAAATTATTTGAGTTTTAATTTTTGTTGTAAGTTTAACAGAAAAGCTTTCGTTGCAACTCCCGCTCTAGGATCAGGAAGTGCGAGACGCCCGCACTCGGTAAGAGAGAGTGAGACTCCCACTCTGGGATCAGGATGTGTGAGACGCCCACACTAGGTAAGAGAGAGCGAGACTCCCGCTCTAGGATCAGGAAGTGTGAGACGCCCTCACTCGGTAAGAGGAAGGTCAGGATAAAACAGGAGGAGCGGTTGGAAATAACACGATCGTAGCACAGGTTACCCAGCGTGTTAGAGTCGGAACACCGTCGGGAAGATGAGCCGGTGTGTGACTAACTCAAACGTGCTCGCAGTGCGCTTTTATAGGCTAGCGCGTGGAGGGGGAGCCCTACTCCTTTCAGTACTCCCACTCTGATTTGTACTTTTATGAATCTGCGCGAGGCATCCTAAATATACAGACTAATTACTTAACTATAAAACAAAGAAAATTCTAAATAAATAGTAACGGAAATGCTACTTCGTTACAAGCTGTATCTTATTCGTTAGGGTGTCGCGCACACTCTTACCAACAAACCAAACCCAAAACCAAAACAAAATAATACGAAACAACGAAACGAAAATAAGACTAATCGCAGAGTAGTCCCACGTCGAGTGTGCACATACGTCAGGTTACCTAATAGCGAATAATAAAACAAGAAGTGTCGAAACGGTTACAAACGAACCTGCGACCAAAATCCCGAGTCAGCGGAGAAGGCCGTGGGCAAACAGTTTCGCGCAGGTAACTGTAGATCTAAAGGGGCGACACCTGTTGACGATCACAACAACTTGCAACCAAAGGAATTCCCCCAACAGAAGCGAAATTCCCACTTACCAGTCGGTTCAGTGCCGAAGTAATCCGTTCCGAAAAGAGAAGTTAAATACAGAACGCAAAAGTGAAATCCAAGAATAGATAATAGTAAAAACAATACAACCGCCACGGTAAATAAACTTTAATGGCGATTAAAAAAAAAACACATGAAAAAAACATCCCGTCAAGCCACGATAGTGCATAGTAGTCTGAACATAGCGGCGAAATATCACAAAACGGCAAAAAGCGGCGTTACATTTTTCATTCTTCAAGAGGTACAATACCGTGAACAATTCGAGCACGTCGGCTCTACTCCGACCTCAGCGTCCAGGGGTATGGCCGCAGGCTCGCCCAGCACTCTCATTACACTGCACGGGCTTTTTTCTTTCCGCCGGGGAATCGGCGAGATGCGTACGAAGTCAAGCGATGAAGGTTGTAAAACAAAATCACGATAGCGTAACCATCCAAATCAGGGGGGGGGGGGGTAACTACCCGCTAACGTTAACGAAAATAGAAACAACCTAAATAAAATCAAACGGGATGAACGGAAATTAAATAATTAGCTCAACTCGGCATAAACACGCCGAGCGCCTCGGAGTGGTAAAGAAGCATGGAGTAACCGTTGAACCAAACAGATCCACCAAGAAAAAAAGGCGTCAGAAAATAAGGTCGAAGAACCTCTCAAATTCCGTGGCGTCTTGAGTAAATCCAACAAAATCCCAACTGGGTGTGGTACCACCAAAATTTCCAAACCAAAGACCGCGGAACTACTCAAGTAAATCACACCCGTGAAACAAAATGTCGCTCGGCTCACTGCCATGCTACCAATTGTGTAAAAATCTTAATGCGCCGGCCCAAGATCAGAAACCACAGGCTTTCAGCATTCGATTAAACACGGAAATAACTGCACGGTGCGGCGCGGAATTCAAATCCACCGAACTGGACAACATACAGCACACAACGACAGAGGCGTTTAAAATGATAGACGAAAAGCGCGCTGAGGACTGCGAGACAGTAGCCAAGTAAACAAAGGTGAATGAGTGAAATCAACCATAACAAGGGAGTAGTCTTTTTATGTTTATTCCGGGGGTTGTCTTAGCGACCAAATTGAGGATGCGATCCCATTTGCGGGCCAATCATGAACGAATGCAGTTTTGCTTTAATTCGTCAAGGAGCGGCCGGCCGTAATTTTGTTTATTTGCGACGATCGCCATCGTGGCTTTGCTACGTAGACGTCAACGTGATGCTTCGCTCGTATTTGTCTGTAGGTGCATTCAACATGGGGGGCGATTCTTGAAACCGTACGTTTCCGTACCGAACAAGCATTTGTTCTACGTTCGTATGGAACAAATGATTTCGCGTTTAGAACACAGCCATCGACACGCGCTCACGGGTGCACATGCGCTTTGTATAATTTGGCTACAACTCAGCCTTTCCGATCTTGATAAAATAGGTTCTTTTATCGATGAAATCTCGTCTACTTTCTACCATTTTCATTTGAACACTTCTTTTTGGGACACGTTATATGCAACATTATCGCTTATTACGGACCTCGTATATAGTGAACCAATTTTGATGGTCGTTTGAGGTTTGCTTTAACCGAGGTCTACTGTAATACAATTAATAAATAAAGTTTGTATTTTATTTATTTATTTTATTTATTTTATTTATTTTATTTATTTTATTTATTTTATTTATTTTACTTATTTTACTTATTTTACTTATTTTACTTATTTTACTTATTTTACTTATTTTACTTATTTTACTTATTTTACTTATTTTACTTATTTTACTTATTTTACTTATTTTACTTATTTTACTTATTTTACTTATTTTACTTATTTTACTTATTTTACTTATTTTACTTATTTTACTTATTTTACTTATTTTACTTATTTTACTTATTTTACTTATTTTACTTATTTTACTTATTTTACTTATTTTACTTATTTTACTTATTTTACTTATTTTACTTATTTTACTTATTTTACTTATTTTACTTATTTTACTTATTTTACTTATTTTACTTATTTTACTTATTTTACTTATTTTACTTATTTTACTTATTTTACTTATTTTACTTATTTTACTTATTTTACTTATTTTACTTATTTTACTTATTTTACTTATTTTACTTATTTTACTTATTTTACTTATTTTACTTATTTTACTTATTTTACATATTTTACTTATTTTACTTATTTTACTTATTTTACATATTTTACTTATTTTACTTATTTTACTTATTTTACTTATTTTACTTATTTTACTTATTTTACTTATTTTACTTATTTTACTTATTTTACTTATTTTACTTATTTTACTTATTTTACTTATTTTACTTATTTTACTTATTTTACTTATTTTACTTATTTTACTTATTTTACTTATTTTACTTATTTTACTTATTTTACTTATTTTACTTATTTTACTTATTTTACTTATTTTACTTATTTTACTTATTTTACTTATTTTACTTATTTTACTTATTTTACTTATTTTACTTATTTTATTTATTTTATTTATTTTATTTAGTTTATTTAGTTTAGATATGTGTTTAATTTGCACTGTGAAATCAGGATCTCGTACTTACTTATTATTGTGTGCAATAATGTGTGTATTTTTTGCTGAATTACGAACTAAATTACAACACAACCTGAAACTGATGCTACGAACATCCCGAACGTATAGTACGAAGCACTTGTTGTCAATCGTTTGTTTGGGACCATACAGAATTTTCTAACGGCCGTTCAAGAACACCAAATCTGTGATTGTGTATGTTTGTGAGGTTACAAAACGTGTGGTTCAAGAATTGCGCTCATGGACGCTTGGAGCGCACAGAGTGTTTCTAATTTCTCATTCTCGCATGCACTGAAACGCAGTCGCTCCTCCTCACTCTTCTGCTTAGTGCGTCACCGAGCGTCGTGTCAAATGCGCCCCATTATGATATTGCCTGACGTTGCTAATCTGACATTTCTTGACGTTTGTCAATTTGACGTTTCTTGACGTCTGTCATCTTGACGTTTATTGCCACATGTCATCAAGACACGATTTGTTGGTCACTAAGTATCCCCAATTATTATTATTTTTTTTAAACTCACATCTCCAACAATTTCTTTATGACTTTTTCAGGGTTTATTGATGGATAATATTCTGGGATTTCTTTGTTTATATTTTAGTTCACATTTTCATTTTAAAATCCCGGAAGGTCAAAAATTGGAAAGTCTTTTTCGGCATTTTTGTAAAATAGTACTGCAGAAGTATTTTTCTCTCAAAATTAACTTTTACGCTGCAGAAATGTCTTTCTGCTGTACCAAAGCCGTCTATATCTTACAAGCCGTGCACTTTGGCAACAGAGCAAGTAGTCCGATCACGAGTTTCACCAGTTTGACGTAAGTTGTACGAGGTAATGCTGTAATGTAATTCTGTACTTATCAATCAAATTTTATTGTTTATTATTGTTTATTATAGTATTGGTGACTAAAATAACGTTTTAAATGTTATATTAAAAATCAAGGTAAGTCCACAAAGCCTAATTCTGCTAGATAACCAAACTTTTTCGCTTTCCTTTATTTGCTTTTATTTCATACCAATGTGACATTTTTCGGATTTTCAATGGTACAAAAAGTGGAACTTTAATGTCCTAGTACTTAATTTTAAACTCGTTAAACGTCTAGTTTGAAAGAAAATTTCATATTTACCTCGAACGAAAATTGACTTTAAATATATATACTTGGAAGTAATTACAGCCTCGGCTAAACAACTTGCTCCTAATTACTTTAAAACTTGACTTTTCGTTGTAGATAAATAAATAACTATTCTTTCTGAATTATTAATTAGGTTTATGTTGTAGATGCCAAGTTCGATTAGGACTACTTTCGGGTATCAATGCGACGTTGCCAAGCGTAACAGCACGGCTTGTAAGATATAGACGGCTTTGGCTGTACATTTTATCCTTCATATTCAAACAGCCATTTTCAGTTAATTAGTTTCATGCTTATTTCACGGAAAAGAGGGCAACATCGAAAATAATAATTAACCGAAGAATTGTGTTAGAGTCCAAAAAATTGCATCCAACCCGAATCTAAATCTCCAGTAGTCCTTTTTCTAATAGCAGCCTTTCTAAATGGTCTTTATCGGAAGTTCCGGCAGCGTGAACGTATTTCCTTTTCGAATCAAGGACAAAAGTACCTTTATTCTTATCTTATCGAGTTGCTGCTGCAACACCTTAAGAAAAATTATTGCTGAGACGGCAACTGGACACAAGTGCGATGCTTAGGCGCAAATAAGAAGAAAAAACAAACTTTATGGACACCTGTTACGATGATATCACTTTACCACTCTGATTGACAATTCTAGAACTGTAATTAATCTGTAAGAAGGATAAAAAATACAAATGGATCCACAATATAAAAAAGGCCACCAATTTATTTCACTACATACCTACGTATTGCGATGTTCTTGCGAGTTAAATGAAATTTGTTTGTTAAATTTTTGGATTAGAAATTAATTAACTCAAATGACAACGTCACGCATAAAATTTAACATAAAACTTTTTTCGTTATTGATATAATACCTCAGGGTACCAAATTGTATTGCAAAACAAATTTGTTTGAACTGGTGTATTTGTCCTAATGGTGGTGATTTTAAAATGTCGGTTATTGTTGTGAAGTGTATGTAGGTAAGTAAAAATCGATTTTAAAGATTGACATGCAAATTATTTATTGATAATAAATTTGTTGTTTACTAACATTTTCAAATACACATAAATACATAAGTAAAATTGGTTCAATCTAATGGTTAGTACATTTAGAGGTTTAGTGTAAATGTACATCAATTTATGTTTGACATAAATTGAGTTGTCATCCACTTCGTCGTAGGTACATGGGAATTTTAATAAAAATTTTAATTAAAAATGCGATTATAGTCTCCTTTATCAAGAGTGCCATATGTGCCCTATATGCTTACACCTGTTGGTAAGTATTTACAAATTATTTTGAACAAACATTTTTAATTAACCATATTAATAAATGGAATATTCTTACATGTTCTGGTCACTACTTTCGATTACAAAATGTTGCTCTGAAGGAGCTTAAAATTGATTACAAACTGTTAATTGTTAATACTAAACTGCTCAATGCTAAGTGCAGAGTATGAATGAATGTTCTACTGCTCAGGGCCTAGCTTGAATGCATGAATTACTCAGAAATCTCCCTTTTATATACTTTTTAAGGTACAAAAAACTCTGTAACCTCAAGTATAAAAAAAATTAAAAATCCTTAGATTGTAAACAAATCAAAATTCTCGTACACAAATAATAACTATCTTGTTTTGTATGTTGCAAAAATGAAGTTACATCTTGAAGAGGTCCAGTCGAACTGCATCTAACTTCGAAAGATGGATTCTGTCTTGGTTCTTGAGTTTTACAGGAATACGTCGTCTTCCTGCGTTCTTCTTGTGGAAGTAGGCTCGAGGTTTGCTTCGAATTTTCTTTTCTAACGTGTTAGATGAACTTGCCACGCCTGGATAATCTCGAAACGTCTTAGATAATCTTGAAACGTCTTCCACGATGACATGATCGGCTCGTCCAGGAGTTTCGACTTCGGAGGACAGCCCTTCATCTTTGGATGTCTTGGAACTCGACTCATGTTGTGTGAGATTATCGTCCCAATGTTCCTGATCATCCTGGAGTACTTCGTAGAATCTCTGGTTGAACCAGCTTTTCGTTGTTGGCGAAAGCGTAACGTCAAGTATCTCATTTGACATTTTCTAATTCGGACAAAGTACAGTAAAGTACAGTTATTTAACATTTCACTTAAATTACAATTTCAAAAATAATAAACCTAAACTAATTATATACAGGGTGAAAATTTTAAAAATATCTAGATCTTCTTCAAAAGAATTTTCTGCGAAATTTGCGCACGTTATCTCAATGGCACTAACGTCATTAGGCAGACCGTACGCGGCCGTTAATTAAACAATATGATTATAATTTTAAATGAACTAATTTCAGGTCACGGTGACTTGCACGACGGCCGGACTCCGTGGTAGATTTTCGGGCCGATTCGATCGTCTCGTTTTTAATTGATATATCAAGCGGTGACAGTGCGCTTTCGAGCGCTTAATTATTTTATAAATGCTGCGAGAATCAATTTTACCTGATCCGATAATTAATATGTTTTAATAGGGACTGCGAAGGGAGAAGAAAAAATCACCATTGCTCGGTTGAAAATGTTGAATCCCTCAGTTTAACTACAAATTAAAAAATATATATATATTAATTCAAATTAATATACTTTTCAAAATAATAATGAGGCCGATAAAATAATACAAGAACTTATGAAAAATTAACCCTAAAATCATGTTACGACTCTGCTTGAGAAATACAACGACGTTGTAAATAAAATAGTAAAACCGGAATTTATTATTTAAAATTAGAATAGAATTTGCAAAGTTAAAAGAAAACATGTCACATTACGCAATAATTTGCAACTAACTCGAATGATGACCATGTATGTTACTCTTATCCCGTTCCTTCTAACAAGTGTAGCTTCAAAACCTGGAGAAAATTGCTGAGACTGCAACTGGACACAAGTGCGATAAACACTTGTGCCGCTGCGTAGGCGGGTAAAGGGTAGAGCGATCGCCTTAATAATTCTGAGTTTGTTATTTTTTTTAGTGAACTCTCTGCAGTAATGGTAGTATGTAATTAAATCTTTTTTTAATATTATTTGATTGTAATAAATTTCGTACTTTGAAAGAGAAATGTACAATGTGTGATTCAAAGAGGAACACCGTCTAATTCGTTTTTGTTTCATGTTTTTCTTTTCACGGTTACGAAAGACAATTAACTAAAGGAGGCCTCCATGACCGTAATGAAATATATACTTAGCGGACGCAACCTGAAATTATCTAAACCGAAGTCGTTTCGCAAGAAAAATGAGGCGAACAGTCTAGCCACTTAATATTTGATGTGTCTGCCTGGTCACTAGATTTACCCACTAATTAAGCTAACTACCGGTTACGCGTCGTTTTCGTAACACTGTTGCTATTTCCTATACCTGACCGCAAACAACAAAGTCTCAGTTTCGGGCTTTGTTAATAATAAGCTAGCTCCCGAATTGTTGGCGTTTTCGGCGATGCTGACCGCAAAACAGGATCGGAATCGTTCCGGAAACTCTAGAAGCTTATTTCAAAATACAAAAATAAATTGTTTAGTACATTTTTATACCTGCTATTTTAAAAACATAAAAAAATTCTGTTCTGTTAATAAAAAGTTAATTTAGATTTTCCAAAAAATTAGATTTTAGATCAGCTTTCTAGTAGAATGAAAAAAATGAAAAAATGACTATACCGAGTGCGAGATAAAAAAAACGCCTTAAGGCAAAATTCATGACTCTATTAATTTGAATAAGCTAAATGTCTAACTACAAATTGATATGAATTTCACTTTGTTTTAGTGTCGACTGTTATTTCAACGATAGTTAAAAAAAATTTTTTTTCAAATGGATGTGTATGTCTTTTTTTATATTGTTTGATAGAGATTTTTTTTTCTAAATTTAGTCATGGAATTTATTACTGTTGGCTAATAAAGTTATTTAAACTCTTGACAATGTCTGACATAAGAGATGTTGTGGTAAAGACCAATCCACGGTGGGCGAAATCGCGAATCTAGACGGACAAAATTTGAAAAATGAAGTAAGAAATATTTCTAATTTATTGTTCTAATATTGTTGCCAAATGAGGGAGGATCATTAATGTGTACATGCTGGGCACCTTCTCTACTTACAAAGTATATTGATAACCCTGTTAAGTCCGCACTTCGAAAAAACTGTTAAAGTTGCGCTCGGAAATGCACGCTTTTCAAGTGTGAATAAAAGTGCTGTGTTTTGGATTAGGTTGCGATATTCATTTTTTTTTTCAGAATGAGTGATGATTCTACAGGTGAGTATCAACGCTTAAGATAGCACTTTCCTTTTTGTACTGTGTTATGTAGAAACTAATAAAATTCAAATTCTTTCTTGTCTCTAAGTGCGGAAATGTGCGGAAATAAAATTATGATTTTTTGTGCCTAAGGTACGTTGAATGAAAGAATACGGACAGGGAGTTATATCAATTACTAAGAGGAGATTGGACGAAGGAAATATCTTTCTCAGACTTTGTTATACATAAACTACGAGTATATCTAGAAGAATGTGGAAGTACAAACATATTATACTGGTTTTAGTATTCATAAGACGTTTCACGAGTAATAGAAATCTTACAAATATAATATTTGACAATGGCATGCTAAAAAGTCTCAGTTTTGAGATTTTCGCAGACAAAAAGCAATATAACATGAAGAATATAAGTTTTAAAAATAAAAAATAATTTTGTCCGGCCAGATTCGCGATTCCGCCCACTGTGCAATGCTCTTGACAATGAATGCACAAGGGATGTTGCCTTGAGGCATTAAAATACTTACTTATATACAGGGTTAGTTAAAAGTATGGAAACGGCCATTTATTGCCGTTAATATTCATTTTAAGAAATATGTGCTTTATGAAAGTTTTTTAGGAAATTTTTATCTACAATTGAGAATACTTGAATTTTTTTCTTCTTCAATTGTTTTTGAGTTACGCCTATCTGTGTAATTTTTTTAAATGGAAACATTCTAATTTTAATATACCGTTCGGTAGAGTATTTTTTTCTCTTTACAATAGTATTCTTGTTTTTTTTTAGAATTGAGGGATTTCTGAAAAAAAAACATTTTTCACTTTTTTGTGAAATTGAAAACACTGGTTCAAATATTTATTTTAGGGCCAGTTTCATAATGGAATTTAAAGGAGGCTATAAATCTAAGGTCACTTTTAGATGTCAAAACAAATATGAAAACACATTTGTTTACACATCAGATTGTGACTTTATTTTAAAGGTTCCTTTAAATTCTATTATGAAACTGACCCTTAGTTAGGTAGATCTAAGACAAAAGTGAAGTTATGGGTCACAAACAAAACAACAACAAAAACAAAAAAAAACAAACAACAAAAACAAAAAAAAAACTAATAACTAAGTAAATTAAATTAAGTGTTCAAATTGTCCTCCATTTGTAATTTGACAATGACTCAATCGATTTACAAAACCCCGAAGAGAATTCTCTAAAAATTCACGGGGAATTTCTTGTATCGTCCTGGTAATTCGAATTTTTAAATCTTCGATGTCATCGGGCTTATCTTTATAAACTTTGTTTTTTACATATCCCCAGAGGAAAAAATCTAAAGGGCTTAAATCAGGGGAACGGGCTGGCCACTCAATTTCACCTCGTCTCCCAATCCATCTATTTGGAAAAACGTTATCAAGATACTGACGAATATTTAAACCATAATGTGGTGGGGCGCCATCTTGCTGAAACCAGATATTGTTATTGGGAAGGTTTTCGTTGTTTTCATGAGGATAGAGCGTAGCACAAGCAGGTATAATTTGATTTTGCAATAACTGCAAATACAGAGCCGAATTTAAATTGCCATCGATGAAAAAGGGACCTATAATATGACCACCTAGAATGCCAACCCAAACATTAACTTTTTGGCGATACTGCGTATGGTGCTCCAAAAACCAAAACTGATTGACAGGTGACCAATATCTGCAGTTATGTCTGTTTACTTCACCGGTAAGGCAAAAAGTAGCTTCGTCAGAGAAAAGAATGTTATTAACAAAATTTTCGTTATTATTGCAAATATTTAACATTTCTTCACAAAATTGAAGTCTCCTATCAAAATTATCTTCTGTCAATTCCTGTACAAGTATACTGTACCTGTATAAGGTTTATACTTTTCACTTTTTAACATTTTAACGACTGATGACTGTGAAATATTGAGATTTACCGCTAATTGGTTGGTTGATAAATGGGGATCTTCAGATACAGCCAATAAAATATCCAGCTTTTTATCATCACTGGTCGATGTTCTCGGTCTACCACTCTTTGGCAAATTTTTAACGCTGCCGGTTTGTTCGAAACGTTTCAAAGTTTTACTAACAACGGATTTAGAAATTGGATTTCTATCAGGATGCGCATCATTAAATAAATAACAAACGTCTTGTAAACTTCTACGTCTATCTCCATAACCCAGCATCATAAGTATTTCAATTCTTTCATGTTCATTTAAATTCGCCATTGCTAATATTAACAGCAGTAAATTACACGCAATTGAATTTGACGTAAACAATAACCAGTGATAAAGTTACTCGCTCGAGTTTGTTTATCGCTTATTTAGATGTACCTGACCTGGCGCTAATAAGCGCGCACGACGGGAAATGAATACTTGAAATATTGTTTTTTTTTCAGAAACCCCTCAATTCTAAAAAAAAAACAAGAATACTATTGTAAAGAGAAAAAAATACTCTACCGAACGGTAGATTAAAATTAGAATGTTTCCATTTAAAAAAATTACGCAGATAGGCGTAACTCAAAAACAAATGAAGAAGAAAAAAATTCAAGTATTCTCAATTGTAGATAAAAATTTCCTAAAAAACTTTCATAAAGTACATATTTCTTAAAATGAATATTAACGGCAATAAATGGCCGTTTCCATACTTTTAACTAACCCTGTATATGTCTAGGCTGTAAAATGCTTTCTTGGTTCAGAAAGGAAGGTAGAATTATTTGAGGCAGTTATTTTGTACGACTATGCTGCAAAAAAAAAAATTTTAAATGATTCGCTCTTGGTAGATTTTAATTGCGGTTATTGAAAAAAAAAAGGTTTCCAATGAACGTGCACCATTAGGCATTCAAATACTTATTTATATACCTGGGCTGCAGAAAATACTTTTTTTTGTTCAGAATGAAAATGATTCTCTCTTGGCGGAGTTTGATTGGGGCAGTAGAAAAAAAGTTTCCGTTGAACGTGCGCTACAATACTTAATTATATGGCTAGGCTATAAAAAATATTGTATTGGTTTAGAAAAAAAAAAAGAATTCAAGGTGAAGTTTGATTGAAGCATCTGCAGGAAGATATCCTTGATGAACATGGGCCTTGGGGCATTGAAATACCTATTTACACATCTAGGCTGTAAGAAATACTTTTTGGTTGAGAAAAAGAAAGGATCCTCTCTTGGTGGAGTTTCACTGAGGCAGCAAGAATAAAGAAATTTTCGTTGAACGTATGCTTGGAGGCGCTGCAATAATTAATTAAATATGTAGACTCAAGAAAAAGAGATTCTTGGTGGAGTTTGTTTGAAGCATCTGAAGAAAGATATTCTTGATGAACGTGGGCCTTGGGGCATTGAAGTACTTATTTATACTTCTAGGCTACAAAAAATACTTTTTGGTTTAGAAAGAAAAAGATCCTCTCTTGGCGGAGTTTCATTGAGTCGGCAGAAGAAAGGAGTTCTCGATGAGCGTGTGCCTCAAGGTGCTACAATACTTAATAATTATATGTCTAGGCTGTAAAAAATATTTTTTTGATTCAATTTGATTGAGGCAGCAGGAAAAGAACACGTGCCTTGAGACGCTACAATACTTATTTATACATATGTCTACGCTCTAGGCTGTAAAAAAACATGCATGCTTTTCTGGATCAGAAAGAAAAGGATTCTCTTTTGGTAGAGTTGAAAAGGATTAACGTGTGCCTTGGTGAATTTGAATGAGACGGCAAAAAAATGGTTTTCAATTAACGTGTACCTTGAGGCATTAAAATACTTATTTATACGACTAGGCTACAAAAAATACCTTCTTGACTCAGAAAGAAAAGAATTATCTCTTTATGGAGTTTAAAAAATAAAATATCGCCGATGAACGTGTGTCTTGAGGCATTAAAACTTATTTATAATATTTACGCATCTAAGCTGCAAAAAATACTTTTGACTAATGAAAAAAAAATGATTTTCTTTTGATTGAATTTGGCGCAGTTGGAAAGAGAGATTTTCGATTAAGGTGTGCCTTGAGGCATTAATATACTTATTTATACGACTAGGCTGCAAAAGATACTTTTCTGGATTAGTAGAAATGATTCTCTTTTGGTAGAGTTTGATAGAGGGAGTTAAAAAGCGAAATTTTCGATTAGTGTGTGCCTTACGGCATTTATTTGTAGGACTAGCCTGCAAAAATACTTTTTTGGAATAGAAGAAAGGATTATCTTTTGACGGCGAGATAAGTATCTGGGAAGCTTGCAAATAACAATATAAAAGTAGATGCGAAATTTACTGAATTAAAAAGAAATTAAAAATAATTTAAACTAATGACAGCAAATTCCGGTGTAATTACAACGATGTAGGTTTCTCGTAAATCACTATACGAAAATTTTTTGTTGACTTTTTGGTGCTGTTCATTTACCATTGACCAGCAGTGCTTATCGTTTTCTATTCTTGTTTACTCATATTAAACGCATCAAGTGTCTTCTGTTCTGTTTCATTATTATTTTTTTTTGTTTTTCCTTTATTTTTGTAGTTATTTTTTCCTCGATAATGATTGTCATTTGGCTCCGCGCAAAAATAATCGATCGTAGGGGGAAAAAAGATTGTTTCCTTTCTTATGAGAGTCAGCAATAACAATTCAAGGTCACATGGCTTTTAAACGCCATTTAACTTTCAGTATAATTATGATTTAGTAAAAGTTCTACAAATCACTCTGTAGGTATGCGAAAGAAAATTTTTTTCTTCTTTTATTTTTTGTTATACTTTTATTCATTTTATTTTTTCTACGATATTAATTATCGTTCTCGTTTCTCGTTTCATCATGATCTTGACAAAGGCTACACAAGAGGCTTGCAGATAGTCGTGACTACGACTGCACAAGAGGCTTGCGGATGCTCTTGGCAATAGCTGCACAAGAGACCTGTGGATGTTCTTGACCACGACCTACTAGATTTTGCCTGTTTTGGCAATTTAGGTAATTGTAGTTGATGATCTGTCAAAATAAAAACATAAAGTTTCTTTCTCAATAAATTAAGGTTCAATGGAAATTAAATGATCTAGTTCTAAGTAGTAGAATCAGACCACCTACTGCACATTGTAACATTGCATTTAATAATTTTTTGCTGGTGCTTCCTATTTATTATTATTAATAAAAATTAAGTAACTAAAATGTCCAAAAATTAAATTAAACAAAATTCAAATGACACGAACAAGGAAAGCACAAATAACGAAAGAAAAAGTTGCCAGAAAATTATAACTGAGCAACTTTACCCGCTATATACGCAAAACTGTCAACTTGATACTGACAACTGCGAGCTTGTCATCAATTGAAAATGACATTTCGGGTATACATCCGTTTCCGGTGCTTTTAGTAAGTGGCGCCAGCCGAGAAACACTTGAACGCTAGTAATTTGCCCAGGCTAGATAAGAGGCGCCGTTTCCTCTTGACAATGACTGCACAAGAGACACTGCGCTGGAACGGCTAAGTGAAACATCCTGCATAGCTCTTTGCTTTTAACTCTAGTGAAACAGCTTTGCCGCTCGCAGTCGAAGGTCACATTGCATTCTTAACTCAGGTTGATTCGATCGGCGTACAATAAAAAATGTACTGTATGTTCCCGTTTCAAATTTCAAAGTTGGTCTTTGTTGTACCTCTTCCGGGTGACCTTGTAAGATAATTAATCTTCACCAAATGCGCCATATAGAGTGAAAGCTCTCTTAGGCGGTCACCGCCGTCCATTAGAAGTGTCCGCCTAAGAGAGATGCAAATGCATGTACAGTGAAAGCTCCCATGGCGGACAGCTCTCTTAAGCGGACACCTTTCTTAGCTGGACAGTTTTTAATCTCCCATTTATGTAATTTACATGCATTTGCATCTCTCTTAGTCGGACACTTCTAATGGACGGACAGTTTTCTGGTCACCATCGGTGTACGTTTAAGAGAGCTTTCACTGAAAATTACATAATTGTGAGATTAAAAACTGTCCAGCTAAGAGAGGTGTCCGCTTAAGAGAGCTGTCCTCTATGAGAGCTTTCACTGTATTTCCTAACTGTCTTCTGAGTTGTACGGATATTACTCAGTTTTTTTTTATTAAAAAGGTAAACTAGCTATTTAAAGTACTTGTTTACTTTAGGTACTTTACACCACGGTCCTGCAAGAAATTTTTCTCATTTTCGTGAATTTGAATTTGTAATTTCAATAAATAATTCTCTGTTGTTACGGGTGAAAAATTTATTTAACTCATTTTCAGTATTGCCACTCACCCTGTATTCCGTGGGAACTCGAAAAGTTCGTTTGTGCCTACGTGACATTCGGCATGTTTCAACATGAGGTGATTTCGTTCGTTCTTCACCCCTTGATGGTGTTCTATTTCACTCTTTTGCCCGGATAAAACAGAGTCCATCTCGTAACAACCCCGCCTCGATCTATTTAGTTTTCGCGTGTTCTTTCTTCGACGCGTCACGCTTACCGATTAAGACTTAACGTGCACATGTAATGTCAGTGCAGTGCCCACGATTTTGAGCCTTGATCATGTTGAATCATTTGATCGAAGCCTGAAACGGAATTTATTTACTGCGAGATCTACTTTGGTGCACGATAAGCAATACAAGCTTTCTTATAAGCTTTTCTAAGCCTGTTGTTGCGAGAAAAGAACAGGTAGGGTTTTATTGGCAACCTTGTGCGTGTTTCGGTTTGTAACACGCGTCTTTCTTTTACTATTTAGGCTTGTAGTCGTACCCCTTTCTGACCATCTCTTTCTTTGTAACGTCCTTTGAGACCGACTCTTGAGTGGAAAAGCCGTAAGCGGAGTCCTAGCTGCTAAAAGTCAAAACATCGCTGTCCACCCCTTTCTCCCATTGGAGTTGGACTCGGCCGTAGACGATACAAGTCCACAGGAGAGACAGTGACGTGACATCTTGACGTCGTCTTACGTGGTGACGCAATTGGCAACACCGCCGGATTGTATCTCGATTGGTATTTCCAATCTCACCTTGACGTTGAGCTAAGTGTCAAAGTGGATTTATTACAAGGTCGGATTTGTTTTATTTTCTTTTTTTAATTTGTTAATGTCGCATTATACGCTGCGTTGCGTTAATCTTATTTTATGTGAATAAGTGTGAGTAGTCACATTGTGCATTTTTGTAAACGAAAGGCAGATCTGTTTCTCAGCTAAAGATTTAATCAGTCGGAATACCGTTTACATTTTATTTCAACTCACTGAGACCCCCTCTGGGGGGTGACACCAAATAAAAACAAGTGTGCTCAGCTGGTGATTTAATTTTGTTTATATTTTATTTTCCCCCTTTGCTCCGAGGTTACGTACGGCCAAATTAACAAATTAATTCCGCAAAACTTTGATCGATTTCGAATTATTCTTATTTCATAGGGTTTGTAACATCCGCAACATTAGCAGAGTACAAGTAAATTTATCTTTGGTTTATGAAACCGGGCCTAAATCATTTTAAATTATTTGTTCCCTCCAAGTTTTCATTTTTAAATAAACAAAGTGGAACATAAAATTCTTTCCGTGCTCGAGAGCAAACACGCCATCAAGCCAGCGATCAATCGGTCGTCACACTCACTTCGTGGTGGATAATGGAAAATCCGAATATATTTCAACTCGCGCTATCTATTACTTAATAAAAAGTCCGGCTCATTGACGTCGTGAAATCATTTTATCGATCCGGACAGCCGCGGTGGTCCGACCTACTGATAACTTAACACTCTCGTTCCATACATTATTGCCTTGAGTTTTATCTCCACATCGCCCATTTTACATGCCAAATCAATTCGAGCTGAATCCGACCCCAAATTTATAGGCCCGAGGAATGCGCGGGTATTAAGACGTTGCGCGTGCGTTTAATTTCTTCATTTACGACCTCCAGATGATGCCCGAATGAATATTCAATGGAAAGAAAGAAAAATAAACGGCCACAATTACCATAAAATAAAGAAATGAGAAACGATTGAAAAATAAATTATTATTTTGAATGCAACATCAAATCTGACTCTAATGACGTTGACGCATATCACAAATTTATAATTTATCTGAATGCAAGTATTTATAAGAGTACATACATAGTTGCAACCAGGTTGCAACAACAAATGAAATAAAATAGCAAAGTATTTGCTTTAATAAATTATAAATTACAAGTAAATCGAGAAAAAACCATCAGATACATTCTTTCCCCAACTAACGCTTATCGGGACTGTAAGGACTTTCATTATCTGTATACTAAGAAAGTATTTTTTTAATAAGTTAGGAAAAGACTTAAGTTAGTCCTATTATAAATGTAGCCAATTGTCTTCTTTCTTTTAAATAACGTAACGATTAGTTTCTTAATCCCACGTCTTTCAAACATGACTTGCAGTTACGCGCAAGTTCTGAAATTGGCTTCACCTTCGCCTTTTGTTGAATAATCTTCATAATTTATATTTTAAATTATAGAAGTATGCGCTTGTGCATATGCAATTTTAATAAACTATAAAAATTGTAATATGCGGTTTTAATTAAATTTTTTAATAACCGGTGCATTCAAGCGAATAGCTCCTGTACACCTTCTGTCGTTTTCATTTGCAAAAAAGCCATAACTCATTTCGTCGGAATATTATCATGAAATAAAGTGGCAATTTGAAATAACTGGAATAACTTAAAAAGCGCATTTCTTGCTTACCGTAAAATAATAGGTTTTTGTCTTATGCCATAACTCTACGACCCCTAACAACTAAATATTCGAACGAGAACTGATTTGATAAAAACTGTACTCTAACTCATAAGAAAATGTTTAGAACTTTTAATTAAAAAAAAAAAAATAAACATAGATTAACAGTAAGTAATAATTTATTCAAAACAAGTTTTATTCTAATAATAAAAATAGAAATCAAATTTTTAGAGAAAAATTACTAATTATGCCCTCGCAGGGTGAGGCTTCAAAGAAAAGGAGAATAACAGATCTGTTTTTCGAACAGATCGACCTAGATATAGAAGCAATTAACCCTTACAAGCGAAGAAAGAGCTCAATTTCCCAAAACGTACAAGAAATTGAGAGGGTGATCGAGGATAATCCTAACTAACACCAAGAGGACCTGGCGGTCAAACTAAAGAGGAAGATTCCGAACTCATAAATCTAGAGTCCATTAGGAAGTGGCTCGCTGCCCACAAATGGAAGCCGGAGGACAAAATGGCACATGAAGTTGACGTCCAAATCGTCAGCATTAAGAGAGCTGACGTGTCAACGTAGACCACCGTCTGGTTCAGGGGAGTAGAACAAACGATCGACCCCGCTGGAATCAGTACTGTGGAGGAGTCGTTACCGGTGGCAGAAAAAAGGTGGGCGGAGGACGCCTATAAAGCCACAAAACTCGAGGACAGCAATCCTGTGGAGATGTACCCGGAGGCGAGACAGGCCATCTTCACGGATGAAACTGATGTCACGCTATTGAACGGATCTAAAAGGCAATACAAGGATAGATTCCCGGAGTTAGCCAAGAACAGATGACCAAAATCCGGAACAAAGATGGCATTGGAAGAGATGACCGCAAGGCCGTGAAGATGGCCGTCGACGGCACAGATAATAGGATCTGGGAAAGTCTCCAACAAATTGAAGGAGGATACTGTACATCGCCATGTACCACTACCGGGCGATGAGCGAGGAAAGGTGGCGGAAAATCGTGGAATATGTGTTCCACGAGACCAGTAAGAGGGTTACCATCCATCTGGAGGCAGAAAGAAAGACTAAGGATAAACGAAATGAAGAACGGAAAACCTATGCCCCGGTCCTGGAGAATGCCGGGAAGAAATACACTGAGACGCTTGGCATTGTAAAAAAATGCGTTGAAGACAGACCCCTCCGCGAAGGCGGTCAAAGGGCTACGGGGTATCCGTAAAGGAAACCTACTAATCACGGTCCAGAAGGACGAAGTAGTCCTTGATCGCTCGAAGACCAAAATCGCACAACATGTAGAACCAAGATCTATCAGAAAGATAGGTAGCGTCTAAAAGCTGATGACCGTCCATGTGAGGGGAATAATTGCCCTCGTAGACAAAACAGATGTCGAGGTGGGGCTTCAGGAGGTCTTCGGAAGACCACTAGATGGCACCACTAAGACCGAACGCAGATAATACACAGGCTGTGACGATAGTCCTTCGGACTTGGTCGTGGAGAATGCCAGGAAGAAATACACTGAGACGCTTGGCATTGTGAAAAATGCGTTGAAGGGAGACCCTTCCGCGAAGGCGGTTAAAGGGCTACGGAGAACCCGTGAGGGAAACCTACTGATAACGGTACAGAAGGACCAAGTAGCCCTTGAAAACTTGAAGACCAAGATCGCACAACAGGTAGAACCAAGATCTATCAGATAGTTAGGTAGCGTCGAAAAGCTGAAGACCGTCCATGTGAGGGGAATAGATGTCCTCGTGGACAAAACAAATATTGGTGGGCTGCTGCAGGAGGTCTTCGGAAGACCACTAGATGGCACTACCAAGATCAGGGACCTTCGGGCCGAACGGAGGTAACACACGGGCGGTTGTTACGTTTAAATTTGCTGCTAAGAAATCGTGGCAACACAGCATCATCTCAGCCGCGTTTCGTTACAGTTGACAACACTGTTCTTTCTCGTTTACCTCGCCAGGGAGGAAAACTCGCGTTAGGTGAATGCGCAACATTCATTGGTTATGGGGCACCACGTGACTATTTTATGGTACATCATTGGTTGCCGTCTGCAATTTTCGCGCGTTATTTAGCGACCACCACCTTGGCTTCACATTCCTATTTCAGTTGTGGTTCGGCTGTTATAAGGTTAAGACGTGTCTTAGTGTGATCTCGGAATTCTTGCTTTTTGTGTAAGGAGAATTCATTAACGGCGCTGCCGGCATTCCTGTCTGCACGACCGAACGATTTGGCGTAATTTTAATCCCAATTCCAAGCCTGGGATTTTTGTAAATCTCAAGTAAAATGTATCGAGTAATGGCGAAAGCCAATGTGGTCGCTAATGTCGTCGTTTCTTTTTATACAGGCTTCTACTTCTAGTTTTGGTTCGACTTCTAGTTCTAGTTCCAGCTGTAGGCACAGAACTTCTGCTGCGCTTCAGCCTTGTAGGTCGTGCCGTAGTGAGTTGGGCTCAAAGCTCAAACCGAGTCAACTCGTGTCGTTTTCCAACCTACCGGTCTTATAGGGGAAACCTGACCAGCCATCTTGACGATCCCTGCGAGTCCAGTTTGAACCGGATTGTCGACGGTGTCCGCGATAGGCAGAGGGCGTCGTAACTACCCACCGGCCACCGCGCTTCGGTAGGTAACGTTGACCAGACGCACCGACTGGACGCCGTCAATAAGGTTAGGTATTCCCAACTTAATTTAATGTGACAGTTCGTGGATCGGTTGGTTTATATTTTTTTAATTTCTCTTGCATAATCGAATAGAGAGCGAATTTCGGCCTATTTGTTGTGCTGCACCTACTGCAGTAAATCGCAGCGTAAATTAAGCTGATAATTTTAGTTGTGTTAAAATTTGCAGCTTAGATTAAGTTTCATGAAAAATAATCACTCGCCGAACTTTGTGTAAATTGTTTGTGAGCCTTTATGCTCTACTTGAATTTATAATAAAACTTGAATTTTATTAACTTTAAGCGTGTGTTTATGTTCACCTCCCTCACGTACCAGTGAGTAAATAAGCCTCTATTTACGTTTAATTTTTCCGCCCGATTTAGTCGATTGGAGACGTCGACTGATCGTTTACGTTCGGTTTATTAATCAGTCTCCTGGCGCCCTTTAATAATTTTTACCATCATAATTAGATCCACCTCTATCTCCACTGTTTGCTAGTCGAGGTGAACAGCTGATACGTTTAGTCAGCAGAACTTGATCACCATCAAGATAGGTACGAGGCTAGTCAATTAAATCATAAATTTGGAGACACTGTGACGATAATCCTTCCGACGCACAGGACCTAGTGAAAACTGGGGAAGTCCCCGTGGGGCTTGTCCCCTGTCGGGTGGAGACAAGCGTGAAGTTCCTGAGTGCAGGAAGTGCTGGTCATACCTGCATGCTGCCGAAGAATACAAGGGACCGTCGAGACTGGATAACTATCACAATTGCGGGCAGCCGGACCATTCTAACAAGGCCTGTAAGAACGAGGCTGTGTATCCCCTCTGTGAGATCACAGGGCATAGAGAAGGTAACGGGCCATACCCTGCCTTGAAGGCTACCTTAAAAAAGGCAAGAAAGGCGAAAACGAAAAAAACAAATATAGAAATGCACAGATGATCGAAATAACCTTGGTCACAGAAATGCAATCCGCCCTTAGGCTCCGTGGAGGAGATGGCAGCATCCGTAAGACGTACAGTGAGAAGCCTCCTGTGAATATAAGGGTTCTGCAGCTAAACACCGATAAGCGTCCAGAAGCCTTAGATCTCCTCATGCAAATGAGATTTGAATTAAAGATCGACAGACTGCTCGGTCAGGAACCCAGTCGCAGAAGAGTGAGAAATGTTGACTGTGAGACCCTCGTTTTATTGAACGAAGGCTTCAACATCTGTGATAGGGGGGCAGGGTATATTTGTATTGATATTTATTCTTGTGTCGTTATTAACTGCTTTTTTTTCACCCAACAGACCCAATAAGGAATTCAAAGATTATCTCGCCGTCCTGGAGGACCGGATTGGGTGTTCGGGCAGGGAGCACATAATTCCTGCAAGGATGCTCGCCGTCCGGAATGAGGTCGCCAACGATCAAGGCAGAATCTTGGAAGAGTGTAACGACCTCATAATTATAAATACGATAAATACCCCCACCTTCGTGATTTCCAAAAAAAGGTCACACATTGATATGAACTTGGCTTCGCCCATCCCTTCGCGGGATAGGAGGCCGTAGCGTGAAGTGAAGAGTGGGCGAGGAATTGGAAAGCCTCGGTGACCACAGGATACTTATGTACGAAATTACGCAGGGCAGGAAGAGTGAATCTGGAAACAAAAGAACCGTCACAGGATGGCGAATTAACACCCCCAAACTAAAGGCAATCGCTAAAGATTTCAGAAGAATGAACAGCAATAAGAGATAAAGCCCAGTGGAACTCGTCAGAATTCTTACCGGACTCTACGATGGCACCTCCCTCGGAAGAGGGAACAGGTATAAAAGAGTGCCAGCATACTGGTGGACGGACACCATTGCGGAGATGCAAAGGGCCTGCGTGGCTTTGCGGAGGAAGGTCACCCGCCTGCAGCGATCGGCGGACGAGAAGCGGACATCCGCATGGGACTGATATAAGAAAGCTAAATTGAAGCTAAAGAAAGCCATTAGACATGAAAAGGCAAAGTGCTGGGATAACCTTAGAGCTGAGTTAAGGGAGGATATCTGAGTCCGGAAGCACAGGGGAGGCAAATCCGGTATGGACGAAAGGACGAAAGGAGCTGGAAACTGAGCATGCCCATATGCGTCCCCAAATCATAACCCCTTGTGGGATTTTAATGTTCGTTAAAACAATTTTTATAGAAAGCCGAATTTTGTTCTGATCACTCTCTTCCGACAGTCACCAATACAGACGTCAAAATCAGGTTCATCACTAAAAATTATTTGGCTTCACATTTCGTCGCTGCGTGTAACTTTAGATTTTGCACAGTCCACACGTTTTTTTCTTTTGTGCTTCCGTAAATAGTGGTTTCTATTTTGCCTTTTTAAAAATAAAATGTATTAAAATTTAGGTTCTCAAATTTCAATGAGTATTGAGTGCAATAAATGGTTTTACTTTATAAAAACCATAGCCGGATTTGTGTAACCATTGTTGGCAACATTCCCTAGATACAATCAGACCAGTTTCTTCATTCCATTTGGGACTGAATTTCTCTTAAAGTGCTCTGTCTTTCCAGTTTGCAAATTATAATGAGAATTCTTCGTTGTCTTTGATACAGTGCTTGGGTTTTGCTACGAATATCAATGTTTGCCGAGTCTACATACTTTTTCTATTATATCGCCAATTGTCAATTTCGATAAATTAAATCCATTCACAATTTTTTTATGGCTTTATCCGTGGCATTTTAGTTTCACGTTCTTTTTTAAGTTTTGGTACGCCACGGGTCATATTTTTCATAAATATTTTGTTCTTAGTATCAAAATCAAACAATTAACTTATGGTGATAACGATTTATGTCCATCATCCCAATGTTACTCGTTACTTTTCCCTTGCATTTTAATCTATCGGTTTTCTTTATTTCGCTTATTCTATTTGATTCCTTTATCAAGTTTTTGTAAATTGATGATGTTTCCAAAAATAATTTAATTGTTATTTAAACAGTTCATAAATTTCTTCATTCAGAGCTCTATTTAGTCACAAGCTTTCGTTCAGTTCTGTTTTATTGGGGCGGCGCGGCGGCGTGTTTTTGCTGGCTCATAATCCATTTGATTTTCCCGGAAGGATGACGATAATAGCTCGGCAGGCGGACCCTTGAACCACACCTGTCAATACTGTTGTAAATATGGTTTAAGTGTGTCGGATTAAGTATTTGAAATTATGTTCTTGTCAGAGCTGATCATATTTAAAGGCATTACAAAAGTTTTACAACAGAGACAGAACAATAAATAATACGGGTAATATTTTTTTTTGTATTTGGGTAAAAATGTGTAGCAAAGAATAATAATGAAACACATACATATACAAAATTACAAAATTTTACGTGAAACTCTTTTCTTGAAACAAGTTATATTTTTAAATAATTAGGTATCTCAGGGTTGCCATTGATAAAGAAATTGGAATGCAAGTTCAGCAATGTTATAGTATAAATGATGAAAATAAAAAAAATGTACTTTTCTTGTTGTTACAGGCAATTAAAACAATTTTTAGTATAACAATATACCGTGAGTTTTTTTTTAACTCTGAACATACAATGTAAATATTCCTATGTTCAGTTTTAGAAAAATCGAGTCAATACATTGCAAGGGTATACCAGCTACCTATGATGAAACAAAACGAGTTTCTGTAAAGTAATTTTAAAATTTATTTTGTTAACAAAAACAACATAATAAATGTTCTAAATATTCTCCTTCAAGTTTTAAACAATGTGCTAAGCAATTATCTTATATGTACTTACAAAAGATTTTCTTAAGATTTCGGAATTTAAATCGTGACATTTCATAATTGATACTGACAGTACATTTATTTTGTTGAAGATTGCTAGGTGACGGCTAGGAGATTGCTTCATGTCCTGCAAGGCATTGACATATTTTTTTTGAAACTGAACATAGGAATATTTATGTATGTTCAGAGATAAAAAAAAAACTCACGGTATATTTTTTAATATTCTTAATTTCACTAAATTAATTATGTTTTTGACATATTTGATCTGATTGTAATACGGAAAATGCGAAATGAAATTTATTTATAAATGCATCAAAAAGGGCCGGCCATAAAGGGGCTACCCCCATTATACCATTGTAACTACCGGACGGAATTAAGAATTAAAGAATCTTATACTTTTAATATAATTAATTTCATAAGGACTCCTCTTCTTCTCTAGATACCACGACGAAAGAGAGAAAGAGATTGAAATATCAAAGTACAATAACAAAAATACACACAATAGAGTCAAAATAATTCGAGGAGAGAAGAAACGATATTCTGTACATTTAAAGTTTTAGTTAGTTTCTGATGTTTCTCTAGGCAAATGAAATGCTTTTCGGCTTATCGAACGTTGAATCTGAATTCATCCAATAAACCACAATTTGGTTTCAAATTTCAGCTTTAATTTCGAGGACGTTTCGTCTACAACTGACTTAAATTTATTAAAACCAAATAAAGAACAACACTCGCAGAAAGAATTGTATCTTTCCTACCTAATATTGTTTTTTTGGCAATATCTTCTGGATCCTTAAAGTTATGAAACTAACATTTTAAATTCAAGTATAAGGCACCTAACTACGCATTTACAACGTATTTCTTAGATCCTCCCTCCTTTTTAAAGGGTAGTTTTAGGGGGTAACTTTTCAGTATTTTATTGACTTTTGGAAAAAAAAGTATTAAAAAATTTGTTTCTTTTGCGCCTCTCTATATACTGTTTTAGTCTCAAACGAGGGTTTTGGGACAGCCTGTATAATCTTTCCGGCGTCTCTAAGAGGGATAAAATGACATCACCCATAACAGTCCAATTCAATATATCTGCACCTCGCGCATAGCTTCCGAATGTATATATTTACAGGTAGAGGTAGGGATAAATCAATATAAGTAAATACAAGGACTCACTCGATACTTTATTCGATAACAAGTAATTTTAGCATCGATACTTTCAGCTTCAATAATTACTTGATATCGGAAGAAAACACTCGTATCGAATAAGTATCGAATTCCGAAAGTATGCCAAATGACAAGATGGGAGCAACAGTCACCAAAAACAGAAATCGTCTTCTAGGTAAACATTTAGAAAAATTATTATTCCTGCAAAGTGTTCCGAAAGATGTATTTTTCGATTAAAAAAGTCCAAAGAAAAAAAATTGTTTCTTTTTTACACAAAAACAGGTATGCCATGAGGAATCCCCAATATTTGGAGATTATGTTCAAAATAAACGAAAAAGTAATACTCAAGTAACAGTTTTAATAATTGATTTATGATAAAATCACAACTTTAAATTTAAAATCACTTTAACCTTTACAAATAGCATGTGTCAAATGAGTAAATTGAGAAAGTGTGATTTGCCCATAGTGATTCATAAACATTAAAATAAATGTGATAATGGCGAATTCCAATCATTGCACTTGGTTACACTAATAAAATAAAATATCTGTATCTCGTATTATAAAACGAAAGAAGGTAAAAGGAGATCAGAACACAATAAGTGTAACCGAGTGTAATTGGAATTAGCCATTAGAAATATCGTTCAGTATTAATCTAACAAATTTATATTTATTTTTCAAAATTAATAAACTAATTAACAGGTAAGCGATCATAGCCTCCATATCCCATGAAAAATTGTACAGAATTTATTCAGTTAATAATTTCATTAAAACTTGAGCAAATGCGGTCAGGATAAATCCTTTAAACTGTTCAAGGCCGAATTTGTCAAGTTGTCAATGATTAAATAAACCTAAAACAAACACGTTTCAAAATAAATATTTATTAGTCTCTTAGTTTAAGTTATTAATTAGTAAACTGTCATAAATATTCTTACTTATTTTCACTGATCACTTTCTAAACAAACTTATATGTTTCGGTCTTAAGGTCTGAACATAGATTGAAATATGACATTTTCTGGACTTCTTTTTTTTATCAAATTCGACTCCCAAAAAATTGAATAACCTAAATTTAAAAGAAATGTAAATTCTTAAAACAACTTCAATCCAAAAATTAAAAGCTGAAATAAATTAAACCTTTTCCTCCTCATTATGGAAATGAAGTTACATATATTTTAAGTAAACTTATTCTAACGACTTCTTCTTATAGACATGGATTTGACCTTTATTGGGAAGATTTACCAGCACGGTGTGATGTCTAGCAATTACATCTTCTGTGGTAAACATTGCTGGAGTAAAACATCCCCGCGTGGCACTGTTGTGAACCCAACAACTCGTCAGTGCAGTGCGTGCTTAGTTAGGCCATCGTAGTTATTTAGATGTTCAGATTTTCATTTCAACAGATATGTTCGACCATACAAATTAATTTTCGATTATTGTTTACGTTAAGTTCCATTTCGGTTTAAATTTATGTTTCCATATATCATTCATTATAGGTTGAAGGCGCAATCAAACAAGAGATGTGTTATTAGAAAGCTATCCCATTTCAATTAAATTTATATGTCTATATTTCACACTATTTATTTGTGAAGGAACGTCGTAGAGCGAGGACGTGATCCGATTTTTATTATAAACTTTGTTCCTTTGTTAGGTTTGATGTGTCGCTGGTTCAGATCCCGCGACCAACCCCAATGCCGTTATTCTGATTACGTAAATACACTCATTAATTATGAAACTATAATGATCGATTTCATAAGGCTTCGTTAAATTTAATCAATCGTTAAACACAATTGTTGCTATGCTTTTAACACAGGTATCCAGGGAGTTAATCATCGGTTAAAGTTAATCAGCTTTTGTGAAACCGGCCCTAAGTGTTCCTTCCCAAGCTAAATTAATATAGATTAGTTTTACACTTCTGACGAACAACACGTATCGTCTATCGGAAGTATCAGAAACATTGTAGATTACTGTAGATGCTAGTTACATTACTTTGAATAAAGTTAATTAGTTGTAATCGTGTTCACAAAATTACAACAGCACTTTCGAAAAGAGCTGTCGTCTAAGGCATCGGTGTTTGAGTGTCAAATGAAGATGCTTCGAAAGCAGAGCCTGGTGACACATGTTTCTTGCTTCACTGGTGTTCTGCATCTTCCAGAACCTCAGTAAACTTGTTCTTGCATCAACTCTTTATCCTTTGAAGAAACCGATCATCAATAAGTTTTTATATCAAAAAAGAAATATAAATTAGAAATTTATTTATGAAAAGGTGAACCTTGGTTTTCAAGAGGATTACGAAGGTATTATATATAGTTTTAGAGTTTCATATTAATAAATAGATACAATTATTCTAACCTAACATAAAATAAGGAATTTTACAGTGTGTTCTATTAGTTTCCTAGGTCAAAAACAAGAAAAATGTCATAATTTATGTCCACATATACCGTATGTGAACTGCTCCTAAGGACAGCAAGTGCTTATCCGATCGCATACGAACAATGCTTATTAAATACAGCATATTGTAGGCGATCCATGAAAATGCGAGCAGTTTTAACTTATACACGGTTGAGTATTAAAAGCTTTTACGACTGCGTTGAAAAATATCTTAAAAGTTAACAACACGTCAAATAAGTAAATAAAGGAAGTCAACATTAAATTGGAAAAAATTAAGCGTCTAAACAACTAACAAATTTGACAAGTGTCAGAAAGCAAATGTCAAACTAAAAGTTTCGAATCAAGCTATGTCTCTGATTTTATTTTACAATGCCTCCCTTTATCTAAATAATTTTGGATCGCAGAGTATATCCCACGTGTATCATTTTATGTATCTTTAACAATTTTGTTCCAAAATAATCTTTCGCTAAATAAGTTCGCCAAAATGGGTAAGGGTGTGTTAGGTATATAATTTTTTCTTACACAAAAAATAACTTCAAATAAAAGCGTCATTTATTGCATTTATTTTTGACTCTAAACTAGTGATGGCCATGACCCGCGGGCCATAAAGTGGCAAGCTAGAATATTTAAAGTGACCCTTGTAGATATTTGTAAACTGAATAAAAAATTTCGATTCTATAGAAGTTATTTTCTTCATGGACTTCTTTTCACTTCAGTAATAGGTGTTACATTTCTTTTGCTATGGCCACGACCTATCAGATTTCACGAGACAGTGTGTCTTATCCGGCCTGCGCAATTTATTAATTCAAGTGTTTCTCCACTGGCGCCACTTACCCAAAAATAGGAAACGAATTATATCCGGAACACCATTTTCAATTAATGTTTGTTATTACGATTACGTAACTAAAAACCATTATTATTATGATTAAAATTAAAAAGATAAGGACCCTCGTTTTTCATTCATCTTATTCCTCGCTATTTCGTTGTTGATTGTTTTATTTGGTTTTCGTTTCTTTTGCTATAATGAACTTCTTGGTAATTTATTGATCTCTTGCTCCTTTCGTTTTTTTAACAGTTTTTGACGTCCGCCTTCCGACGGAAATTTTGGATTTGGGAAGTCATCTTACTTGCACATGACGAAGACTTTCCTGAGCTGGCGAACCTCATGCAAATATGATTCGTCCACCAGAAAAGAGAGAGAAATTCATCTTGATTCCGAGGCAACATTACCAATAGGTACACAACGTAGGAGATGCCAAGAATAATTTTCAAAAGGCCTTTCGTAATGCTTACAGGCAGCATCCATACTTGAAAACTAGTCAGAAATTGTGTGCAGGTGATTCAGAAGCAAATTTTATTGATCATTGGTGTCACAAATTCCAGTATACTCGTAAGAATGCAGATTTGGCTGAATTCTTGCAAAATTTAGCCGAATGTTTGTATAACCATTTCGATCGAAGAAAAGTTTATGTTCTGGTGGATGAATTCGGTGCAATCAACGCCTGTGCACTCATGTGCACTCGGAAATATCAAGGGGAAGGAAGATTGACCAGCAAATTAAGCAACTTGAAAAGATAGCCAGAGTTGTTACATCATCCTTTTGCTGTATCACAAAAGGGGATCACATGCATGTTGGTGGGGCATTGGTTATTCTCCTGATATGAATAATTTCAAACGATTCCGGTTTTTGGAAGGAAATTCTATTTTGCCAACTGACAAAGACTTTGTACCATTTTATGGTGCAACAGAAGGGGAGGTGAGGAGCCTTGTTGAAAAGATGGTACAGGATGATCAGTTGGTGAAATTTAAAGGAAAGGAGAAGTTTCTCAATGGTCGGAATGAGCTGGATGTAGACAGGATCATGCTTGATTTAGAGTCACATTACAATGGATATCTTGATAAGAAAGGCTGTGATCTCTTCTGCAATACTTGGAGAGTGGAGATTTGCAAATTATTAATCCAAATTTTTTCAATAAATTAATCAGTGCTTAAAAATGATGATTTCAATAATTTCAATCTCATGGTGATATTAGGTATTAAAAATTAAATGTACGAATTTTTATTGTTTTCTAAATTCTTTTTAATTTCCAATTCAACTGTAAAACATTTTGAATATTTTTGGAGAATTTGAAACATAGAACACCGCAGCGACAAATAATAAATGCAAAGAAACTAAAAAAAAGTAATAATCGCGCCATCTCTCCGCCTTCAGTGAAACTTATTTAAATTCCTTTCCAGGAAACAAATTTCTAATCGTTTTGCAAGCTGCGGGGAAGCCTACCGTAACTAATAGTAAGGCAATGTACTACACAATCAGAGTAAAGCCATAGAGTGACCACTACTGTGCGCTACTTCATTATATACAGGGGGGGCAATAAATCTTAAAGTAGGCCAACGGAAGCTTTGGAGTTCACCATTTATTATCAACCCACATAAAGATGCCAGAATAATTAAATTCAACCATTCCAGTGCACTTTTTTTTTCTTTGTTTCTTTTTGAGTTGTTTGAGTTTTATTTTTAAATGTTGTATGTTGTACGTTGACCCCTAGGACGTCACCAATCCAATCTCGAGATAATTTTTTACCGAACCTCATAACGCGCTCACCACAATACCTTGATTTACGACGCCGTATATCATCTGCGGTGACCGTCTTTTGTCACTCAAGCCAACTTAATTTGCTCTGCTTTCTTTTCTTCTGTTCGGGAGTGGGTGAAACTGGGACAATGCGTACCGTAAAGCCATTGTGGATTTGTTGTACGGTTTTATTGCGGTGGATCTCCGCCGACGTCGTCGATCAACAATGCCGCAAGAAGCCGGCCGGTAATGATTTTATTGCCGCATTCCTGTGCGTCGTCGGCTTAGCCTGTCCGTTTAGAAAGTTTTCCTAATTTCGTTTGTTAATTAAGGAGCGTCCTTAATTTCTTGTGTTTAACCGCATGCCTGCGTAAGGAAGAAAACAATTTCAACATTCTTTGGTTATTACACTTATTACATACACAGGCAGTTTTCATACATTTGGTTCATTTGTATATGTATACTTATAAGAATGCTGCACTAATTGATGGTCACTGATTCATATTTAAATCTGCTGGTTTCAATAAGACACAAAAGTTTGTCTGTGACAGTCTGGAAAATGAAGACACATACAAATTTTTGGGATAAATTGTTATCCTCCTAGTCGGTGTTAAAATATGGATATGGAGTTTTGTTTCCTTTGCCCGATTAAAATGCGTCTAAAAATAAGTGTTAAAATAAGGTGAAATAATTTTACTCCAACAAGGATAAGCTCAACTTTTGTTTAACACCGTTCAGTAAAGATATTATCCATAATTCATTAATAATAATAATAATAATAGTCTTTATTTGTGTGAATGCAAACAAAATTAGAAGAAAAAGTATATGGCGTCAAATAATACACAAATAGCAAGGTGAAGTTCAGATAATAATCTGCTTTTAAACTTAACCTTGACAAAATAGAAAAAAAGATAATAATCATGGCTGCCTAATACTAAACTAAATCTAAGCTAACTAAGCTATAAGAAGCAAAAAAAAATATGAAAGAAAAATTGGTGACCCCAACATGAATGCAATGATATACATAACCAAAATTGTGTAATAGAGAAGGTTGATAGCTACAATAGCGTACAACTCAGAGTGAATGTGTTAACTATAAGTGAATCAAATAAGCGGAATAATTCTATGATACCTACCCAAATGATGTCTACTATTAGAGAAAATATAACTACATAACTACTTTACAAGGCTTAATGATTCTGAGTTTGGTATAACGCATTTTTAAGTTTTTAAGTTTAAATTTTAAATACTCTCGATTCTAGTTTTTTTTAATTCGAATGCTAAATTGTTATATTTATTATAAATAGCAAATGAGTAAGATCGTTCATACAAAACAGTTCTGTGCGGAGGTGGTGAAATCAGGCCACGAAATCTGGTGGTAAGATTATGTATGTCTGTTCTGAATCGAATTTTATTGTACAAATACGGTGGTCTTTTATATATAATTATCTTATGAAATAATGTTATAGTTTGTAATTCCCGACGGTTAGCCATGTTGAGCCAACCAATGTCACGTAATTTATGTGAAATATGGTCGTATTTCCTAATGCCATATATGAATCGTGAACATGAGTTTTGTATTTTTTGTATACGGTTTTTTGTATAATAATCCAAATCCAAATGAGGGAGAACAATATGCAAACTGCGACAATACAAGAGCATCACATAGACGTTTTTTTGTTTCTATATTTAAAACACCTCGAAACGGAAACAGTTTCCTTAATTGTATGTAAGCATTAGTAATGTATTTTGAAATCTGTTCACGATAACGGAAACTATTCTCTATTATCAATCCGAAGTTTTTAGCTTTATTAGAAATTGTAATACTGATGCCATTTATTGTTACATTAAATTTATTTGCTATATTATTGATATTATTTCTTCCAAACAGTAATAATTGAGATTTGGAGGGATTTAGGGTTAAGCAATGTTTAGCGGCCACAGTAAACAATGATTTCAAGTCATCATTTATAAATGAGTTAGCTTCACGCCAGTTAGACGGATCGAAGGAAAAATATAATTGCGTGTCATCCGCAAAAACATGAGCTGTGCACGTCTTTATAACCGATAAAAATTTAGATGTATACAGGGAAAATAATAATGGTCCAATTACCGAACCTTGAGGTACACCCTGAGTAACGGCAAGCGCATTTGAAAAAGATGACCCAAAAACCACAGTCTAGATTCGTTTAGTTAGATAAGATTTAATTAGATCAGTAGATTCTTTGGTGATTCCTATATGATGTAATAGGGAACACAAAATATTATGACTTACAGTATCGAACGCTTTGCTAAAATCTAGTAGAATAAGAACTGTTATTTGACGATTATCAGTAGCCTTCAAAATGTCGTCGGTTACGTTAAGCAAGGCAGTAGTACAACTGAAACCTGCTCTGAAGCCAGACTGCACACTTGGCAAAATTTGAGTGGCCTCTATATAGTTATAAAG
The DNA here is from genome assembly GCA_958336345.1 of Dorcus parallelipipedus. Classification (NCBI taxonomy): domain Eukaryota; kingdom Metazoa; phylum Arthropoda; class Insecta; order Coleoptera; family Lucanidae; genus Dorcus; species Dorcus parallelipipedus. Next base: position 43,418,947 of record OY284478.1, read on the forward strand.
CTGAGATTGTAGAACTTTTTCAAATATTTTAGACATAGTAGGCAATATACTTATAGGATGTAAATCCTTCATTGACGCCGGATCTTTAACTTTGGGCAAAGAACGAATTAAAGCATGTTTCCAGATGAGAGGAACTGAGTGGCTGATAATACACGAGTTGATTATATGTGTAATATATGGAATTATTAAAGGACAACATAACCTTATCATTGTAATATTAATATCGTCAGATCCAGTTGCTGTGGAACTTATACCGTTAATGATACGGTAAACAGATTCTGTACCTACAGTTTGAAAAGAGAAGCTGGCTTCATTTTCAGAATTTGCTTCATAAGAATACAATGACTGAGTAGCAGTATTAGAAGACGGGATGCTATTAAGAAAGTAGTTATTGATTTTATTTACATCTGCAAGATGTGTTGGTATATTATGACTACTATTTTTGCTAAAGCCAAGATAGGCTAGTTTTTTCCACAGAACTGTATTGTTGCGATTGCGGGTAATATGATCAAAAAATGCTTTTTTTTGCTTTGCTTTCTAAGTTGTGGCTAGGTTTCTTAATGATTTGTAAGACTCCCAATCACGTTTGGATTTCGTTCTACGATATCTTTCCTTGGCTTTGTCTCTCAGACGCATAAGTAATTTCTGATTGTCCGTTAGCCAAGGAACCAACTTTTTTGTGAAACGTCGCGTTATGAGCGGTGCGTGTTTATTAAATAAATTTAAAACTTGTGAATTGAAGAAACTAATCTTTTCATCAATATTTTTGATTCTAAATATAAAGTGGAAAGGTATAGAATGTAAATCTTGTTCAAAATGTTCCCAAATTAGATTTTTATAATCTCTAAAAGTACGGTATATAGGCTTTGTCTGAGATTTCGATGCCGGAAACTTACAGAAGACTGCATCGTGATCCGAAAGATCATTGATATTGATTAACTCAATAAACAGGAGTTACACTCCGTTTATTTTAACACCAAAGACGATGGACGCGAGGGAACATCGAAAAGGAGTTGAAAAAAATGTTAGAATGAACTCCAGATTTTTATGTGTGCAGTTGTTTATTTATTTGGTAGGTAGTGCAAATACAACTTTGTTTAACTTAACTTTCAAGATAAAACCAGATTATTGGTACTGTACACGTATGGATAAATCTATTTACTTTTAGAAACATAGCTTCCAACGCTCCATTAAAATTTGAAGATTTATACAAATGAAAAAGGTACATAACGTATGGTCCCAAAGTTTTCGGAAAAAAATTAGATGTTGTTAACTCTTTAAAAACTCTTTTACTTTTTCTATGTCGCCGGTATAAAAACCGTCGTTTACATTCATCTCAGAATGTAAAAAAGTGAAATAATTCTCATCATCAACCGAATCTTCTCTGTCAAACATCAACTCCGTCTTTAACAGTCTTTGTTCTCCCACATGACTTAAAATTTTTGGTCAACCATTTTTGGGCAAATTAACGCAGGGTATACGCTCATCACATTTTTTTATGGTCTTTTATGGTAAATTGTTAATAGTGAAACATTTTGTTTTTGATAAAATACAATAGGTATCAAGCATGGGCATTTGCCCAACTAGATTGTAAATTCCTTTTTCGCATTTCATGCAGTAACGTATCATATTAATATCCTCAAAATCGTTTACAAAATGGGTTACTTTACAACATATGAACTGTTGCCGTACCGTGATTTTATTTTAATACGAAACATTGCTGTTCATATTACTATGGAAACTAATACCAATTTTTAAAAATGTCGTTGCATGATCGTCGTCGTTAGGGTTACTCAAATATCAAATTTGTCCATTTTAATTTGGAACATCTGTCAGGTCAGGTGAAGAAAGTTAGTGAAAATATATCAGGAAGAATTACCCATTGACAAGTAACTAATGCAATTTTTTTATCTGTGTTGGTTGCCCAATGGGATCCTAAGTCACAGACTTGTCAGGACCTCAGGAGCGGGAGTGTATTTGAGTGTGTGTAAAGTGGTCCACGGCTTTGTTACTTCCAAACCTCCTCGCCGAGGGAAGCAGTGTCGAATTTTATCCCCAACATTGAAGGGTTTAACAACTTTTATAATCGTTTAGGAAATTGCATGGAGGTAAATTTTTGAAAAATTGTGGTATTTGGATTTCTGTTTTCCTTATGTTTTAAGTTTACTTACTTTAAATAAGAATAAACTTATCTAATGTAATTGAAAGAGTCGCTATTATTTTGTAGTACAAGTATATCGAAATCACTAATAACAGAACAGATTCATGACAGCTGTCATCTCATGTTCCATTTTAAAAAGGACGGTTTAATTTACAAATTGTAAATGTTGCTATGGATTCTCAGATTTATACGTATTAACAGCAATGTTTCATGTTAAAACAAATTCAAGGTATAGCAACGTACTAACTACTATGATTTTTCGTCCATCAATTGTGACAGTTATTAATGTGACAGTGATTAATGTCACTTCTATTAAACATTAATAAAACACGTTACTGTACGAAATGCGAAAAAATAGTATACGCAACTCGTTAGAAAAGTGTTTTACTAAACTCATTAGGCTTTTAATTTACTCGTTCGCTGCGCTCACTCGTAATTAAACAAGCCAAACTCGTTTAGTAAAACTTCACTTTTCTTAACTTGATACGTAATATACTATTACGAATATTTAGCTTATAAAGGCTGTTTTACATTATAACATTTTTTGGTACAAAGTGAGTGAGATAAGCTACCACAGTGAATTCTGATTGGTTGAATTGGCACTTCTCTCTCACTTCGTAACAAATTTTAGCATAGTGTAAAACGGCCATAAGACAATTTGCTGAACCAGATCGATGAAATTAAACTGTCATAATTAGAACGAGTTAATTGTAACATTTCTTTTCTAGCGACAACTTGAATAAATCCATTTGGCACAAATACAAGCCATCTAAAGATTTTCCGAAGACTTTAGGACCATACGTTGTAAATAAGTTTATTAATCAACGGAATGCCTGTGGATACAAAAGACATTCAAACTCATCAAAGTTACAGTTAAAGCAGGTTAAGGCCATTGTACGCGAAACTAAGTTTTTTGAAAATTAGATCCAACGTAATCTTACGCGGACGTGGGGACGTGGCAACTAAAGCTAAGCGAAGCCAAGTTAGGATAAAACAATATTTATCTTCGAAGAAAATTGAAAATGACAATTTTATAATATTATATTTTATAATATTATTTATATTATATTTTATAATATTATTTATTATAAAATTGTTATTATAAAAAAACGTTTATATTTAGATTCTACACATATTCTTACAACTAGTTTTACAATAACATTAATGTATATGATATTTTACAATAATTAAGGTATTTACAATATTTAAATCAACCACTTGAAAAAGTCTAAAAGACGAAACCGGTCGTGGAATAAATAAAAAAATTTGTAGGAAGACTCAGCATTTCAATTTTCTTCTATAACCAACCTACAAACAGACATGGAAACATATAATAATATTAATGTTTATCTTCGCTCGGTTGCCCTCGTCCGCGTAAGATTACATGGAGCTAATTTTCAAAAAACTTAGTTTCGCTTCGCGCGCAGTGGCTCATCGCCTTTAGGGTTCTGCGAATATATTGATAATAACGATGTTGGAAAACTTAGTTACAGTCCTACCTACTATTACTAATTTCCTTACTATTGAAGACTATGATATACATATGGCTCTTAATGGCATCACTTTGCACTTTGACACATATTGCAACTTCGTATATATTGTATTTTTAGAAGCTGATAACAAAAGATTAACTGTCGCCTGATAACCTTTTTTTACAAAATTCAATATTTCCCTCCTCTTTTTTGTAATTGTATTCCTAGCACCTATGATATCGCCTTACTTCAATTCTTCTGTCGACGTTACTGGGGACTAGCCCTACTCTCAAAATATCTTTTATTTTATTTCTATCGTCTTTGTCTATTTTTATAGTGCATGCTAGTGTTCCTCTTGCGTTTGGTCTAGTTACTCCAACTTTAAAGCTACCATCATTTTTCTTCCCAGTTTTTTCTCAATTGCTTCTATTATCTCTTCTCGAGTTGTTATTTCCTATAGTCCTCTAGTCCTCTGTTGTGGTACGTCTATTCTTTCTTTGTCCTTGTTCCCTTATTATTAGGTTCTCTTCTTTGCTTGCTACCACTTTTTTGATTTCTTTAATTGCTTCTCTGTTTATATTTAGTTCAATTAGAAGTTTAGCTTCCTTAGTTTTCCTTATATTTCTTATTTCTTGGATGGCTTCTATGTCTTTTAGTTTTTCTTAGTTTTGATTAACATCTCTTTATAGTCTACTCCTTCCTTCTTCACTACTAAGGCGCAAGTGTCCCTTGTCCTCCTCTTAGGTGTTTTCTTTACTGTCTCCAGATTTGGCTTCGTGGTATGTATTGCCACGTTCGTGTCCAAGTGTCTCTTAAATATCCACCCACATATCTGTTTTATTATTTCAATGTTCACACAATTCACATGGTGGAGAGATATCCATTCATCTCCAGCTGTTTCTTCGCTTAATTTTATAATCTGTTCCATCAGGTCTTTTTCTGAGCCGTCATAGTTTATCTTGACAATTTTTTTATTCATATACCATCCTTTGTTTACTGTTTTGATTTTGGTCTCTACTTTGGTCTTTACTACTTGCTATCTCAGGGAATCTATCTCAGTAGATTTTCTAAATACTGCCTCCCATCTCGATATCATTCTGTTCAATTATAACTACCTTTGTCACTACATCCTTTGTATTAGCTGAGTTTCCTTCGACAATTTCCACATAGTCGTACAAAAAGTCTGTTCTCACTTCATGTTCCTGATCTCCCATTCCTCCTAGGTTGTCTCTACTGGCAACCGTCTCAGCTTCTTTTCAGTGGCCTCTCATGGATTTGTTTGAGTTTCCTTGTCTCTAGTTAATTTTGGTAGTTTGGTCGGGTCCACCGGATCTGTTTGTACATCAGCCTCATGGAGTTTTTGTTTGTTCTCCTTGCCTCTTCATCATTTTCGCAACTTCCTTTATTTCCCGTTTGTATTGTAATTATTTCCAATTTCCTTTTCCAGATTTCCCACAAGTATAGTTAGCACACTTATTGCTTCATTAAGTGTATATATCACTGGAGATTCGATTTGTCTAATTACGTCCTCACTATATGAGGTGTCTTGCATTTTCCTTCCTTTGCTAAGCTCTCCAAGGGAGCTGCATTTCTTTACTTCCCTACCAAAATTTAATCTGCTATATCTTCCACTCAGGTTAAGTAGATTACTAGTTTTATCAGTTATGGACTTGCCCATTTGGGCAGTGGCTCCCTGTTGGCCTTGTGATTGTCCTGTGCTACTACTTGTTTTCTCCTCCAGTCCTGATAAGTCTATACTTGCCATAGTCTGTGTTCTTTTTCCCATTTCAGAGGATGGGTCCTTTTTATTTTGATGCATCTTAACTCGATTTGATCCCGATCCTACAGGGCTCTCCGAGTGGGGTATACCCGGGCGAAAACGGGATCTCCGTCTCCCTCAAGGAATTCCCCCCTGCACTCGCATATGTCTCACTTGAGGAGAATATCTCAACCCCCGGGGACTCCAGGCCCTTACTCCACAAAAGGTTTCTGGGCTCCCACCCCTCCGACAGAGTGGGTCCCCTGCAGGTGCTTGCCAAGCCAGGGGCCCAAGGGAAGCTACACATATCCAGTTTACAATTCAGTCAGTCCGTTATCAAGTCAATTTCGTCTTCAAGAGAAAAGGAAAAAGAAAACCCCTACCCCTCGATTTTGACACATACTGCAACTTCGTATATATTGTAAATTTAAAAGCTGATAACAAAAGAATAACTGTGGCCTGATATCCTATTTTACGAAATTTAATATTTGCCAGCAGATAAACGAAAAATTGCGATGTCAAACTTTACAACCGGCGCGGCAGATGTGTGTCGAAATGCATCAAAAATAAGAACGACCTGTAGTAGTTGAGCTTTATAATGATCGTGAATCCTTAATCGGTCATTTTGCATCTGATTATTCTCCTGTATTTCTATAATGGGAGTTCTTTAAGTACAAAGTGAACCTAAACTTCATTATTGTCATGTAACAAGTGCGTTTGTAACTGATTAATAATGAGCTTTCAAACATATCATTTTATTATTGTGCAAATTGTCGGATACCAGAAGGTCATTTTTGCGAATAAAATTCACTTGGCTGCTTAAGAGTGAAGGATTTGTCTCAATACGGTTTTCCGTGCATAATTTCTTCCGAAATCGTAACACGCTGCAATTTAATACATTGCAATCTAAACCTGACAAATTTTACTGTAATTACTTGAACAATGACTACAACCATAGTTTCTTCATTAACTAACAACTTTTCGGAAATACAAATAATCCTAAGAACTGCCATTCCGATGTTAAAGTCGCACTTTGTGATTTTAAATGACAAAATTTTATTAGACACATATGTGCTGTGCGTTAGCTTTCATTTATGTAACAGCCAATGGAGTATCAAGGTTTTGGGTACAATTTTTGATCAGTTACTTTCAGAAAATTAAGAAGAAAATTGTTTTTACAATTTTCCCATAATGTATGACATCGATGCACTATTGATATATTTCGCCGGTATATTTAAGAATCACATGCTTTTCTATTTAAAAAATAAATAATGGCAAATACGCATCGTATCGTCTGGATTTTTCTTGAAAAATTTATGTTATGCTGCAATGAATATCTGAACAATTGGTTCCTGGGGAACAGCTTTAATATATTCTTTAGTTTTTACTTGTTTGGAAGCCATGCAATTTGGTCAACCTGCTGACTGAAATCAAACGTCAAAAATAAGGTACTAAAAAAAAACTAGAATTTCTTTAATTACCTACGTAAATAATTCTGATATAATTGAGGCATAAAAATCAACAATATTTGAAATGCCATGTTAATTTCCTATGACTCAGATGGGCTGGAGTGCCCGGTATACTTCTACTGAAATATAAAAGAAGAAATGATTCGAAGCAAATGGCGAAAGTAACATTTGAAATTGAAGCAAATACGTACTGACAACAATAATCTTTGAATACTGAGGCAAAGTACTTTCAGGGTTTGGGGATACTGAGTCCTGATGTTCATTGATTGTTGATTGCTATATTGAACATGTTTATTTTCTTTCATCTTTAGTACAAAAAAAATTATAACAAGGCTTTTAATTTTGTAAGTGTTTATTACATAAATAAAGCAAATATAAATAACATCTTAATAAACCCACTGCTACTAAATTCGGAGACTTATATAGGGTGACTGATAATTTTTCCGCCAAAGAAAAACCACGAAAATGAGCGACATCCGGTAGTATAGGGAAAATGTTAAAAAAGCATTCTATGCACTTCAGTTTTCGAGAAATAATATAATTAATCAAAAATTTTATCCAAAATGACGATACATCACTGTTAAGAAAAAGCAGTAGACGAACGAAGTAAATACAATCATAAAAGTGTTTTTATAACTTGACATACAACGAAATTGTCGTGATACAAGTTCCAAAATATCATATGTTCAAAAACTCCCGCGTGTGAAGTTAGCCATGACTTGACATGGCAGGAAACACAGTATGACTTTAGTTATATTAAAACGTCAAATAAAGTAAGTGAGGTCAGCTGGTTATGACTACAGCACCGTCACACATTTACCGAACCAACGTTTGGAGTTCTTAAACGCTTGGTAGGTATTTACCAAATTATTGACAAATGTATGCAAATCAGCTAAAGTAAATTATTCTGAATAAATTGTATACAGGCTGTTTTGTAACTTCATGCAGAAAATGAAACCAGTGATAGTTGACATTAAAAGTGATAGAATGAAGCTGTTTTTGTATAACAATTGATTAATAAATATTAGAAATATTAAATGTTTTCGGCGAACGATGAAACAGTATGATAGTCCCTGGTTTATTTTTATTACGTAGCTACGTAATCGGAGAAGTATGCTGGTGTGTCAGCATCGGCTGTTAAAGTGAGTCAGTTACTCAGTTCCCAACCGCACTTCGTCACAGATAACAGCGTTGAAAATATGGCCGAATTTTCCAATAGTGTTATTGTGGACATGATTTTAAGTTACGGCGAATGTGGTCAAAATGCGTTGGCTGCAAGACGTTTGTATGCACAGCGTTACGCAGGTCGCCCGTTGTCAAAGATCAGATCCTTTGTGTCAGTTGTGCAGTTTGTTGTTTAGCAAATTATTCGTGAGGAACTATTAGCCGTTCCATTTTCAATGAGTGCAAGCTCTGATGCCCACAGATTACCTTCAACGCATGCGATTTTGTCGGTGATTACTTCGGGAACAGACGGACAATCCGAATTTTGTCAATAACATTCTCTTCACCGATGAATCAATGCCAAAGTCTCCCAATCGCGCAATCCAAAACATTTAGATTTTTTTTGTGTTTTATCAAGGAAGAAGTTGCTGCTGTAGATGCCGAAGGTGTAACTCCTATTCATTCTAATGTGGAACTAATCAATGAAGTCCTGTTAAGGTGCGTCCAAACATGTGTCGTATCCGCATATCCGATCGTGATCATGTATCATGATCAGCCAAGTGTGGACGTGTTGCCGTGATGCATCTCCGTATCATGTCTGTGTATAATTTGAATGCGGATACGATACAACTACGTCACACTTGAAACATCAAACACAGGATACATAGGTAGCAGCAGCCAATTTCACAGTGTCAAACGTGCAACGTCGGACAGTCGATTCAGTTGTATCAACTCGGAAAGTAGACGCACACACGAATGTAACAAAACGGATACGAGATGCAATTAAGTGTGTGTGCATCATCCTTGCGCATCATATCCGATCTTTCGATCATGATCGAATACGTGGATACGATACATAAATATGTGAACGCACTTTTAAACAGTTACATACATTAGGGTGGCCCTTATTTATTCTTATGGCGATATTTTCATTTTTGTTTATGTAGGGACACCCGCTAGATTTATTTCATTTCATATAAAAATTGAATTTGTAAAATTTCAGACCAATCGTAAGACTAATGGAAAAGGGTGCCTATTCTGCTTTAGGTCTGTTAATATAGGTCTACATACCAAAATTACGTGTACAGGTGTTTAAACAGAGGCCGGACATTTTATCTACGTATGGAATTCAACAAAGAAACAAAAAATTCTTGAAAAAGATGTTCTACATCTTCCATTTATACATAGGGTTCACTTCCTTGTCTTTCGAATATCCTTGCATCTTGGGGAATAGTTTCGCAGACACTTTCTATTCACTACTGCAGTCCATCTATGTTATTAATGAGGTTATAAAGAATAGTTGGAAATTATAATTATATTTCTTAGAGGAGTTGAAGGACCAAATGCAACCGATGCTTCCTTTCGTGTACCAGGGGCTTGCTAACATGCTCGTTTTAGGCAATATACTACCTAAAAGTATACGTCTTTCATTAGCAATTCCACATAACTTCAATAGAATACAAAGCTTTAACAGACACTTGTAACAAGTGACCAATATCTTTTGTAATCAAGTGACCTATGAAAAGTATTTTTTATGTCTTTGATTAATTCATATTTTCAAATGTCATTTCAATTATTTATAACTGTTAACACTTTTAATTCTTTAACAGAAATCTTTGTTCATGATATGTTATGAAAAGAATTTTTTATGTCTTTGATTAATTCATATTTCCAAAATGTCATTTCAATTATTTATAACTGTTAACACTTTTAATTCTTTAACAGAAATCTTTGTTCATAAGAGTTTATTATTACATTTTAAAGAGCATCTTAAGAAGTAAATTTAAAAATGGTGCTTGAACCCAGACAAAAAGCATTTATTTTAGAAGCTTATTATCGCTCCCGGCAAAATGGCATTTGAAATAATGAACTAATCAAATACACACAATTTTATTTCCACAGATCACTTAATTAGAATAGATATTGATCACTTGTTATACTTCTGGCAAAAGTTTATGTACAAGCATGGTTTTTGGTATCTCTGCTGCTGAGGCACCCAGAATAGATATAGAATTTCTGAAGCAAGTTCTAGAGTACAATGAAATTGTATTAATGGTATTTGAGCCCGAAGCAGTTACTTTAACATTCTTTGATGATAGACCAGTTACTTCGAAGAGAAATTTGACTGCAAGATTAAATTAAAATGAAGAGGATGATACTTTTAGATATACAAAAGTCCTAAAATTATGGCTTCTCAAATGCCGAATTTAATTGAAAGAGGACTCTAACATTTTGTCACGCCTAGAACGAAAGCATTTTTTACCAGATTTAATGTGAATATAAATTTTCTTTCAACTGCCACATGTTCACAGCACTTTGAACACAGATCTGAGTTAGTACAAAAGCTAAAAGTCGTTAATGATATTGCGGAGAAGGGTTTCAATTTCAAACTAATAACAGATTACAATAATTACTTAAGCAAAGATGACAATCAAATAGAAGTAATATTACAAATAGCTTAGTGATTATCGCAGTCAATTTTCAAATTTTTATTTAGTTATTTATAAATAAAATCATGTTAATTATTTATCAAACTTGTTTTTATGAAATATTATAATTTGGCAAATATTTAAAACAACTAGTGCCTATAGGCACCATTCCTTCTTACTTGATCAGTTTCAAAAAGTAGGCATATTTTTTTTGCCAAATAGAAACATTTGATGGGGTGTCCCAGCGAAAAATTATTAATCACAAATTAAAGTCCACCCTAACATACATCCATGTTGCATCATGCAAATGTTTGTCTTTGAAGCGGAGAAAACTATTTGAACATCGCTTTTAATTATCAGAAATTGTTACAAACGAAGATTAATATAGTTATTTCTTCTTTTCTTGAATAACTCGTTAACGAAGGCACATCGGAACTTTTACCATTCTTTCATTTCGATTTGTTTCAGCTTCCCAAATCGAAGCTCAAAAGCACAGGCGTTACTTTTCAGACACCCTGTACATTACTTACAATTTGCATTTTATTGAAGCGAATTCAAGAGAATTATAGTAAAGTTAATCAGCTCTAGTTATCGCCAATGTGTTTTCAATGCCAAAAGGGAGTTAAATGGTTCGAAAATCACCATCCGTCAGGATTTGAGTAAGGAAAGGCCTCAATTAGTAAAAGATGCTGACAAGAAGTATGGTTACGACGTTCGATGGTCCTGTATACATCTATAAAAAAACTGTTATTAAATCACTCACAGATTTGGAGTAATATGTACAGTTCTTCCGCTCGATCTTTGCAGTTACGTCAGAAAATTATCGACTCAAAATGACAAATTTATAAATTCTATCATTGTTTTAACATACTGCAGTGATATTTACCTACGTCCAGAAGTTTATTCATCGTATGCTGTTTCCGACAAATTTTGCATCTTATAAAAAATATCCAAAATAAAACATTCTTCACATAATATTCCTCAAGTATACAATAAAACCATAAATTCTTCATATAACTTCCTACAAATTTCAACGATCTTCATCAAAATATGTCTTCTTACATCAAATCAAATAAGTCTCTGTATTGTACAGCGACAACTTCCAAGTTAGCATCCTGGAAGACAATTTACCATTTTTGAATCTTGTGGATTGGATGGATTTTTCCACCTGGATGGAGCGTATACACGGGAACCGTCTAGGTCTGCAACATCCCCTCACAGCGAGGCATTGGCCGATCCAGAGGAAAGGAAGAACATCTAAAAGAAATAAAAGATTAATTTATATGAAAGATGGTAGGAGATTTAGAATAAAAGGTCATAAAATTCCAGACAAAGTAATAAATTATCAAAATTTATGTAGCAAACATTTACAAAGTTAGTTTAGTTAAATTAATATTTAGAATTTTGTTATAATTGTTAAAAATCGTTAAAAATTGAGTTGAAATGTTAATAAAATGAAATATACTTACTTAGTTTAGATTTAAGTTTGAAATATTTAAATTAATTGTCAGATTGACGTTTTGTGTGACAGGAACTGTCGGATTGAGTGAAGTATTTATAAATAACATGGAGGGGTTGATCACCTAAGAGAATAAACAAACCGAGGTGTAATGGAGAGGATATGTACACAAAACGTGAATCTTTCAATAGCAACCATAATATAAACAACATAAAAAAATTTTGCTCTTATAATTTTGCTCTTATATTGAATATAACTTTTGAAAATTTAAATCTATTTCATTCATTAATAACTTATTATCAGAAATTTATCCAGGGATGTTTCACTACGTAACATTGAAGTAAGTTTATTTTTGATTTTGGAAAATTTCTTTTGATTTTAGAAAATACACTACAAATAACACATCTTGTCATTCATCAATCACTTGAACTTTTAACACACATTTACAAAAGATTTCTTATTATTATAGAAGAGTTATTATTTGTTTCGCGATTGGGCGTAACAGGTAGCAACAATTGGCAAATAAGGCTCTCTCTGTAACAATAATAAGAATTTCTAAATCAACATCACACTACATATAAACTTCATAAAATTCTAAAGTATCAAAGGATTCTTATCGTTTGTTTCGCGATTGGGCGTAACAGGTAGCAACACTTGGCAAACGAGGGATTACTTGTGTTTCTTTAGGATTTTAAACACACATTACAAAATTAAACATTTAAATTACTCACCAATTTATCTTCAAAGGAATTTTCTTCAAAATTATAATAAATAACTGGATTACAATTGACATTGAGAGTTCCCACCCTGAAATGTCACTTAACATTAAAAAATAAAAATTCAAATCAGACTACTAGACTACGTAATTATGTGGTGGATGTGGTGCAAAGATTAAAATAAAAGAGAAAATACACAAGTCCAATACTTACCACATCTGCATAAAAAGCAACATTACAATACGTATTAGATAAGGATAAAAGAATATGTTGATTTCGTTTCTCGAATCGGTAAAGTGTGACGTGACTGCAAATATCGAGCGGAACAACTGTATTTCAATGCGGTACGTTTCACATAACAAATTAAAATTAGTAATAATTTCTTATTTCAGTAAATTATTAAATTATTGAAGATGTAAGTCCCTTACTTCCAGGAATTTTTATTTAAAAAAAAATTGTACTATTCCATTAAGGCCGAGTTGCTCAGTGTCTGGTTAAACCAGTAATTTGTTAACTTTTGGTTAAATATCAAACCACAGTTTTCTTTCAAACTGTTGTTCAGTCATTTTTAACCAACTGATTTATTAACTAAGGTTTAGTGGAATGTTGGCAGCTCTGAAGTGCTTTAGTATCTAATTTCGCTGTGTAAATTTTAACTTTATTATTCGTAACAGTAGTTATCACGTATGTCAGAAGGTATAAGTACGAAAAAGTTAAGAAATATTCAAAAAAGCGATTAAAATACTGAAGTGTTATGTCTTCCACAGATGGTGGTAGTAGTAGTTGTGGAAAAATGCGGTGCCAGATTTCTCCAAATCTATTAAAACAAGTACAGCAAATCTTTACGAATTTTTTTTGAAGACAAAATGTTTAATTCTGTTAAACACAAGAAAAAAATAAGGATTTTAGTATTCAGCAAATATTTTACTAATTGCTTATGTTTACTGTTTTGCCAAATACATTTTTGAATTTTTCGAAGTGAATAATATTATTGTACAATGCATCTTACTAATTTTAAATATCATAAAGAGAACTTGTATGTTAACGAATTATCAATAGTAATGAGAGTAATAATAATAAATAAAAATAAGTAAAAATTATTGTAATAGTGAGTCTTAGTTCATGTTCTCTTCACGTATAAATTGTTTAGTTTTTTCCGTTATTCACTTTGAAAAAGCCAAAAATATATTTGGTAAAACGTCAGCAAACATAAATAATAATTGCTTGTTACTAAATAGTCTTATTTTTAATACTCCCAAGAGGAAGAAAACCCCTGCAGTTTATTGCAAATACTTACCAAGCAACCGAAATTTTTCAAGTAGAACTTTTCTCGTGTTTAAAGTTTTTTTTTTTCAAGTTATTTTTACGTTAATTATAGTTTAAACGACCGAATTTCATGGTTTAGCAAATGTCAGAGTTAAACTTCGTTTTACCTCTTAATCACTGTCTGAACAACCAAAAAGAAAAATTAAGCTCTAGTTAACGTTAAACAAAGTTTAAACCTTCAGTGAGCAACTCAGCCTAAGAGGGTTGGTTGCGAACAACGTGTAGCAGTAGCTGGTTAATTCCATAATTTATCTTTAGTTCATAGATAGTTCAAAAATTTAATTTTAATTTAATATTATAATCTCTGTAAATCCTTTTGTTTATTAATCAAACTCCTAGCATTGTACTACCTATTTCTTCTATGTATTAAATGGCACCAAAGATTCTGGAATTTAAAAATTCGTTCTCAAGCAAATTTCTTTTGTTAAATAAAAAATCTCGTGTTTTCCTCAATAAACGATAAGAAAGACAAAAGAAAAACGAAACATTCTTTGAAGATTCTCAAAGGATAGCGTAAATAATTTTTTGAAAATTCTGTAGCACGAATCTAAATAATTCATTTTAATCAAATCAATTTCCGAGTTCTTATGCGTCGTAAATAATAATAATTTATCTCCGTTCCTCATTGCTTTTACTTAAATTAATAGGCCTGCGAACTTCTCCGACCTTTGACCTCGTCTATTCATCTCCAACTTTCGATTTTTCTACCGAACGTAGAATGTCGCCAGTGCGGTTCGTCAGCAGTTTTATCCGCCGACAATAAAAAAAAAAACACGACACAGGACGTATGCTGCGACAGCGATTTGAATACGGTAATAATTCCAACGTATCGTCCAATAGATGTCGTGACAGTCGCGCCTCTTATTGTCCACGCGCCCACCTCTACGCCTAGGCATCTTGATCGGAAATATACGTTCATAATAACCACCTCTAGTGAGTAATGACCGGTTCAGCATGCCCGATCTTTACAGATTTATGGTGATAAATCCGCCCGCCGCGTCTCCCATATCGGACGGACGCGGACACGGACGGGACGGTCGTCCGGGTCGTGAGCGAGAGATCCGCTTTTCTATTTTAAGTTCGCGCCCGGTGATGAATAACGTCGGCCGCGGTTTATTATTAGACGTAAATGTTAATAGGATGTTTGATTATATGAATTACGCGATCTAAGGTTAAATACCAGTAGTACGGGAAGATTTGTTCTTATGTGTGTGCGCGCGGCTCGGTAAATGTCATGAAATTGTTCTCCGGCTTGAGGTCACGGTTAGTTGCACCTGCGGATGTACGAGAAATTCTTTTCTAATATGCAATCGAACAGGGAAAAGAAAAACAACTAGATCTGGGAATAACTGTGAGAACGGATCTCGGTACTTCTAATTTCCAGGGAACGTCTTTTTAGCGGCCTATTTTATTTTGTTTTATTTAAATGATTACCGCAGATTACCCACAAACCTCCTAGGTTTACACTTCAAAGATATCATTCCACTTTTGCCGTTAAAATCTTATAATCTTTCATTAGATGGGTAAAGTTAAAGTTAAAATTAAAAATGACAACAAAATCAAGAAGGAAACGATAAAATACAGGTCTTTTAAACATTATACAAAAGAAAAATTTCAAAATTATTTACAAGCATCATCTAATTGGAACAGTAATACAAATAATGTCAATGTAATGTCCAATACACTAATTGGGAAAGTTTCTGATATAATTAATGCAATGTGCCCCATAAAACAGAAAACAATCAATAGACCCCAAATAAATGGATAACTAAACCAATTCTGGATAAAATGAAAGAGAGATATAAAATATAAAACTGCAGTTTTTACAAATTCTGAAGATTTATGGAAAGATTATAAATTACTAAGAAATGAAATTGTTTCCATGATACGTATACAGAAAGAAAATTATTTCAATGAAATCTTAGACAGAAACATTGGAAATACAACTCAGCTTTGGAAAAATCTCAAGAAGGTATTGCCCAACTCGGAACATAATGTTCCACATGTGATAAAATTTGAAAATAAACTAATATCTTGTGAAGTAAAAATCGCTAAAGAATTCAATAAGTACTTTATTAATAGCATACACATCATTGTTGAAAATATTCCTAAATTCAGAGATAATGAAACGATAATTCAAAATGTTAAATTCTTTAAAATATTTTCAGAATTTGAAATTATAACAATGTCGAATCTTAAAAAATATATAAAAAGGATTAAAAAATCATCAGGAGGGGAAAGTGGGATATCTGCAGAAATCCTACGAGATTCATTTGAAATTCTTGGAAATTACTTTCTAGACTTGGTGAATACATCACTAAGATACGGAGTTTTTCCAAAGGATTGGAAAACATCAATAATTACTCCAATTCCAAAAGTTCACAATACTTCTTTGTGTGAAGAATTTCGTCCCATTAATACAGTGCCTGAGTATGAAAAACTATTAGAGCTTGTGATTAAGGACCAACTGGTGGACTACTGTAATAAGAACTCAGTAATTGAACCAGTTCAATCTGGCTTCAGAGCTAATCACAATTGTGAAACTGCAATAATAAACATTTGTGATAAATGGTTAAAAGCTTTAGATTGTGGTGAAATAGTGATAGCTATGTTTTTGGACTTTAAACGTGCTTTTGAAACGATTGATAGGAAATTACTTTTAGAAAAACTGTACAAGATGGGTCTGCGAAACAACGTGTTTAAGTGGTTTGAATCATATTTAACAGACAGAACACAAAAAGTTAAATTTAGAAACTATACTATAAACTATACATTTGTACAACAACCTACGGTGTACCACAAGGAACAGTATTAGGGCCATTATTATTCAATTTGTATGTAAATGATATGGTAAGATCCATAAAAAACTGTAAATTAAATATGTTTGCCGATGATTCAATGATCTTCATAGCAGGAACAGATGTAAATTCTATGGTATGCAAGTGGAATGAGGATTTAAATAATTTGTATAAGTGGCTTTGTGATAATAACTTAAGTATAAATATTGATAAATCTAAATATATTGTTTTCGGATCTTCATACAAAATAAAGCAATTAGACATTAATACTTCAATTATTAAAATCAATAATATAACTTTAACCAGAGTTACTGAAATTAAATACTTAGGTGTCATGTTTGATGAACATTTAAATTTCAAAATGCATGCTAATTATATTAGAAATAAGTTATCCAAAAAAGTAAACTATTTAAGTAAAATAGGTAAACATTTAAGTTTTAGTATTAAGTATAAATTATATAAAGCAATTATCTCACCACATATTGAATTTTGCACTACTGTATTGTTCAATCTGTCGAAGAATCAACTTCAACAACTACAGAAAATTCAAAATCGAGCCATGCGGATAATATTAAAGTGCAATAGATACACACCTGTTAATTTGATGCTGCAAGTACTGAATTTTATGAACATATGAAAAAAACAAGAAAAAGAAGAACGTGATCGTGCCTTTTTCATGGAACTTATCAAGATTGCTCACGGTAAAAATACATCACAATCTTCAACTTTTCATTCTTCAGCAACTAATGTTCCGTCATTCAACGTCTTCAACCAATCGGACGACTGGGACACATACATTCATCGATTGCATCAGCATCTTGAAGCCCATCAAGTTGTCAATGAAGGTCAGAAGCGAGCCTATTTTTTATCTTGGATAGGAGATGATACTTATCGACTTATTCAAAAATTATATGGTCAGACTGATTTCACCAGCGAGTAGTACACTGAGCTTATAAAAAGGTTGACAGCTCACTTGGGGAGTAGTTAGGATGATTGTTGCTGGCCCGGCATCGATAAAAAGGTTGAAGTTTTGGTCAAGAAATGTGAGTCCTGCCAACACATCAAGCCCAATCCACCACGAGAATTTGAACAATGGCCACAAGCAAACAAACCTTGGGACAGGATTCATGTTGACTTCGCCGGTCCATATATAAATTCAATGTGGTTGATCTGCATCATTGATGTTCCAAACATCACGGCTGAAACTACCATTGCAGCTCTAGAAAAAATATTCCTCAAGTACCATTGTTTCTGATAACAGTACTCAGTTTACATCTAGCCAGTTTAAACAGTTCTATCAAGAAAATGGGATCGAGCATCTCACTACAGCATCCTTCCATCCAGCATCAAATCGACACGCTGAACGATTTGTTCGTACTTTTAAGACAGCCATGAAAAAAGCATTGTGGGCAGGAGGAAGTAAGAGGAAAGCACTAGAAAAACTTCTACTTACCTACCGAACAACTCCACATCCCAATTTAGATAATTCATCAGCGGAACTACTTCACGGTAACCAAGAACCAAGAACAATACTGTCGTTGCTGAAACCAACAAGAGAATATCAATCAAGTTCTCGAAATCCGAAGTTCTCTCCAGGCGAACACATTTTCATGAAGTTCTTGAAGCTACAAGAACGTTGGCTTAGAGGAACAATTATTAAATCTATTGGAAAAATGATGTACGATCAAGCAGTGGACTTCACCATCGAACGCAATGACAATGACTATCAGCTGAGCTCACAGTTACGATTAGCTGCCCAAAATGCTCAAAGTAATTTAAAATTAGCTGAAGGCGAAGAAACATCAAATCATCCTTTGATTCAAGAATGTGCCCATGAAATTCATAATTTTGCTGAATAAGAATCCTGTCGATACAAATATTGCACCACAAAGCAGACAACAGGTTGATAACATTCCTGGAACGAGCAGCATACAAGAACCTTGTTCAATCGTTCGAAAATCGACTAGACTTCGAAAACCACCTGTTCGATTTTCAGCAGGCTCAAGAAATTAAGAAGGAAGAAATAATATGTATTGTTTACTGTAATCCTATGTTGGCCATAAAAGCAAGATAGTTGAGTTTAGTTTATAAAAATAACATTCACATTTTTCATAACATGTAAGTCCTGTTTTTATAAGTGTTTCCCAATAAACTCTATTATACTCAAACATCTTTTTAAGCAAACTGATATAGTTTAGACTAAATTCTGATTTTTTCTGGCCTCCTATTTATATGAAGATTGATTAACAAAAAGTAAACTTAATATAACGGCTTCTATTTTGTAAAGATGGATTCGACCTTCGTTGGGAAGCTTTACCAACATGCTGTGGCGTCTACCATTGTTCTTATAGAAGAAACGTCGTAGTTTACGACTAATGGCATCAGGAGTAAAACTTCCCCCAGTAGCAGTTTCAAAAAGTGCTGTCGTGTAAAGCATCGGAGTCTGATTGTCCAATGAAGATGCTTCGGAACTGAATCTGGTGGCTCAAGTCTCTTGCTACAGTACCGTTCTGCACCTTCAAGAAGCTCGGTAAACTTGTTCTGAAACCAGCTCTGTACCCTTGAAGAACTGACAGTTTGGAAGATTATTGATGGAATAAATAGCAAAGACATTACACCCACTTACTAAATAGAGAAACGTTCTTAGAAAGAAAAAACACTAAGGCTGGGTTTCTCAGTCCGTTTAACTTTAAACTCCTCTTTATTTCCTTGGGAATATATGGGGAAGTCGGACCACTCTGGCTGGGTTTCTCAGCCCTAGTTTAACTTTAAACTCCTGTTTATTTTCTTGGGAATAAACAGGGGTTTAAAGTTAGACTAGGCCCAACTTCCCCATATATTATAGGGTAGTTAGACCGCCTTCTAGTCTAATGAACCAAGTACCTAAATACTAGAAAATAATGCATTAACATTTTTGTTTACCACATCTTTCGCTTAGATCATCATATGTCATGCAAGACTCATGCAACCATCTTCCACAAATAATACATTGCAACCAATCAACTGATTTTGTTGTTGAGTTATAGTTTTCTCCGCATCCGATACAGTCATTTTCATTCCAAGCATCAAGAGAATCACTGTCATTTAGAGGCATCTCTTGTTCCGAATCGGTTGTATTACTAGATGTTCTGGATGTCTTCCTCATTTGACGTTTTGATTTTTTTATTAGCTTCTTCTCATTTGCCTTCTTAGATTTCTTCTTTGGGACTTCACTTTTTCTTTTTCTTTCGGTTATTTTATTTATTTTTTCTTTTTGCAATGTGCTCCGGGGAGGTAAGGACCTCTGCAATGGCACGGCTTCGTCGTTTAAGAGCATTGGCTTTTTTTTCTTATTGTAACTGGAATAAGCGTAATTATATCCAGTCTTTTACCTGGTGTTAAATCATAGGGCTCCTGAGTAACACTTGTGCTACAACTGGGCCGTGTTTCTTGCTGTCGATCATCAGTCATTGGAATTATCCTGAAAAATGTAATATTTAGGTAAAGAAAGAATTTCTACCTGCAGATAGAGCTAAATTTTTTACTTCTGATTCAAGGGATGACTGACCAGAAAAATTTGCGACCAAATATGTTCATATGCAGTTAAAAAAGCATAATACGGTATAGCTTCTGGTGCAAATGGGTTAATCCTGTCACACGGAATCCAGATATTGCATTACTTGCGGTTGCTGTTTTTTTCCAGGCTTCTGCCAGTAAACCATCGAAATTTAATCTACTAATTCTTTGTTGTGGATTCCGTTTTATAAAATTATTGCAGGCCTCATAGTAGTGGATTTTTAAAGACTTGAAAACTGTCCTATATAAAGGCGGACGGCCAGTGAACGCGAAACTAAGCTAAGCTAAGCGAAACTAAGTTTTTTGAAAATTAGCTCCAACGTAATCTTGCACGGACGTGGCAACTAAAGCTAAGCGAACCGAAGTTAGGATAGCAAAGATATAAAACAATGTTTATCTTCGCTCGATTACGTTGGAGCTAATTTTCAAAAAACTTAGTTTCACTCAGCTTAGCTTAGTTTCGCGTTCAGTGGCCGCCCGCCTTAATGGCTGGATATAACGCAGGCAGGCAGACAAATCATGATATCATGTTCATCTGCAAATTCCAGCATTCCGCACAAGTTGCAGTGCGATGTATGGCCATAGAGAATTAGAATAACTTTGCTAGCAGGTTTTCTCGGCAGAAAATGGAATTTAAGCCAATCAAAAAAGATTTGTGCATTAACGTACGCAGATTTTTGACTCATTCGAACTACACCACCAGGCGGCATTCCATTTCAAAATTCTCATTTAATGTTTTTTCCCTTAAAAATGTAGTACGCAGGTGAAAAGTTGCCTTCGCCTTTCACCTTTTTCACTAGACGTAAGGGAAGAAACGTTTTTAGAACCTTTAGCAGCAATAACTTGACCTGGTTGTTTATTCAACTGTAATCCGATTTCGTTGACATTGAATACGTTTCCAGGTTTGTCGAATAGTACGTTTGCTGAAAATACTTCTTCTACTGAACGGAAGTAATTGTTGACAGTCTCTCTAAACAGATCAGTACAACGTGCAACTTTGCATGAGCGAATGCCATAACTCGGATATCATTACGACTGGGAGCGAATCCAAATTTTTGAAGTTTTTTTATGTGCGAAACTAATTTTCTTTCATTTTCATATCCCAACGTTGAACAAGGGCCTAGAGCAGACGTCTTCATCAAATTTCCTGACGCTCTTCGTCGAAGTAACGTACCTTCGGAATGCCAAATGTTCTGGATGCTTTATTAACTCCAAACGTACCATTGTTTATGGCATTTACAGCAGCTTTAAGCTTTATCTTAATCTTTCATATACTGATATCGAAGCTGGACATTAAATAAACACCATGTATACTGAATAATCTCAGAGGGCTTTCGACGTGCTTGCTGCTTTGGTTTTTCTTTTAAACTAATGATAGTGTAAAAGACATTAGTTTCTTTTTCGCAAAATTGTTTCTGCGAAAGTGTTCCAAATTATATCAGATGTTCCAAGAAAACAACTTGCCTCTTTTTTCGAAGATAATTATATCACAAACTCTTTTAAACGGACACTAAATGGCGCATAAACACTTAACGTGTCGCAGTCGTTCGACAGCTTCGTCAGAAGTGAAAAATATAAATAAATATAAATAATAAATAGTTTATATTTTTCACTTCTGACGAAGCTGTCGAACGACTGCGAAACGTTAAGTGTTTATGCGCCATTTAGTGTCCGTTTAAAAGAGTTTGTGATACAATTTTCATAGGACAAGAACCAGCTTTAATGAAGATAATTATATTCATAAAATTTCTTCTAGTAAATAAAATTGCCAATTTAAAATAATCATTTACAACAATTTGTCAAAATTGATAAAAAACCTCTTTTAAGATATAAAAATATTAAAACAAAATAATTTTAGCCGAAAGATCAGAGATGGCGCTATTTTAAAGTAATTTGGGAAAGTTACACAGAACTCTGGCATAACATTCATTATACTGTTATGGTAATAATTTAAGTAACATGAAATAAGGGTCGTAGCTCAGTATAACAAAACATTTATTAACAATTAATTACAACTACAAATACTTACATCTTATTTTGATCACTTACAGACAATTTAGACTACATGACACTCTGTGTAGGTGGAACTCTAATGCCTTTAACGTTCCGCTTGCCGCCTTTTTATAGGGGTTTTGTTCCCGGGGTATTACGTAAATTGTTGCCTTGACATTTGCCTTTGGATTTGCACACGGCTCGACTTTTGCCTTCGGATCTGCACGCGGATGAGTCATACACCTTGACATTTAGATTTGCACACGGGTATTACATAAATGCAAGTGAATCTTACTTATGTTTATGTTTTGCAGCTACATATCATCCTAGTTGCAATACAATAAGACTGGGTTGCACAAAATATTTAAACCAGGATTAAATTTAAGCCTAACTTAGAATGTGACACACGTTATGTTATGACATACAGCGTATTGTGTGTCGCATTTTAACTTAGACTTAAATTTAATCCCGGCTTAAATGGTTTGTGCAACCCAGTCTAAAAAGAAAAAATATTAAATTAAATAATAATGGATTGTCCATGATGTTTGTGACTGATTGAATTAAAATTTGGAAATTTGGTCTTTCATTTAAGTTAAAATGGCCACGTGCCTGTAAATCCAGATTTGAGTATGGTCGTTGAACCGAAACAGGTCATCTTGTTTAGCCTTGTACCAATGAGGAAAATATAACTCAATATTTCCAACGAAGTTTTTTGTTGCCTTGGCACGTTGTTTTCCAAATTTTAATTAAATTAAATAATACTGAGTTTGAATGATATTTTCCATACTTCGCATTTTGGAATCTTACGCAATTGAATTTCTTCAATCAATCGTTTTGTGTACCTATAAAAATGGACATTAATGTAAGCATCGCATTTTGGGATCTTATTCAATTGAATTTCTTCAGTGAATCGTTTTGTATACAAATAAAAATGCACATTAATGTAAGCAGTCGATTTTAAGAATATCTTCATCTTTTTCACTTTGCGCAGCAATGCTGCATTTATTGGCCGAGCTCATTTCCAGTCACTAAGGATGTTTGAAGATGGGTCTAAATCCAGACAGTAAAAACATCCATGGTCCTAATGGGGTTCCAATCCAAACCGCCGGCTGTGCTAACCTTAAGCCACCCGACAGCCCAAGAAAAATCAGTTTTTAAAATGTATTCAGTAAGAAAATGAGTAATTTTCATTTCCTAAAATGATTAAAACAGACATGTGAAAGTACAAGCTGAAAAAAATTTAAGAAAAATACTTTGTGACGATCGGATCATAAAATATAAAACCAGGTTGAATGAAAGTAAGGAAAAAAAAGAAGAAAACCATGACTTAATACTTTTTTTGAGTGGTTTTGAGGTTACACACGAAATAAATAAATTTGAAACATTCCACATTTCCAGCAATTGTCCACACTGGCCATCTCGTACGTGGTAGCTTATTGACGCAGCAGTATCGTTGCGAATTTTCTATTCACAGCACAATTATAGGTCACAATAGAATCGCGCAATGTCGTTGCATGGTTGCAACCATTGAACCAATTGAACGTCGCTCGTATTTATAAGCTGTGTTAAAAAAAATCAAACGCGTCATACAATGATGAATTGTGAACAACATTTTTTTATGAAAACGCATATTAAAATCTATCATAAAAAATAACTTTGCAATTCTTAATCCCACATATTCGTGTTCGATCTTAAATGAAGCGCCATGTAATTCTGATTTTAGTTGTCAAACAAATGAAACCGTACGTTATTAATTCGGCTAAATTGAACTTGCTCCTGGTCCAGGAAGTTTGACTTCGAAGAACTGCAAAACCTCCACTATGGTGTACATCCATCGAAACTGTTTTGAGACTGGTGTGTGTGTGTGACAGTCTCGTGATGACGATTTTAATCGTTCCCCTCATGTTCGTTTTTGTTAACAAAAATATGTGTTACAGTAATAGCAACATTTTTATTCAAATACCTTGAGTTTAGGTATTTTTTTTCTTTTAATATGGAAAAGTTAATTGGTGTATGATGAATCACGAACTAAATTACAATTAATACATCAAAATCATAAATACAAATAATATTGTTACAACTTTCACACTTCGAAGCTAAAATAACATAGCAATATGAAAAGAAAAAAATTAAATGACTAGGTATGGAACTTATTTTGATGACGTATAATAATCTCGCATCTCGTATATTTACTTTCTCATCTAACGGTTTCAGGTTCGAACGTAATTTTGCAATCTCCATTACTCCCAGCTCGAGGATGATATTAATTCCTTTTTACTGTAACGAGCGGGATAATAAATAACGAACATACGAGAGGCACCTAATTAATTCTATTAGCATTGGAAACGGAGAGTTTCGTGATCTGGCGATTATGAAGCGCGTTTTCAATAACTCGAAGAGGAGAAGAAGAAGAAGAAGACGAAGCAGAAGAAACAAAGAGGAGAGCGGCTGATGATGATGCCGGCAATGCGCGAGGAGGAAACCCATTTACGGCGACCATTACTCATCCAAAGGCATATTTATCACGACTTAGTGAGAGAATCTACAACAGAAGTTAATATTACACGTACGGCGGGCAAAAATGCCCGCTATAAATGATACTAATCTTGTGATAAATGATATCTGCCGCTTAATAAATGACGCTCCGGCCGCGATCGCTCGTAAGTACGTTGTATTTGCTAATAAAATGAGAGAGGATAACGGACGAGATGGCATTAATAACTGGAAGGTATGCTTACGTTTCAAAACATAATGCAAATTAAAATGTCGAAACGTACTAAATACCACCGACTACAGGCGGTACGTTTTAATCCTGACCGACTTTTGTCGTCTTGTATTTATCCTTTCGTTATATACATATACTTATAAATCAATCACTCATTTACTTATACGTGTTACCGTGTATTCATACAGAACATTTCGTTGTATATTAATAAAGGGTTTTTCATTAAGAGCGACGCATTTTGTTTTTAAGATAAAACACAGATATCGTGAGAAATTTAAGATTATTTTTACTTCGGTGTAAAGTACAATTAATACCATTATTGATGGAACCATAACATCATTCAAATATCCTCTACGGAAGTGCTGACAGGAATGAATTCGTTTAAATATGGTTTAACCCAAGTTTCCATGAGTGAATTTTTTTGGCCTGGACTAGGACTAGGACTAGGACGACATGTGGTTTCATTAAGACGGTGCCACCTGCCATACTGCCAATCAAACAATTGACTTATTGAAAGAGGAGTTTGGTGGAATCGATTATTTCCAGAAACGGACCAGTCAGTTATTCTTCTCGCTCGTGCGATTTAACACCCCTAGACTTCTTTCTGTGGGGTTATGTTAAGTCGTTAGTTTACACCAACAAACCAGCAAAATTACACGATTTGCAGACCAACATTAAATGTGTCATTGCTGATATTCGACTCAATTTAGGTGAAAAAGTCATGGAAACTTGGGTTAAAGGGATTCCTTCCTGTCAGCGCTTCCGTGGAACACATTTGAATAATATTTATGATAGATTAACTGTATTTTACACTGAAGTAAAAATAATCTTAAATTTCTCACGACATCGGTGTTTTATTTTAAAAACAAAATGCGTCGCTCTTAATGAAAAACCCTTTATTTTTATTCAAAATACTCGAGTAATCGAAAAATATACAAAATCTTACGTGTACCAGAGAAAATTCAAAATTTATCTACCTAGCCATGAAGAACAAGAGAGGGGTGGGGGTAATTTGAACATTTTTATTTTTTAATATATTCTCTACTTACGTCCTCACAATGGTACCACTTTTTTGCAGTTGTTCTAACCCAACTTTGGAAGCTCGGCAAATATTCTGCGTTTCAAAAAAATGAACCACCCTGAAGGAGTAAACGTAGAACTTTAAAATTGCATGGAAATAGGAAGTGCATGGAGACAAATGCATGATTAAATAATGACAGCCATTTGTCACTTCTCAAAGAAGTTATCTCTTAGTTATCACCTGACAAGCCTTTTTGTTTAGTTACCCTTTTTATCGTATTATTTCGCCGTATTAGTTTGCCTTTTTACTGGTGCCTCTAACAATGCCATGAGTGCAAAACGTGCAAATTTTCACCAACTTACACCCTTTGAAAGAGGGCGACTTATCGGGATGCACGAAGCGTGGCTAAAGCTTTCGGGAAATTGGTAGACGTGTAAGTCGACCGCACGCCACTGTGAGACGAACTTGGAGAAATTGGTAGGACGAACACCTAGAAGCTCGTCGTGAAGGTAGTGGACGTCCCAGAGCAACACAAGAACGGGAAGATCGCCTCTTAAGATCGCTCTTCAGAACCATCACGAGCTGTTGGAATCAATTGGGTAAGAGCAAATTGGTCGAAGAGTCTCTATGAGCACGATTTATCGCCGAATACGTTCGTGGGGACTGCGCTCATATCGTCCTTATTTTCGTCTACCTATGACAATACAACATAAAGCTACCAGACTGCAGTGGAGTCAAGACAGGCAGCAATGGGACCATGAATGGGAAGAAATCATCTTTAGTGATGAATCCAGATTTTGCCTGTGGCATTCTGAAGGGCGTGTACGGATTAGACGACCGAGAGGTCAGAGGCAAAATTTACAGTATGGTCAGCGTCGCCATACAGCGTTAACTCCTGTGGTAATGGTGTGGGGGGCAATACGCTACGGAGGCAAGTCTCCCTTAGTATTCGTTCGGGGTACACTAAACGCAAGGCGTTACATTGATACAGTTCTGGAGCCTGTTGTCCTTCCATTTCTTCAAAACCTTCCAGAGCCTGTCTTCCAGCATGATAACGCGCGCCCTCATATTGCCCACGTAACTTTAGACTTCCTAGCAGAAAACAATGTAAACATTTTGCCTTGGCCGCCAAGATCACCCAAATGTCTGGGACATGATGGACAGAAGACTGCGTCAGTTACCTCATCCTCCCAACACGCTAGACGAATTGCGTGAACAACTGCAGGTAGCCTGGAATGAGCTCCCTCAAGAGGCAATCGACCACCTGATTTCCAGCATGCCCAGAAGGGTTGCTGAATGTATAAGAGTACGAGGACATGCAACACATTATTAATTTTTATTTAAATAAATAGTGTTAGATTTAATTGACCATTTAATCATTTGTTTGACTGCATGCGCTTGTCATTTTTCCGCAATTTCAAAATTCTGCATCTACTTCTTTAGGATGGTTCATTTTATTTTGAAACACAGTGTATCTTTTAAATCCTGATCTGAAGAAAATCGCCTTCGCAGGTTCTTAAGAATTAAGACACAAACAAATTTCCTCATTGACATTAACCACGTATTATTCACTGAATATTTTCACCTAAGTATGACGTTATCAAACTTAATCCACACACGGTTAATCCGGGTACGAATATCTGAAATGGACTGTATCCAGCAAACGTATTCTCCCATTACTAATAAAGAATAATAAGAAAAGTAATGACGTCGAATTAATTAATGCGAATCAAACTTACATCACACTTTTAAATACGAAGTGTCAGAGTGGTTGAGTGCGTATGTACGCTAAAGTGACCAGATCTTTTTAGACCACATGGAGGACACTTAGGGTTGCTTTCCTGTTAATAAAGTTTGCAGGGGAGGAGGTGGGCAGATCGGATGCAAAATATAGCATAAGCTTTACATTGCAATGATATATATTTTTTAATAATTCCTTAATATTCTGGACAAGAACAATTTAAAATAAATTTCACGTACATTGCAGTTTTTAATATATTGATTGTTAGTTTATTTTTTTTTCTGAACTAGTCACTACCTAAATAAATTAAAATTAACAAAACACAACATGGACGTTGTACGTACGAGGAGGTATTGATGTTGTCACGGTAAGATAATCTCAAGCCTTTACCATATCGAAATACGAAAAGTTTGTTATACATAAGTTATAATTTCGGTGCTTACGCCATGTCAAGAACAGAAGGGGTGTACTCCGCCTTGTTACGTTATAGAAAACGTTGGTTCCCAAAAATTGTCCTTTTTTAAGGGCGCCTCCATCACGTTACGTTGTAAGGGAAATATAGTCAACGCAGTTATGTTATAAGGGGGTCGCCACCACGTTACGTTTTCCCTTATATCGAGCACTCGCTTGCAGGGCAGGATATTGGCGAACGAAACACAATAATTAATTTAAATTTTACATTACCTCGCCTCTTTGCCCCACACTCGACCAAACGCCGCCCCAAGGACCGATTCAGAAGTCACAAATAAAATTCACCAATAACAAGAAACTAATTATGATTACTCTGGAAACTGCCTGTCGACTGTTTCCGACTAGACAACTCATTGATTAACAACTAATCAGCTACTGCCCCATTTGATTTACAAATTTTCCTTCTTATACCTCCCGTGCCGGATGCCACAAAGTGCGTTTCCAAAGGTTCGGGTCCAAAGATCGATGTTCCAAAATTGTCAGCGTCACATATAATGAGCGAGCACTTTAATTGTTTTGAATGCAATTTGTACGAGCTGTTGTGTAGCATTCTTAAGTAAGTTCAAATAACTTGGTTTTCAGCAGTTGGCTAAGCAGACGTCGGTAATTCATGCTAGACAACTTCCGCGACGATTAAGCCTGTGTCGATGATTCGTAAAAACGAATTTAGATAATTTTTCAAACGTGATAAAATATTCTTAGCTTACTAATGAAGCAAATAAAATTTGGAACTCAAAAAATATTTTGCTATTCAATGTAGTCTCCTCTTAAATTGATACATTTATTACAGCGAGCCTGCAACTCCTCTAATCCTGTAAAAAAAAATTCACCTGTCCTTCAGAGCCTCTATTACGTTTTCGTTGCACAAAAATGTACATACTGCCGAAACTAAGTCGGTTCAAAAATGTTTTCGAGAATAGATAACAGTACTCCACACAACAAAAAGAACCTTCTGTGAAGATTCACAATTACATTCGAGGTCACACACATATACATATAGTATCGAGCACTAAAAAAAAAAACAAAATTATCAAAATAAACCGTCAAAGCCATTTTAAAATATTTACTAAAAACAAAGTAATCAAAAACATATATTAAATATCAAGGAATGAAGACGGTATTCTTATCCACATTCCGGACGAAGAGGTTTCCTGGTTACAAGAACGCCATGAATTGGACGGAATTCCGCCAATGTTTAGGTAAAGTCCACAAGCAACCCAAACATCCACCAACAGCATGAAACTGACCAGTACGTGCTCCCAGAAGGAGATTAATTTATTTGGAGGATAGGAGCCGATAGGAGTAGAGCGAAGACGTCCATTGTAGCAGACGTACAGGTCAACTACGAGGAGTTATTAGAGACAAACTTAAAATTACGTGATAACTGGAAGTGAAAGGGACATGCAACCACGGTAAATAGTTGTCATGGTAAGATAATAAATAAAAATTTTGCTTTAAATAGCACGACGCCGACCGACGCGACGCCAAGAAATTGTATCATTATCCTCATGGTTTCTTTAGATTCAATTTCATTAATTACTTGCATTCAATTCAATACAAAACTGATTCATTCCAGAAATACCAGAAAATACAAGTCCGCGACTCCAATTTAGCAACAGTTTTGTATAACAGTTTAAGTTAAATTTTTTCATTTTAATTGATAAAAAAAGAAATTATAATATAATGCTAAGTTTTTAATTGATTAAAAGAAGTTTAATTTCGTGAAGTGTTATTTTCCTGAACAAGAAAATTTCCTATTTCCCAAGCACCTGAAAACCACATCCAATGTCCTGCAAAGAAAATGTCCCAGTAAGTTATCTTATGTATTCAAAAGTTTCCCTGGTGAAAAGAATAGAAAAGAAAGAAAAACGACAAGTACATCTCTCATTTAAAGCACTTCCCCACACACATACAAAAGAATTCTATTCAGCTAAGAAATGTACTGATGATGATTTGCACGGATCATAAAGAATCCATTTAAAATTGTTGACGTAAATTACTGACACACACACACACACACAATGGGTCATTTCAGCTAAGAAATGTATTGACAATGATTTGCAAGGATCATAATCAATCCATTTAAACTTGCTGACGTTTTTAGGTAATTGTAAAATATACACCAAAAGTATCTCACTGGTAAAAAAAAAATTAAATTCATCGATAAATAGCGGAGAAATAGGTCTTTGAAGTTGTCATGTTTTGAACAGGAACGAAGCGCTTCTAACGTCACTTCTTCGCATAGCTAAACACGGTTACTGTAGTTACACAGCTACGTGAAATTAACATGCATTCAATTTGACACGTGTTTTACATAGACTGTTATTTGTTGCCTGTGTACTTGCATTAAAATTGATTTAAAGGGTCAAAGTGATAATTTGTCAAATAGGAGAAATCACGAAGCTCGGAAACTAATGCCACAAAACGCAACTTTGAACTTTTATAATTTGGTCATTTTTTAAAGATGCATTAATAATTCTTTCACAGTTTCACATCAATTGGCCTTAACTTTCTTTTCTTTCTTAAAAAAATTACTGACACACACACAAACGTTCATTTCAGCTTAGGAATGTATTAACGATGATTTGCAAGGACCATAATCAATCAATGTAAAACTGCTAACGTGAGTTACTGACACACATAAACAAGAGTTCATTTCAGCTAGGGAATGTATTGACGACATTTCAAACTGCTGACGTGAATTACTGACCCCGCCCCCACACACATAAAAAGATAAAGAGGGAAAAAGCTTTTGTGAAGATTAAATAAATCACCCTAAAACCTAAAATAAATTACAAATTTAAAAAATTAGAGCCTGTACCTAACAAAACATTGCATAAATTGATTGCTTAGTGGAACGCTTAAAGCAAAAGAAATACATCCAGAACTTCAAAAAGCTTCACTAACATATCAATGACATTACAATATGTTCTTTTAGACTTTTTTTTCGATCTGGGAAAGAGGGGCGAGATAGGGCCATTATTTTATTAATTCGAACCCTAGATATATTTTAACGACTTCACATACTCTGTACCACAGGAAAACTTTTATTTCTTGCTGATGACATAACATTTAAACTGCAAAACAAGTATGTGATAAACTAGAAATGAAAGCGGCAAATTGGTTTCTGCATAACAAATTGTCACTAAAGCAAAAAAAAAAAAAGGATTTTAAGACGCGAGATGGATCAAAACTTTCAAGATACTGTGAAATATCTTGACACTCAGCTGGATTCAGGGCTAACTTGGCAGGCTCATACGGATGTTCTTGAGAAAAAACTAAGCAGTTATGTCTTTCTTATGTGTGCTTTTGTATTTTAAGATATTCTATAATAACTACTTACGAGATATCGGTATAAACATGACAATTGTAAATACGTTGTAACATGTATACGACCAATAAATAAAAAAATGAGGCAAACACTTTTCCAGCGGATTTTTGAAGTCGACACTTCTTAGGCCCTGGAGAACCACGATACTTCAACTCCATCGATTGCTGTTTTGTTTTTGGATTGTAAAAATGGACCCAAGTTTCATCCATGATTACAATACGGCTCAAAATGTCTTTGTATTCTTCAAAACAGGTACAGATTGAGCGGATGCTTCCATTCTTGGTCGCTTTTAATCGGCAATCAAGCATTTGGGGATTCAGTTTGCAGAATTTTTTTTTCATGTATAAATCGACTCATTCATACGAATCTTTAGAGTTTCAACTATATGCTTCAGCTCAATTCGATGGTCTGATAATATCATGTCATGAATTGCATCTATATTTTCGGGGGTAGACACCGAAATCGGTCTCTTGTCATCTTCAACGGAAAGTGATTGAGGCACAGTTGCCCATGAAAGACACTGAACACCAAGTGTATTAAACATACATTCGTGAATCCTCTTACCCCTTAACCCCTTCAAATACAGGTAATTAATGATGGTTCGATTTTCACAATTACAGTTTTTGAAATTTTATTGCGCGGCAATGCTTTGCTACTACCAAACTCTAATGTGGATTACTTTGATCGATAACAAGCCTGCGCTGTATCTTTCATCAGCTTTTCCTCGTCTAGCAACAATGAAGAATGGGTGTGGACAACTAGATCTTAGAGCAGGCTTCAGGGTGAACAAAATACCCAGCTGATCCGAAATAGGCCCTCGACTATATTCCCAAAGTGTCTCGGCCTTGCAGTTGATTGTTCGCAACAATCACGGGAGATTTAATTAAAACTAACTTGCAAGTTTGTCAATGTCAATACCAATTAAATCTGTTAAAATATGAGAAATTAATTGATTACCAAGAACCTAAAATTTAAAAAAGCGGCAGGATACAATCTTATTATCGGTAAAATAATAAACGAACTCCCTGACGTAGCTCTATCAAACATTGTTCACACAGACGACGCAAGAACTGGACACTACCCATCACAGTGAAGGTGACCCAGATTATTTTGATTCCAAAGCCTGGCAAACCTGCTGAGGAAGTAATATCATACCGTCTTGTTAGCCTTTTGCCGATCTTGTCAAGTGTTCGAGAAATTAGTTTTGAAGAGACTAAAACCGATTCTTGAAAAACTCTCAGTTATGCCAGTATATCAGTTTGGATTCCGGGAACAGCATGGTACCTACATGGTACTATTGAGCAAGTACATCGCTTGGTAGACATTCTTTACAAAACCTTCGAAACCAAAAAATACTGTTTGGCAGCTTCTTTGGACATTTCCTAGGCTTTTGATAAGGCACGATGGACTACTGTGTACAAACTAAAATTGAGATTACCACGTAGGTATATATTACTAGGGGTTTAAAAATTATCTCAGACAGATACTTTCTGGTAAAGTATCAAGATGAATGCACAACATTAAATCAAATACAAGCTGTAGTACCGCAAGCTAGTATCCTTGGCCCAGTATTTTACAAGATTTATATTGCAGATATACCAACATCGAATGACATTACCACCGCGACATTTGCAGATGATACTAGCAACAGATACTGATCCTGCCATGGCCTTGAAAACTCTTCAAAGATCATTAAATAACTTCCAAGAGTGGCAAAAAAAATGGAAAGTACACACCAATGAGATAAAATCAACACACGTTACCTTTACGTTAGAGTCGTTAACAAGCCTTTTGGCCCATAGCTTTGTAATTTGTCTCCAAACTTTTCTGTTTCTTGCTTTCTTCTTTCAACTGTTTACATTTTTCTCTTCTAAATCTTTTTCGCGGTCTTTCTCTCTTTTTTCCCTTCTGCTCCTTTCCAATAGCGGCGGCTGGTGCATACCAATTTCGGCGTGTACTCGATGTGCGCTATGTATTGCTTATTCTCTGTTCATGTGTATTAGACGAAGCTAGCGTTGAGCGAGTATATCTAGCGCACACCCAAATTCATATGCACCAGCCGCCGCTGCTTTCCAAGCTATTACTTTTGCCGTTCTATGATCCGCCATTCTTTCGAGATGCCCAAGCCACTGTAATCTTCTTGCTTTTATTACCATATCTATTTTCGGCGCTTTGTATATCTCATAAATCTCCTGCTTTGTTCTTCTTTCATATACCTATTCGGTTTATTTTCCTCCTGCTATCCCCTTATGGGGATGGTAAATAAAAAAAGGAAAACGAAAACATAAACACATGTTGTACATCAAAGATAAGAAAGAGGACACGATTGGAGAAGAAGAGAGAATAAAAGAATATTTTTACGGGACACTTAATGAAGGTGTTGCTACACGTAACTCGTGATCACACGTCACAACCACCTGTGCGCGTGGCGTAGAAAAGTTTTGGGAAAAACTTGGCGGAGTCAATCGGACCTACCTGTGAAGTTTTTATATGAAGGAAACGCCTGCTGTCCCAGTAGCTCAGTGAAGACGGTCGCGGGGGGGACTTCCCAGATGCTGGGAATTTGATTTCGATTTCTACGTTCATGTACCAATGAATCAAGTGTAGCCTCTATTTTGTTGTTGACTATTTGTCCAATCCAGTCAGTTCGGGGATACTGACGAGATTGTTTGCCTATCGGCTGAGGTCTTCCGTCCCGGTGCCCTTAAGAATTTCAACATCATATCAACCCACTCCCTTCTCACTGTTGCTAGCCGAGGTAATAGCTGATAGTTAATACACCGCAGAATTTGTCACCTAGTCAAGGTAAGATTGAGTAAAGTAAATTTGGTAACACGTCGCGAGAAGCAGAGCTCGGAGAGGAGGAATGATGTTGAAATTAAAATGAACGATATCAAGGGTCCCGTAGCTACACGGAGGACCCCTGTCGTCGAGCACTTCGCTAGTACGCCGCGCCGGGGCAACGACGAAGGGAAATTCGGTGCTCCAATCCTCTTCTGGAGTTCCCACTCAGTCGGTAGCGACATGGACCAAAACGGTTCGAAGTTGGAAGAAAGGGGCCGAACAGCAGGCTCTAACGCGATTTGTACGGTGGTGGAGCTGTGAATTCCGTATGCAATTCCTGGATATGAGGCCACAAATCCTTTTGCGAGCTTTCTTACGATAACTTCTCACAAACCAAATGCAAGCTGACTCAAGACAGGTGTGACTTTCTCACGACACAAAATGGAGGTTGATCTCGTGCGGACGTGCAAGCAACCACCACTTCCCACGCCGGGAGTTAAAAACCATCGAACGTTCTGGAAGGCAGGCAAGCCAACTGTAATTCTTGTGAATTGACTAACCAAGCGTCAAGGAAATTCGAACCATAGACTTTTCAACGAGGAAAGGGGAGACGTGAAATTTAACAACGCACGCAAAACCAAATTCCGCGACACGAGAAACAGGATCTATGCGACGAATCGATCACAACGGAAATCACTAAGTTGACAACCCTACAAAACCTCACACTGTAATCGTACAAACGTAAACAAACCAAACGATGCACAAATTCCGGGGCCCCAAGAGAATTATCGCTGCGAGAAAAGCACCAGCGAAGGACAGCGACCGTAAACGCAATGCGCCGTGCGATTTACGACGACACCAAAGGTAGACGACCAAAACGCAGGTTTAAAAGAATGTAACTCATCCGCAAGGGTCCTAAAGTACGAAATTTGGAAGGAAAACGTAACAGCGCAGCTGAAGAGGAAGCGAAAGACGAAGACGATGTGTTATACGAGTAGACGTATATCTATATTAGACGTAGCTTACAAAATTGCGACAACTGTAATTAAAAAAAGGCTTGAGGCATCAATGGAAGCGCTGATAGGACAATATCAAGCTGGTTTTAGGAAGGAAAGGGGGAAACCACACACCAACTCTTCACACTGAAAGAAGCTCTAACAACATGTTATGAATATGGAATTCCAGCAGTAATACTCTTCATAGATTTTAAAACGGCCTAGGATTTTGTAAAGAGGTCAAAACTGATTAAAATTCTGACCGGACTAGAAGTACCAGAAAAGTTGATAAGGTTGGTTAATATGACGCTTACGAACACGACAAGTAATGTGAGAGTAAAGGGTCAAGCAACAGAAGATTTTGAAGTACGGACAGGCCTTAGGCAAGGGTACCCTCTCTCGATCTGCTGTTGCAATATAGCTTTGGAGAAGATAGTAAGAGATAGTCAGTTAAACAGAAAAGGGAACATATTACATGAAAGTCATCAGTTGATTGGGTATGCCGATGACGTTGCCATAGTGGCTAGAAGTGAGAAAGAACTAAAAGGAATAGTGGAACGATTAGTAAAGGCAGCGTACACAAGGAAAAAGTAAAGTGATGAAAATTGGGGGAAGTGACGAAGCAAAGGGAAAATTCGAAATAAATACACGACCAGAAAAAATGTTTTTCGAACTTCGTATACATAGGAGCACTCATAACAAATAGGTGTAGTGAGGAACAAGAAATTCAAGCAAGAATAAATAAAGCAAATAAGTGCGCCGGAATGATGAATTCACAGTTCTACAAAAAATTTTTTTTCGAAATTTGACTTGATAATATCATCTGATCTTTATGTTTTTTTGGTGTGCTGAAACCGAAAATGAGGTCAGTTCTTTTCCATCACGCACAGATTTTATTCGGTCTCGAGTAAGCACAGTAGTTATTACGATAAAAGAAAACAGAATCGGCTGACAGTTTTTATTTATTTCCATGTTATTCACCATACCAAATACATAAGTCTATACAGATATGAGTTTGTCAGAGTAAACAATAATGCATATTTAATTGTTATTTTTATGAAAACGTGTTTTTTTTTCTTGAAAACTTCTTCGTATGCGCTTTCGAGAATAGGACTCTTCAGATGATTCACGCTGTAGCATCCAACAATAGTCCGCCATCATATTCACGTTCCACTTCCCCTGATACCTACGTTCCATCTCCTTCATGTCCTGGTGGAACCTTTCCCCTTGTTCTTCACTGACGTTCCCCAAGTTTTCCGGAAAATAGTTCACATGCGAGTGTAAAAAGTGAACCTTTTGAACTCATCTTGCAACCTTGTATTTCAAAAGCCTTCAACATGCGTTCCACGATACTCCTGTAGTTGGGATCCTTCACGCT
This sequence comes from Dorcus parallelipipedus, assembly GCA_958336345.1. Lineage (NCBI taxonomy): Eukaryota > Metazoa > Arthropoda > Insecta > Coleoptera > Lucanidae > Dorcus > Dorcus parallelipipedus. The sequence continues at coordinate 43,455,693 of OY284478.1, forward strand.
ACCCAGGAACTTCTCAACAACCGCTCTGAAAGAATTCCAGGCTTCCTTCTCCTTCTCATCCATGGTCTGCACAAAATATGCATCTGAGAAAAGTTTTCTGATGTCTGGGCCTACTAAGATCCCTTCTTTCAGCTTGGCGTCACTTAAACCAGGAAACTTGGAGCACAAGTACTTGAAACATTCACCTTCTTTATTGAGAGACTTCACGAATTGCTTCATCAGCCCTAGCTTTATGTGTAGAGGAGGTAGCAGGATTTTGTCAGAAGGAACCAAACTTTCCCTAATTACATTTTTTTCTCCTGGCAACAGAACTTCTCGTGATGGCCAGTCTTTTTTGTTCCAGTGGGAATTTCTGTCACGACTATCCCATAAACATAAAAAACAAGGAAACTTTGTGTACCCTGATTGTTGACCTAAGAGCATGGTGAGTACTTTCAAGTCTCCACAGATCAACCACTTATGCTCATTATAACGAATTCTTTCGAGAAGTAATACGAAATTGTCGTATGTTTCTTTTAAATGTACCGAATGGCCAACTGGAAGTGAAGCATATGTATTGCCATTGTGTAACAAAACAGCCTTTAGACTTCTCTTCGATGAGTCAATGAATAGACGCAAATGATTGGAGTCATATTGTACACCAAATTGTTCCATCAGTCCACGAATGTCTTTACAATAAACAAGATTCTCATCCTGTGAAAAGTAAGGACAAAAAACTGTTTCACGATGTCGATACCATGAAAAAGTAGTGCCTGGTTGTAATAAATTTTTGTTTTTAAGCCGGGAGCCAAGTAACTGAGCAGCTTCTTTCGAAAGTCCAAGATCTCTTACTACGTCGTTCAACTCCTGTGGAGAAAACAGCTTAGGTTCGTTCTCTGAACTGTCTGGTTCGAAATCACTGTTTGATTCATACTTTTCCACCATAGAAACTTCTCCATCTGTTTCCCAATCAATACTGTTCAAGTCATGAGGGGGCTGAGGAACTGGCAATCCAGAACCTTGTGGTACCGGACGAATAGCAGTTTCAAGATTAGGGTAGTTAATGAGTTTCTGATTTTTGGAATTATAACCTTCAACATCACAGATACAAAAGTAACAGTCATTCCCAAGGTTTTTTGGCTCCCTCCATATCATTGGGATAGCAAATCTAAAAGATTGTGATTCTCCTTTATACCACAAGCGAAGTTTTTCTACGCAGTTATGGCATACTTTGTGAGGAGCCCACACTTTATCTTGATCTCCTATTCTCAAACCGAAATATGCATAACCTTTTTGACGAAATCTGTTATATTTCGTTGGTACTTCTTTATTGTGTACTCACCACAGATAAAACAGAAGTAGTCTGGACTAGTAACACAACGACGAGACATTTTTTCAAAATGCACTTTCGAACGTCAAAGAAGTTTTTTAACCACTTTGACGCAACTAGATTTATTCAATTGTTTAGAATATTAGAAAACGTTTAAGGAAAAAGCAAACTACCCGATTCAAGTCTAATAAATACCGAGATGTCAAAAATTATCTTGGTCAAGGCTGGTCATGAAATGGAAACCGACCGTCTTAGCTTAGATCAATATTAACAAATTTTGACAATCAAAATATATGATTGATACAATACCCGATCCTAGCTCCGACAATAATTTGAAAATCCATGACCACTCTTGACCAAGATAATTTTTGATATCTCGGTACATATACGTATGCTATAAAACTGGTATTATGTTCTATGGGTTTGAAAAATATCTGTACGTGATGGAGAAAAACGGATTTCATTTTGGATTTCAGCACACCAAAAAACATAAAGATTAGCCAAAATTATCAAATCAAATTTTTTGTTGTAGACCTGTGACCTACTACGCGCGAAAGAATTGTCGAGGAGCGAGGGGTCAGAAAATCAAAATTTATCGGTTGAGTTGGGTGCTAAATAAGAAGACGTAAGAAATGTTGATAAGGTGGGAAAGAAAAATTTACTGCAACTAATTAAAGGCGTAAGATCTGTCGTAAATCCGCTCTTTAGAAATGCAGCGTCACGAAACAGTTGATAAAAATGTACTGAGCAAACTCATGAAACCAAGAATGTGTCCTGCAGGTCAAGGTCGTTTACGCCTCCCTGTGGGACGAAAGTGGTTAGTTTCGATTGCATCAGCTTCCAAAATATCGGTTAAGTAACCAAGTACCAAAAGAATATCCAAAACGAATACCAAAAAGACGAAAGAGTCTGAGTTGAAAGATGAAACAGTGTAATTAATAACAAGATGGCGTCATGCCTAACATTATGTGGATTTTAGGAAAACCAAGCCCTGGCAAGGTAGTGAAAATCACCCCACAGAGAATTTCCTAAAATAGTTTCTTCAGTTTGTGGTTGACTTCTACATACTTTTTTATCCTCGTTTACATAAATTAAGGTCTTGACTTTTTTGAGGTGCAATTTGTCGTCCTCATCGTTGTGGACAGGCCGAGCCCGAAAAAAAATCCGCTCACCAATCAAGCCCAGCCTAATTGGGTGTTAATATGACCAGGTCGTAAATTAGCCGGACGACATCGCAAAAATAAGGCAACACCTTCGCGAAATAAACCAACAACAAGAGGACGACTACAAAAAATCGCCTTTTAATAACGCCAGCCCACTCGTATGGCGGGCGATTTTCAATAATATATTCGCGTTGCGCTCGTTTGCTCGGCGAAATAAATCGAAAGCAAATAATTGCGGACGCTCCACCGGGTTGAGTCACCTTTGACGGGACGGATGACGGTCGGAGGGCGAGTGGGCCGCGCCAGAATCTTATTACGGCTAATAATCATTTCTTCCGAGCGTTTCGTCTCAGCGGACGAGACAATGCCGCAATTAAATGCCGCTTTCGCAGCACATGCAATTTGCATTCGTGGATGCGGCCGGATTAAATAACGCGTCGAATCGTTTGCTTTTGCGAAGGTGGTTCGCTTCATTTTAGTGAACTTTAATGGGAATTTGCATATTAGCGTGGGCAGGTCCGTACCATCTACAGAACAGCGGTTCTTAACCAAGGGCACCACAGATATACTTCGGAGACCTTCCATTGATCACAGAAAAATAAAAAGTATTATAGCAATTGTAATAACAAGTAATAATATAACCATGTATACACAAACATTAATCATATGTGGATTTGCGTTTTCACAAAAAATTGTTGTTCATCATTCATCATTGTATGACGCGTTTCAGATTTTTTTAACACTTCTGATGAAATCAAGACTAATATTAATCAGAAAAAAGCTCCTGGCTTCGATCTTGTTGCCGGTGAAATTTTGAAGCAACTTCCAAAAAAAGCCATTGTAAAAACTGGTCAATCTTATCAACGCCTCATTCAGACTGAAGTATTAACCTAAATTGTGGAAAGTAGCAGAAGTCGTGATGATCCTTACGCTAGCAAAACCTTCACAAGAAGTTTCCTGTTTCATACAGGCCTATTTCACTTCTGCCCGTTATATCGAAACTGTTTGAAAAATTACTCCTCAAAAGACTGAAACCGATAATCGAAGAGAAGGCTTTAATCCCTCATCACCAATTCGGCTTTAGGAAAAGTCATTCAACTATTGATCAAGTGCACAAAATCACAAACATCATTGAAAAATCACTTGAAAAAAGAAGACGTTACACGTTTTTCTACCTCGACAATACTCACAAATTTTAAAGTCCTACTTGACAGAAAGGTACTTTAGAATAAGACACGAAGATACTTATCCTAAATTGAAAGAAATCAATGCAGGGGTACCACAAGGAAGTGTGCTAGGTCCAGTACTATACCTACTCTATACCAGTGATATTCCGGAACTTGAGCACGAAACTATTGCCACCTTTGCCGATGATACCGCAATTCTCGCAGTTGGAAATGATCACGAAGAAGCCACCAGGAAACTTCAAACATCTATTAACAAGATTATCATCCTGGACTAATAGATGGCGGATCAAGCTGAATGAAAGCAAATCCGTGCATATCAATTTCACTAATAAACAGCAACAACACTTACCCGTTAAAATTAACGAAACCCAGATCCCATATGCTAATACGGCTAAATACCTGGATATGACACTCGATACGAGGCCCACATTAAAAAGAAAAGGGAAGAACTCGGCTTGAGATATAGAAAAATGTACGGCCGGCAGAGGAGGTACCCTGCTAACCAAAGCGTGGATCCAGTAGCCGACCGTAGGGACCATTGTGGACGTTTGATAGAGTCCCTATGGGTGTGACGAGCTCACCGTCTCGAGTTGGTGTACCAGCGCCTGGTTTGCACGAAACCTAATCTGCAGGACGCGTCTTAGGACGTGGCCGAACTTCCAACCAGTGAAGATAACTGGCACCGTGGGGACCGGTTAGCCCGGAGGATATCCTCCCCTCCTCTGGAGTGGAGTGCGTAGAGGGCCGGCCGACTGGGTTGGACTCACGGAAGCAGTGGTTGCAAGCCCGCATGCTTGAGCTAGGGATGATGTCCATCCATCCCGACGAGTGAACTGCGGATCTCAGTTCCGGCACTAGCCTGGTTAGCTAGTAGAGATTAGATAGGTCTCCCTTGACCAGAAGGGACGAGGGGCGTGCACCCCGGACCACTCTGGTAGTAGTGAGTTCGAAGTCACTTTATAGTGCCAGCCACCGAAAGGTGGGCCCGTCCTGCGCGCTGATTGGGCGTATCTCAATCCGATGGCTCTGGTCGGGGCCCAAGCGAATAAGGGCATGCACGCCTAGGAACTGCTTGATAAGTGTACGGTGCGAATAGGGGAACTGGTCTGGTCTGTTCTGGCTGAATGGACAAAAATCCGAGTTGTCCACACACAATAAGCTACTACTATATAAGCAAATTCTGAGGCCCGTCTGAGCATATGGCATCCAGCTCTGGGGTTGTGCCAGTAAGAGCAACATTCTTATCATTCAGAGATTTCAAAATCAGGTATTAAGGAACATTGTAGATGCACCCTGGTACTGCCGCAACAGGGATATCCATCGGGACCTCGAAGTGGAGACTGTAGATCACGTCATTCTTAAGATTGCCAGAAGTCATGAACAACGCCTTCTACAACATGTAAACATAGAGGCCATCCAGCTTCTCGATAACTCACAGCAAGCCCTTTGAGTTAGTCCAGTGATTGTGCCAAAGCAGAGCATAGCATTAGTTTAAGTGTATACGCTAGTGATAGTATACGTAGTTATTAGAATTCTAAGGACACTAATGAGTAAGACCTTAGTAATATATCTCATTTTAGTTACCCTAAGTTAGATCAATGAAGATCAGATTGTATATATGTCTTGCACTTTATTAAAAAAAAAATTTAAAACTTTAAGTTCATCTAGATTAGAGGTACCACCCCATACCAGGATGCCATATTGCAAACGAGAGTGTACCTGAGCGGTAACTGCTTCTGTCGGAAGAGTTTTAGATAAAATTCTAAGAGCAAAACATGCCTTGCTGATCTCCTTACAGATTTCGCTGACATAAAGCTTCTATTTCAACTGGGGATTAATGTGAATACCTAAAAATTTATGGCCATCCGCTACATTAAAAGCTTTATTGTCTAAACAAATATCAGTTGGACAGGATATCTTAGATCTGTCAGTACGAAATACGATACACTCAGATTTATCATTGTTTATAAGAAGAGCGTTTTCTGAACACCATTCCGTGATACTTGCAACTGAGGCACTACCTTTGGAGACCAACTGATCCATATTTTCAGCGCGGATGATTACGTTGGAATCATCAGTATAGTTAATTATGTTTACTCGGTCGGGTGAGTTAAGTACCTTGCTTATATCATTGATATAAACTCCTGTTCAAAATTAACGCACCACTACAATAATCACTGATAACTTTGTATTTTTCCAACTATTATTCAATAATAGTTTATCTTAACATAAAAACAGATAATTAGACAACATTTCAACAATACATTTATTCATTTATGGTAACAATCTTTAATAAAACACAAATTAAACTTTCAGAGATAAAAATTTAAAATAATAACAAATTTATTGAACACCGTAAACAAACAAAAACTAAATTTTATAAAAATCTAATAACGTGTAACACCACCTCTAGCTCTGATGACTGCCTGAATTCGTCTTGGTAAGCTTCTTATCAAATTCTGGATAGTTTCTTGTGAAACGTTATCCCATTTTGAAAGAACGAGATGTTACATATGAGCCAGTTTCTCTGAATCTTTTAATCATCCGACTAACTGTAGAATGGTCAACACCTAGCAAATTGGCTACATAACGCATACTTCGTCCTTCATCTAACAAAGTTGATGCTCTTACGCACTCCTCAGTAGATAAATATCGTGGTCGATTCATGTTTTTGGAATTAAAGAATATAAACTGATATTCTGTTTAATATTCACTAGTTTTCAAAACTTATTACTTGAGGAAACCAATGTTAAACTTAAATTTAAGCTAATTGTATACCTTAATAAAACAACTTCATCAATGAACAGTTTGATGCATTAACAAGACGTAATAGTGTCAAATTTTATTTATTATGAAGCAAGCCACCTATGATCTAGTATAAAACATCAATCACTTCTCCAATTATAAAAATGCAATAAAAAATATAAGTGGTGCGTTAATTTTGAACAGGAGTTTATACAGTGTGTTATTAAAAGTTTTACAGATATTTTAACTGACGATAGTACTCTTTAAATAGATGCTAAATACCTAAACTTCCTTTAGACAAAAGTTACTGGTTTCAGAGATACACAATTTATTGTCTCCCCACCCTTTTCCGGGAGTCCGGTGCTGTAGCGGCGCTCCGGATGGTCAGATCTTCAAACGCGCGGCGGAATCGCGTTCCTCGTCATTTTCTGCTATACGATGACGTGCAACTCAACTCGATCGGAACCCCTCCAGGTACCGTAAAAAATTCCGAAAAAAAATGCTTACAAATTTCATCTTACAATCTTTCTGAATTAGGTTAAATAGTTTTTTTCAAAATGTCGCAAACAAACAGTCACTTTTGTAGCATTTAAAGAATTTGTTAATAAAGAATTTTAATTTGAGCAGAGTTACAACTTTTGATTTATTTATGAACGTGCAAAGGATTTTATTAAATTAAAGCTAAAGAAAAAGTTTACGCCCAAAATGCATCCAGGAAATTGCAGCCGTTTGGACGAAATCATTCTTCGTTGATTCGAATTTGGAAATCCTGTCTGAGGAAGGTCTCCAACATCACCACGAAACACAAACAACCGTGAAAATAGTCACTTCCAAATGGGACTCATACCGACACCTCCCGTTAACCAATTCTCAAATGACAGCCAGGCTTCAGTGGTGTCTCGAAAGACAGCACTGGGTCAACGAATTAGCTGAGATTATCTTTAGCGACGAGTAGAGTGAGCGAGTTTGCTTTGTGAAGTTCTTTACCTTTCATCCCGAGCAGGGTTAAATACCTGTTTGTACAAGGACGAGATTTTGAGGCCCATTGTGTTACTTAGGTTAAGCAAACACGCAATTTTTAAGCAACTTTTGCTCAAGAAAATGCCAGACTTCATATTGCACAACGTTGTCAGCACTTTCTGGAACGAGAACATGTAGATTTCTTGTCGCGGCCAGCACGTTCTCCCACCTTGAATCCCAACGAGCAAGTGTGGGATATGATGGCTCATTGCTGAAGACACTTTGCTCAACCGGCAAACAACTGAGAACAATGGCTCTAAGAAGAGGATATAGACCATCTGCTACAGCTCAAAATCATGGTTTGAATAAGTTGGTAAGTTAGAGTTTCATTACGGCAGCCCTGATCGTTCCCGAGCGCAGGCTTGAGATTATTGAACGCCGCGTTCCACATGCTTTTATGGGCATAAGTCGATACTAACGATTTCAATTGGTCGAAGCTAACTGCATCTGCGATCATTCCGCGTCATCTTACTACACATTATTTCGAGGCGTAACTTTCCGTTTGACTGTGCTGGTGCTCGGATCGCTTGGTGCTTGTGTCTGAATTATCGAAGTTTTTGCTGAAAAGATTAGGAAAAGTTTTATCCCTTGCACTCTCGCAGCTTCAAATTTCGTTTTGAACAAAGATATTTTAATTTGGTCGATAAAAATGCTCAGAAATATTTGATACTTCATCATTTCTACTTTTCAATGATGCTAAGTGGTATTTCAAGGACATGCACAATTGTGTTATTTTATTTTATTTTTTGTTAAATTCTAAAAAACAATTAATATATTTATTGAAGCATACGTAAACATTGCACGTGACACACCGGACTCTAGAACGACTTTTGCAGCCTTCGAATCTACATCGCACTTCATTTTCTTTCATTTTCTTCTTTTCTTCATTTTCTGTCATATCTTCTTCTATTAAACGACGCCTCTTTGTTCCTGAAATCAAATACTCTCCCAAATTCAGTCGAAACATTAAAAGATCCATCACTTTTTTTGGTGGGGATTCGAAGCACCGCTTTTGGATTCCATCCTACTTTTTGTATTAGATAAATCGAATAAATGAAAAATTACCTCGACTGTCCACTTACTTGTTTTGAAAAAAGAACGATGGTATTCAATCATTCGATCACACACGTCAACTCCACCCATTTTTTGGTTGTTCTTAACTACTTTTAGGCAGGTTACATCTCCTCGTTGCTTTAGATTTTTGTCTCATCTCTTCACTGTAGTTTCTGATTGAGATCCAAGGCTGTAGATAACATTAAATTATGTAAAACATATTTTATTATCACTCCTTACAAACTCTTCAGATTCACCGCGTCGCATATAACTGTCTATCTCAAATTCACAACCTCTAATCCTGTTATATACAGGGTTAGTACAAAGTCCCGGAACGGTCGAATAACTTTGTTACTTGAGAAGTATTTTTTTTAAATTTGGTACGGATATATACTTAAAAATAACGAATTTATTGTGACAATTTTTACTTTTTTTCGCTTCCGGTTTGACAGGAAATGCTTTCTACTTTCTTTTTTTAAATGAGACACTATGTATATTTTTACATTTTCGGATGCAGAATAAAAATCTATCTTCAGAAATATCAACATGTTTATTTTTATTGATACAAAGGCAATACGAAAAATTAAAAAAAAAAACTATAAATGAACGTGAAATCAAAATATCTTTGAAAACAATTTGAAATTTAATTTAGGCTACAATAAATGTTCAAACTGTGCCCCATTTACAACTTGGCAGTAATGTAGTCGATCTACAAAATGTCTCAGTGAATTCTATATCATTTGTGGCGCAATACGGTTGATTTCTTCAGTTATTCGTACTTGTAATTGTTCCAGGTTATTTGGTCGATTTTTATACACTTGACATTTCAAGTGACCCCGCAAGAAAAAATCCAGTGGCGACAGATCTGGAGAACGGGCTGGCCAATCAATTGCTCCTCTACGTCCTATCCACCGTGCAGGAAATATTTCGTTTAAATAATTACGAACATTAAGCGCAAAATGGGGCGGAGCTCCATCTTGTTGGAACCAAATATTTTCGTGTAAATGATTAGGTAGGTTTGGATGTGGAAAGAGAGCTGTAAGTGCGGGGACTATCTCGTTCCTCAATAAATTTAAATAGCCGTCACCATTTAAATTTCCTCTTATGAAAAACGGTCCTATTATGTTGTTTCCAACCATACATTCACACATTCACTTTTTGAGGATGTTGTGTATGGACTTCCTCCATCTAATGAGGGTTTTCAGTTGACCAGTAACGACAATTGTGTTTGTTAACCGTGCCATTGAGACAAAACGTCGCTTCACCAGAAAAAACTATTTGATTCACCAGATTGGGATCTGCTCTGATAAATTCTGTCATTAGTTCACAAAAATGTTGTCTGCGATCTGGATCATCTTCAGTCAACTCATGAACAATATGCATTTTGAAGGGTTTCAATTTTGCAGACTTTAGAATTTTGTGGGCAGATTTTTGGGAGATCTCATGAATTTGTCCCAAATCCGTTGTAGATACATGATTATTTTCTTGCACTGTTAATAAAACATTTAGACTGGTGTCTTCATCGGTTGCTGTTCTTGGACGTCCACGTCTTGGTAAATCTTTTACTTGGCGCAATGCTTCGTACTTCTGAATTGTCCGATATACCGTACTTTTACTGATTTGGCGATCTGGATTAACAGTGTTAAACAAAGTACGAACTTCTTCAAAAGAACGTTGACGGTCACCATATCCGCGCATGATCAAGATGTCAATTCGCTCAGATTCTGTAAGTTTTACTGCCATTTTCAAAAGTTTTCGTTTATTGACAAAACCAAAAGATAGTGACACTAACTTGTGACAACAATCTGACAGGTTACAGTAAAATTCGTGTGTTTTCAAAGATATTTTGATTTTACGTTCATCTGTAGTTTTTTTTAATTTTTCGTATTGCCTTTGTATCAATAAAAATAAACATGTTGATATTTCTGAAAATAGATTTTTATTCTGCATCCGAAAATGTAAAAATATACATAGTGTCTCATTTAAAAAAAGAAATTAGAAAGCATTTCCGGTCAAACCGGAAGCGAAAAAAAAGTAAAAATTGTCACAATAAATTCGTTATTTTTAACCATATATCCGTACCAAATTTAAAAGAAATACTTCTCAAATAACAAAGTTATTCGCCCGTTCCGGGACTTTGTACTAAGCCTGTATAATTGTGCCTGTACCATACAGATTTGGTACAATAGTTTGTCAAACAATGATAGAGTTGTGAAATATCTGTCACAAAATACGTGACATTCTTTTGATAAAGTTTGTGCTAGTGTAAGGACAACGGAAATTCCTGTATAAGCGGTTGGTAGTTCCCTAATAGATGAAAAAATCTAATACACTTCCTTTGGAACTAGTCAGTAAGAAATTTTTTTAACCCTACTGGTCTAGGCCTATTTTTTTCGTATTGGCTCACTGGGCAACGACCAAGAAAGGGTATCATTTGTTCATCTATTGAATAAGGTCCTTTACCAGCCCTCTCCAGTTCTAGACAACGCTTTTATAGTATAGAATAGTAACTGCTTATTCATTTCAAGCTTATTGACTGGTACAATTTCAGTTTGTTGCTTTGCTTAATTTCATTAAGAAATTCAAAAAGTTTTTGCTTGGCCGGTCAACTATAGGCGAATCCTCCCCTGGTGCTATGTGAAAGAGTTTTCTTGGTTCATTTTGTGTTCAGTTCAGGCCCGTCGTTCCCCATGCAATGCACAAGTACACCTGATCAAAAGGGCGCCAAATTGTCTGTAATTATTTAAACAGACATAACTAAAAATGAATTGCTTTTGAGATTAAAACAGCAAAAATAATTATTCAAAAGCAACTTTATTTCAGCAGAATTAGTTTTTTGTTCAGAATTTTGAAAGTTTGCACAAGGGCGCTTGACACCCTGGTTCCGATTCATACCGACTCCTTCGACCTGCGTTTTCTGGTTATTTTTTTTTTATGAACGGGTGTTAATTGAAAAATAAAAGTAAGTCGCTCGCAGCGTTCTGGACAGTTCATGAATCACCAGCCAATTACAAACGCCTTCCCAGGAAGCTTGTAAGTTTGGGAAAATACAGGTGTATATTGAAAAAATTAAATTATTCGTAGTTTTCATCATGTACTTGAAATATTAACCACAATTTTTAGGACTTCGTTTTGTAGAATGAAAAATTGAAGAATTTTCCTAGACCTCACACAAAGTAAGACTAGATTCCAACTAGACCGATGTCGCCGCTAAGGTATGTCACTAAAGCATAACAAGAAATAATATACCGAGATTTCAAAAAATCGGCGATCAAATTTGAATTGATTATTTATTGGAGAAACCGATTCCGGCGAACACGTTTGTCAGAGAAATCAATCGGTACTCCGAATCACTAGAACAGGTGCGTCGCTCTCATCTTCGTTAAACGACTGAAGTCGTTACGCCGTAGCTCTAGATCAGCCATCTACACCAGGCGGAAGACATCCCTTGCTGCCGACGGATCCAAAAAGACCAATCAGATCGCCACAGCATCGCTGCTTCCTGGATGACTCTTAATGAAGCCATCCCTTGCTGCCGACGCGTCCAAAAGGACCGACCAGATCGCCACAGTATCGCTGCTTTCTGAATGACTCTTTACCCCGAGGCCGTTGTCATCTCTACGTCTTTTATCTGAATTACGTATCACTCTCTCATGTGTGTACATCATAAAAAAGTCAATATTGTTTAAATCTCCTTCGCAAAAAAAAACTTCATTAGTACTGAATAGTATCATCATAGGTAGTCGTAGATAAAGGTGAATCTCAATCTCAATGCAAAAGAATCTATTTGGTTAGAGAACCGTTCAGGTAAGTTATTAAAGTCATAAACAAAAGACGTAACACTTAATTAAAAACTTCGGTTAAAGCATGAAATGTGTTCACCACATCCTGCACGTTCAGTCACACATGTTTCATGTCGGCACGGCGCCGTCCGCCGCACGTCCACCTTGAGTCGTGGCATGGTTCAAAAAGTCTACGTAAGTGCGTAGTAACCGCACGAACGAAAATCTAATGGGAGAAAAAAAAGAAGCTTAAAGTAAACCGTCGAACATCGATTAATCGGGACGGTGATATATCGTGCGTGTCGTCTGAAAATGTGTTCGAGAAGGTGTTTATTGTAATGCATGTACGGATGAGTAACGTGCGCCTTTTACGGCCGTTATACCCGACGAAGAAGGTATAAGTCCGCGGATGAATGGACGCACGGCACGGTCTTGTAGTTCTTACAGCGCCCGCGGCGGCAGCACTGTTGTGAACCGGGCGCCTTTGCCTTTCTCACACCCGCACACTTTCTCTCTAACCTACGAACGGTGAGGCGCAATATCGTCGATGCCCAGGGACGGACTCGGATTACAGTTTTTGCATGTACGCTCGAATTAGACGATCGCACGCTACCGCTTGTTCATGATTCAACCATAAAATCGGAATTCAACTCGCCGATAACTAGATTTCTTTACGGAAGATTAACGACAACGCTGAGCTGCAACCTAGATTAAACGTAGGACTTTTTTCGCTTTAATTCGAAATTAACTTTAATCGATGTGGGTGGGTGCAACTGGACGTTAAACATTAACAAACGTCCTTGTCGATCGATGTTTACATGACGCGACGTAAGGGGTTTATAAATTTTATGATATTCCGGGCAAAATCTCCATCCTTCTGGCCTTGCTCTTGCAGGATTCAATAATTATCGTTCGCTGTTTATTTTTTTATAGCGACGATCGACTATTTGTGAGAGTGGATGAAACAGATTGTTTATTCCTCCTCAGGAGTTTTATGGCTGAATCAAAAACTTTATTAAAAAAACATTCAATTTCTTAAAAATAAAATAAAACACGCTAACACAGTCATTTCAAAAGCAGACTAAGGCCAAGGTTTGGTCATTCTTGATAGAGAAACCTGTAACGAAAAAGTCGAATCCTTTTTACAGAATAAAGGCTCACTCTCCTTTGAACTCCTACGTTTCCATTTTGAATAAATTTCTGTATGATCAGAGCAATTAATGCTTACAAATTAAAATCAATGAACCCCCAAAACCCCAGGACCTTTTTAAGTCATAAAAATTAAATTCTCACGTATTAATTGAAACAAAGGACGGCTGTACCTTAGAAAATGTTGTGTTCCAAAAGAAACGGAAATCTCTGATTGTAGAGATAAAATTCCGACGTGATTTAGAAATGTGTCAGGTATAGAGTTGCGAGGGGAAAAACTTCGCTCTGGTTGCAACTGACGCCGGCAGAAACCGTTGAATCGGCAAGTCAGTGCCTTTCTTGCAGAATCATCGAATGAAGAAGAGGGCAGCTTAACTTGCATGCGTAGCACGGGGAAATTAATTTAAAAAAAAACACATCTATCTGTCGTTCGGTGGCGGCTACTGCTCGATTAGAAGCTTCGCGCGAAATTTCGAATTTAATTGGCTCACGTGACGCTAGCTATCTCTTCCAAAATTGATAAGGCAGACTTTAAAAGCCGTCGCGAGGGAGAAAAATGGCAGTGCCGTTCCGGTAAACAGTTTTGTCAACTTGACTCTGCGCGTTTGCTCTCGTCACTGATTTTTCTTTTCAAAGTCCGGTTTGTTTTTCGTGAAGAATCAATTAATTCATCCCTAAACATTTGCTTTCGACGGAAAAGAATAAAAATTCTTTCCGCGGGTGTCAGAGTTACTATTAGTAAGACATTTGCTGTCATACTCCCATTAAGCTGTCAAACTAAATTTAAATAAGTCAAAGAAACGTCAGATGACGCCCTCTAATCTACTCAATCCAGATAGGTTCATTTCAATGTCTTTTTTGCCTTGAGTTTTCGTATCTTTCTTCTGGAGTTAAAAATAAAATCATATTAACTGATTAAAATGAGAGAGAAAAGTGTTAACTATAGTGATTTTGCTATTGAATGCCACTGTCACTTTGCATGTTGTTAAATAGAATTTAAAATAAATGAAAATTGGAAACAAAACAGTGTCGGAGTGGCTGTTAATAAGACATTTGCTGTCATACTCTCATTTAGCTGTCAAACTAAATTTAAATAGTCAAGGGAACTTCAGGTGGTGCCCTCTAATCTACTCAACTCAGATAAGTTCATTTCATTGTCTTTTTTTGCCGTGAACTTTCGTATCTTGCTTCTGCAGTTAAAAATAAAATCATATTAACTGATTAAAGTGAGTGAGAAAAGTGCTAACAATAGCGATTTTGTTATTGAATGCCACTGTCACTTTGTACGTTATTAAATAGAATTTAAAATAAATGAAAATCAGAAACAAACAGTGTCCGAGTGGCTGTTAATAAGACATTTGCTGTCATACTCCGATTTAGCTGTCAAACTAAATTTAAATAAGTCAAAGAAACGTCAGGTGGCGCCCTCCAATCTACTCAATTCAGATAAGTTCATTTCAATCTCTTTTTTGCCTTGAGCTTTCGTATCTTTCTTCTGAAGTTAAAAATAAAATCATATTAACTGATTAAAGTGAGAGAGAAAAGTGTTAGCAATAGTGATTTTGTTATTGAATGCCACTGTCACGTTGTATGTTGATAAATAGAATTTAAAACAAATGAAAATCAGGAACAAACAGTGTCGGAGTGGCTGTTAATAAGACATTTACTATCATACCTCATTTAGCTGTCAAACTAAATTTAGATAAGTCAAGGGAACTTCAGGTGGCGCCCTCTAGTCTACTTAATTCAGATAAGTTCATTTCAATGTCTTAATATTCCTTGAACTTTCGTATCTTTATTTATTTATAAAAAGTAGGAAAAAGAGGGGGAGATAGAAGAACAGGAGGAAAAATTCAAAAAGGTACAAAATTTAAACCATCTTTGAAGGGCGCTGAGCGTGGTTCCACAGACTAATTCCAGACACGTTCAAACAAAGGACCTGCGACTTGCGTCTCTTTTTACAACCCCTTCCCGTAGCGCCCTTACAGCCCATGAGACCCGTTGTTTCTTACATTAACTCTTCTGCACATTACCTTTCGAAATTTCTGAACAATTTCTTTGACTCTCATCTTGACTGCCTTACTAAGTACAATATTTTTACTAATCAGTTCAACACCCTCTGTTGCTCTTAAAGGCCTACTATACTTGAAAATATCCGATTGAACGAGACTGCGATCGTGTAAGTTGTAATGTCTCATCTACTCCTCATTTATTAATCCCCAATTCTCAAGTTATTGTATGTAAGCTCCAGTTAAGAAATACCTTCAATATACTTGGACTCAGAAACGTTCAGTGGTATTCAAGAAACTCTTTTATTACAGACCTGGGTATTACAGAAGAGTCTACAAATTTTGTCTAAAACTAAGCTTCATACTTAAAGATGTAGGTAGTTATCCAATGGCAGCTCTTCTCGGTATTCATTTGGACTCAATACAGTTCCAACAGGAATGGTTTCTTCTTCCTCATATTGCAGCTCCAGTTAAGAAATATCTTCAATATACTTGGACGCAGAAATATTGAGTGATATCCTTTAATTACAGACTTGAGTATTACATAATATATTTTCTAATTTTGTCAAAAATTAAGCTTGATAACAGTAAATATACTGATGCGATGACGTAAAAGTTTATAAAACCTATTGAGCTTAATCATGTTTACAGTGCGTTGTAGAAGAAGCCCACCGTACAACATGAGTACTTAACACGATCTGGTGCTTGAACCTTTGAAAAATGATGTAATAGTTAATCCTGCGCTCAACGAGCGGCAAGGAGCAGCAGATTGGAACATGTTATGGCAAAGCTTAAACGGCCTAATAATGATAGTGCTCGGCGAGCTAACCGGCGAAATTACACCGTGTGATCGGGTCAACCCCTGTTACACATGAGAAGGCAAAAACACTGCTGCGTTAACGGTGAAAGCACAGGAGCTGCTCACGAACAAATCGCGTGCAAGTAATACGTCGGTAATCGATCGCCGCGGGACAAATGAGTTTACCTCGTTTCCGCATCCCTTGGCGGATTTTTTCGCGCTCGTCCGAGTCGTGATTTTGGAGCCGTTCACGAATGCCAGGAAAAAGTTAATAGCCTCGTATCGTGACAACAGACGTAATTGTAACGATCTCTGAAGAGTTCATTGGATTCCTTTAATTTCTCTCATACATGTATACAAGAGAAAAGAAGCACCACAAAATTCTAACTAAATTGTCCGAAATGAACAAAACAAAGATGCCAGTTAGAAAAAACAATACTGAAATCAACATGTGGACACCGACTAAAGTCTTATTACATTATAAAAAACGTTGGTTCCCAAAAAGAAATAAATTGTCCTTTTTTAAGTGCGCCTCCATCATGTTAAGTTGTAAGGGAAATATAGTCAACGTAGTTATGTTATAAGGGGGTCGCCACCACGTTACGTTTTCCCTTATATCGAGCACTCGCTTGCAGGGCAGGATATTGGCGAATGAAACATAATAATTAATTTAAATTTTACATTACCTCGCCTCTTTGCACCACACTCGACCAAACGCCGCCCCCAAGGACCGATTCAAAAGTCACAAATAAAGTTCACCAAATACATTAAACTAATTATATTAATGAATACTCTGGAAACTGCCTGTCGACTGTTTCCGACTATACAACTCATTGATTAACAACTAATCAACTACTCTCTTATTTGATTTACCAATTTCCTTATTTATACCACCAGTGCCGGTTGCCACAAAGTGCGTTTCCAAAGGTTCGGGTCCAAAGATCGATGTTCCAAAATTGTCAGCGTCACATTTAATGAGCGAGCAATTTAATTGTTTTGAATGAAATACGAACTGTTGTGTAGCATTCTTAAGTAAGTTCAAACCTCTTGGTTTTCATTTGTCAGCATGGAATTCCCTCTATTAAAACGTTAATTTTGCATAAGTTCCATCGACCGAAAAAGAATTTGACCTGCAAGCTAAGCAGACGTCGGTAATTCATGCTAGACAACTTCCGCGGCGATTAAGCCTGTGTCGATGACCGTACTTGTGAAATGCTAACTAAGCAATTTTGTCAATTTAAACTTAGAAACACGCGCGTTAAATTTTGTGTAACTCCAAAAGTAAAAACGAATTTAGATAATAATTTTTCAAACGTGACGATACAGAAATGCATATAAAGCGTCAGGTAAACGTGTTCTTCAATATTGAATCTTGAATCTAAAATTCCTTTGGTAGTGTACTTTTTCTTGTATGTACGAACCATCCAACAGAAAACTACGAAGCTAGATCGAAATGAAAACTGTTATTCTAGATCAAGATTCAAGATTCTATCATTAACGAAACAAATTAAAATACACTTCAATGTCACACGATAATTTTTTTTGACTCGCTGTTAAAAGCAGCAAAATAAATATCGGTACCGACTTTCCGTTACACAGTCAACGTAAATTTTCCTAATCTCGGGCAACAGAAGGTTGCTTAATTTAAAAGTAAATTAAAAGCGAGTATTAGCGCAATGTCACATAAAAATATTCCAACCTTGATTGCATCGTCCGCGCCCCACATGTCGTCGATGTCCAGCGAGTATCGAATTCGGCGGAGGGCCGCTGAAGCCAAAAAGGCGTGTCGCTATTCCCAGCGAGCTCTCTCGTCGAAAGTCACCAACAGCGGTTGGGTGAATTCAAGTCCGGACAGACCGGGGAGTAATGGCCGTGAAACTAACCGTCGTTATCGAACTGACCTTGCGATAACTCAAGATGATTGGCCCCAGATATCACCACGAAGGTTTGGTAGCCAAAGGGGGATGATCGTAGTACTCGTATTAGACGCATTGATAGTAACGTTAACAACAACGTCAAAAGTTCAGAAGTAGAAAAAAAAATACGAAATAAAAAAGCCTAAGTTAGAAAAGAAAACATGCCTTAAGGTCTGAACCACGCCTAGCCACTCGCCATATTTTCCTAATCTCAATTTGCCGGGATTAGACTTCAACAAATCAAATCAAATAGATTTCAAAACAGAACTGTGACAAGATATAAAGATCCCGTTTGAAATTAGTCAAATACATATTACATATAAAAATACGAACTATACATAATAAAGAAAACCAATCAACGTAGATTTAGAATCGCATGTCCAGAAAATCTGCCACTGTGTAAGGTTCCACGTTTACGAGAAGGTTGAAAACGGAACTCTTGAATTGGTTGAAGGAATTTAGAGACCTAATATTATTCGGAAGTCTATTATACAGTTTCATGCACATATAACGTGCACCTTTTTCGTATTTCACCAGCTTGTGCGTTGGATAAAGGTATAAGTCCGCGTGTCTTGTGTTGTAGTTGCCTATGTTTTTGCACTTGAAGTCTAGGAACAAATGTTCATTTTTTCTTAAGAAAACCACACATTTATAAATGTAGATCGCATGAACAGTGAATAAATTATTAGATTTAAACAGTCCTCTACACGATGCATTGTATGGTAAGTTGTAAATGATGCGAAGCACCTTTTTTTGCAGGATGAATATTTTTTTTACTTCGTAGCAGCTGCCCCAGAAAATTATTCCGTATTGACAGAGTGAATAGAAGTTTGCATAATATACTGTCTTTAGTATTGCTGCCCCAGTATGTTTACTCAGAGTTCATATTCCAAAAATAACCGAGCTCAATTTTTTACTTAGTGTAATAATATGGGGTTTCCAACTTAGGGTTTCTCCAGCGTTACTCCAAGATAGGAAGCGGAGTCGTTGAGTTTCAAGACATCTTTACTTACGTTGATACGTTGTGGTTCAACTTCGAATTTCTTCGGTTTAAAGAGAATACATTTCGTTTTAGTTTTATTTAATATAAGGCCATTGGAATTAAACCACCCTTGCGCTGACTGTAGGCTATCAGAAGCTAGCTGCACTATTTCCGGAAACGTCTGCCCATTGACTGTTATGCAGGTATCATCTGCGTAGTTTTGTACCTTGCATTTTATGTGTTTTAGTTTTAGACCTTGTGGCAAGTCGTTAATGAATACTAGGAATAGAAGGGGACCCAGAATACTGCCTTGTGGTACTCCTATTTTAATGTTTTTTAGGGAGGATTCTTGTTTAGCATTGCCATTTTCGATGATAACTTCTTGGACTCTTCCGGTAAGATACGATTGTATCCATTTCATAGCAGTTCCTCTAATTCCATACCTTTCGAGTTTAGCGTAGAGTATATTGTAATTCAGACAATCGAACGCTTTTGTCAAGTCTAGAAGAAATCCGCCAGTAATACAATTTTCTTCCCAGGCTTCCAAGATGCTATTTGTCAATGTAAATATGGCTGTTTCTGCATTTTTATTTTTCAGGAATCCATGTTGCGTTGTGTTCCATAAGTTATGTTTCGAGATGAATCTGGTTAGTCTATTGTGTATCACATACTCGAATATCTTGGAAAAAGCAGAGAGCAGGCTTATTGGTCTATAATTGTTCAATCTCTTAGAATCTCCTTTTTTAAATATTGGTAATACTATAGACGTTTTTAGGTTGTCTGGATTCCAGAAAATTGAATTTTGGTTTTGAGAAATGTTACAATGATAGCTGTTATGATGTTTGATAGTAAGTTTTGCGCATTTGAAGTAAAATAGTCGTTAAATTCCTCCGCTGTAGGCATGTCACTAGGGGGTTTTTTGTTGGTTTTTCTTCCTATACACATAGAGACTATAGACCACATTGTTTTTGTCTTATTATCAGACTCTTCTAGCAATCTTTCATATTTGTTTTCCCTATTTCTTTTTAACATAAGGAGATATTGTTTTTTTATGTTTTTGTATTTTAGTTCGGCTTCTGGAAAGAATTTCTTCAAGGCATAGTAAATGTCTAACTCCTTTTTTACATTTTCTATTTCAGGTGTTGTTTGGGTTAAATTCTTGTGAATCGTTTGTCGTTTTAGTGGAATGTTGGTGTTGAAATTCTTACACACAATATTACTGAAAAGATCCCATTTTGTATTCGTATCATGGTTTTCATAGATGGATTCCCAGTTTTCAGTACTTAAGGCAGCAATGAAGTTATTTATTTTTACTTCTGTTAGCTTCCTGAATTTTTTGTGTGTGCCTTGGTTCTTTGTTTGTGAAGTTTCAAATTTTATTGTTTGAGCGCAGTGATCTGATAGATGTGTAGGGATGTTGGCAACTTCAAAATGTATTAGGTTTGTGATTATGTTATCTAGGCATGAACGGCTGGTTGAAGTTAGCCGTGTATAATCATGCATTATTAAGTACAAATTATAAGATCTTAATAACATTTCGAAGTCTAACGCACTTTCCGATTTTGTAGCAGTGTTTATATTAAAGTCTCCTGCTATTATAAAGGTTACTTGTTTGTTGCTTAATGGCTCTAGAAGACTTTCCATAGCATTGAAAACCTCCTTTAGATTCCCGGAAGGGGGTCGATAGATAGTGATCACTGTGATTTTCTTGTTGAGATTTATTTCAGCAGCCGATATTTCGACTTCATATGGTAAAGACAGTTTATTGATTTCATGAATGGGCTTACGTGTGATACTATTATGTATATAAATAGCTGTACCTCCATGTAAATTTTCCTGTCTGCAGTGGTAATGCACTGTATATTTTGATGGAGTAGCTGTATGTACTTCTTTTGCAGGTGGAGTCTTGTTTTTGGATGTTCTGTTTTCCTAGATCTGTGTTTTCTTTATCTTCATTTACTTCTCCTGTTCGTGTTTTCTCTAATTGCTATATATCTGTGTTGCAGTTAACTCTTTTCTTTAATATTTCAAGTATTCTCTTGTACGACGGGCATTCATTACTTGTAGCCTTGTGGTCAATGTCAACATCCAATCCTAATTTGTCTACAGCTTTTTTATAATTTATGCATTTAAAATCTTTACTTTCGCATCTATTACTGTCGTGTTCCTTCGCGCATGAGTAGCAGTAAGTACTATTAGTACAGTTTTTAGCTAAATGTCCAAAACCTTGGAACTTGAAGCATCGTATTACGTTCATGTAATCATATATTTTGCAGCTTCTCCACCCTATTCCTAGACGCTTTTTCCCTTGTATGTTTTCATATGTTGCCGGATCAACCTCTAGTATCACCGTACTGTTCTTGGATTTTTTATGCGTTGTTTCCTTTATTACTTTTATTTTCAAGTTTTCGTTATTTGTGTTTATTTTATTTTGTTTTATTAATTTGTCTAGTAGCACTTCTTCTTGCTCTACGTCTTCATTGTTTACTCCTACTATTTTAATCATCGGGTTCCTTAGGTCGGATATCACTATTTCGTAGTCATTTCCTAGATTATCTTTTAATTCTTTTTGAATTTTCTGTTTGTTGTTTACATTCTCGCAACTTATTGCTGCTTGTCCATTTGTTTTTGCTTTTATAAGAGACACTCCCATTTCGATGTTCGTAGGGTTTATCTTATTTCTTATTTCGGTTACTGTTGTTTTACTGTCCTATAGTGTACCTGTACCTGTAGTGGTTTAACCAGAAAAATTGATTCTTTTTGTTCTGTTGCTTCGGCGTAAGTTGCTGTTGTTTTTAACGGAGTATTTCCTTTGTCTCCTTTATCGTTGATAACTTTATGTTTTATTTCCGCAACTTCGCTCTTTACTTCAATCACTTCCTTTCTTATATCCTGTATACTGTTAAATATTAAGTCAATTAAGTTTTCGAGTTTTACTAATGAGATTTCTGGCCTTCTTAAATTTTCACGCATTTCTTTGTTTTACTTTTCTAGCTCATTTATCCTTTCTATGAGTTTTTCATTTGTTGTATCAGTACGCTCCATATTGTATGTTGATCCTGATGCGATCGGTTTCTGTTTGGCCTGTTTTTTTAAATTTAATTCTGAGGGTATTTCAGCTTGTAAGGGGGTACAGTTTTTGTTCAGGCATTTGTTACATTTCCACGATGCACGTTTCATGTGAAAGCCTCTTAATTGATCTATTCCCTCACATGCGAGATGATATTGCTTCCTACAAGAACAACATAATGAAAGTGTAAATGCGCCCCAGTTTAACCCTGGACAACGTCTTTCTTTTGTGATGAGACTGTCTCATGACGAAAATAAAAGCTAGTTGATCTCTCGTCCGCCCGTGAATCGTTCACGTCAAACACAGACCCGATGGGAACATTTCTTGTGACCACTAGCCTTGCATTCAGATCGCATTGAGAATTATTCTCGCTTCTGTGTAATTTTTCATTAAACGGTGTTTGTTTTGGAGCGAAAAAGGAAAGCGATTGTTAATTGTGTGCGGCGAGTCCTAGGCCTTCTTTTAGGCCTCTCTAAGCTTGTCCGTCGAATTTACGGCAGGTATGTTTTTAGAATCACACTAGGCGGCGATCGATTCGTAATCCGTGTTTCCCTTTTATCTAGGCTTTACTACTGTTATTATTTGTATTTGGTTCTTCTTCCCCCTCATTTATTCTGGCCGCTTCGCCGCTAACTGGAAGCTGCCTGGCGATCTTCTTCGTGGTGTCCTTGCTGAAAAATTTGATGGTGTCGTTATAAATCGACCTTGGCCGTCCATTTTGGTGTTTGGTAATAGGACAGTTCATCAGGCAGCACATCGTAAAGGTGGCTACAGACTATGCGTGAATTCGCGATTCCTGATGCGCGATTCGTAATTCGTGGACAATTCGAGAATAGTGTGTAGTTGTTTAAAAATGTATTGTTTAAAAATGTTGATAATTAAGTACATGACAAACATCATGACGCGAAGTGACTGTTCTTGGTGTCATCGAAACGCCAGTGTCGTTTATAACGTACTATAAAGTAAACGAAATAAATTTTTCAAAAAATTTACGAAGGTATAAACATAGATATAAATCTGCAAGGTTTGGATATTTCAAAATAAATGGTTGAGTATGTAGTAGTCGAAAAAATATTATATACACCACGGCAGCAAAGTGTCTTTATCAACCTCGTTCGCTTGCTCACCGCGGCTTCGCCTTGGCTCGCAATTTGTAAACTCTTTTGATAAAGTGCCACTTTGCCACCTTGGTACATAAATAACTAGAAATCCAAAATGTAAAAGTATTTCGCATCTTGCAATTTTTGATTGAAGAAAAGGCCACAGTTTAAGAAAATATCATACAAGTTTATTTCTTTTGAAACCGGTATGAAGTTAGCAATAACTTTCAGCAATAAAAAAAATTCTAAACTAATACCAAAACAGTTTCAGTATTTATGTATTAGTATAAAAATCTACTCATTAAGTAATATTCAATAACTTAAAATGAATATTTTTAGAAATTGATTCGAAATTGACCTATCAAGTAATGTTGCGCTAGGCGTACTCAACTTTTTCAAAAATGACACCGTTGTCCTATTTTTAAATCAAATATTTTTGGACGAAAATAATCTATCAATAAGGGGCTTTTGATAGTATAAAAACAAAAAGGACGTGTTTTTTGTTCGACCACAATTAAATCTTAAACTTTAGTTCCGCAGGACGCACGTTTCGTTTTTCTCAAAAATGACATTGTTGTCTTATTTTTTAAATAAATAAATCAATAAGAGGCGTTTAGTACTGTAAAAAAAGCATTGGGTATCTTTTTATTTTCAATTACATACTTATTTTGAATAAGTTTTCAAATCACCTTAGATTTTTAAGGTCCTGGAGTATGCGGAACGAAAGTTTAAGATTTTATTGTGGCCGAACAAAAAATATGTCCCTTTTGTTTTTAAACTATCGAAAGCCTATCTTTTAATAATAATAATAGATTATTTTCATCTAAAAACATTTGATTTAAAAATAAGACAACGCTGTCATTTTTGAGAAAAACGAAGCGAGAGTCGTACTGTACGCGGAGCTAAAGTTTAAGATTTAATTGTGGCCAAACAAAAAATATGTCCCTTTTTGTTTTTAAACTATCGAAAGCCTATCTATTAATAATAATAATAGATTATTTTCATCTAAAAACATTTGATTTAAAAATAAGACAACGCTGTCATTTTTGAGAAAAACGAAGCGAGAGTCCTACTGTACGCGGAGCTAAAGTTTAAGATTTAATTGTGGTCAAACAAAAAATATGTCCCTTTTTGTTTTTACACTATCGAAAGCCCGTTATTAATAGTTTATATTCGTCTAAAAATATTTGATTTAAAAATAAGACAACGCTATCATTTTTGAAGAAGTTGAGTACGCCTAACGCAAAATTACTTGATAGGTCAATTTCGAATCAATTTCTAAAAATATTCATTTTAAGTTATTGAACATTACTTAATTAGTAGATTTCTATACTAATATATAAATACTGAAACTGTTTTGGTATAGTTTTAGAATTTTTTTTATTGCTGAAAGTTATTGCTAACTTCATTTGATCTTTTTTTTGAACTCTGTTTAAATGTACATTTTTATATTTTTACTATTTCGCTTCTAATACACATACGTTGAGTCAAACACAAATTTACAAAAAAAAAGAAAAAAATGTAAGTGTTCCACTTTAAATTTTAAGGAGTGCATTTAAATTAATAACGAGAAAAAGCAGTTCATGCAAAAGTTAGTTACACAAAATAATGTTTTCGAAGTGAAATGCGTCTCAAAATTTTTCCTTTAGGTTTAATCAACGAAGAATGCCAGGACGCGAAAGTTCACACAAAAAAGTTGTACGTCAGAATAGGCAAAACGATAATTCTATAAAAATGTAATTTTCCTAGTGATGTAATTTAGCCGGCTAAAAATATTTTTTTCTCCAACCGTGGAAAAAGCCGTACCTTTGAATACTATTTAGAAATAGTGAAGTTGATCTTTTCTTGACTAACAAGAAATGTACTTGTTGCTAGACCTCAGTGCATGTATAAATAAACATTAAAATACCAAAAACGTACTGGAAAAAGCAGTGCACAAACTTAAATATGTTTAAATTACCCGCCTTAATCGTATTTGAGATCATGCGCAATAACCCCTAAAAATCGGAACGCAAAATATATTCTCAGGCCGTGAAAAAAGATCACGTGATTGTCTATTTTGTTACCGCCCCCAGCTCTTAAGGTGGGGAGAATATATTCACGCCTTACAGAAATAATTCACTAAAAACATACAAATCGGGCGACTTCACAACTTAATTATGGTTACATATTTTTAAAAGCTGTTTTCACTGATTTGTTAACGAAACTTCAATCTACAAAGTGACCAATGCGTTTTTGAAAATTCCATCTGGAAGTATTTTTACTATCGCTGTAAAGTTCAACTACAATTTTTCAATGTTAATTATTTTTTTCTTAATTACCAGATGATGATAGAGAAATTTCCTATGGTCACTTTGTAGTGCTTGTTGTCAGATATATAGGAAAAAAAAATGAATTAATTATATTCAGAAATAAAGTCTCTATGAATTCGCCCGTTTTAATGGTTTTCGTATATGGAGTTATTTCGTAAGATTGCTCTTAATGTCTGGTTTGCATATGAAGCAGTCAACAAATTTATGGAAGATGTGTATACACCACACCGAGTAACGGAAACAATGGTAAGGACAGGAATTACTACGAATTACAACGAACTTGACAAATCACGAATCGCACATAACAAATCGCGAATTTACGCATTGTGTATAGCCAGGAATATTCAGGAATTACTACGAACTTGACAAATCACGAATCGCCAATTCACGCATAGTTTGTAGCCACCTTAAGAGGGCGTGTTCCTTGGAATGAAAGTGGTCACTGGGGGTTGACGTAAGTGGTCACTTAAAGTGGTATCACGAAAGTGGTTACACCGAACACGCATCCTATTATTCGTGTCTCGAAGGTACTGACCCCGAAATCCGCTGACATGCATTCACAGCTGGATGTTGAAGGTCGGATCTTACCTGTATTATAGTCCTTTGCTTAACATTTTGAACGCATTCTAGGTTCGACTAGGTTGATATGCGAAGTTAAAGTTAATGTTGTTTTTTTCTTTTTGCTGGTTAAGTTAATAATTTTGTAACGAACAAGCGGATCCGATTGTGTCGCGTTTTGACGTTCTGTCTTACTTTATTCTTGACATTCTGCACTGTCAGATCAACTGACTGCACTTTGTTTGCATTTTGGTTTAATTTATTTAACAGATTTTTGTGTGGAACTTAGTTTACCCCTTTTAAAACTTAGTTCACCCCTTTTAAAACTTAAATAAAAACTGGTGATTTTTATTTCTTTTCGAATTAAATTCAAACCTTTGTATTGGGATTACGTTTGATCCCAGGCCAACTACAGGAGTTATCCGGTCGCGAGATGAACTTCATTTGCACATTTCAACATTTCTGACCAGGTTGGTCACAAAGTAACAGCATTTGATTTCACGCTTCACACCGACGCGACGCTTCGATGAAAGTTTCTTGGTCACCCTGTATATGTACATATACCTGTATCAAGAATTTAGTAAGGACTGAAAATATATGCAAGCTGTGGTGTGACAAGGAGAAGTATTGAGCCCGCTGTTGTCTATTATTACTGGCGCAAAAAAAATTCCCGTTTGGTGCAAACATTTTGGCGGTCATTACTTGCTACGTTTCGGTCTTTCACCCCACAAGCTGACTTTTATTGGTAAGTATTGCACGCTTTATAGTTTGTTAAGTTTTACATTTATATTTCAACATCGTTTTAATCAGTTTCTAGTAATTTTGTTTATCATATTTTTTCTGCCGAAGAAATTTTTCCATGTTTCCTGTTTTAGCGACGTTCTATCTTGTGGTTTCTCATATTGTTGGTACCCAAGTTGGTCCATGTTTTAGTTTTATCCATTTTGGTCAAGTACATGTAGGTATCCAATATTTTGTACTTTAGTTTATACTTCCTCATGCCTTTATCTATGACACCGTACTTCATTTACTGAAGACCCAATCTTTTATATTACTATTAGTATGTCAGTTTAGATAAACCTTGCGAGTTTCGGTTTTTATATTTTTCGTTTCCTGCGTCGGAATCTCGGTGTGACTTCAGCGAACGAAATGAATGAAATTAGCCCCCGAAAACTAACAGTAAAACAGCGAATTACGACCGGCGGTAACGAAGAGGTCGACTCGTGACCGAACTCCCTGAGAATTGGAACAACACTCGGGGGTGTTCGGGCGCCCGCAGGCGGTTCGGGAGAAAACGCGACGCTTCGAACGTTTTCGTGATAACTAATTAAATAAGACATGCGAATGTGGTCGTTCCAGTTCTTAAGAAAATGTACATATCAGAAAGGTACCTCGATTTAGCCTTGGAAGAAAAAATTATGTCGAAGGTCCATTCTTACAAGTCAAAAATTGATAAACATTCGATTAACTTCGAAAAGTTGTAAGTAGGTACGTATGTGGACAAGACCTGGCTTTGCTAATTTAATTTCAGTTGTTGGATGTGTGCTTTTTAAGAAATAACTGGTAACTCCAGTTTGTTATGTCTATCTATTTTGTACTGAGAAAAGAAGAATTTTCTAATTATCTATCTCATTTTCATAGTTCCTCTTCGAATAGTTGCGACGCCATCCTGTTGCTTTCGTAGTTCACGGTTAGCAAAGTGCAGTTCTTAAAACAACCCCAAAAGCTTTCTTTTATCTGTTCTTGTCTTATTGTCACACATAAGAATTGTTAAACGTTCATTGCTATGTTTATTTCCGACATACTTTTCCCCTTTAAATATCTACTTTCTTTATTGATCTTTCTTCTTTATTTTTATTCTGTATCATAATCAAAAGAAACTAGTACAATCGGTATAGTATTTTTCAAGTCAACTCAGGTGAGCTTTTTCCTCTTTTGTCTAATGTGTTTCCTAATTTGTCAAATGACTTTCCAATCCGTTTAAAGTACAGTAGGCCTGCAGTCATTTGACAAATTTGGAAACATAATTCTGGAAAAGCCAAACAAAAAGACTGTAATTTGAGGAGTGAAGGTTTTACAATTTTTTTCCACTTTATCGCATCTCATAATCATCGATAAATCAAGAACGTGAAAGGAAAGTATTTTCCTTATTATATTTAATTAATATTTCGTTTTTTATCTTCCGTTTGAACTTTTAGAGAGAGAAATAAGACACGTCCTTTTCAATCATTTTTATTTCTATAAAGCAATATACATAAATCAATTGCGCTAGGGAAAAAAAAACATTAATAAATACTTTTAAACTAAACCTAGTAGTTACGTATTATGAAATATTGCAGCGAAAGCACAGGGACGGCGTCGGGCCATTCTCCAAACGGAGGATGCCCGGCATAGCCAGCGTTGATCCCTGTATACTCTTTCATTTAATTCGAGCAGCAGCTTCTGACCCACTTTTTGACTTTTGCAAAAAGATGCAGCACGCAAAGCCCTCGACTACATCAGCACTTAATTACGATTACGCAAATATTATCATCACTAACAACTAATAAATTTTATAGCTCAGCGATAATAGTATAATAATAAGGCGACCTATATTTACAAGAAATAATTTTTTAAAGTTAATTATTTATTGCACGAGCGCTTTATTTTAAATAATAACATAGTTAATACTTGATACAGTTAAAAAAATGTTTTTGGACGAAATTATTTTTGTGTAAATTCTTTTTGTGTTCTAAAAGTTGTAGGAAACTTAAATTTCAAATAATTTCGTCCGTGCTACGTATGAAATCTCTGGAAAAGAAAATTAAACGGAAATATGCGTGGAAGACTAGATAGTGGCATAGTCTCTATTATAAGAATCTGCTTCCAACTGCAAAACTAACTCTACTCTGCAGTATATACAATTAAATGATAATAGATAATAAAAAAAGTAATAATGCGAAAATAAGGTTATAAAATACGTAAATAAATTAAAAATGGTACTTTAAAAATACTGCTGATTACAATAGGAATAATGGCGAGTTGATTATTATTTATTGGTTTAAATGCTAGTACCTCGAAAAGCAGTTGTATGTGTTCTGTGTAGTGGGGGTATGGATAGTTCTGAAATAAAAACAAAATTAAACTTCTGCGAGTGAATTCCTATCGTCGAATATTTCACATGGAAATAAAAATGTGACACTTATTAGTATGATTAATGATAAAGGAAGCGTTAGTGTGAAGTTGACTTTAGTGAAGTGTTAAAACTGTGATTATTAAAAAAAAATGTTAAAAGGTAACCTTACACTGCATAAAGGAAGACAGGGCCGAACTTGCCCATCCTGCTCCACCCTTTCACCGCCATATGCACTGACTACATCTAAAATATCAAGGTCGTATTAGAAATTATGTACAACACCAAAACAAAACAAAACAAAAAAAAATAAAAATAAGGCCACATAGCATACACAGGAAGTCTAAAATTATATATGTACAGATGACAACATTTCGAAACGAAAACAAAATGCTTCCTCCGAGCGCATCTGTTCTTCTGAGTTTATTACCTCGCGCTTATCTATTCCGAATTTTTTAGCAATAACAATAAAATTATAAATAAGTGGGCTAAGAACGTGTTGTGTCGAGGTGTAGGCCGGTTTCATATTTCC
This sequence comes from Dorcus parallelipipedus, assembly GCA_958336345.1. Classification (NCBI taxonomy): domain Eukaryota; kingdom Metazoa; phylum Arthropoda; class Insecta; order Coleoptera; family Lucanidae; genus Dorcus; species Dorcus parallelipipedus. The sequence goes on from OY284478.1 coordinate 43,485,491, forward strand.
ATACCTTGACCTTCGTTGGATTTTTTCGTCGCACGACTATGTTAGTTAGTTAACAGCACGCCTTACGCTCGATTGCAAAATTTTAATTTAATAGGACATTAGCACGGCCAATTTCTTTTTACGTAAAGTTTTATTCGATCGATTAACATAATTTTCGCCTGGCAACCTCTTAAAGGTCACCTATGAATAACCTTACTATTTTTGCCGATTGTCTTACCGGCCAGACATTACGACTCCTCATAGATTTCTCTGCAAAATATTGAAAGTTGAATTTTTCAATAAAATACACTCAAATATGTGAGTGGAATTCCTCAATAAGTTTCCAACACGGAAGGCCTTGACTTCACAAACATATCGATCCTGGTATAAACGTAAACAAAGTCGAATTATTTATAACAAAAGTATTAACGTCGATGTTTAAATTTTTATTTAACGCCAAACGAAAAATATTATATGTACGTAACTGTCAAGTACATTCCAAAACATTATATTAACCATTACCTAAAGATTTGTTTGTATTAAAACTGTAGCCCCTTCATTTTCGACTGTATTTTAGGATTTAAAAACGTAATTTCAAGTTCACGATTTGGAAATATAATCGAATTCAGAAAAAAAAGTACGAATGCTTTTAATAGAATTGTACTTTAGTTTAAAAACAAGGTATAGAGTATAAACATAGAAACTCAAACTTAAGGTATCCTTAATTTTCCTTAAACTTGCAATGTGTATATCCCTATTAGAACCACTTCCGGCTGAGGGTGCACACATGAGCGATCTGTTTAAGAGAGCAGCCTAGAGGTGGTGAGATAATAAGAACCATTTTTGAACAACTTAGGACCAAGCGCATTGCATTGAGAGGAGATTACGTTGAAAAATTGTTTAACTATACATATACGTTCGATAGAATTTTTCAACCTGCCCTCGTATAACTTCTTTGGACATACCTGTGTTCAGTTAAAAAAAAATTCGATGTGATACTAGTGTGCAAGTAACATTTGATGTTTGATAAAACAGGACCTCGTTCGTTCTAACGTTTCAAAAAATTACTTGAAATATTGATTTTATTTTTAATTTCTAACATCAGTTCCGTCTCATTTCGTAATAAACTCGTTGAAATTTAATTACGCCCTTCAGCAATGACGGGCGATAGAGATGAGAAGTGAGAGCGAAACTATTATTGGCGGTTTTTAGAAAACGATTTATCGGCCGCAGTAAAAACTAATTTGCGACGGTCTGACAGTTTTCTATAAGTGGAAGAGTTACGTACGAAAATAAATCCGCGTGAAACGAGTTATTGTGCTCGAAGTTAGAAAACGCGGGCTCTTCTTCGTACCCTCCTGTCAATTTGGAACAGGTCCGGAATGCCGTGAATTGTTACCCAAGTTAAACTTATACATGTAGCACCCAGTGTCTGTCTCAACAATCTGGCTTTGTTCTGTGATTCCCCTACATAAGTCGCGACATCCTGCGACCGATTTATGACCTAATATTGTGTAAGATTTGACAAATTACAAGCAGTTTGCTGACGAGGCGCCAAATAGAGCGGAAACATATATTTGTTTCACAAAACATAGACGACCCACTCATGTTGCTCATATCAAGTTTTCCTACATCATATATTTGTTTGTTGTTTGGGGATGATGGGAATTTAATAAAGGGTAATAACATTGATGATGAACTAAATAATGAACAGAGAATCGTTAAGAGAAAATGAGAATTGATCATCAGTTGAGCAAGCAGGTGTTAGGCTGAGGTTGACCAAGAGCTAAAGGTTCAAACATTTGCTTACTTTTGTTGGTATAAATGGGGCGATGAAATATCACCAAGTGTCACTGTGAAAACTCTTCTGAACCATACAACGTATAAGCTCCTATACTTGAAATGAGAATCTTGATCCAGAGGTAAACCAACGATGAAATCCTTAAGAGAAGTATCTAGACTAGTCTAGAGAAAGTCAATGTTATGACAAGATAAACTATTTCGTACATGTGAATTGGAGGGCAACGCATTGGCAAGGAAGTCTTGATCCAGAAACTGCCTTGGAAAATACCAGGTGCTTCGTTAGACGTCTTCTGAGTGAATAGATTCGTGCTGTGAAGTACAATTATGGACGACCAATGCAGAACAGAAATATAACTAAGACCTAATCTTAATAAAAGAACTTCAATAGAACTTAATCCAAAACCATCACAGCTTCTTAATGGGGTATGTGAAGTACCAATGGAAAGTCGACAAAAACAAGGAAAATTTCAATTATGCACTAAAGATGGGAGATGGTAATGCGCATTCTATGCAGCTGTAATCCGTAGCTTAAGAAAAGGCAGCGCTCTTTCGGGGAAACGCGTTATAGAATCGATTCTATTCCTCAATACATCCGGTGTATGACTTCTGGTTGAGTATCACCTGGAATTTAGAGGAAGCATAATAAACCTATTAAGGTTGTTTAGGAGAAATAGGTGACTTGATACGCATTCCTTGTAACAAAGTACCTTCGAAGTGCCAGAGCTCGTATTGTACCATATTTAATGTGATCTTGAAACATTGCTCTCAAGTTTTATTTTCCAAAAAAAATGTCCTATTGTAATGTCATGTACTAAAGTACAACCTACTTCCAAATAAATGCCTCAGTTTCAAGATTTTCACATCTCACACGGCTGGTGCCCATTAGTGTAGTATCAAAACCTATTGTAGTATGAACACGCAAAACCAATCATGATAATGATAAATTGAATCATAAGGTTCTGTAAACCACTTGTGCATACTATGTTAACATCAAGTACACGACGACTTATCTGTGACATCTCGATAGACAACAAACAAAAAAAAAGAATTAAAACGCCGATCTATCCATTGAAGTGTGGAAGACGCGTCTCTTATCTAAATTCGTTTACAGCTTCCATCAAAGAGCAAGGCGGTCTTAATTAAATATTTGTGCTCTTTTGAGATTCACCGCTTTGTAGGAACGGATTGACGTACGTGAAATAATAAAAATGGCGACGTCCGGACGCAATCATATACGAGCCCTAACAACTAGATATTAAGACGAGAACGATTTTATAAAAATTAACCTCTAACTCGTGAGAAAAACTTTTAATATAAAAAATAAACAGTAACTAATAATTTATTCAAAACAAGTTTTATTTTAATAATATATTATGCCGACAATTTAGTATTCGGACGAGTCTAATATTAATAGTAAATTAATAGAGGTCACGTCACTTCTGGCTTTTGTTGCACCCCGGATTCTTTCTGGCATAATGTCCACTAAGGATTCATAATGTTGTGGGATGAAATAATTCCATATTTCCAGGATTTTAGCCTTTAGTCCAGAGATTGCTCGTTGGGGACTTTTTCGCAAGATCTTTTTTACGTCATGTTGCAGGGTTTCGATGACGTTTAAGTCGGGGCTATTTGATGGCCAAGCCAACACTAATATCATTGCCCTCGAGCAATTTTTTTTTGTAGATTTGGCCGCGTAACGCGAAGCCCCGTCCTGTTAGAAAATGAAATTTTCTATTCCGAACTGCAACTTTGCAATCTGCAGTAGGTTTCTTTCTAAAATATCTTGATATTTTTCTGCGTTTACGATACCATCAATAAACTCCAGTTTGTGAGCTGTGAATGTTCGAATATGATGTCTGTCAAAAAACGAGAAGCAATAAGCAAGAAACTTGCCGTTTTAGAAGTCATTAAAGATAACCAGACGGTTCTATTCGGAAGTTTTTCTGGTAATAAGCCGAATGAAAGTGAAAAAGAAGAGGGATGGACTGTAGTCTTAAACAAAGCAAAATCTTTGGGGTTAGCCTCGGCGGATAGAAATTTGGTCTTTTGCTAGAGACTCTTTATTTGGAGTTTGGAAATCGCGTTCATTAGTAAGTTTAATAGATTTTACTGACCAACAATTTTTCTTAGTTAATCCAAGTGTTTAACTATGTACAGTCGCGAGTATTAAATTTTAGTCGTCACTGTCAATCAATCAAAACGTCTTAATTCCAAGAACTAAAAATTTCTTTGACCAAAAAAATGTCGAAAGTAAATTAACTTTTAAGAAGTTATTCTCAATATCCAAATTTGAGACATCAATCACGTTATTTTTAGTAAAATACAAGTTACGACTGTACAATATGAAAGCTGATTAAACATCTGCAAAATAGCATTCTACTCAATTGTAGGCAAAAAGAGATAATGCAAAAAAAAACGGGTAATGAGGGCGTGGGAGATTGAAAATATGACGAAATAGATGAGGCAACTTTTGATATACTTGATAAAGAATCTCCCATTTTGGATGGACCAGAAAGTGATGGAAATGGAAGCTCCAGGAAGTAATTTGTGAATTTAGTGTAAATAAGTATAAGATCACTGATTTCAATAATTCTACAGTGGAATTTCAACGTCAGTTACTGGTCAATCAATCCAAGATGATATTAATTCTAGAATAATCAGAAAAAGGTGGCAACAGAGAAGATATCAAACAAGTCAGAATTAAGGAAGAGAAAAAAAAATCAGTCGTTGAAGACAACAAAATAGAATTAACTGAAAGTTTAGATTTGGAATACAAACATTAAAAAAGAATTGCAAAAGTTGGAGGTACTTAAACTGGAAAGAGAAATGGGCTTATTACCTTCCACATATACTTTGGAAATTTCCAGACAAATTCCTACCTGTATCAGGAAGTGACGATCGCATTTGAAATGAACAATGAAATTAATGAGACAAATTCTTGTACTGATAATTCAAATTATAATTAAATCTTAAATAAATTTAATTAAAAAATCTCAATAACTAGTTAATCATCCTCTTCCTGTGTACGTCAATAAATTCTTGATCATTTTCATCACCATCGTTGTAGCTATTTATTTCATAATTTTCATCATTGTCTTCTCAATGTATCGATCTTCGCAGCTTTTTCTAGCTGAACCCCCAAAGTAATTTAAACATGGAAATTTTTCCTTAAGTATACCAAAAGAATCTTCCATTTTTTTTTTTTTTATTAATTTGTGTGCTCGATTAAAGCGTGCTTCATTATCATCATTCGGGTTTCAGCAATGTTCTCACTTTTTAGTTGTACTTTACTTTGTAAATTTTAATTACGTTGATGGAACACAAAATGACACGTAAAGCGCAAAGTACAAAACGCAAAGTACGCAAAGTTGTTGGTGAAATAGGGCCCTGGTATGCCACGAGCCATATGTTTCATAAACATTTTCTTCTTAGTATCATAATCAACAATTCAACTTGTGTTGATAACGATTTATGGTTTTTGTTTTCAAAATTTTCTTGTCTTTAAAGCGTAAAAGGGTCCGAATTAATGGCGGGTATGCAAAATTAAACTTCAAAATGTCTTCATTAGGAAATGAGAGAGATCAGGCCACAATACCACCACAGTATAAGTAATTACCCAGTAGCGTCACTTATACGTCAGTGTCAAAAAAAGCCACCATTCAAACAAAACGGCATATGTGACAGTTACACTCGAGTGACGCTACCGTGTAGATTCAACACCACAGTATAAGAATATGCACAATAGCGTCACTCGAGTATAACTGTCACATATGCCAGTTTGTTTGATATCTACTGATTTGCAAATTACAATACATTTCCATAAAGGCATCGAACTGTATGGCGTCTTTCTTTGACATTGACGTTTAAGTGTCGCTACCGGGTAATTACTTACACTGTGTTCAATATCGACATTGTTGCCAACCGTCTACTTTCTTAGAAAATGATACCAACTTTATTATTTATTTTCAATGGAACACCTGTGTATATCTTTTCAAGTTTCGATAAAATTCTTGTATCATTGTTTTGGCGTTAATTAAATTTGTTACACGTTTCGTTACTATACAGGAAAATACTGATATTTAAACATACGATTGTTAGCTCTCAAATAAAATTTAATAGGCTGTTTGTTTACAATTTCGTTTCCAAAATTGAATAATTTAACTTTTCCCATAACGGGAATATTCTCCAAAAATTAAAAGCATCTTCAAAAAAATTGAAATCAGCGAACATCAAATACCATTTATTTTATCTGATGTTTCCTGTTTAAAGTCAAGTATAAATTTTGTTCTAATTTCTATCAGGCGTTCTAAAAATCTCCGCAATATTAAAAATACCATATGCACATACCATAGATTAAATGAATTTATGCAGGCAAGGCTATTATGGCAGAAATGAATTCCCATGCTTTGATCTGCAGATTAAGATTAAATTGGACGCTTTTCATAAAATGTTGAAAAGGGAGTACGTATAAAAAATTAAAAGTGCAGTATTTTACACAATTAAAAACAATACTATACTTTAATTATTTTAAAAGTTAACAGATATTTTTAAAATAATTGTCTGTCCGAATATTTAGTTGTTAGGGCTCGTTTATAAATTAATAATGGTGGGTATGAAAAATTAAAAACCTCAAAATGTCTTCCTGGTAAACCATTCCGGAAACATTTGAGAGTTAATGCGTCTTTTATTATGAAAAGTTGTAAAATATCACACTTTCTATGGGAGGATATAGTTTCACACGATCTTTCTCCACACCATTTAGCAAGGCTTGATTTTAATTCAATCCAATAAAAGTCGGAAGTGCGTTTAAGTGAGTTTTAACGCGAAACATTAAACAAATTAAAGAAAACTTGCAGCTTACTCATAAGATTATTGAACTTCCTACCTTTCGCGTAATTTACAAAATAAAATGAAACATCATCTGAGAAATAATCGTTAAGTTCTGGGAAGATAAAACGTGATGGCTTAAAATAAAAAATGAATAACTTTGCAATAAAAACTTGCACACATGATAATTGTGGTAAAAATAAAAGTTGAAATAATTAATGAATTACCTGTGCTGTTTGAGGTTGTCCTGTCTCTTGAAACTCTTTCCGCACACTTGGCAGCTGAACGTCAATTCGGGTGACTTATGGCTCCTCTCGTGTATCATGAGATTGTAGGACTTGGTGAATCTGCGTTGGCAGTACTTGCAAATGTATTCGCACTTGGCCCTCATCTTTCTGCGGAATTCTCTGCTGCTCACGTCGTTATCCAATTGCATTATCGCAAACATTCTGCCTGATGTTTTAAACTTATCTTCTTTCACCGATGACTAATTAGCGTCTGAGGTGACTTACTGTTTTCGTTATTACTAAGGGAAATTTTATTGGAAGATCCTATTGGCGTTTTTTTTTTATATAATCGGTTGTCTATTTTTATGAATGCTGAATTTCGCGCAACACCTATTTTATCGACGGTGTTAGTAATATATTTGGAGAACGCGGAAAAATCGACGGAACAGCGTGACTTTTTGTTTACACTGTTCGTCGTCGTCACCTGATAACGTATCGGAACAACAGTTTCAGGAAAACGGGCATTTCAAAGGCATCGGTCGTGCCAAAAAATCGCGAAAACTCGAATTTTCCCTTCCTTCGAACGCACACTCATATACACACCGGTCGTTGCGCAACGGCGTCGTGTACGTTTATTACGCTATTAGAACTTTATTTGCGTTTATTGTTTTTTAAATCTATTGTCTTTGGAAGCTATAAATTTTATGTGTAGCTTCGAGCGCGTGATACTATTCGACTTCGAAGTCCTGCTGCAGCGGGTTTTTTCGCACGGCGGGATTTTTCTCGGTCATTTATTTTCTCGAGGGATCGGAAGTCGATCTCGAAAATTGGATTTCCTGCTCGCCGGATTCTGTTGCCTCTCTGACGTCCAAGTACCACAAAATCCCCCTGAAACGGGAAAACAATAATACAAACAAAAGTAACGGCGCAAAATAAAGTACTGAACTCTTCTCACAATGTCCGCATTTGAACACGGAGTACGAAGTGGATCATGTTAAGTATTACAAAATAATTATTTCAACAGGTTTACCAGAGCTTAAATTTAAGTTATGTTTATAATAATAATAATAAACTTTATTGGCCTAAGGGCCGATTTCACAAAAGCTGATTAACTTTAACCAGTGAGTAATTTCTTGGATACCTGTATTAAAAGCATAGCAACAATTGTTTTTAACGATTGATTGAATTTAACGGAGCTTTATGAAACCGACCATTAGTGTTGTACATTACAACAGACATGTCAAAATAAAAACAAAGCAAAAATATGCAACAAGGATCACAAATCACACTTATGGGTATAGAAGCATATCACTTGGATTTTCAGGATCAGATATATCACTTATAAATTCATCCACGTTATAACAAGCTTTGGTAATAAAGAAACGTTTAATTGTGTTCTTAAATGTCGTACGATTTGACAGTGGAAGGCAGTAAATTATATAATTTTATTCCAATGTAATTGGGTGACCTCTTAAACATGGAATGTTCAAATTTATGCATTACAAAATTATTATACGGTATGCCCTGTATGTCCTATGTTGATCTGCGTGGCTTACATAAGCATACCTGTGAATGTGAATATATGTTAACACTTTGAGAATAAAAATACAAGGAAAAGTAATTATCCTATTTGATGAAAAAATTGGCTTGCAGCTGTCGGTTGGATGGAGACCGAATATCATACGTATAATCCTTTTTTGAAGTACCAGGCGCGACTCTGGGCAAAGGCCCCAACAGCTAATGTGTGATTGAACTATTGAATAATAAATGGTTAAGAGATGACATGTGTGTAGTAGTGGTTTCATTTTAGAAATCTGATAGAAGCCCCTGCTTAGCTTAGAGCACACTCCTTGAACATGGTAACCCCAATGTAAATATTGGTTAATTACGATACCCAAATAAGACGCAGTAGAAGAGGATTTGATAATACAATTATTTAACTTGAATATAATTTCTGGCTTTTTATTATAAATATTAAATATCCACATTGACCATCAATTTATTGAGAGTGCGCCACTCAGTAAACTGATCAAATGTATCCTTAACTTTCTGAATAGCTTCATCGTAATTTTCAGCCGAAACAACAACCGCCGTGTCATCAGCATACATAAATGTTCTTCCATTAGGAAGATAGTTAGGTAAATCGTTCGCATATAATATAAAAAGAAGAGGACCTAGAGTGCTGCCTTGTGGAGTGCCAACATTTAAAAAGTATTCATCGACATTCATATGACATATTATTTCATGTTTGATAAAAAAGAAACTAACCACTGATTAACACTTCCTCTCAATCCTATACAGTGTAATTTATGGGACAAAATGGCTATACTGATGGAGTCAAAGGCCTTTTTTGAATCAAAGAGATTCAAAAACCATTCCTTACTTCCGTCAGGTTATTGTAACCAACTTTTCAATTATTTTAGATATGGTGTTAGTTAGGAATATGGGACGATAATTATTTAAATCAGTCTTTTCTCCCTTTTAAAAACAGGCACGATATGTGCTTCTTTTAAATCGTTAGCGAATTTACCAGACACAACAGATGCATTGAATATATCATCACATAAGCCCGGTGCAATCAAATCTGCGCCCTTTTTTAAAACCTTAATAGAGATTTCATCTGGCCCAGTCGAATTACATGAATGTGACATTTACGTATGGTCAGTATAATGTCAAATACATTCTGATTGACATTTAAACTGAACTTAAGTATCAATTAGAATGTGACTAACGTTTGATAAATCTATAAATAATGTCATAGTCTAAACACCACTTGAATTTAAGTTCTGGTTAAAAAGTTGGTGCAATCGGGCAGTAAACTTTTATTAAGGTACAAACATTGCAAATTAACATTAAACAATAAACTACTGTCAAATAGACACTTATGTAATGTAATCAAGCCATCCCGATCGCCACCTAAGAACTTCAAGCGTATCCATTTTTGGGAGCATTAAAGGGAATAGTTTATGCTGTCGGAATTCATACAGAAGAACAGAAGAATTTTCAATTTAATTACACCCACGAATTAGTTCGTCGATGTCAATCAAGCTTGCCTTGCAACTGGAGGCGGTGTTTTTGAAAATTTGCTTTAAACAACCCAAAAGGCACAGCAGTCTACGTTAATAAAATTTACATGTAACGAATTTAAGCTCTGTATCTAGTAAATGCGTAGAAATCAGACACATGTTTATATGAGAAAAAATTTTTGAAATTCCATTCCCTGTAACCCCTTTCATCTTTCGCCGCGACTTTTGAAACACCCTGTATAAAAATTGCAATAATTTTTGTTCATTTTCTTGTCATATAAACACGGAATAGAATTAATGGCCTTGTTCCATGTGTTATTTAAAAATTTGACATACAACGGGATCCTGCATTTATAAAAGAAACTGGTAGAAACTGAATTTCTGAAGAAAATTCAAAATATTTTGAAAATGGTGCAATTTAGAGAGGTTTAGGGAAATATCTTGCAAATTTTCTTATTTTCACGTATAGGATTCAAAAAATATAGAATGCTATTAAAAAATAACGAAACTTAATCCCCCTAACTATTCACAGTTACAAATAGTAATTTTATTGTGAATTTCTGCTTTTTTTGGCAAAAGAAGTGATCTGACCCAATCTTTTTATGCCTCACATCTTACGTAAGTTTTTGTGGTGTAATTTCTGTTTTTTGATTCGGTGATGCATAGTCGCAGAAATACAGAAGGCAATTCGATTTTTGCTTTGGCACTTTTTAAGGAAGCAGTTTTTATCCTCTCGTACCCCATATATACGTATTTGTGAATTGGACATGCCGTGGGCATTTCGGATTGCCTTTTGTGTTTTCGATGCTTTTTTTTGCCGGGGTGCACAAGGAGTATTTTCCATGTCGAAATTGGCTATATCAATCAGCAATCAACCATAAAAATTAGTTAGGCTGGGTCTCTCAGTCCTAGTTTAACTTAAAATTTCTGTTTATTTTCATAGGAACAATTGTTTTTATAATTGCTACCATGGGAATGAACAGAAGTTTAAAGTTAAACTAGTACCGAGAAACCCAGCCTTGTAACAGTTATCATAAGGTCTCGTCACCCCATTAGGCTTTGGATGTGGAAGGGCACGTTTTTCCTTAAGGCGATTTCGTTAATTCGATCGGAACGCCATTTTACTCACTCTAACGTGCACTAAGTCTCTAAATGTTTTCTCTCACATTTCTGCTCGGAGCGAATTTTCGAAAACGTCTTTAGAAAATTGAATGACGTTTATAATTCGTGTGTGTCACATTCGACAATATGAAGCGACGTGTAAATCTTTACTGTGTCAGCAAAATGGGCACCATTTTCAACAACTTTTATGAATATGCTTTAACATTGGAATTTTTCGTTAAGATACACGTTTCTTTAGTCTGTAGCGTTTTGCAATGTGTCGATTGATTAAATAGAAATGTCATTTTGATTAATCAATTCAACCTATATCCACTATTCTACTTCGTAATATTCGCGAAAATAAATAATTTTGCATATGACAAAAAAAAACTCTTGGATCAATTTGTTGTTAAGTTGTGACGCCAGCGCCATCTACTAGCATTAAAAAATATCACAAAAAAGAACATTTGGATCAATTTGTTGTTATGTTGCGATTAAGGTGCTAAATCAACACTCCGTTCAGGTAACGCAATCCTATTCCCCTCGTGAGAACATTGAGAAACAAGGATAACAAATACAATTGTCGCAAGTGCAACAAGGAAGACAACAGTTTTAGGGAATTATGTTTGTCACAATGGCAATAGTTTAAACTCAAAAATGTATTATTTAAAACAAAGTGAAAACAGTTTCGGTACAAAACAAATTGAAACCTTAAAGGCAAGCTGCAGTTATTGACAGTAACTTTGTTAAACGTCCCTTCAAATGTTAACAAACTTTCGACTGTGTTCTTTTTATCCCTAGATGAGAATAATGTGCGACAAGGATAGATATAAAAAAATCACTAAAGGCGCTACCTCTATACGAAATATGTTGATTTAGTATCTTAGCAGCGCCATATGTCGATTGCCTTAAAAAAACTATTTTGCTTTGAATAGAAGAATATTTGGATCAATTTGTTATATTGCGCTGCCAGCGCCACCTGTTGATTGCATTAAAAATGTTCCAGTCATAGGGAGGGTACGGAAAAATTAAAATAATTTTCGATTCTCAGGATCAAACCTTGAAAAAAAAATTGACTTTTCGTATTGGTAAGACACCAGCGTCATCTGTTGGTCGCATTTCGGAAAAGACCAAAGCGTTCCTTTCGTAATTCTTCTTCGTTTATTTTTTTCATAAATTTGAAAGGAAACCCTCCGTCGTTTACAAATAAAAAGCGTGTAGGTGCTGTGTAGTTTGTGTTATGTTGCGACGCCAGCGCCATCTGTTGTTTGTATTAAAAATGTTCCCGTCATAGCCAGGGTACGGAAGAATTAAAATAATTTTCGATTCTCAGGATCAAACCTTGAAAAAAAAATTGACTTTTCATATTGGTTAGGTATTGGTAAGACACCAGCGTTATCTGTTGATCGCATTTCGGAAAAAGACCAAAGCGTTCCTTTCGTAATTCTTCTTCATTTATTTTTTTCATAAATTTAAAAGGAAACCCTCCATCGTTTCCAAATAAAAAGCGGTGTAGGTACTGTGCAGTTTGTGTTATGTTGCGACGCCAGCGCCATCTGTTGTTCGCATTAAGAACGTTCCCATTATAAACTTTGATTCGTTTCTTTTATAAAATTTAAAAAATCGCCCGAGCGCGATTGCCAGGTACGAAAGAATTAAAATAGTTTTCGATTGTCGGGGCCAAATCTTAAAAAAAAATATGAACATTGTAGGTGGATACAGAAGGGAAGATTTGCGTTTCTTTTCAGTCTGCCATCAAGAGATGGCGCTGACTCGTAACTCAACTATTCGAGTTTCTTACACGATTTGATGTGGCGAATCGAAAACTATTTTTGAATTTTAATTTGTCTTATTGTTTTCAAATAAAAAGCACCATTGGTCTCTAGTGTTGCCAGACAGATATCTCAAAAAAGGTTAGATACCACAAGATATTAGCAAACGAGGCAGATCAAGTCACAATACCACCGTATAAGAAGTAGCGTCACTTAAACGTCAGTGTCAAAAAAAAGCCGCCATTCTGTTTGATACCTACTTATATGGAAATGTAATGTAACTTGCAAATCGGTAGGTATCAAACAAAATAGCTAACGTGACAATTACACTCGTGTGACGCTACTGTGTAGATTCAGTACCACAATATAAGAATGTATACAGTAGCGTCACTCGACTATAACTGTCACATTTGCCATTTTGTTTGATACCTACTGATTTGCAAATTACATTACATTTTCATAAAGGCATTAAACAGTATGGCATCTTTTTTGACATTGACGTTTAAGTGTCACTACTGGGTAATTACTTATAGTGTGTTCGATACTGACATTGTTGCCAACCATCTACTTTTTCAGAAAATGATACCAACTTTATTATTTATTTTCAATGGAACACCTGTGTATATCTTTTCAAGTTTCGATAAAATTCTTGTATCATTGTCTTGGCATTAATTAAATTTGTTACAGATTTCGTTACTATACTGGAAAATACTGATATTCAAATATACGATTGTTAGCTCTCAAATAAAATTTAATAGGCTTTTTGTTTACAATTTTGTTTCCAAAAGTGAATAATTTAACTTTTCCCATAATAGGCATATTCTCCAAAAATTAAAAGCAACTTTAAAAAAATTGAAATCAGCGAACATCAAATACTATTTATTTTATCTGATGTTTCCTGTTTAAAGTGAAGTATAAATTTTGTTCTAATTTCTATTAGGCATTCTAAAATTCTCCGAAATATTAAAGATGTTATTTGCACATTCCATAACTTAAATGAATTTGTGCATGCAAGACTATTATGGCAGAAGTGAATTCTCATGCTTTAATCAACAGATTAAAATTAAATCGAACACTTTTCATAAAACATTTAAACGTTGAAAAAGGAGTAGGTGTACAGGTATGTATATAAAAAATTAAAAGTGCAGTGTTTTGCATAATTAAAAACAAAAACCACAATACAGCATTACAGTTCTCAATGAAACAAAGATTGTACAACCAAGAATGGCAGCTGCTGTTTTAATTATTTTACTTTTTTTAGGCACTTTGTAGATTCTTCTTATTACGAAAAGAAAGAAAAAAAAACACATGTTAAAATTTTGATTAGAAACGGTAATGTTTTCAGTTATTTCAAGTAACCTTTGTCGGATGGCGCTCCCGTTTCGCAGGTGGAAAGAAAATGAATGTAACTGAAGGTAAGAATACGTATAAATTCCACGAAACCGAATCACATACTTTAAAGTACCCGAGGCTCTTTTGTAACTCATTTCCTATATTCGTTGAATTTCATTTAACAGAATCCGATTTGTTTTGTTGCAAAAATATCATTTCCTGAAACAGCTAATTTGTTTTTATGCTGTGGCTTACTATCGGGTTAGCAAAAAACATATTTTCTTGTTTTCCTTTGTTGTCTTTCAAAAATCCAACTGAGAGAAAAATAGGTCAACAAACTATTTAAAAAATTAATGTTTCTTTTCATTGCTTAGTAGTTTTTGGCTCTCATCGCACGTTATTTTCTCCGTTCTCTGTGTACCAGAAAAACATTATATACAGGGTATTTCAGAAATGAATACAAAGTTTCAGGTATTTCTTTTCTAAGGGTCCCAAAATTGCACAAATTTGATAGTTTCAGAATACGAGACAAAATATAAAAGTAAAAAATAAATTAGTTTTGAGTTCTTAATCAACTCGATTGTATTAATCAATATTTAATGAATGCAAAAAAAGGAAACGAGCTTTACTCTGCTGATTTACTTCGAATTATACCTTACGGTAGTTTTATATCATAAAAATCTATTGTTTTTAAAATATCGATTCATCGATTTATTAATACTGCAGATTTTCATCATTCCAAATGATCCAAGTCAGAATTTTCCTTTTTAATTTTCTAGAAAATGTGCCTCTCAGCTGACTAAATCCCAATGGTGAAATGGAATTACTAAACGATTCAAAAAAACTTATTCATATCATTTCGGAAAAGGTATTTATGGTAATAGACATGGAGAGGGAGAGACCTTCGAGTTGCTAACTACAAAAAAAGCTCGAGACTTATACAAGAAAAACAGAAGATTATTAGCTGAAAAAGTCTTCAACAATAAAGATCTTGACGAGTCCCTCCATTTAAAAGATGACTTTCGAGTGATTTTTGAAGTTTTCGCTCTCCCCTTAATGACGAAGTCCCTGCAAAAATTAGATCAACCCCTTCTACTATCTACAAAAACTGGTACCATTGAAAAAATAGAATCTGTAAGATAAGATCAAAATTCATTCACTTCGGAATACTACCTCCTTTACGAAGCTTGTCAAATTGTCTTTAATATTATCCAGCCATTTAGACGTCCTCCACCATCATGGCTCATAAACAGAACGATTTTACTACACAAGAAGGGTAACAGGAATGATCCCTCAAACTATAGAATTTACTTTAATGCGAGTTTACCACAAAATTCTAAATGAAAGAATTAAGAATTGCATATCTCATAGTTTAAATCAGAGGGGTTCCATAAGTTCTGATGGAACGTTGGCAAACACCAAAGACCATACCAACAGTGGACGTGCTTATAATATAACTTCATTAGATATCCAAGAAGCCTTTGATTTGGTCTCTTACCAGAGAATATCTAATGAACTATCTTTCCTCTAGGTTGATATCGGTTGCTGATTAACTACAAAAAAATTATGCCTGGTGTTAAGCAACGAGACCCATTAAGCCCTTCTCTATTCAATTTAGTTGTTGATGAATTATTATTCTTTGCGAACAATAATTATACCGACATTAAAGTAGCGACATCTTTCGATCGCTTGTTGACCTGATATTGCAGTAGGATTGACAAATTGAAGCCAGTCCACCACCTAATAAGTCATCCCAAACCGATTTGCACAAAAATTTTCAATAATTATACCGGAGGAGTTTTAATAGAAAATTGTTCTATGATGGGGCTATTCCTTCAACTACTGAACATTCTTGTCACAAGAGAGGAACGCAGTTAAACAATTCCAAACCTTATGTTCCGAAACAAAAAAAATAGCCATTGCAAACGCTGCTCTCTTTTATTTATTCAACGGCCCTCTTCTATAGACACCCATAAATATTTGGGATATGATTTCGAC
Organism: Dorcus parallelipipedus; assembly: GCA_958336345.1. Lineage (NCBI taxonomy): Eukaryota > Metazoa > Arthropoda > Insecta > Coleoptera > Lucanidae > Dorcus > Dorcus parallelipipedus. The sequence goes on from OY284478.1 coordinate 43,501,556, forward strand.
CCTGGAGGAATAAACAAACCAAGGGTGCGTACCGTAATTAGCAAATTGTAATCAGGTTGTTTGTGGTTGCAAATTTTGCGTTCCGAAAATTAAATAACATAATTTCTGAAAACGTTGATATTTACGGAACAAGATTTTTGAAATTTGGTGGTTTCAGCAGCTACCACAGTCATCACTATAAAAGCTGGTTGATGTAATTATTGCTGTCTAGATGTTAGGTTATAGAACTGAATACTCATTTTTTAAACGAAAAGCAAACAATAAACAATAAATAGGATACTGATTGTGCTACGCGCAAATGTCTATTTGATACATCCTTGTATTAATACTGTTATACTAAAATAATTTAACTGAATTAACCATATAGCAAGATGTTGTTACTGCACTTAGTTATTAAATATTATTATTATTAGTAGCTACGACTAAAGGTTTTGCCTTATGTAGTTTTAGTAGCGTTTATGAACAAACAAATTAAACGCTCTTACCTAACAACGTCAGAGTACATTTCCTTCTGAGTAAATCAACTCTTCGCTAAATGTTAACGCTAACCCGGCGTTGACTCAGAAAACCGAGCAGGAAAAAAATCGAAAAATCCGTATTCGTAACGAAGCTGCGCTTAAATGTTAACAACAGGATTTAGCGGCGGCGAAAAGAAGCGGCCAGCAGGCATTGCGACGACGATGATGAGGCGAATCTTCTGCCGATCGACAGTGAAAGGTTATTTCCCACTACACGATTGTAAAAATAGTTAAATAACTCATTCCGATTCATCGTAGCGCACCCAAGTATTACGGAGTCGCTTTTTAATCGGCCCGTAATATTTATGAGGTGTGGGTGTGATGATTATTATTCGGCGTGTTATATATCACCGGCGATTTGAATAAACGCGAAAAAAAAAGCGACGGAATTTCGAGACGGGACGAAAGAAAGTCGTCGCGTTTGCATTTCAATGAGGAAAACACATCTGGACGCCCAACACATAATGTATGCGCAGAAATTAACTGCTTCTTACTTGATGAATATTTAAACGCGATTATTTTTGTCATCACAATTAATTCTTAACATGGTATATCGATAAAAACGTGTTTGATTTATTTTCAAATACAAAAGACTTTTGCCGAGTATGACATAACGGATGTTGTTGTTTTATATACCGGCGATTTATGGATGAACGTTTGAAAGTGAATTAATCACCTACGCCTTGGAGGAAATTACACGTTTTTCAGAAGCTTCAGAAGAATGTTTACTTTTCTTAGCTCCTATATAACATGTTACTGACATCGTCTAAAACCATCGCGCATCGGTCATATAACATAAGCTTGTTACACTACTTTTGCAGAGCATAACATAACGATCTTGGTTTTATATACTTGCGGTTTATGATGGGAGCTGAGAGCCATGAATATTTAAAACGATTGGGCCTTCTATGCCACAAGGGGAAATTAACAATATCCCTACAAAATAAAGCCACTCCGTCCATGTCACAGATTAAGGTGAAAATGTTTTAAAAAATTCTAAGGCCCAGTTTTACAATCGTGGAATAAAAAACAAGGGGTAAGTCTTCCGATTCAACTTTGAAATTGTCAAACCTATCGTCACGTTTCTTCCTTTAGCACGTTGTACGGGGCAGTTTCACGTTGTACGAGGCAGTTTCACGTCATACGGAGCAGTTTCACGTTATACGAGGCAAATTCACGTTATGCGAGGCAAATTGTAGCAGGTGATAGGCAGTAAACAGAAAAGCCGTACAAGAGTCAGCTAGTTCTACTACCATTAAACACCGCGAAAGTTCGGACGTTCATGTAGGATCAAAGCCCTCTCTCGAGACTTCGATGTAACTGTCGTGATTTATGGCATCAGACGACCGGACTTAACGTCGAGCGGTATCGTACACTTTTCATTCCTTACTTCGGTTAATCATCAATTACGTTGCATAATGAGTAGTCAAGGGCTTGAAAAGGACGGGATAACTGTTCGCCGATATCTACGTCACACCTACGTCATATTATTCTAAGCACAATGCTTATCCGACGATTGTAAAATTGGGCCTAAGTGAGTTAAAAATCACTGCCTGAGAAATACAACGCGTCGTTCAGCGCTGCGACCTTGACCCACTCGTGGCGGGTATCAGCGAGTCCGGAAGAATATCGATATTTTTTTACGCAAAAATATTAATGTCCACACCGAGAATGATATTTATCAGAATTTGCAACGGTAGTTGTGCGTCACGATGCGTATAACTTAAATAGTAGAAGCCCTTAAGTGCAACTAATTATTATGTGTTTGCGATTTTATCAGTTCATGCGCGACTATCTCCCTTGTTTTCGAAGTTACAAATAAAGTTTTCACACAATAGTTGTATATACTTGCGCCTTCGATTCTCGATTACAGTAAAACAATAGAGAATCGCGTTTCCAAGTTACTAACCATACCGGCGCGTTTTTTAATTGGACGTCCTATATATTAGGTATTGATTTTTGAATTCTGCATAAAATTTTATTTAATTTGATAGGTCGCACCCTATATCTAATGTGATTAACTTTTGAGTTACTAGAGGGTTACTAAAAGTACATGCGCGTCTACCTCTCTTGCCTTTAAAGCTAGAGAAAAAGTTTTCGTACAGAAGTTGTAGATATTTTTATGCGCTTTCGATTTTAGTTACTGACATTATTTAGTAATAATGTCAGTAACTTGAAAACGCAACGCTCATTGTTTTCTAAATCTAAAATCGAAAGCGCATAAAAATATCTACAACTTATTATTATTAATATTATTATTATTAATATTGGTATCTTAATACATAGTATAAATAAACAATATTAATAATATAAAATTTAGTTGATCTGATAGGTCACGCCCTGTATCTAACATGATTCATTTTTGAGTTACGAGAGGGTGTTAAACCAGAAGTTCATACGCGTCTATCTCTTTCATTTTTAAAGCTAAATCTTCATGCAAAAGTTGCAAATATTTCTGTGCCCTTTCTATTCTGGATTAATGAAAAACGATTGAGCGTCGCATTTTCAAGTTACTAACCGTTCTTAATTGAACGTCTTATATGTCATTGTATTTTTGAATTCTGCATCAAATTTTAGTTAATTTGATAGGTGGCACCCTCGGTCTAATGTGATTAATTTTTGAATTACTGAAGGGTTACTAAAAGTTCATACGCGTCTATCCTTCTTGCCTTTAAAGCTGAAGAAAAAGTTTTCATACAAAAGTTTTAGATATTTCTATGTACATTCTATTCTGGGTTAAAGAAAAACAATTGAGCATCGCCTTTTTAAGTTATTAACCAGACTAGACGTCCTAGACTACACACAATAGTGTTTTTGAATTCTACATTAAATTTAGGTTGATTTGATAGAACGTGCCCTCTGTCTAATGTCTTTAATTTTTGAATTTTGTCATTAATGTCATTAATTTTTGAATTACTAGAGATCGTTAATCTAAAAGTTCAAACGAGTCTATCGCTTTTGCCTTTAAAGTCAGAGAAAAAGTTTTTATACAAATGTGATTATCTTTTGAGTTACTAAGGGGCGATAATCTAAAAGTTACTAACCAGACTGGCGCGTTTTTTAATTGATCGTCCTGTATATTATTGTATTTTTGAACTCTTCATCAAATTTTAGTTGATTTGATAGGTCGCCCCTCCATCAAATGTCATTAATTGTTGAATTGCTGGAGGTCGATAATTTAAAAGTTCAAACGCGTCTATCTCTCTTGCCTTTAAAGTTAGAGAAAAGGTTGTCATACAAAAGTTGTAGATATTTTTATGCGCTTTCGATTCTATATTAAAGAAAAACAATTGAGCCTCTCGTTTTCAAGTTACTAACCAGACTGTGGCATTTTTAATTGAACGCCCCGTATAGTATTATTGTATTTTGAATTCTGTATCAAATTTTAGTTAATTTGATAGGTCGCACCCTCTGTCTAACGTGATTAGTTTTTTAGTTACTAGAGGGCGTTAAGTTCATATGCATATGTTTCTCTTGCCTTTAAAGCTAGAGAAAAGTTTTCGTACAAAACTTTTAGATGTTCCTATGCCCTCTCGATTTTGGATTAAAGAAAAACAATTGAGCATCGTGTTTTCAAGTTACTATCCAGACTGGGGCGTTTTTAGTTTTAGTATATTTCGATTTCTACATCAAATTTTAGTTGATCTGATAGCTTGAACCCTCTGTCTAATGTGATTAATTTTTGAGTTACTAGAGAGTTACTAAAAGTTCACACGCGTCTATCTCTCTTGCCTTTAAAGTTATAGAAAAAGTTTTATATGATTTGATAGGTCGCGCCCTTTGTCAAATGTGATTATCTTTTGAGTTACTAAGGGGCGATAATCTAAAAGTTACTAACCAGACTGGCGCGTTTTTTAATTGATCGTCCTGTATATTATTGTATTTTTGAACTCTACATCAAATTTTAGTTGATTTGATAGGTGGCCCCTCCGTCAAATGTCATTAATTGTTGAATTGCTGGAGGTCGTTAATTTAAAAGTTCAAACGCGTCTATTTCTCTTGCCTTTAAAGTTAGAGAAAAGGTTTTCATACAAAAGTTGTAGATATTTTTATGCGCTTTCGATTCTATATTAAAGAAAAACATTTGAGCTCCGCGTGTTCAAGTTACTAACCAAACTAGGGCGTTTTTAATTGAACGTCCTGTATGTTATTGTACTTTTGAATTCTGCATCAAATTTTAGTTGATTTAATAGGCCAAATGTCATTCATTTTTGAATTGCTAGAGGTTGTTAATTTAAAAGTTCAAACGCGTCTATCTCTCTTGCCTTTAAAGTTAGAGAAAAGGTTGTCATACAAAAGTTGTAGATATTTTTATGCGCTTTCGATTCTATATTAAGGAAAAACATTTGAACCTCGCGTGTTCAAGTTACTAGCCAGACTGGGGCGTTTTTAATTGAACGTCCTGTATTTTATTGTACTTTTGAATTCTACATCAAATTTTAGTTGATTTGATAGGTCGCCTTTCCATCAAAGGTCATTTGAGCTGCTAGAGGTCGTTAATCTAAAAGTTCAAACGAGTCTATCTCTCTTGCCTTTAAAGTTAGAAAAAAAGTTTTCATACAAAACTTGTAGATATTTTTATGCGCTTTCAACTCTAAATTAAAGAAAAGCAATTGAGCGTCGCGTTTTCAAGTTATTAACCAGACTGGGGCGTTTTTAATTGAACGTCCTATATATTACTGTATTTTTCAATCTACTTCAAATTTTAATTGACTTGATGAATCGCGCCCTCTGTCTAATGTGATTAATTGCTGAGAAGACATCAGTCGAAAAGTTCACTCCTGTCTATCTGTCTTACCTTTAGAGTTAGAAGAATAGTTTACATACAAAAATTGTAGACATTTTTGTGCTCCTTCGTTTAGTGACCGTAGAAAATAATGTTTTTGAGATCCGCTCCAAACTTACGCTTTTTTTAGTGGAACACGCCCTGTATTATTGTATTTTTGAATTCTACATCAAGTTTTAATGCGAACTGATAGGTCGCACTATGAATCTGATGTGATTAGTTTGTGAGTTACTAGATGGCGTAGGCTTAAAACACAAGTTTTTATCTCGTTTATTTTTGCAGTTGGAAAAAAGTTTTCAGGCAAAACTTACAACTATTTCTGTGCATTTGCAGATTATTAAAAAAAACAATAAAATAGAAATAACAACAGTTTAGTTCGCGACTTCTCGCGGCCGACTTTTGACTATACAACTTGACAATGCAATTTTCTCGAAAACTATTAACTTTTGGTTAAGGACACATTAGCTCAATCGTTACCATGCATGGCGAAACATTACAGATTTCAACCGTTAAAGTCGCCCAGCGTACAGGGTGTCCGTCTTACGAGGACATCCATGCTGATCTCAGTTATTTGAAGAGATGCGATGTCGGTCAAATCGAAGCAAGGTTGCATACTTTTATGGTACATTGCTTCACGGTTAGATAAAATACTTAAAAATCTGCCCTCGTATATATTCGTCTTTTTTGTATTGTGATGATTCGACCACACTTGACGCAAGTTATATGCGTCAGAGGCTGGCGCGCCATAGTCTGGAAGCTTCCGAAGAGACAGCCGCTGCTTCGAGATAGTTCCGTCGGCGGAATAATCGAAACAGACATTCTGGCGCCTCCGAAAAGCCCCGCGTACATGATCCCGGATTATAAAAGCAAGCGACCGGGAATGAAGAGTTACTTCGCATTAGAGTTTTAAACTAATCTCTCGGTTGTTGAAATAATTAAATAAATTAAGTATATTGTGTCTTGTTTTAAAATAAAAATTAATCGAACCCTAAATTCATAACAGTATTTATTATTTTTAATAAATTTCTCTTAACTACTCCTTTTTATAAATGAATATTTTATTAATTGGATGCTTCTGGCTGTTGTCTACACGCACATTAAACAAGGCATTAAGAATTTTAAACACCATCACAATAACGTGCATGTAAGTCCAGAAGCATGATTCTTCGTCTGTAACAAACCTTATAAATAAATAAAACGTGTAAAAACGTTTACATTTTAATGAGGAAAACACATCTGGCCGGCTCGCTCCTTCGTTTTATGAATATTTAAGCGCGACGCGAGCAAATTAACAATTGGCGAAAAACCAGCTGTCGCATAAAACGGCGTTTCGCTGTGTTTTCGGTAATAAATTGCTTTTACGGAACGCGAAGCGACGGAATTTATTCCGCACGCCGGCGTTATACAAATATTTAAAAGCAAATCGACGCCCACGCTTAGGACGTTCGAATTTTGCAAAGCGCGAAATAATCGAATTTGTTCGGCGGAATGACTCGGTGCGAACGTTTTTAAAATCGAATTAACGCCCACGTTCGACAAGTTAAAATGTTGAATAATATGTTTAATTTTAAGTTGTTTCTTCCCATACGAAGTTCGGAGACAATGAATAAGATTTTATAAATAAATGCGAAAAGTATTTTCTAATGTCAGTACTATGAGTCAAGTTCCTAATTCTTTCAAAATATACAAAACCTCTCGTTAGGACTGCCTTAAAACTCATTTCGTTGATGTGCTTCTTGTTCCGATCCGGATCGAAGGACCAAAAATATTGATGTACTTGTGTTAATTCGATGTAAATGGCCTGTATTTTTTTGACGTGAAGGCTGCCGGTGATTGTTAAACTACTTTTATTCTGATGAAATGTTTGCCCAGTTGTTGTTTCAACAATTTTATAGATTCTTTTAACTGTTTCCTTTTACATGTGATTAATGAAAATATAAATTGTGTTATATTTATTTGCATGTTGCTGTTTCCGCACTGAATAATAAATTTTCCCGCTCGAGTTGATTCAAGTCGTCCTCTGGATCAAAGAAAAAAAGAGCAAATTGCGAGTTGCCTTTTTTCAGGATATTTTTTTTTATAATTTTTCGAGTACATTCGCACACAAATCTCCTCCGTCACCGGTCCATTCTCCTGCCGAACAACAATAAATATCTCGATAAGTTTCGAGAATGTGTCAAAAAGAATGACATTCATTCCATTACGTTATGATAATAAGCGGATGACTTGCAAGGAAGAGAAGAGCTCCGTCTTTGTTGGGCTCGAACGCGAGAGACCGAGACGGCCTCAGCGGCATGTCTGATCTCGCCGGATAACGCCCGAAAAGGAATCGGAGGAGGCGGCGTTGAGGCATTGTTGAGTGCGCCCTCTGTCCGTGACTGTGATGAACGATCGTCATGATAAATAGGTTAAGAATTCCGAAATAGCTGTCGTTGCCTACTGCGCGCGATTCGGAGTTAGTAACGATAATCACATTTTTTCGTTGATTTTTTTCTCTCCTGATTTCAAATCGACGTGATTTCGTACGTAAGAGGAAACGCTTTTCTTTATGCGCAAAAAATGAGATGTAATAATAATATTAAGGTGAGGGTGCGCCGAGTTATGCGCATTAATAATTCAGTGAGTGAAATTACAAGGACGAGAAGATGTTGTTGAACTGCACCCGACGACATTCTAATAAAATTTCAATCTGAGAGCGAGGCGAAAAGGAAATGTGTAATTTGAATCGCGCTCTCCACGACTCTCTCGATCATTTTTTCGGTCGCGGCAATCCACGGAACGGAATACTTAATATTCCGTAGCATGCTGCGATCGTTCGATACGAAGGGTGCGCCTATAGAATGTCACCGGCTACAATGTAAAGGTATATTTATGCTAATATCGACCACTCCGCCCCTCATTGTTAAGGACATTTCATATTCACCATTGTCTGCCCATCATTAAATACCAAGATCGAAGTAAGCTGTGGTTAATGGCACGAACGCGATGGTCACCGATGCTGCCGTTTTCCTCATACTCATTAATATTCGAACGCGTTTTTATTGACGATCAAAATTCGTAAATATTATATTTCCTAAACATAAAAAACTCAAATAATAATTTGTCAATGATGTGGAACTCGTATTTTTGAGACATTTTTGTTTTTAAAATAAAAAAGGAAACACTCCAAATAGAGCCAGATGAAGGTGAATGAGAGTGAGTCGGAGTATGAACGAGAAACATCTGAGGATGAGAGTTCGAGTGATGAGGATATCCCTAACAAAAGGAGAAGAATTGTAGTAGCAAAGAAACAAAAACATAAGAATAATGAACAAATTAAAAAATTTGAACAGGAAAATGCGTACAGAGTTACAGAGTGTTCTGTGATTTACAAAATACATATTTTATTTATTCTAGCTTCAAGCAATATTGACCAAATAATAGAAGAAGTTATAACAACACATAATGAGGTGAAAATAAGCAATTCAGAAAACGAAGAGTTAGAAAGCGAAAACTGTGGCACAGATAAAATTGTTTGGGAATCAGTTCAGATAACTAAGTTGAAAATTTTTCCTTTTATTGAAAATAGACCGGGTGTTACGGAAGAAATATCAAGTAACTATTCAAATAAGAAAGAAGTAGAATGTGGTAGAAACTAGTAGATACTCTAATGCTCTTAAGTCTCAGACCACTAATTTACCTCTCTGCTCGAATAAAAAGTTGGTTTGACATCACTCACAACGAAATGAAAATGTTTGTTGCTTGTTTATTGTGGATGGGAATTGTTCGGTTACCACAAGTTCGCGATTATTGGTCTTCGAATAACATAACAAAAACAGATTTGAGATAATAATTAGGACGTGGCATGTTTGTGATAATTCGAATTCTCCAAAAGCGAATCGGTTATACAAAATCACGCCTTTGACAAATATGTTGGTCGAACGTTTTCAGTACGCTTATGTACACGAAGAAGACATTTGCATCAATGAGACATTAGTTCATTTTCGCGGCCGAATAAGTTTCAAACAATACTTACCAAATAAAAGCCACAAATTTGGCATAAAACTCTAAAAGCTTTGTCTACAAGGAGGTTATATCTACTTATAATATGTCGATTTATTGTGGCAAAGAAGTTTCAGTGAAAAAAAAATTAGCAGGGACTACTAACATCGTACTGAATTTGTCGGAAAAGTTGCGTACACAGACAATTTTTACAGCTTCAAAAAGAAGCTCTTATCTCTGTATATGATAAGCTGTATTTTTCATGAATTGAAAAATATTTTTCACTTCTGACGAAGCTGTCGAACGACGACGAAACGTTAAGTGTATTGTGCGCTGTTTAGTGTCCGTTTAAAAGATTTTGTGATACAAATTTCATCGGACAAGAACCAGCTTTAAACTTGACGTTATAGTATGTCCACCACCAAAAATTCCCACAACGATGGAAATAAATGAAGAAAAAGAATTAAGTAGTAAATTTATTGTTTGTCATGTATATCCCAATATGTTCATTTTCATTTTTAGGAAATATTTCTGTAATAGTTCCTAACTCGTCTACAGAAGCAGTACCGTGTACTTTTACCTCAAATACACAAACTCCAAAAACTTTAACAGCTTCTTCTCGAAGAAAGGATAAATTGCGAAAACGTATTCGTCAACTACAAAATGAAAATTTTAATTTAAAACACAAAATTGAGGCCATCGCAAATCAGCAGAATAATATTGAAGACCAATTCATGATATTGATGCAAAAATGTTGTCCCTCAAATGAATTAAGAGACTTTATAAATGTTCGAGTCTCTCAAGCCCAAAAGAAGCCCAAAGGGCGACGTTATACAAATGAATTTAAAAATCATTGTTTGTCTATGTATTTTATGGGGACAAAATTTTACAAAAATTTAATGAAAACTTTCTGTTTACCTGGACTAAGAGTATTGGGAAGACTTATTGAAAACATTAAACTCAGTCCAAGTATTAATATGGTATTTTTTGAAACTTTAAAAATGAAGGTTCAAATTTTTCCTTACAAAATCAAATGTGTATGTTACGTGTGGATGAGATTAGTATAAAAGCAAACTTATTTTATAATTTAGGAACTCGTAAGGTTGTTGGATTTTTAGATTATGGCAATGAGAGACAGTTTAAACCGGCACTTGTTGCCACAGTGTTTATGGTCAGAGGATTGTATGCTAACTGGAAACAACCTCTGGCCTATTATTTTATAAATACAACGTGTCCTGGCCAAAAATTGGTTAGTATCGTAACAGATGTAATAATAGAATTACGGTTTCAAGTATGCGTTTTGGTATGTGATATGGGTTCAAATAACATACAAATCGCTAATATTTTAGAAGTTTCTCCTGAAAAACCATATTTTTTCATTGAAAATCAAAAAATTGTATTTATATATGGTACACCACATTTATTAAAAGCATTGCGCAATAATTTAGTTAAATATAAATTTATGTATGAAGAAAAAGAAACATCATGGCAAGACATAACCACTTTCTATAATCATGACAAACAGTATACTACAAGAGCTGTCCCAAAACTAACTGAATCTCACATAGCACCTAGTAATTTTGAGAAAATGAAGGTTAAATATGCTTCACAAATATTTAGCGCCACTGTATCTGCTGGCATGAACGTGTATATACGATTTCAAGCTCTGCCTTCAAGTGCAATTGGTACTTCTGAATTTATAGAAAGAATAGATAAGTTATTTGATCTATTGAATTCATCAGCTTCTTCAAATAGAAAATAGTTTCAACGACCATTTAAAGGACTGGATTATCAAATAAAATACCTAAAGGAATGCTATAATTTTTTCGAAAATGTAAAAGTTACATACAACGATGTAGCTATTACACATAAAGTAAAATGTTTAAAAGGATGAAAAACTACTATAAATGGTCTTCTAATTTTGTGGGATGTTTTAAAAAGTTGCGACTATGAGTATTTACTAACAAGAAGACTGAGCCAAGATTGTTTGGAAAACTTTTTTGGATCAATAAGACAACAAAATGGAAATTGAATAAATCCGACACCCATTCAGTTTCAAAGGTCTTTCAAGAAACTTTTGTGTATCAATTTAATGCATTCTGGAACAGAAAATTGTGAAAGTGACAATGCCAACGTTTTGTTGAAAATTGCAGATATTAAAAAAGTTGAAACATTTCAGGAGCCTGTGATTAGGGTGACTGAACACCCACCAATAGAGAAATTGTGTCCTATAAGCGATACCGACTATTATGATTGTGGAATGTTGCAAGCCAATTTTACAAGATATGTTTGTGGGTACATCATAAATAAATGTCTGAAAATTCATTCTTATGACAAATGTTTAACTTATGCAAAGAATCATGAACAACTTCGCTTTTCTGTTATTTTAAAGCACATCAAAACACCACATTATATATCATTTGGCAATCTAAAAATGCCACATAATGAATTTGTGTTCTTTGTTGCTAAAATGGAAATCATATCTCAAAATAATTCTGAAAATTTAGTTTTACGCGACAATTGTCTAGAAGAATTTATAAAAAGATATGATGTTTTGGGTTTCAAGCATCCATGTTCAAACTTTCCCTATTTATATTTAAAAAAATTGTACACTAGAATTAAGCTTTTTTAGTCACTAAAATATAAAAATAGAAACTTTAAAACGTCCCGTTCAAATCAAAAACATATCATTTGGAAACATCAATAAACATTTTTTATGTTTGTTTGTTTTATTGCTGTAAAATTTTTATTGCTGTAAATTTTCCTTGATTGACTAACTTTTTATTAAATAACAGGATTAAAAAAAACACTTGTAAAGACTAGATTGTCAGTGGTGGTTATGTTGATATTTTTTTTAATGATTTGAAAATATTTACATTAACAATACTTAATTATCTGGTTTTATTAATCCTGTATACTTATAATTTTTTCAAAATATGAAAATCATTAAATACGTTTCCGATTTTTAGCATTTTAGTTTTAGTCCAGTCCTGCGTTCTAGCCCAAGAAAATGACCGCCAATTCTAAAAACGGATTTTAGATATCAAAGGTGCCGATCTGAGAGTTACTTCTGATTGTTTAGTATTCTGTGGTCCAAAGCTTCACACACTCATAACAAATGTACGACTTGTGGAAAATATTATTGTCTCAAATGTTTTTTCATTACTCATAAATGCGAGAAAATATAATTATTTTGATTCATGCCATTGTATTTTTTTCGCTGGAATAATGTTTTAGTTATAAACCATTTCTGTTTTATAATAATAAAAAAAAAACTGTATGTATAAATCGTGCATTAACCCTGATGCACCCCTGCATACACAAAAAGAAATAAGTGGCCAAGAATAATTTTTGGTCCAATGGGCCAGACCATTCAACATTTCTATGCATTTATATTTATACGACTGCGTTGTGTTCTTTTCTAAACAGGCAGCCGATAATAAATTAATGTAAGTCGATGTATTCGCTAGGATACAGGTGGCACAATTATAAAAAGTTACTTGTATCTACGCGGACACAAATGGCGCTTAACGTGCTAAGTAAGTTTATTTTAGGTAATTCAGGCTTCATAGTTTTATTTTTTTGCCTCGATTCAGTACGAAAGTAATTAAAAACGTTTAGAATTTAGGATTAAGAACGAATGCATGTCTTGAAAACGGTGGAGGATATTTCGAGCATTTACTTTAATTTATTAACTTCACTTTATTAATTTCACAAATTCATGGTCTTCTTCTGTGATTTTTATTTATGTTATTGTTTATTTTGTTCTTGTTATAATTTTATATTTTTATACTGCTGCTTATTTTGTTTGTGTTGACCATTCAATATAATTTAATTATTATTTATTATTGATTTTGCCTCTTCCGACATTTAAATTTAAATAGTTATTAATATTTAGTAGGTAAAAAAAGTACTAAGGAATAAATTTACATATTAAGTAAATCATGATGAAGCTGTAACAAGTTTTTTTTATCATATTTTAACTTTCATTTCAAAATTATTTGTAATGCGGAAAAAAGAGGAAAAAAGAAAATCGACACTTTTACACTTTGATTAACATCTCGAGAAGAAATAAGAAAAAAAATCATTCTGTAAATGAATACGAATTAGGCATTGATTCGTGCAACTTTTCTTCCATTTAACCAAATTTGTATCTCTTACGGTTTAGGAGATCTCTTCAGTGCACACTCAATTTGAAACAGTCATTTTCAGTTGATGACAAGCTCACAGGTATCAAGTGTGTCAAGTTGTCTGTTTTGCATATATAGCGAATAAAGTCGTATTTTCTTGCTCAGTTATAGTCTGCTTACTGTTACTTGTTATTTTTGAAAATTTTCTGTTATTATTATTATTAGTAATAGGTAAACACCATCGAAAATTGTTTAAATGCAATGGTGTGCAGTAGGTATACTGATTCTGCTAGAACTAAATACATACATAGATCACTTAATTTGAAAGTGGCTTGAAATTTGATATTTTTATTTTGACAGATCAACAAATAAGTACATATATAAATATATCTACAATTACCTAAACATTTAGCAAACAAGCCTAACTCCAATTGTGTCTTTACACTTCATTGTTTGTATACAAGTTTGCTAGCCCCAAAACGGGTCTCGTGAAATATAGTAGGTCGTGGTTAAAACAAAAGCATTACAATTTTTTTGGTACTTATTTATTTAATAATTGATTCTTATTTTTATGTTTCATGTTACAACTAAATTACTATTAAATTTACCATATCATCTATTTTTGAGTACATACATTTTGATTATCCTCAAATTAACAGATTTCGTTCAACCTTTTGAAAGTTCGTGTTGTGAAAAAATCTAAGAAAGGAATTCTCTTTTTACTAAGAACAGAATATTTTATTTCATTTTAAGTCATTGGAACATTATTATTATTATTATTATTATTTATTTAGGAAGACAGATCTACGCGATGTTTTAGAAGTTATGCTTTTTTGATTTTTTTTTTTTTTTTTTGGGGGAAAGCATAAAGTCGACAAAGGTCGGAAAAAAAGATAAGGTAGGAATGCGATTATCTCGCGTCGTACTTTGGACCTCTCGTGTGTTGTGCAGAAAAACGTCGCTTGTAAATTATTCGGAGCAGTGCAGGAAAGCGGTTTCCATAAAAGGCGCAAGAAACGAGTCGTCCGCGTCGGCTCGAATTATTTACGAGACGGGAAACGTTTGTTCTTTTATTTTATTACGTGCCCGACCAACCACGCTATCAACTGTTCCAATTTAATTGGACTCGTGTATACCCAGTAGCAGTACATTGTCAAGGCTACCGTGTCCAATCAAAGACCGCGCATTATCCCCACCCTGGTAATAACCAGTAGCAGCTCTCCAGGGTGTTTAAGCGACCGGTAGCGATCTAGAGCGCTGTGGAAACTAATGAGCAAGGTTTGCTGCCTACGCGATAATTGAACTCACCGTCGTCGACGACTAGCGCTGCACAGTCCTTCCAAACGCGAAAACAATCGACATTCGACCGTATATCGATTGTTTCATTTGGAAAATATTGTTTTAACGTTACAATTTCTTTTTATTATTTACAGTTTGTTAAATTTCATTGATTTTTTTGAAATTTTATTTATTCAGCGAACCTTCAAAAGCATTCAGACTTCGGGCCGGTACAAAAGAATCAAAATTGATACGATTAAATACTTTATAGTAAGTTACAAACTGGTCTGAAAATTCAAAAAGTATTCGTATTGTAAATGAAGCTTGATGATACAAACACTTCATAATTAAATATACGAGAGGTTTAACCCTTAGCTACTGACATCTAAATTACGACTACTAAAGCTGACATGGAGTCTGAGAGACTCCTAGTAAAAAATAGCATTTTTTTACAATAAAAAAAATTCAAAATTAGACATATTGTGTAACTACAAACCGTATTACCATTACATTACTTCTGAAACATTTATTATACCAAAAACATTAATAATTCATTTTAATAAACAGTTAAATCTAAAACACTACAAGAAAAATAAAACATGCTTCTGAAAAAAACAAACTAACTCCAAAGATATGAACAAATGTGATATTTCTCGTACTAAATCTTGTTAAACAACTACAAGCTAAGAATAAAAATTGAAAATATCACTCATAAGTTCAAAAATCAAAAAATGTGCAGAACTCAAAGTCAGCTCTCAGCTGTCGCACAAGCTTGTAACTTGAGACCAGAAAACAATCCAACGCTCTCCAATTGACATATACAAGATGACCAAGATTTAGGAAGGTACTGATGGCGAAATGTACCCAAAGAATTAGGAGTGGGAGTTAAGCGCCAAAATATACTGAGCGGAGTCTCACAGACTCCATGTCAGCAGTTAAGGGTTAATATTGAAGAACTTCTTCAAATTAGTTGATAAAAGTGCAGACTTGAAAGAAAAAGCGAATCCAAATAGAAGTCTTTTTTGGGGCCGCGGAAAAATGTCGGCGAAAGAATTAGAAAAGAAATCGAGCGAAGTTGTGGCGAAAAGAAAAAGAATCCTGATGAATACAAACGTTGATACTAACTCAAAAAATCCAAGGACAAAGAGAGCTTGTTGTCAAAAGTCCAAGAAGATTTTTTTAAAAATTTTATAAAATAGTAACAGTAGTTCTCTTGGCTTCAAATATATCAAAAGATAAAGAATCGATGTTCATTCACTGTTTTGTCTGGAAGTAATGTCAGAGGAAGTTGTTCTTCATTTCCGTTTTCTTCCGTAATACAAAGAAGAAATCTTCATATGCGTAAATGTGACAGGATCGAGTTACCGTGTCGGGAAACAAATGGGGATTTGGGTTTGTGTAAGCGGCGGCGACCTGCGCGCCGTTTTCCGTCAACGCCGACTGCGATTCACCGACTAACCTCATGAATATTTTACGCTGCGGCTCATTAAAATATTCATAAGATGAAAAAAAAAAGGTCGGCAACCGAGCTCAGCACAAATCAAAACAAGGTGAAATTAATTTTTCGTGACGTACACTCGCGTAAACAAGTTGTGGCACAAAAACAGAACAATAACGTACGTACTGAGAACAAAAAAAAAATTGCGAAGCGGGTTTTAAGACTTCCATTAAAAAAATATACCTAGATAAATTCAACAGTCATTCTTTACAATATCCATCATCAATTTATCTGTCGGTTGCCTATGTATAAGTAGTATCACAAGTTTTCTTTTATAATTTTTCGATAAACAAATGAATAAAAGGCGATGTAGAATATATTTGTTTTAATAATTCGTTCCTTTCAGTTTTGGAATACGTCATTGGTTAAATTTTTATTAATTTTTAATGGAATGAGTTGTTCGTGATCCTTGATTCATAACATTAGTTTTCTTTTGGTTGTTTCTAAATATCTGCCTGAATTCTTTAACCGCGTCTTGTTTGGGTGTATTATTGAAAAGCTTTCTTTTAAATTCACTCTTCAGTTTCATATTTTAATTTAAAAAAAACAATCTGATTATTAAACAACTCCTTCAAGATAACTAAGCCATTATCCTGAATGAGCTACCAAGTTTTTAATGCAATAGACTTACTCTCCGAAATAATATTAAATCTAAGTGCAATAAAAAAAACTGCTGAATTTGCATTATTTGCAGCTATTTCGATAATAGAAATTTGGGAATCTGCATTGAACAACTGGTATGAAATTTAATTTCAAAGCAGTGAGGATTATACAGTTGTGGAATTTATTCTGATATGCAAAATTCATTAATGTTTCTGCAAAATCTCAAAAGTGTGATTTTGAATTTCGTGGCAGTTCTGAATTGTCAGTTTTCATCCCACAAAATGGTTAATAATATAATTTGACGTCGTTGAAGTTTCCCTGTCATTTCCGGCGCAGTCGGAATGCATCTCAAAGAAAGAACATTTTTAGAACCTCTTATCTCTTAATGCTTTATAGTATAACGTGTCGAATATGAATTCGCGAAACATTTCTGCAAGAATCTAACATTCAGTTTCTCATAGTTCTTCTTTATTATTTACCTCAACTGAGTACACCTCGTCTTTCAAATAGCCCCAAAGAAAAATATCCAAAGGGCTAAGATCTGGTGATCTTGGAGGACACGCGACAGTCCATTTGTACCTATCCATCATATCAGGAAAAGTTTGATTCAAATAATTTGTTGTTATTCCAGCATATGTGTTGGTGCTCCATCATTTTGAAACCACAATTCCCTAATATGGTTTAGAGGAATGTCATGTAAAATGTTTTCCAATACTGTCCTTAAAAAATGGATGCAACGTTCAGCTGTTAAATGATTTTCGTAAAGGATCGGACCAATAATTCTATTATGCCAAACATTTAAGCTGAATTGTTATCTGTTATCGCACTTATTGAAATCTTCTTTGATTCTCCCTGGACCAATATCTATGCATATTTCTATTAAATATTCCCTTGTTTGTAAAATTAGCCTCGTCAACAACTAACTCGTATAACAAATTCTTTTAACGGACACTGGTAGTGTGCATTTGTAGTGTGATTTACACTATAGCTAAGAAAATGAACTAAATATTTGAAATAATTTATTAAATAAAATTTTCATATGAAAATCTATATTGAAACAGCCGGTATATCCGTTTCCGGTTTTTTAGGTAAGTGGCGCCAGCGAAGAAACTTTGAACTAGTAAGTTCCACATGCTGAATAAAAGATGTCGTCTCGTGAAATCTGGTAGGACGTGGTTTTAGTTTATGCTGAACTGTTCACCATTGTTAACCTTTTTATTTTTAAAGATAGAAATTCGGTTAAATTAGAAAAGATTCTCTAACTTTCATGCTGATCCTGAATTCCTTATATAAAAAAAAAAGAAAAAACAATTGCACCGCTAGTTGTCAAAATATTTGTGTAACCATATTTTTTCAAATGGCAATATAGTAATTTTTGTAATTCATTTGGCAGAGATTTTCATTCTCTTTACGGGAATACCGAAATTTCTTAAATCTGCTTACAAAATAACGAGATAATACAAGAAAATCATTTTCGAATAAGTAGGCCATGTTCATGTATAAAATCAAGTTGCCTGAATAATTAACTAATGACATCTAGCTAGTGTGCACGAAAACAACGAATAAGTGAAAGAAAAAATCATCGAATTTATATTAATTAAAATTAGTAATTTTCCGCATTTTGTTTACAAAATAATAACATAATTATAAAATCATTTCCACATGAGTAGGCCATGTTCAGTATAAAATCAAGTTGTCTAACGTCCAAATAATTGACAAACGATGTCAACCTGTGCACGTAAACAACAAATAAACGAAAAAATGCATTGTCGTTAGCAACTTTCTTTTCAAATTATTTATATTAATTAAAATGAACAATTTTATTAAAGAAAATGATGCAAATTAAAAAATAGTATAGTATAGTTTATGACGGATTGAATATAACCAATTAAACTAATTTCCTAATACTATTTATTTGGTAGAATACGATTTGGGTAGCATAAGCTACGAGATGGAATATTGTTCATTCTAATTAACATAAATTCAAAGGAAAATGCTTTCTTTTATTCATTTGTTATTCACGTGCACATTAGCTAGATGTCATTTGTCAGTTATCTAGGCAACTTGATTTTATATGCAGGGTGCCCGGATTTCGTAGGGATAACCTGGGTAACTTTTTTATTCGAAGAGATGGAGAGATCGTTAAAAATAGTAATACAAAAGTTACCCATGTTGTCCCTATGAAATCCGGGCCCCGGTATATAACATTGCCTACTCATTTGGAAATGATTTTCTAGAATTATTTCATTATTTTGTAAGCAGATTTAAGAAATTTTGGTGTCGGTGTAAAGAGAAAGAAAATCTCTACCGAATGAATTACAAAAATTACCACATTGCTATTTTAAAAAAAGTACGGTCGTATAAGTAATAATAATAATAAGTTTATTGTACCCATCATTGACAGTAGTTCACAGTTTAGTGGATGTAGTATAACAAAGATAAATTATAATATCTAAATAAAATTACAAATATACAAAGACTATATGAAGCACAGCAAAGAGAAAATTTTATTGGTTAAATTTATATTCCAGAATGACGAATTTTTTACTGTATTTAGACTGGTTTAGATCTTGCTCGTATTATGATTATGAATTTCAAATATTTCAAATATTCCCACAGCATTGACTGTAAATACAATAAATACAATAAAAATACACGTGCACTACACATTAAAATCACAGACTAAGAACTCATCCAAGTTGTAAAATGCTTTTAATAAAAACAATCGTTAAGCTTTACTTTAAAAAGTTTTACGTTATTTACATTTCTATATGATGTGGGAAGTTGATTATAAAGAAATCTTGGCTTTGGTAAATGAAGATCATTTTTTTTCGGGTATTGTGTGTGTGAAAATCTTTTCTTTCTTGAAGGGTATGTTTATTTTTAAATATCAATGTTAAGACTTCTATTAGAAATATTGAAAATAAAGTTAAGATTTTGTATTTAATGAAAAGAGGACGGCAATGAGCCCGTGGTTCCTGTCCCGATAAGTATCTTATTGCTCGTTTTTGTATTTTAAATATTTGTTCAAAATTATCTAGTATAGTAAAACCCCAAAAAACTATACAGTACCTTAATCGAAATTCAAAAAGCCCAAAATATACTGTTCTAGCAACTTCGGACCCCAATTTGAAACGAATTGTACGGATTGCAAAACAAGCAACAGAAAGTGAAGCTGCGACATTCTGAATTTGTTGTGTCCATGTTAAATTTTCGTCCAACTGTAAACCTAAAAATTTAATATCTGCAGTTCTCGTTTGGATGTTTATGTGATCAATAGAATTTTTGTATAAAAGAGATTGTTTTATTTAAATTTAGAGTTAAACCATTTGCATCAAACCATTGTTTTATTAAAAGTAAGTCTTTGTTCATGTTATTATTTAAATTCTCCGGAATCTTTTCATGCCAAGTAATTGACGTATCATCCGCAAAAAGTGTGACACGGGCATTCAAATTTAAGTGTGCAAGATCATTTATGTATATGCTAAACAATAGAGGTCCTAAAATTGAACCTTGGGGAACACCATAGGTATTTGGTTTTAAATCTGAAACAATTCGTTCTTCCATGCTGTTTTTAATGTGTACATATTGCTCGAAGTTTGTTAAATAAGATCTAATCCAGTCGTTTGAGATTCCACGGAAGCCATAATGTTCCAGCTTGTTTAAAAGTATGTCTGGAACAATACAATCAAAAGCCTTCGTGAGATATTTTGACAACTAGCAGTACAATTGTCTTCTTGATTAGAAATTTTAAAATAATCAGCACGAAAATTAAAGAATATTTGCCTAGTTAATCGAATTTCTATCTTCAAGAATAAGTTAGCAATGGTGAACGAACGTTTAAAATTGAACAAATTGTTGAAAGCTTATTAATTTAATTAAGATCGACTTATTTTAACACAATTCAGACACTTTTCCTGAAGTAGTATCTCATAGATAAATTATTATTTCATAACATTAATTTTTATTGTTTATCTTTTATTCATTTTTCTGTATTTATTTGTTATTATAAGTAGACAATATTGGAAAGAACTCTTAAATTTTCTATATCAAAACATTTATACACCAATAAACATTACAAATTTTTTTTTAACTCAAAAGACTGTAAGTTTTAAATTTGAAATTTAGATAAATTTTTAAGTAATCGAGTATAAAATAAAACTATTTCAAGAAACTTTCATAAATGAAATTTAAACTAAGTAACAAACGAATTGGAAGAAAATAAATCAGCACAAAATAAATAAGCTGCATTTGTTTGAAGAAAATCGATCAGATTCATGGTTTCAAGCAAAAAGTAAATGAGAATTGGTCATTGGTGAATTGCCAATGTGAATAAAATGCTGTTTTAAAATGATTAGGTAATAGAAATTAAATCACAGTTTACACCCCCCTAAGTTATAATATCATATTTTAATCTAAATTGTCTTAAAACCGTTTTAGACTATTCTTGTATCTACAAGATTCAATTCAATTTCTACAATGACAATGTAGAACTGCAAGTGCAGTCCGGAGATAGAACACGTTCTATTTTTCGAGATAGTTTAAATTTTGATACAATTTGCTGCACAAATTAAGTTGTTTAAGAAATGAAACCTAATCTCGTGTGTACAAGAAATAGGTCCTCCACACAGCACGATTTCAGTTACATTTTCATGAATCTTGAAAATTAACATAAATTTATCTAAAATTATTTTCTAATTTTATTCTCTAAATGAATCTTAAGACAGAGAGGTTAAAAGGCCCTCAAGCAAAAAAATTTACGCCAAAAATTCCATTAAATTTATGTGAATGCCCTTAATCTAAACTATATGTATAGTATTGTTTATTTGTAAATTACAAAGATCCCCTAACATGTTATGTTATTCTTCAGTATTTCCATAAATACCTAAATAGTTTGGTGTTCACAGTTTCAATCAGTTTGAAATTTAGGTCAAGTTACTTAGAATTAAAAAGAATGCAGATACTCGGAAAAAAAACAGTGAGACTCAATAATGCAGCTTTTCCGAAATTAATTAAATAATTATTAAATAAATTAATTAAAATTAATTAATTAAATTAATTAAATAAAATCTTTCCAATAGTTTACATTTCAAAAAAAAAATTTCATTGAAGTATAGAAAAAAATATCATCAAGTACCAAATATTCAAGTTCTCATAGTTTTCGTTGAGCCAAAAAATAGAATCTTTACAAATTTATGCAGAGCTTGATGAATTTTGATCTTCAAAAGTCTTTGGGGAAAGAAGTTTTTAATAAATTTATCCTGATTTTGAGATTTTCGCCGTAATTACACTTCTTCAAAACACACCACCAACAAATAAAAGCCCACACGGGCCCATCATAAACGTTGTTGCAAGGTTTACGGTCGATTCGAGGAGAGCTGATGATTTTTTATCGTCGCAACGCAAGAGCGATAGGTCCGCTCCAATAAATACTTTTACGGCGGGCACCGGGGGCCATTCCGATTTTTCTCGTTTTTTTGGGCGCGAGGTTGTTTTTGTGCGCGGGCCCGGGCTTATCTGATCCCGCAAAACCTACGTGAGCTTGCGAGGTACCATGACGCAAATTGTTTTTGGTATAGGTACACGCTTGGAATATATTAAATAAAAGTTACCATGACGCGTGCGCAACATTACAATGACTTTATCTAAGTATAAAATGCACAAGATCTCCTGTTGTCCAAAGGACGAGGAACAAACAGAAAATAGGAAAACGACAATATACTGAAGAAAGATTTAATAAAAGAAAAAGCAGAGAAAAACAAACAATTCCTAAATTAATTAATTAATTCACACGAAACTACCATTAGTTTATTTAATATTTTGTTGGACCACCTTTACTTTTTATAACAGCAGCACATCTTCTTGGCATAGCGGTTAACTGAAAGTGACAAAGTTCTAATTCTTTCTAAATAAAAGGAAGTTGGTCAACGCAGACCGTATTCAAACATTATGATTTGCTAAAAGCAAATGCTTAAAGGTAATAGAAATTTTATCTTTTTAAACGCTCTGAAATTCTAGTTTTAAATTCTCATTTTTATTGTCAAATATAACCTGTTTAAAGAATAAGATTTCAGATTTACATTGTCAAAAAATTGTATGATTTTGGATCTTTGACTTTTTCAATGTACTCGATTTATTTGCAATCAACTGTACCGCGAAAAAATGCAGAAACAAAACACTAACGATTAAAAATTAAGAGGAAAAGAAAACGACAAACGTTTCTCGAAAACGAAACCTAAAATGAAAATGCAAAAACAGGAAACGATCGTTTAACGCACGCAAACTTTGTGTTAAATCTGGCAATGTTTATTCTTCTCAATATGATGTAGATTATGGAGTTCCTCAAGGGTCTGTATTGGGACCTCTTTTTGATATACATTAATGACGTTGTCAAATATATTATGACTATATTTTCGGACGACACTATAGCGGTTTCAACGCGGACTCCTGAGGAACTCAGAGCTAAGGTAGCCGATATCGGTGCTCAATTCGGCGACTAGTATCTTAAAAATAGATTAATCCTATAAAAACAATTATTAATAACGATCAGTTGCTCGCTACGTACTATTCTCTGGGATACAGCTACTTAACTTATAATGTAATTTTATGGGGAAATGCTCAGGAGTTATTCTTGCCCAGAAGAGACTGATACGTCTGATATTTAATTTGAAACCTAAACAGTCCCGTAGAGATACATTCAAGAAACACAGTCTGCTAACGTTTCCAACAATTTATATTTATAAAAGTTTACAATATGTGAAGGGAAATAGTAGTAAATTTTACACAAACTCCGATTTTCACAATTATAATACGCGATCAAAAAATTTGTTCTCTCTCCGCGGACACAATTCTACTAAGTTCGAGAAATCTCCGAGTTTTATTAATAGGCATGAAGTTTTTTAATAAATTGCCCGAATCGTGGCAGACTGCAGATTCTAGAACTTTTAAAAATGTGACTAAAAAGATTATTTTGGAAAAAGCATATTGCTCAGTCGCCGAATTTCTTGCAGACAACTTGCATTCTCTTTAAGGGTTTTCCTTTCTTTGCTTGTCTATTTTAATTATTAGTTTCTAGTATTTTGACATGTACATACATTCCTGTAAATGGCTTAAGTATGTACAATAAACAACTCTGAATCTAGAATCTGAATCTGAAAAAACACCATTAAAAAACACGTAAACAAAAATCACTTAACTATAAAAGTTTCTCGAAAAAAAGAAGAGAAAATTAAATTATAAAACAAAAAACGATGGATTTATAGTTCGTAAAGAAAAGGAAAAGAAAATTTGCAATCAGTATTACGACGAAATCACGAAAAAAGCAAAAAGGTATAAAAAAGGTATAGAAAAATTCTTTGAGGATTCAACACGTATAAACAAAAAAATTTAAAAAAAACATTTTTCAAAAACGAAAGCAAAAATGAAAATGCAAGAACAAAAGACGATCGTTTCGACGAATCATTACAGAAATTAAATTTAAAGAAAAAGTATAACATATTGGAAGTAAATATTTTAAAACGAATGATGAAAACAAGGCACGCGAACAAAAATCACTAAACTGTGAACGATTCTAAAAAGAAGAGAAAATAAAATCACAAAAACAAAAGACTATCGATTCATATGATTAATAAAGGGACGAAAAAAAGAAATATTCTTAGGAATTAACTAAAATTAAAACGGTTGCAAATTTATTTTAGGAAAATATGACGAAAATTGAAAGTGCGACATCGCTTAAGTTCGAACATTTTTTTAAGACGGGGAAAATGAAAATGTCTTATTTATTTAAAGGTATTATAATGTCGTAACCGAAAATAAATAACTCAAGCAGGTTCTTGTCCGATGAAAATTGTCTCGCCGTCGTTCGACAGCGAAACGTTAAGTGTTAATGTGCATATTCAGTGTCCGTTTCAAAGAATTTGTGAAAATAAATAAAGAATATATTTAATAATATCGATAAATTCTCGCAGCCCTACGGCTGGTCACAGCAATAAAGAACAAATAAAGAAAATTTATTTGATTATTTTTTTTAATTGAATAGGACAAAGTATAAAAAGTGTTTGTGTAATTATTTCTAATAATTAGCTCAAGATTTGATAGAAACAAAAAATCGTTATCAATGTTGAATTTAAATAAATTTCACTAATAAACATAAAGAAAATGTAAAACTAAAATTATCAACTCGGAACCATCTATACAGAGAAAAGAAAAATGTTAAAACAACCCAAATGTTGGTTGAATATGTTCCATGCATTTATTTATTTGAAAGAAAACCATTACGAATTTAATTTAAGTAAAAAATGTTTGAATCGACAAAAGAAATATTTGAATCAATATAAAACATGCTTTTGTTCAAAAAATTTAACGTGTCCAAACGTTAAACGTGTTTTGTGTGCGTAGAAACGTTCACTAAATAAATCAACAATTTATTAGGTAAGAGTGCAACAGCACTTATTATAATTTAAAAGACATTTCAAAAACTTTCTTTTTTGATTTTTAAATAGTTTTTGAAGAGATATTGAATCTCGTTAACCGCAACACAAAACCCTAAACCAAAATATTTAATTGTAAGTCATAGCCTATAAAGATTGGAATTGTATGTACATATTTAGCTAAAAATATAATAAAATAAAACGAAACTTTTCACAATGTTTTCAAAAAATTTTTATCACTGCGGATTATCTGGTTTCTCATACAAAATTAAGTACGTTATGTAAACCTCAATTCGCTGGTTAAGATTAGCCAGATTTTTCAAAGAATACGTTTTTTTTTCTCTCACGAGAATACATTCTTTAATGCCTCTATTTTATTTAACTTTAAAAAGCTTATTACGTTTCGAAAACGAAACTTTTCAAAAAGTTTTCAAGAAAGTTGTATCACTGCGGTTTCTCATATAAAATTAAGAATCAGTTCGTTTTATGTAAACCTGAATTCACTGGTTAAGATGAGCCAGATTTTTTCAAAGATACGTTTTTTTTTCTCACAAGAATACATTCTTTAATGCCTCTATTTCATTTAAATTTAAAAACTTGTATTAAGCAAAAGATAATAATTTTGAACGTTAAGAGCGTTTTTGTATTGTACTGTAGTGAAAGCCACCTTAAAGGAGCCTATTTTTTTTAACATAAAAGAAGTTAAAGGCCTGTAACAAAATGAACTTACATCCATCAACAAGAACCGAATTTTTTTGTTTAATAAATTTTAATTCCAGCATCGCACGTACCTACTCACAATCAGACATTTTAACTGTCATTAGGCAGATTATAATTATGGCAATCAATTGGACATTTCGGCTCTCTTGTGAGGGAACATAATTGTATGCTTTTTGAAGTCGTAAAACTGGGACATTTTTAGGGAACGCGGTCGATTTCCCGGAGCCGTGCAGAAAGAAAACAGAACGGCACGAATCGCCTCGCTTCTCACATCCTAATAACAGAAATCACACCGGCCGTGACGAAACAAATTACGATCGCGTGAGTAACACGGTAGACGGCCACAGAGTTGCGTGAAACCCCCTCGCCCCGCCGTTTGAGCAGCACCGGCAGCAACCGCGTAATCCGGTAGCCGAAGTGGGCGTAGCACGGTAGCACGCTCCGGGCCACGTGCGTTAAAACCACAATCGAGAAAATCGAAGGAGCTTTTAAGCTCGGCGTACTTTTTTTTTCGGTTTTGTCCCACGAAATTTCTCCACACTCTCCATTGTTATGATCGCAAGGAATTACACATGTAAATCGGTAGTTATTATTAATATGAGATTTAGAGATGTTATAAAAGTAGTAAACGGGTTTGAATTGACTGGTTTGCATAAAAACATGTGTTGCCTGCCGCTTAAAGTGATTATGTGTGTTGCTTGTCACTTACGTAAGCTTTTGTGTCGACGGTATCGATTCCTGATTATTGCGCGTGCAATTTACGCGGCGATGACTCGAATTTTCGTCCAAAGATCAAAGACACCTCGGCCCAAGGTGAAACACAAAGAGAAATCCTTCGCCTTTTTTGTTTTCGGCCCGCGAGAAAAATAAAACCCGACGAAATTTATTTATTTGTTCTCCGATCGACGAGGCACTTTTTTCCAATAGTAGGTAGTGAGTAATTATTATGGGACAATCGTAAATAAATAAATAAAGCAGCCCGACTTTGTTGTTGCATGTCGGTAATTACCGCAATTAATAGACCGCAGAGTAAGTAACCGCAGAGTAAGTAATTCTAACAAACATTATCCTTGTACGTATTGGAAAAAAATTATTCATTTTCACACACGTGTGCAAAAAAATTAATAGATGCGATTTAGCAAAGCTGAATAAATAAATAAATGTTCACTAACCTTAGGATGGTAGGAACTTTGTAAAAAAAGTCCAGCTCGTACATAGAAATGTGATATAATGCAAAGCTCACTTCTTCGAGTGGAAACCTCCAGGAGTTGACTGCTTCTGTAGCAAACTGTTGATGGTAGCCCAATGATGGTGCGGTAGTGTGTTGCTCTGCCCCCCACACCCCTAACCCCCCCTGACCATGCTAAGACCTGCCTACTAGAAGCGTTCTTAAAATCGTCTTGCCATAGAGATCGCTTTCCGCCGGTTGCTTATTCCAGAAGTCATCCGAGGGCTTCTTAAATGTATCTCTTATGCTATGTGGCCGTAAGGACCGCTCGCTCGCTGCCTCAAAAGTTGATTAAGCTTTTAAAATGCGCCCATTAGTTGTTTTGTGATTTTCGTGGAGCGTTTTTTAGGGGTTCGTGGGAAGCGCGGGCCCGGACTCGCTCCGGATCGACGCGTTCGGTTGAAAAAATTGCGCGGACGGGACCTTCGGATTTAATGACATAATCCGCGGCTACTGAATTCATCATCTCTCGGCCTCTGACTGACTGTTCGCTCGCACACTACTACTCAACATTCACTTTCACACAGAGATGATTAATATGTCGCAAATAAATCATTCTCTAATTTTCTTTTTTTCTTTTAATCGAATATTTTGATGCCTGCTATCATCGTAAACACGGCGAAACCGTTCAACATAAAAAAGTCAACAGACATTTATCACAGCGTTAATAATATCAATTCAATATATAAAACCAAATTCCTGTATAAGATACCCTGAAAAAAATAACGTGATTAAAACTTGAAAATTATATCATGCTTGTTAGATTTAAACTTCACTGGTAATACGATAATAATTAACCTTGAATTTGTTTTATATTTTATAGTGAATAAAGTACCCTATTTGTAGTACAAAAATTGGTTCAATTGGGGTGCAGATACGATATGCAGATATGGAAATAGAACACGCTCTATTTTTCAAGATGGTTTTTGATTCAACTTATCTTGTACAAGATATAAAACGGTCTTTACTCGTTCGATTTTTCAGTTTTCAAGAGTCGGTTAATTATTCTGTTAATAACTTAACAATTTGTAAACAAAAACTAATATTATTCAACTTAACCTAAAAGTTAAATTTAACTATTTTGATTAATCGTCCGAATTTGTGCATTTACAGTTTCAAACTTATTCTAACACTTACATACATATTACTTTATAAGTATTGCCTTTTTTCACGCACTCAACACTTTTAGGTTATTTTTAGGTTACGTCGAGTAACAATAGGTCTATTCTAGCAGTAGTAATTGTACTGAACATGCGCAGTGGCACTTTAACGACGCTAAAATGCCACTGCGCATGTTCAGTACAATTTCTAACAGTTATGTTCTACTGCTAGAACGGACCTAGTGTTCAGTATTCAAGGAACTCTGGAAATCTTACATCTTAGGACCTCTTCAAATTCTGTATCTCGCAGTAGAAGATTTCTATGGGGTCCAAGAAAGATATTTTATATGCAACGATGGTAAAAAAAGTTCTCACGTTCAACCAGCGCTGAGTCAGGTACGTACTTTTGGCCGATAATATGCTGGTGTCTTATTGGCCATTGTTTAACAACACACTGAGAATATCTTGCTCAGATGTCTTACTCACAAATGAACCTGCTTTGTGTATCCAAGTTGCAAACCAACCAGAATTGCTACAACTTTTAAATCAGTACTGATGTACCATTTATTTGAACATCATGTGCAACAAGAACTGAAACTTAAATATTTCCAATGCCTAGAAGAACAGCTTTTAAGCTCTGGTTCGAAGATTCCTTTCTGCATGGTTTTAAAAGTCTAATTTAAGCATTAAATTCGTCAGTGTAATTGTAAAAAAGAGAAATACTGTAATATACGCATATCTGGAGCTATAAATTTCCATCCATTTTGTAATCTTGATCCTATCTCTGCTTTAGTTTTTGATAAACTTAAATCTCAAATTAGGTCGTTTAGTTCCGACTGAGTTATTAGATGAGGTTTGTCTTCTTGAGGTGGTAAATATTCCTCCTCAATGCTTGACAGTACTGCAATTGGTACTTCTTTTCTAGAAGTTGGTACTTCTATTTTCATCTTGTTCTTCTGTTAAATCAACTGAATGTGTCGGTACGGGAAGGGTTTCTGGGCGAGACACCTGTCGAGTAGCAGAAGACTGGCATTTACAATTTGCTTCTTGTTTCTGCCGGGAAATCCAAAAACTTTGATAGCAATCCATCGTACGGTCCATTTGCTTATGTCAAATCATATGAATCCAAATGTCATAGTAGTGCTTTTCCCATTCAAGCAACAACTGAACGCAAAGATATCTATCATCAGATCAAGAAACAGATTAGTCGTCAGTAACAAATCAGATATGCTTAACAGTCAAACTTTAAACTTTGTGCGAAAACGTCAAAAAAGTAAAAAGCTGAGCAAGAAACCAAAATAAAAATCTCAAATAATGTCACTTGCCATTCACCCAATAAAAAAGAACAGTCAGTGACTAAAGACAATTAAATGTAGAAGACTTAAAAAAACTCTGGACAGTGAGAACTTCAGTAGGATTGACGGTGACCAACAAAGGCCATAAAGAAAAGTCCGAAAAAGCAAGGAGGTAGGATAAGACAGACAGTGAAAAATAACCACTTAGGATAAAAAACCACTGCAAAAAAAAAATAATAATAAAAGAGGGCCCAAGAAAAAGTGGTGGGAAATGCAGGAGAACTTAAGTAATAGCAAAGTAATGAATTAGAGAGAAAAATGTAGCAGTGGAAAAAGAAATAAAGATGACAAACAGTAATTCGTAAACATTGTGGGGCTTTTTAATTGAAAATATAATTTCGAAGATATGAAGCCGAAAATAGAAAAATTGATTTGATGAATGTTTGTTTGCCAATAGTATTTTAGCTTTAGGATGAAGAATTGGAAAGTTTTTGGAAACTCTGATCTGCAAATTACAGGAATCTGGAATTGCGTTTGCAAACCAAATAAAATGGATATGTCACACACTATTAGGTCTTACAAAAGTACAGTGCGACGTTGTTTCTTCTCGAAGAAACATTTCCTCTGTATTTCTGCAATCTTTGGAGAGTGTAATTGAAGAGTATCAGGTTTAAATGAGCTAAATGCCAAAACTTAATGTATGAGATATCTGTATAAAACAATCTCATCTTGCAATGGAACTTACACCTAGAGCCCTCTTTGGAATTTTTTTCGGACTATATCTGAACACCTGTGGCACTTAACATCCTTACGGCTTATGGTCAATGTCACTTAGGTTCTAATAATAACAAAATCCAAATTTTGCCAATTTGGCACTTAGCTCATTTGAACCTGACACTCTTCAATTGGCTACCCAAACTATATTTCGTTGGTCTTATTTTAAATACCGCACCCTGTATAACTGAGGGGAAATGTATTAACTTTGCTTTCAGAAATTTCAATTTCGAAAAAATGTTAGTTTATTATTATTACTATAATAATTATTGTAAAGCAGAACTGATTTGGAAAGAGTTGTTTGTACTCTGTAGAAAGGGTATTAAACTAATAGCTTTTTTCAGTTTGATAATAATTAGCCGTTTTAAGAACGGCTTTCTTCAAAAATATTATTAGATGTTTGCACTAATTGTACATTTTGAAAAATTAACTTAATGTGTCCGGGCGTCTTCCCTTCCCGAGCAAGTAATGGCATTTGGCTAAGAACGCTCGTTCGCTTGAAATTCTGTACGAGGTCGGACTAAAAATTTTTTCCCACGAGGTCCCGAGATAAAAAGATGCAATTTCATACTACTTACGTTAATCGCGGTCGTAAAATTTCCGCGACACTTTTTTTGGGTTTTCGCCATAAACCCGATTTCTGCGCCGTCTTTCGACCTGCCTTTTTGCTTTTTGCTGCAAAGAACGTCTGCCCAGCGTTTATTAATAGTTCCAAAATTAAATTAACATTTATCATAACAATTGGCTTGATATCTATCTAATTTGAAATTATGTCTCAAATATTTAACATTAAATGACTTCTTGTAGAAGTCTAAAAAGTGTCATTCTCAATAACTTCTTTAAATTTTCTTTTATATAAATAACTAATTGTCAGTAAACGAATTTTTTTTAAATGTATTGTTAATACAATTGAATCAATATCAAAATCACTTTGCAGTACTTACACTAATGAAGAAAAGTCTCGGGGCACTCTACTTCCAAAGTTAAAACATTTATTATACCTAATTGGTTAATTGAAATAGATATGAATGAAATTAGTACGTTGACAGATTGAGTAAATTTGACAAAAACTGCACTTCCTCAGTTTTAAGATGAATACTGAAAGATGGATCTAATGAAGCGATTTCAAATGAGAGAGAGAGTCGTATTACCCTACAGTGAAATTACGAGTTTCGGAAAGCATGGCTCCAAGAGAGCCCATTGTCTTTCATACAGTTTGGCGAGTGGCCACGTCTTGCTAGAAGAACATATCTTCCTGATCCAACTCATCTAAACTTGGCCACAAGAAGTGCGTCAACAGTTTCCAGGTCACATTCTCAGCCTCACCACTATCATTTCAGAAAAAAATATGAGCCGATGACCCCACCAAATCAAAATCCGTACCACAACAATGACACGACTGGGATGAAAGGGCACCTCGGATACCAAACGTGGGTTTTCACTGCCTCAGATGCAACAGTTCTGTTTATTAACTCCCACACCAGAAGTACATATGCGAACTTAGTCATTCTTAGGAAAAGTCAACTACTATAGGAAGTTTATCCCCAACTTCTCAGAGATTGCTGGTCCACTTAATGAGCTTAGAAAACGAGGTAACATTGGACGAGTTCACAAAAATCTGCTTTAAAAAACTAAAAAAGAATATTATCGAAGCACTCTTGTGCACTACAAGCCCGATTCACCTCTAATTTTGGCCACTGATGCATCATCCTATGTTCCACTGGAACAGTCTTTTCGCACCGTGACGCTTCTGGTCAAAGCTCATTCTAATGCAGACGCTTTATCGCGACTACCAGTTGGATCAGGAATCAGTGGAATCACATTCGACAAAAGTGAAGAATCTTGTTTCCAACTTAATCTTAAGATCATCGAAAGTTTTACAATAACTTCAGAACGAATTGCAGCTGCCACATCTCAAATCAAACTTTATCTCAAATTCGCAAGTTTATCATTGAAGGACGGCCGGAAACAGTGACTAACGAAACAAAAAATTTATTTCACTCGCAGATTTGCTTTCACCGTTAAGAGTTGATGTATCAAACTGACGAACACTTAAGAATAGTAATACCTTCCAGTTTGCAGCGCAAGATTTTGGATGTGCTACACGAGGGACATTGGGGAGTAGTTAGAATGAAACAGCTTGCTCGACGTCATTGTTGGTGTCCCGGCATCGATAAAAATGTTGAAGATTTGGTCAAGAAATGTGAGTCCTGCCAATCCACCACGAGAATTTGAACAATGGCCACAAGCAAACAAACCAGCGGGACAGATTCATGGTGACTTCGCCGGTCTATACATAAATTCAATGTGGTTGATCTGCATCGAGGCCTTCTCAAAATATCCTTTTATTATACATGTTCCAAACATCACAGCTGAAACTACCATTGCAGCTCTAGAAGATATATTTCTCATAGAAGGTCTGCCAAGTACCATTGTTTCTGATAATGGTACTCAGTTTACATCTAGCCAGTTTAAACAGTTCTGTTAAGAAAATGGGATCGAGCATCTCACTACAGCACCCTTCCATCCAGCATCAATTGGTATCAGTTCGTACTTTTAAGACAGCCATGAAAAAAGCATTGGGGGGAGGAGGAAGTACATTTTCATGAAGTTTTTCAAGCCACAAGAACATTGGCTTCAAGGAACAATAAATTATTAAAACTATAGACAACTGATGTATCAGAATCAGATTCGTAAAAACCATGGCAACGTCGAACGCAATGACGATGACTTTCAGCCGAGCTCACAGTTACGATTAGCTGCCCAAAATACTCAAAGTAATTTAAAATATGCTGAAAGTGGTTTTGCAGTCGTTTATTATCTGTATTCTCCTACCTCCTTGTTTTTTCGGACTTTTCTTTATGGCCTTTGTTGGTCATCATCAATCCCATTGAAGTTTTCACTATTCCATTGTCCAGAGTATTTTTAAGTCTTCTTCCTTTAATTGTCTTTGGCCGCTGACTGTTCATAGGGTGAATGGCGAGCGATTTTATTTTAGATTTTTATTTCAGTTTCTTGCTCGGCTTTTACGTTTTTGACGTTCTCGGACAAAGTTTAAGGTTTGACTGTTAAACGTTCGCCAGAAGATATCTGATTTGTTACCGAAGATTAATCTATTTCTTGATCTGATGATAAATGTTTTGCGTTCAGTTGTTGCTTGAATGGGAAAAGCACTACTATGACGTTTGGAATTCCTATGATTTGACGTAAGCAAATGGACGTAGGATGGATTCTTACCAAAGTTTTTGGATTTCTTGGCAGAAACAAGTTGCAAATTGTATATCCCATTCTTCTGCTACTCGACCGGTACTTCATTCAGACACGCTTCCCGTACCAACATATTCAGTTGATTTAACAGAAGTACAAATTAGAAGGAGCAACTGCAGTAATGTCAAGCACTGGCGAGGAATGTTTACCATCTCATGAAGACAAACCTCATCTAATCACTCAGTTGTAACTAAATGGTTCGAGATTTAAATTTATAAAAACCAAAGCAGAGATACCACGATCAAGATTACCAGCTGTTTGGAAGTTGATATGCGTAGTTCAGTATATAACAATATTTCTCTTTTTACACTAACATAAACGATTTAATGCTTGAATTAGGCTTTTAAAACGATGTAGAAAAATGGCGCCTTTTCTGTGATTCTTCGAAGCAGAGCTTTAAAGCTGTTCGCCTACACATAGGAAATATTTAACCTTCAGTTTCTGTTGCACATGATGTTCACATAAATGGTACAAATAGTACAAAGTTGTGGCAATTCTGGTTGATTTGCAACTTGGATATACGAAGCTGTTTCATTTTTAAGTAAGACAGTCGAGCAAGATATTCTCAGTGATGTTTGGTATAGGTACTTATTTGCCAAAAGCAATAATTGTACATAGGAATAAACGCAAATTTCGAGAACAAAGCATGGGAGCAGTATAAGAATCTACAGAGTAGCGTCACTCGAGTATAACTATAACTGTCACATTTACATTTAAAGTTGGTTCTTGTCCGATGAAAATTGTGTCACAAAATCTTTTAACCGGACACATTTACATTTTGTTTGATACTTACCGATTTGCATAAGAGTATCAAACAATATGGCCGCTTTTTTTGATACTGTCGTTTAAGTGACGCTACTTATACTATGGCATGGGAATGAGAGACTTGAAAATCACTGACACTTGCGAATAAAAGGCTTTAGAGGGGTCGCCACAATCGTTTCTTCGCCCAGCAACGGAGAATCATAACAAATTTCAGTATTAAAAGAAGAATTTTCCTCCTACGAGTGAGAAGAAATCCTGCTTATCCTGTCCTGTTTCCTGAGTCTACCAGGTTCCTGTTTGCCCTAAGGAATGTCCTCGTGAGTTTTTAAAACAAAATAAAACTAATATGTTGTAGATTTTCAATGATAAACTAACCTAAGTTTAACGTGGTATCAATGAGAAACGCATCCAACTTCATGTGATATAAAAAATGTGAGTTACGATGTCACGTGTGTTCTAAAATTGGTCATTTAGCAAAAAATTGTTATTTAAGTTAAGTTTTGCACACACTGTAAAAAAGACGGCCATGAAATTAAGACTTGTTGGTTCAAGAAAGGGCATAAAGAAAAGAATTCAAGCAAGAAAAATGAAGAAGGAGAAAATGAGACAAATGCTTTCATGGTTTACACAGAAGATTTAAAAATGTCATGACTGGTATCTTGATTCAGGTGCTAGTGAGCATATGTGTTGGGACGAAACTCTTTTTCAGAGCATAAATAAAGTAAAACACAAGAAAATGGTGCAAGTAGGAAATGGAGAAAAGCTAGAAGTAAGAGGTGTTGGAAAAATTAAATTATGGGCTCTGCCAACAATAAACAAATTGAAACAACACTCACACATGTGCTGTATGTGCCAGGTCTTAAGTTTAATTTGTTTTCTGCAGGAAGTGCTTTAGATAAAAATTTCTATATGATTTCAGATAATAAGAAGTGTGAATTTGTAGATAAAACTGGCAACACCAGGGCACTTGCAATCAGGAAAAATAAATTATTCAAAATGCTGTTCACCACTGAAAGGTCTACAGAGTGCAACATCACTACTTACTAGCCAAGAAACAGACAGTTTTTTAGAAATAAATGATCCACAAAGTCTAGTGTCAGAGTGTATGAAAGTCAAGTCGATAGAAAGCATTAAAGATTGGCATGATAAGTTAGCACACCAAAATATCAGGCATGTTCAAGGCATTTTAAAATAAAATGAAATAGAATTTGTCGATGTTGAAGATTTTATGTGTGAGCAATGTCTATCTGGCAAACAACATAGACAAACATTTCAGAACAGTGATTCAAGGGCCACTGGTTTCCTAGAACTAGTGCACGCTGACGTGTGCGGACCAATGGAAACAACATCTCTAGGAGGTGCTCGTTACTTTCTACTTTTTAAAGATGACTATTCATCAAACAGATTTGTCTACTTCTTGAAACAGAAATCAGAAGTTAAAAAGATAATCGAAAAATTTATATCTTCGGCAGAAAGGGAAACTGATCATAAAATGAAAATTCTCAGGACTGACAATGGTTTAGAATTTTTAAACAATGAAGTCAAGGAGTTGGTAGAAAGTAAAGGCATAAAGCATCAGCGCACAGTGATCTACACACCAGAACAAAACGGACGAGCCGAGCAGGACAACCGAACATTAGTCGAAGCTGCAATAACAATACTAAATGGAGAACGAACACTAGAAAAACATTTTTGGGCCGAGGCCATAAATACAGTGACTTATACATTAAACCGAAGTGGATCAAGCCCACAAAAGTTAAAAACGCCCTACGAATTATGGCACAAAAAGAAAACAACAATTAAAAACTTTCAAATCTTTGGAACAAAAGTATCCGTGCATGTTCCTAAAGAAAAAAGACTTAAATGGGACCCAAAAAATCAGATGGGAATATTTTTGGGTTACGGACAAGATGTCAAAGGCTACAGAATATATTTTCATAATAAAATTAAAGTGGAAACTCATAGAGTCATTTTTATACCGGACAGAAATAAAATAACAGAGATAACAGAAGAAATTATATGCACAGAAGAAGTTGAAGAAACCTTAAAAGAAGAAAATGAAGATGAAAAGAGACATGAACAAGAAAATGAAGTTGAACAAAGATTTGAACAAGAAAACGAAGAAATTAACGATCTAGAAAATGATGATGATTTAGACTATAACGTAGAAGAAAATAATTCAAGTGATTCAAATAATGAAATAGAACCCATGTACAATCTGCGACGAGAAAGAAAAAGAAATCACAGGTACGACGATTATGAAATGGATATGGATAAAATTATGTTAACAACAAGTGAAACTGAAGAAGATCCGATGTGCTTTGAAGAGGCTGTGACAAGCAGTGATAGTGAAAAGTGTAAACCAAGCAATATTCCCATGGAAGTAAACTTTAGGCATGATGAGCTAAAACGTGAACGCTCCGAGAGTCAAGAAATCGAAGACAAGTGTAGTATAGAAGAGCTATAGGTTCTATAATGTATGCAATGCTGTGCTCTAGACCTGACCTATGTATCTCAATAAGTATTTTGAGCAGGTATCAATCCTCTGCAAGTTTTCAGCTTTGGCAAGTTATCAAACGCTTTAGAACGCTTTAGATTTATCCTTAGTATTTCATAAAAATAATTATGAAAACTTGCTAGAGGGATACGCAGACTCTGATTGGGCTGGTGATAGAGTTGACCGAAAATCAACTTCTGGTTATTTATTTAAAGTTTTCGGATGTTTAGTTAGCTGGTCTTCGCGAAAACAATCTACAGTCGCTCTATCATCAACCGAAGCTGAGTATATCGCTAGTTTGGCAGTTAGTGAAGCCTGTCGGCTTAGACAGCTAATCCTTGACCTTTTAATTTCAAAAAATGAAAAACAGTTAAGTGTAGTAATCTTTGAGGATAACCAATCTGCGATTAAAGTATGTAAAAATCCAGAATTTCACAAAAGACTAAAACACGTAGATATACGTTTCCATTTTATAAGAGAAAAAGTTAAAGATAGGGTAATACTCTTAAAATATGTACCAACAAATTTGCAAATTGCTGATTTCTTTACAAAGCCCCTATCTGTAGCTATGTTCAAAAATTTCTGTAATAAATGTGTAAAATAGGACGTATATCAACGAGGGGGAATGTTGTAGATTTTCAATGATAAACTAACCTAAGTTTAAGGTGGTATCAATGAAAAACGCATCCAACTTCATGTGATATAAAAAATATGAGTTTGGTTGTCATTATCGTTTGTGATGAAATAATAATTGAAAACATTTAAGCTGTGTTGTGTTTAATTATTAAATCACTACTCTTTCTGCTGTCCACGCTCTGGTTAAAATACAACAAAATATAAGAATTATTTACACAAAATATATTCATATTAATAAACAAGATAACGTTCTTGTAGAACTTCTGAGGGTTGACAGGAAGAAAGTCAAAAATAATAATAAGAATTATTTTACACACATACAAGAGAGAAAAAAGAAAATCTAGAAAATAACATTCTGACAAAAAGGCTAAAAGAACTTATCGTCCTGATAAAGCAAACTTAAAAACAAAATCCACCCAAAAATAAAAAATCCAAACCAAACAGATATCTTGGCAGTCCAACTTGAGGGGCAAACATCAATCAACGTTACATAAATTGAAGCCTAAGATAAGGGGTAATGCCCTAGCACATTATAACATATAATATAAATTGGCGCCCAACGTGGGGCAAGAACTTTAACTACATTACAATGTACTTACATGTTCTCTTCAAATTTAAAGGTATATACAGTTGCGGAATTTAAAAAACATACAAGTCTTTAGGCTATATTTTGCATTATTAGAGCACTGTGAATCGATTTCTGTCTGATTGCCATAAATTCTGACAAATAAATTCTGTAAAAATGATACAAAGCACAATTCTAAAGTTCATCAAGTTGGTTTGGATTTTTTGATAAAAGAAGATGTTATTACTGTTATTAACAATGTTACTTCCGGTCTAAAGCCAGCTTTAATCGCAAACGTTGTCAACAATGCTGATATCAATGTTAATAACAATTCTTGAACTTCTTGATTAAGGAAGTTTTTTTTTTGTGTCCTGATGAAATGATATGAAGTACAAGTTAACTTGGTCGGGTTAAAGGACGAAAAAATAAAACGCTATGTTTCAATCAGCTGACGTTTCGGCTATAATTTGTCGCCTTCTTCGGAGCCTAAGACCGAACAATGAGTTAGTGTGCATTAAAATTAACAAGTTTATCAGTTATTAACTTATTACCTCTGAATGTAACAAAAATAAATTTCACTAGCTAGCTACGTATGATTATTAATAATCGAAAGTACTCTTTGAGGCCAACAGCGTTTAAACGCCGATTTGCCGTAACGTGCTTAAGTTAACCAAGTAAGCCAATTGAAACTCTCTGGTAAGATTGTCGCTTCTTCTGTTATTTTGCACTACCTTATATAAAGCAGTGGTAACATCTGTGTACTCAGAAATACTTGCCAAATCGTATAAAGCCTATTTGTAAAAAAAAATAAAACAAATAAAAAATAACAGAAACTGAAACTTTTGACAAGTCGTGTACTCATTTTCTCCTTTGTCTTGTCCATCATGCCAACTGCTATGTCTCATAACTGGATTTACGCATTGTGCAAACAAATGTGAAAACTGGAGTGATCTCATTCAACAATGTATGACAAATTGAATCGCGACTTACTAAGTTCTTAAACATCTCGTACAAGTTCTCATATAAAATGTCGAATGTGAACCTACCTTAAAGGCCGTTTTAGACTACCCTATTTCTTGCAGGTACAAGATCAAATACGGTTTGGAGATAGAACACATTCTATTTTTTCAAATAGTGATTGATTCGACTTAATTTTTGATACAATTTACTATAAATGTTTCAAGAAACTGAATCAAATCTTGTATATACAAGAAATAGAGTAGTGTTAAACTGCCTTAAGAGAGTAAGAGAAGACAATCCAACTTTAATTTCATTTCCAACTTTAATCCAACTTTAATTTCATTTGCTATGAGACGCTTTTTATCGTCAACCACTACAGTGCAATCCATCTCATCACATATCAAACTTCAAAGTTACTGATTACCTACCTTTATTATACAAGGTGCAATTTTCATTAACCGCACTGCTTACACCGCAAAAGTAAATCTGATGCAACAAGGTGATTTATTGTAAATTTAAAATTCTCTGAGAAAATTCTGGATTCTTATCAGTTAGCGCACGACGAAAAACAAACTTCCTTTGTTTCAATCATGCCGGAGGCGGTAAATATTTGCGCCGAGTGTGGCAACAGAAACTTCGAAAACCGGATGCGTCTCAGTTCCACCTTAAAAAAAATCTGTCCGAAATGAATCATCTTGAATCATATGAAATTCCACAATTTTTTTGCGGGCATATACATAGATCTCTATCTGCGATATTTAAACGATCGCCATCTAATTTTATTTATGCCACAACACGCCGTCTGGTGCGCCGCGAACAGGTGTTCGCGGAATTTTTAGAAATGAGTAAACAGCATCATAAAAACTCGCCGTCGTTTGCATTTATAATTGCCGAAAAACAAAAGATCGATATTAATAAACATTATCGGCGGTAAATAAAAACTCGTCACGGGTTAAGCATGCGAGTGTGTGCGTTAACACCTCGCTGACTAAAAAAAAAATGCGGTAGCGTCAGCTACCGTTTTACATCACTCGCAGGTGATTATCTTATTAAGAATGCAACTTTTATTGGGTGTAAATTGAAGGTTTTGCGTGATCTGTCACGAAGATTCCGCGCGTGTTCGATT
Organism: Dorcus parallelipipedus; assembly: GCA_958336345.1. Lineage (NCBI taxonomy): Eukaryota > Metazoa > Arthropoda > Insecta > Coleoptera > Lucanidae > Dorcus > Dorcus parallelipipedus. The sequence continues at coordinate 43,541,712 of OY284478.1, forward strand.
CTTGTGGCCGGCCTAACATCCTGGTGGTGATGTGTTTCTTGCAAAACCTCTTCTTTTTATTAATACTTTCCTTACTGCCTCGTAACTGATGTCGGTATGTCGGTCATATCCGTAATGATGCTGCCGTCAATTAACCATAATCGGTTACTCACTTATTAGCGTTTGTTTTCCCACTTCTTACCGTGGGAATTTTTTTCCCGCTCACCATCAGCTTTCTGATTTTTCGCCAATTATCAGACAAACTAGCGACTTGAAAAGAACAGCTGCAAGAAATACGTGCCAGGCTAATGCGCATTTCGAATAGTTAAACGACATTCAAGTACAACTTCTTAACCCAGAAGCAAATCAGAATTACTTGGGATTCATTTAAGGCCAAGCACGAATGCGTAGGACAAAGGACAACAAAATTATTTTTTATATTAGATTTAAATTAGCGTTTTCACAAAAAGTTACTTATCCATATTCATCACTGTAGGACGCGTCTCAATTTTTTAACACAGCTTATACGAGGGGTCGTTTTTATATTCCCGGACATGAAAAGGCAAGATTAGAACAGCAAGAAAAATTTGTTTTTCAATATAGGCCCCTTGCTTTTGAATACAAGTATTACATCATTTCAATAACATCTTTAATCCATTATAAAAATATTCATTTGGTTTGTCCGCAAAATGGCTATAAGTTCGTCATAGTCCCTAAATTTTGTTCCCCTTAGTGTTTTTTTTTTTGAGATTTGGAAACAAAAAGTAGTCAAAGGGGATAGATCTGGACTGTAAGGCGGATGATCAATTTCTACGAATCCACATTCAGCAACAACAGCTTTTGAAAGTCTTGACTTGTGGGGTGGTGCATTGTCGTGGAGCAAGAGGACACCTTGCGTCAGTTTTCTGCGCCTTTTCACTTTAACAGAATCTCTGAGGCGATGTATTAAGCTTGCATAATATTCTCCTGTTACCATACTTCCCTTATTCAGATAGTAAATCATTAAAATTCCTTGGAAATACCAAAAAACAGTTGCCATTATTTTTCCTGCACAAGGGGCGACTTTAAACTTCTTGGGAGGGCTGGAGCCCTTAATATGCCATAGCATCGATTTTTGTTCTTCGACTTGGAAGGACAATCATCCCCATATACAGCCAACATTTCTTCACGAATAACTTTTGGAGCTTTTCCTTGTTTTGTTAGGAATTTTATCACTGCTTGATATTCGAATTTGTTCATTTTGATACATGATAACACAGTCTGACAGATATTACAACTAATACTGCTGCAATTGTTTTGTAAATTGTCAAACATGTTACCAAGGTATATGCAATTAAAAAACAGTATAATTAAAAATTGCATTAAAATTGAAAACTACCTAATCCGAGAATATAAAAACGACCCCTCGTAAATACGAGCAACGTTCAATGGGGGAGGAGTTTCATAAAGGCAAGGATCGCGAATCAATTAAATTAGGCAAGGTTGAAGCGACATATAAGATCGTAAGAAATTGAACAGATTATTAATTTGATTGTAAATAAACAGTTTAAAACTTGGTCTTAAAGTAACAATGATAACGATTATGCCTCCAATTGTTATCAACTGTTTTGTGATTAGACAATTAGACCTTTTTTCTTCAAGGAAACCGCTATTGATATTTGTTGTCACTTGCACTACTCCGGGCGTTCTTTCCGTTAATTATTGCATTACTTCTTGTGCATTATAATTCCACTCACGTTCCAACATTGTCGAAAATTCTTCTTTTGGCGAGGAACAGTTTCTTCCGGTTCTCTTATCCGGTTCATCTCACAGCTACTCAATAGGATTGAGGTGAAGGATCTTGGGGTGGCCCAGAAACCTCTTTTAAAATATTATTTTCCATTTGCTCTGCTAGATAGTTTTTGCTTAACAATGATGTGTGTTTGGGGGTTCCTGTTAAGGTCAGTTCCAATCAGTCGAAGTCCAGATGGACCAGTTTCGTGTTTTAGTATTTCTTTATAATTTTAACTAGATTTCCTGTTCCGTTGTAGCAGAAGGAATCCCAGACAAGTCCCGATCTCCCTCCGCGAATACAATGCAATTGGGTAATATTTCTTCATCTTTTGATCGCCTTTTGACCAAACACTTCGATTTTCGATTCGTCATTCCACAGGACATTCCAATCGTCGGCTGTTTAATTACGAAGACTTTTTGCCCATTGTGACCGACTTTGATGATTGCCTCCTCGATTTTCTTGTTGCTATCCGAATGCTACTATGCTCATAGAATTTTTTGACCATTCTAGTGTTAATTCCAACGCTATCAATACTCTATTTCGTTCTTATTAAAGCAATTCATTCATCATCCTCTGTAGGTGCCACTCGCTATGGACCCTTCAAGACTACTTGCCGTACCGTCGCATCGGCGTCGGCGTCGCAATGTACGGTGATTTGTTGACTTTTTAAATTTTAATTTATCAGCAATAGTTTGGATTGGATACCCTTCCACATACAACTAGGCGGATAAACGGATCTTTTAATTGGAGTCTTTAGTTATTACAATTTACAGGTGCCGTAATCTTTTATCAATATCTTGAAAGCATAGTAATTTTGTAATCGATTTCTTTGCTGAGTGAGTGTTAAATCGGCTTTTGAAAATTACCTTTCCGAAGGCACAGATGTTGCCACAATTGTCAAAAATCTTGGAGCCATTTTGCCCAATCATGGATAAGCTGATGAGATGACTTTTCCACAAGGCTAGAGAATTTTCACTGAATTTTGCCAAAGGACAATAATTTCTTTGCTGAGTGAGAGTTAAACCGGCTTTAGAAAATAACCTTTCTGAAGGCACAGGTGTTGCCACAATGGGAGCAATTTTGCCCAATCTTGGATAAGCTGATGATATGACTTTTCCAAATAGCTAGAGGATTTTCATTGGATGTTGCCAAAGGACTTGGTAAATATTGACTGGCTTCTCATGAAATGCCCTCATCAGCATTGCCTTAAGAGCAACAAGTTGCTTCAAAGATTTTGTAATGGTCACTCCACAATGAACTAAATTCTGAGGTAGCTGCAGCAGCTTCAGGTTTATCAAGGTCTTGTAATTATTTCAAAATTGATTTGATGATGATGCCTCTGATAAAGTGTGAGCTTTTTTCAGAGTTGGCTGTGCGAGAAATCACGTATGTCATAGTTATATTAAAAATTCAGGATTTTAAACCTACAGACAGATCATTCGAACTATTTTCTTTTAATGTCAATTGAGATTAGTTGAAAGTTAGGTTGTGTTATGTCAGACAATTTATATAAATGAAAAGATGTTAAAAAGAAAACAAGTATTCGTGAAATAAGATGCCTTACATGCCCACCACCTTCTCCTAAGCAGAGTGTAGCTCTTCTTTTAACAGAATCGACAATATTTTGAAGAATTCCAGGTGTATTAATAATCTCCTCAATCTTGTGTGTAATTCTTTGTTGCAGATCAAGATCAACAACGGGGGTTTCAAAAATAGAGTTTTTTAAGTATGGCCAAAGGAAGAAGTGAGAAGATGTCATATCGTGGTGGAACGTGGTGGCCATATATTTTCTGTGTTTAAGCTAATCTAAAAAAAAGATTCACTTAAAAAAGCATTGATATGTATGTATGTATATGGGCCTCGTCTTGCTCAAAATGACCTTCCTGAATTTCTTCATCATGCAGCATATTCACAAATGATGTTAAAATTTCTTGTGGGTATTACAGAGCATTAACCGCACAGGTAGAACCAGGATTCGTCTGTGAACATAACTTGTGCCAAAGCCTCATCATTATTATTGATGTGATCAATGAATCGCTGATAAGATCTTCGAGGTCTATCTATAGGAGGAAGTAGTTCTTGTAAACCATAAGGACGGAAGTTTAATAACTTTTCAGGATACGTCTACAAATACCGTAATAAAAACCTAGTTCTTGGCACGTGTCGCCCAGAAGTTTGTGGACGTTCCTCCATGATTTACCTAATTGTTTCAGCAGTTTCCTCATTTCTAACTCTTGCTCTGCCAGTGATTTTTCTTCGATCTATACTTCCTGTTTCCCAGCACAGCTACACAAAACGTTGAATAGAGCTGCTGAAATGGTCGTGTGGAACAGCTTCATGCAGATCTTCCTCTAGATAATCCTCGTATGCATTTCTTACATTATGAATCCATTCGCCATCGATTTTTCTGCCATTTCTCAAATAAGTTTCAACCAGGTATCGATTTTGAAGTTCAATAAATACCAAAGCCATTATTTATTCATAAATATGCAAAAATAAAGAATCTTACAGCGTTTTCCACTGGCTGCACTAGTGCACATTCAGTGTATGTTCATCTATTATTATTACATGAGGTTAAATTGTAATGAAAATATAACGAGTGTACACTAGTACAGCTAATGGAAAACGCTATCAGTGACAGTCACCTTACAGCTCTGAAGTATGAACTGTCAGTGACAGTCACTGAAAAACCTTTGATGCTATAACTTCTTTACTTTTTATCCAATTTTAATGAATGATACGTCAAACAAAATCGCTTAAAAAATGCCACATCTATATAATTTTTTTTAGTTCCGTTTTTGATAGATGACAGTTAACTTTGTGTTATCAAATTGCGCTAGTATTTATTTCTACTCTTTTTAATAGAGATTTTTTTCTGAATATGAAAATATAAACAACAATACCCATGAATGGAAAAAGAAACGAGAATTTAAGGAATTTATATAAAATTTAAACAATCAAGCAGTCACATTAAATAATAATAATGGCACAGGTTTTTTATATAAAAATATTTTTGAAAAAAAATCTGTACATTCTACTTTGGGAAAAGACTAAGTAAGATGTGGACGTCTATCAGTCGCGAATTTTATTAAAATTTAAAAGTTATTGACAAACGAATTCTCACATTTTGTGATTAACGCGATAACGAAGAGTGTGTGAATGTAATTGAAGCAAATTTTGAAAGCGGGAAGATGCTGCAGCTGCCTTACGACTTTATGACAATCGTTTTTCTGACAGGTTACTTCCAAGTGCCAATAAATTTGGAAGACTGATTCGAAATTTACAAAATTTCGGATTTTTCAAAAAAAACCAAAGCAATCACACGCAAAATTTAAGATCCAGATTTCTAACTAGATGTTTTGCAGCAATGGGCGTCAATGGAAATGTCGAATGTATCTGGAACAGAATGGGGCAACTTCAAACAGTTGCTATAGTAAAAACTATGGTTACGTGACTTGGATTTTTTTTTTTTCATTTAAAATAATTTTTTGACTTCTCGTTATAATGTAGCTATATTCAGAAACAAAATCTCTGTTAAGGCCGGTCTACACGCAACGATTTATCGAACGACTTATCGAATCAGATAAATCGTATCAAGTAAGACGGAGCGTGTGAACCGCAAAACGTAAAGCTAGACGTACGTTTTGCGGTCTACACAACAAGTGTCGTTCGATAAGTCGTTGCGTGTAGACCAGCCTTTAGAAGAAGTGCAAAAAAATATACGGTGCATTTAAAAAAAGACACAAAGTAAACTACGAGTCAAAAAAATAGTTGTCCTAAAAAATTCAAAGCAGATCAGATTAGAGAGTTTTTAAAGCGATTTTCTTTTCGCTTTTACTAAAGGATCAAATTTAAGTTAAAAATTGTGTAGCAATAAACTGTGAAAATACATAATTTTTTTCTACAAATCTGATACATTAAACTTATCCACAGGACGCGACGTTTACATTTGTAAGGAATCGTTGAAACATATCAGTTTCTTCCGAAAGTGCAAAACGCTTCATTTTACCTGCAATCCATCAGCGAGAATTATTATTATTATTTTATTTATTTGTTTTATTCATTAGATGCACTGTGGAATGCATGAGTATTCATTCAACAAAACGTAAACCGGGAGGAAAATATTTGATCTATTCCAAAATATGCTTTTTATGTTTCACAGTGTATTGTTAACAAAACTGCAACGAATAAATATTCACAATGCATCACCGTAAAATTATTTCAATAGTAAATTTAAAAAAAAACATAATTTTTCAGATATTTCAGTTTTAAAAATTTGTACGGGCTCTATTTCCTTAAGGGGGGATTTTTCAAGTTTCATTATTTTTACACATGTATAAAATCAAGCAATAAGGTCTTTCAATTCGATTACGTATCTATTTTAGGAACATCCCGTGTAAATTATCTGTAGGGGTGGCTAAATTTTATTTGCCTAGGGACGCAGGTACTCTTGCGCCGGCCCTGCTTTGTCAAATTTATTACCAAGAAACTTTTGATAAGTGCACATTTTCTACTTATTCTTCCAGAATATTATTTGTGAATTCTCTTAAATCCGAGATGTTCTAAAAAGAACCTTCTTCAAGTGAATCTGACAAAAATTCGTAAAGTTAACCAGAAACATTTTTATAAACTGATTAAGTACCTTCGTCAACATTACTTTTTTCAAGCGTATGAGCTTTAGCCTTTTTATTTCTGCTTTCCTCTTCGTCCGTTTGATTTGAGCAAAACCCACATTGCTCATGTGCTTTCATTAAGTCAAGTGATTTATCACATGCTCGACTTCTTCGTCCTTTTTCTTCAGGACGTAATGGTGATTTCCTGTGTTTCTGTACACATGTTGACGTAAATCTTTATTGGCAGTTAAAAGAATTCCACCCATATTCCTCACTTCATTTTTTAATTCTGCAAATTCTTCTCTGATTAGTTGATGATGAGAGCTTAGCATTTTCGGTCAAATTTTCAGGAAATCTCACAAACACTTCATCCTGCAAGACGTTCAGAGATTCCTGGCGTTTTTCGAACTCCTTGTTTACAAGTTTCGGTTCATCGTTGGCCATTTTGTTACTTTTCCGTTCTTCAGTTAACGTCCTAATTTCTTGTGTTCGATTTGTCAATTCTTTGGTTTTTTTCCTTCAGTTTTGCTTGCTTCTTCAACGATACTTACTGTCGATGAAACCGAGGAGCTACCATCTGGATCATTTTTCCCATATTGGATTGGATTCGGAAATTCACCGAATTCAACTATTTTCTAGTATTACATTTTTTGGTTGATTGTTAGAAACATGCTCGTTTACACAATCTGTGATTTTCTCGACGTTTGCTGGTGGTGCTACTTTTGTCTTTTGAATTGTACTTTCCGACTCAACCATGAAAGCATCTTTAGGAAGTGATAATTCGTAACAGTTATTGACGACTACGTCTTCAGTTTCCTTGAGCTTGGTTTCGAAATTTGTTCGTCGTGCTTACGTTGAGGAGGAGACGTGTTTTGATCAGAAACTTTCATTGACCTAAAAGTTTCCGACTCAAAATCTATTGCTTCAGTTGGGTGGTAATTTTCGCTTACAAATTCTTGTATAAATCATCTAAGGTTTCTACTTTTTCGCTACATTTTTGGTGGTACATAGGTCAGATTGAAAGATTTGTTGAGACAAAAAATTTAATTTTCTGCGTTTTTAAATTAATTTCGATTGCTTTATTTTTTTGTTACTATTTGACATACCTTCGTTATTGTTTGACAACTCCAGAATTGTGTCGTTTATTTGATAATCATTAGAAGTTTTCGGAAGAGAATTTTTCCTGTGTGCGGCCGTTATCTCCGTGTCAACATTTGCCTTTCGGACGGTTCAGTTTTGAGAGAAAAACTGATTTATCGCCGCTCGTGTTTCGGCCGTCAACGCCGAAATTTAAACGAACGGCGCTGTAAATATTTCGGTCGATTTGAGGAATGCCTCGCTTATATCACGCGCCCGAGCCGAAATCTCGACGCTCGCCGGAGTTATAAATATTTCCCTTATCGCGTGTGTTTGCGTTCGTTCGAAGCGGCCCCTTTTGCTCTTTTTTTTTTCTTCTCTCGGAGAAAGAAAGCGATCGCCTCTCATGCGAGGAGATTTTTGAAACGCGCCGCCTACTCGCTATTTATTGAACATAAAACAGAAAATCGAACGCGCTCCGTGCGCGAAAGCAATCACCGGAATCGTCAAAGTTTTGACGCTTATTAAGGCGTAATCCGTTTTATCGCCGTGCGACGTTTAGATAAGATAATTTATGTGTGTGTACGTGCCTTGCTTCGAATTTTCAGGTCGTAAATTTAATTCGTGTAATTTGTGCCGAGCGCGTTTTTTTTTTTCAAAATCCCGATATCGGAACGATCTATGTCGTGTAATGAAGAAGAAGAGTAAGGGGTTCATTTACTCCGCCGCGGCCTGAGAGTACCCCGAGGGAGTAGCTGTGCCTGGAATGCTGAGAACTGCCCCGGGAGCTGGTAGCAGCCCCCCCTGGTATCCCCCACGCCGCACGGGGTTATAGGTCACGTCGCTACATAATCGTACTTACCATACGCACATGTAGAACTACTTTTTTCTCTACGCCATAAAGTTGTACTTTATAATAAAGATATTAGTGCTTTTCATCTTGCCTCGAAGAAAATAAACGAGCGCTTCAAAATTTTCAAATAAAAATCTATTTACTGCAAAACTAAACGAATTTTAATTTCACAAATGCTAATTTGTAACTTGATGTTGAATGTATGTAATTCGTATCTATGCATAATTGCATACCAAGTAAATTATTTGATAAAGCATTCGGAATGTCATCTTGTGAATTAACAAATTTGCCAACAAAGCTTTGATGTGCAATTTAGTTACGATTTACTTGCAGAAATAACATAAATTCATGCCTGAAGTAAATATTTAATACGCATTGTTAATTATTGAAATACAAGCAAACAAGTTACATAGGCTTACTACCAACGTCGATTCTAACTAGGTAGGTATTCTTCCTTTTATTAAAACAACTGAGAAACACTCGCCGAAAACGGAAAGCAAACTATGAGAGATGAACTAAATGATTCTTCACAAAAAACAAACCTTACTTTGAAAAGAAAAATCAGCGACGGGAGCGACGCGCAGTCAAGTTGAAAAAAAAACCTACCGGGAACGGAACTGTTTTTCCCTCCCTGCGGAGGCTTTTAAAGCCTTCCGTATCAATTTTGGGAGAGATGGTTAGTGTCACGTGAGCAAATTAAATTCGAAATATCTCTCCCGCGCGAAGCTTCTAATCGAAAAGTAGCTTCCGCGAGATGGCAGATAGGTGTGGATTTTATTATTTTTTTCGTGCAACACAAGCAAGATAAACAGCTCTCTTCTCCTCTTGATGATTCTGCAAGAAAAGTACTGAACTGTTGATTCATCGGTTTCTGCCGGCGTCAGTGGAGACAAAGAGCGTTAGCTTTTTCCCGCGTAACTCTATACTCGACACATTTCTAAATCACGTCGTAATTTAACGTTTTCTAAGATACAGCCTCTTTTGTTCCAATAAAAACGAAATATAGTTGCCTTACAGCATTTCCGGCTCCTTACGAAACAAAACATTTGCAAACCGGCGTAATCAAATTATTCTTTTGATAGTTGCGTTGTTTTTGAAGTTTGTTAAAAATTTGTTGCGTTGTTAATCTGTTAACTCATTTTTTTGGGGGTAAATGGATAGTAACTCACGAACCTGGCCATCTCGTTCACCTCTCTTCTTAATTTGATGATTCTGCAATGAAAATACTGAATTGTTCATTCAACGATTTCTGCCGGCGTCAGTGGAGACGAAGAGCGAAGCTTTTTCCCGCGTAACTCTATACTCGACACATTTCTAAATCACGTCGTAATTTAACGTTTTCTAAGATACAGCCTCTTTTGTTCCAATAAAAATGAAATATGGTTGCCTTACAACATTTCCGGGTCCTTACGAAACAAAACATTTGCAAACCGGCGTAATCTAATTATTCTATAATAATAATAATAATAATAATGGTTTATTGTCATTATTTTCTCTCAGTTGAAAGAACGACAGAGTCAACAAGTAAATGTTGGAATGGAAATGATGGAATAATCATACTGTATGTAGTCATATAGGCATCTTAGTTTTATTTTATTTTATTGTAGTTTTGTTGTTCTCTATTTTGTTTTGTGTCTTCTTTTTTTAAGTTTCTGATATATGTAGTATCACTTGACGCTCTTCTAAACATGTACCTACTTGTCACTTGAAGAATAAAGCATTATTATTATTATTATAATGTATAGTACACAAATTTTACATAATAGATATATCGTCGATACAACAAAAAAAAACACATTTAAAACATAAAAAGCGACAAGAATGAGCAAGTAATAAAAGGTGGTGAGTCGCAACCGCATTTATATGCCTCACCGCTGTTCTTTAGTTAGAAATTGATTAAAGCTGTAAAAACAGTTATGTATTAAGTAATCCTTTAATTCTTTCTTATATAGTACATTATTATTTATATTTTTCAGGTAATGAGGCTGTGCAGTATATGCTAGTATTGCTCGATAATAAGGGCCACGTTCGAAAAGTGTCGAATTATGCTGCGGGATAGCTAGATTGTTGCAATGTCGTGTTGTCATACTATGTGATATATCAGAGTTTTTTGTGAATATAGATTTATTATTTCTTTGAAATAATAGAAGCCGATAAATATAAAGTCTCTTGACAGTTGCATTGTTTTTGAAGTTTGTTAAAAGTTTGTTGCGTTGTTAATCAGTTAACTCATTTTTTTGGACGTAAATGAATAGTAACTCACAAACCTATCTCCTGGCCTCTCGTTCACCATATAATTTTGGGATATTTAAAAAATGAAATGTAGGAAAAAGAATTTTACAATACAAGACATATTCGCGATATGCTAATACATATTAGCATCGATGGTAGAACCATTTTAAAAGCTACTAAGAGCGTTTACAAACGTGCATAAACATCTACAATAACAAGGAAACGTTTTTTGAATACCTACTTTAATGCTAGAATACTGGGTGTGATTGAAAGTTGTGCAGATATTTTAAGTGACGATAGTACTCTTTAAATAGATGCTAAATACATAAACTTCCTTCCTTACACAATAAATCGTAAGCAAAAAAATCCACGGCCCTTATTTACTGAGCTTTCTCACACGCAAGTTAAGCCCCCCCAGGTACCAACCTATGGGACCTATATCCCAGGAAAATGCGTTTTTTCGAGATATAATTTTTTGAAAATTATAAAATTTGTAAGCATTTTTCGGATCAAATTGAGCTGCACATCATCGTATGGCAGAAAATGACGAAGAACGCAATGCCGCCGCGCGTTTGAAGATTTGACCATCCGGAGCGCTGCTACAACACCGCGGACTCCCAGAAAAGGGTTGGGCGACAATAAATTGTGTAACTTTTGTGTAAAGGAAGTTTAGGTATTTAGTATCTATTTAAAGAGTACTATCGTCAGTTAAAATATCTGTACAACTTTCAATAACACACTGCATGTTTATGTAAGTCATAACTAGGTGCCGGACACGAGAGAGCGAAGACTCGAGCGTTAATAATATAAGTCATTTATAATATTACGCAGTTATTGGCTACCAATATTCGATTGGCTGGCTAAACGTGTGTTTTGCGGGTTGCAGTCGAGCTGTTCGCGTAGAATTTTATGCCTGAAAGGCCGTCGGTTATTATGCTTATGCATTTTTCTTTTTGGGATACAATCAAGAGTCTAAGAGGAAAAAGAAACAAGACAGATTCGGGAGTAAGAGATAAAAACAACACTATCAAAATAAATATCCCGGAAAAAAATGGAAGTATGGAGAAGTTACTGCACACAAAACTTCGACCTAGATGAACATGACGCAATACAGCCAATTGAGTCAAACATACCTATACAACAAGAAGGTGAATTATGGAACGATAAAATTGATATGGAAGAAATAGAACAGGTAATAGAGAACATGAAAATAGGCAAAGCAAGCGGAGAAGATGACGTGGACCCAGGAATGATCAAGCATATGCGAAAGAAAGGAATAACATGGTTACATAAAATAACGACTGAAGCGTGGGAAAGTAATGCCTATATATAAAAAAGGTGACAAGACTCAATGTGATAATTACAGACCAATATGTCTCTCACCAGTGACATACAAAGTATGTATAGAAAAATAAAACAAAACAAATTAAAGCTGCAAATAGAAGATAAACTGGAGGATGAACAAACAGCATTTAGAGAGAAAAGACAGACAACAGACAATGTATACATAATAAGGCAACTACTAATAGAAAGAAGAATCGAATTCATTGATTTGAAGGCAGCTTTTGATTCCATACAAAGACAAGTAATAGAAAACTGCCTGGAGCAAACTGGTACACCGAAGAAATCAATACAAATTATAAACCCAATCCAAGAAGATACACGAGTAAAAGTACAAATAAATAGCAATAGAATAGATTAGAACAATTCAATATTAAAAAAGGGAATAAAACAGGGAGATAGTCTAAGCCCATACCTATTCATAGTGGTAATGGATAGATTTCTAAGAAATACAAGACAAACACGGAGCTATTGCAAACCACAGTGGGATATAGGAATATGAGGCCAATTAAAATGGACAGCCTACTATATGCAGATGACCTAGTGCTTATATCTGATAATAAAAATAAAATGTAGAAGCTGATAAACATATGGATCGAAGAAATGGGAAAATTGAAGATGGAAGTCAATGCAGAAAAAAACAAAATAATGTACATAAAAAAGTAATGTACAGAAACCAACCTATAAAAGAAGTGACCAGAATGGAATACTTGGGAATCATTATAGAAAACGACGGGAAAATCGACCTAGAAATAGCGAGTAAAATTAAGAAGGCAAACAATGAATACTACACACTAAACAAAAATAGTCTTTGGAAAGAAAGAAATAAACGAAAAACCAAGCTAAGCGTATATAAAACAATAGTTACAGCAAGGATCCTATATGGAAGTGAGACCTGGACGTTACAACAAAAACACAAACCAAAACTGATAGGGCCTGAAATGAAATACTTCAGGAAGATAGCAGGGAAAACCAAGCTAGACCGCATTCGAAGCGAAGAAATTGTAGGAAAATTAAAACAACAAACGATAATACAAAAAAGTGAGAATAAACAACTAGAATAATATGGACATACCATACAAAGACTAGATAGAAACAGACTGCCGAAAAAGGTACTGGAAGTTAAAGAAACGGAAAAGAGGAAGACCGAGACTTACATGGATGAAATACATAGAAGTACTGGGGAAAAATAGGAGGAAAACACTAGAAGAAATGAAGAAAATGACACATGACCGTAAAAAGATGGAAGAAATGGATAAAGGACAGAGAACCCACAACTATCCGACACCCGTGAGGGTACTCAGGATATACATAGGAGAAAGAAGAAAAAAATAACTTTTCTTCATAACATCAGCACTTAACTTCTTGTTCAACAGGTTTAATTGAATTTACTTAATCATGGCTCTCTCGTGTCCGGCTCCTAGTCATACCCAACTTAAAGAATCTTAGAATTCTTTTTTCCTGCAACAGTATTTTGTAATATTTTACTTATTTGGTTCCTTTTTTAACTGTAAAATCATCGATGACACTTAAAGTTTTAATTTATTTCAATTGAAATGCCATCTCTACAGGTGGTCCTAACTTTTGGGTGTACCTATGTCGCAAATGTATTAAAGTATGTACTGTAATGTCTGCGAGCCACGGTGACAATTTGTTTTACAGTTTTCTAGGTGCGTAAAACATTTTTTTTAACAATAAATAAATCACAAACTTCAAAAACAATGCAGCTATCAACAGAATGATTTGATAACAACAGTTTATAAACCTCTAAAGTACACCTTGATGAATTTAAAAAAATTTAATTTAATTATTAATTTACAGGACAAATGACAATTTTAATTTTCATTTCAATTTGCACCATCGCAATTTGTAGTTTTCACAATAACAAAGTTAGCATCAGTACCAACTTAAGTTTGAACAGACTGTATAATTAACATCTCAATGCAGAAGAAGTATACAGGATGGGCCAGCAGTGTGTGAACTAAAGATTGTGGATTTAATATTGAACATTTTAAAAATATATTAACGTATCAACATACACATCGATTAGAAGCACAGTCTAAAATAATTTAGGCATATACAGGTGGTTCCATAAGATTGTGATAGCCTCAACTCAGCATCTTGTTAATTTTATGTCACTTAAACTCCTCGTCTTTATCCGATAACCATAAAACAAGAAACATATTTTTAAAAAATAAAGATTAGTAAAAATAAATCAGCTTTGTTGAGTACATCAATTTTTATACTGTATATAAACTGTTTTTGCACATAAACATATTAATTTATAGTATTTACTCGCACTTAATTTTTCATAGGTAAAGTTACGATAACCCTCTTTCCGTAAATTAAGCATGTAATCATATGTTAATTAAGCGAACTCTAAACCGCAATTAGTAAGAGAGAAGTTCACGATGTGATGCCTCGTTTTCTCATTGTTTCAGGCCTTTGAATTTAAGCCCATTAATCACCACCGTCGACAAGATTAATTAAGACGTGAGCAAAAATTTGAATCCAAGTTATTTATTGTTTTCGCGAAAAAATTAACATTTTCTTGCAGAATCATCTCGTTCATAACTTAAAAAGCGAAGTATTTCGCAATAACAATCTGCAACATATCACATACCTACTTTTTTAATATGTGAAACTTAAAAAATATAATAAAAACTAGCTTTATCTTCAATAATACTTTAGTTTTAGACTGACGCAAAGGGAGACATGTCCAACATTTTGTTAAGATAGTGAAGTTGTACATAGCTACAACATGAAGTTTTGCATCCTGACTGCTTTTCAAAAGTCACACTATTTGAAAATGTCATCATACGAAATTCACTTTGTATACTTAGCCATTGAAGGAAATGATCAGAATGCCTTCCAACTTCATAAAAATATCAATTGCTATCTTTTACAGTCATTACGTAAACTGACTCAAGTTTTAGTCACTTCCCATGCAGATTACAGGAAATAAACTCTTTATAAGTGAAAAGTGAATTTATACCGAAAGGAACGCTACGTGTAACATGTTTCTAAAAACCAACTCGCAGTGGAAATTTTGTATAGTCCTAGACTTACTTTCGGGAAGTCCAATGATCCAGACAATTTCATACTTGAATGTATGTACCTAAATAACAAGAACGTAAAATTCGTAATACACTCACAGGAATTTTACTGGAAAGATATGATATTGTTAAGCGGTTTATTCTTGCTACACACGCACACACATTGAATAGTGACGTGCACATTTCATTTATCTCGGCCAGACGATTAAGTTTTTATACAAAAAAGGGTTCGTTCTACAAATGCCAATATAGTAAAACTTTTGACATTTTTGTACGTTTGCAAGAAAACACATTGATTATGGAAGCTTATATCGGATCTGCACGGGGAACGGCAATATTCCATTCTGGAATGCAAAGCTCAGTTTCGACTTAGGTTTCCGAAAAAATTGTTGAAAAAACTTTCTTGCACCAACACGTTCGCCAAATTGTCTAGGGATTCCACAGAACGGGGAAGCGTGATGAAGGGGACTTCCACTGGAAGACCGAAAACTGACCAAAATGTCGTCGAAAAAATGGAAGAGATAGTTGCAGAAAATCGGCATTAGGGCCGGTGCTTTTATCACTGATTAACTTTAACCTTTGGTTTATTCCCTTGCCTAAAAATGAATGTTTCTATAGGAATAAACCAAAAATTAAAGTAAATCAGCCCTTAGTCAATCCGTTTGGAACGCTTATGGCATGGCACCACACATTCTGCAGCTCGTGTAACTCTTACCTTATATTATGTCGTTCCTGTTTTACATGTTATAATTCATTAATTGAGTTGGTTATTTGAGAAACCCCGTAAGTCACATGTCTGCCGAAGTCGAGTTTTTGTCAAAAATCGATTGCTGCGGTGAGGACTCACCGTTTGAAGGAGACCAGGCCACCACCAGCCAGCAGTTGGGAAAAGAAATGTATGTTTATTTGAGAAATCGTATTAACCAGTGAGTAATGGAAAGACCCCAATCACTAAAAGAGGTTGACGACAGAACTACATTCCGGAAGATACGAACATCAGGGACTTCTACTTTTAAGCTTATTCTGGAAATTTCTTAGTTTATTATTACTTTTTTTAATTAACAATTCACAGTAAATTAAACAATATTTCAAAGAATTATCTTATTTTGTTCCATTCTTGACAGTCTAAGATATAGTCACTATCTGTTAATTTGAGAAACCCTATAAGTCAACGGTATTCGAAACTTATTATTTATTCATCAACATTGCTATTCAGGCCAGAAGAAGAGGTTGAATGGTGTATCTGACATTGAACTAAGGAAATCTGCCGAAAATTGTTGGTCCTGACTCACGACTAACAGAGACCTAGTTTTTTTTTCAGTTTCCCAACAGTTGCTGACAATTAATTGACTTGTGGGGTTTCTCAAAAAACTGATTCAATTATGTTCTTACAATTGAGTATCTGCTCTCAACAGCCAATGTTTTTATAACGAATGATCGGCAAACATCACAATAATGAAAGCGATTCCGAGAGATCACTGTGAATGTGAAAATGTATTTGAACAGACTCTTCTTCTTCTTCTTCTTTTTCCTTTTGCCCGTGTGGGCGTCGGCTTTTCTTGTTCGTTCTTCCACCCATCTCTTCCAGTTATTCCGGTCATTGGCCATTAGTTTCATTTCATTTAGTGCTTTTCCCTTTCTTCTTCCTATCTCCTCTACCTGTTGTATCCATGTGTTTCTCGGTCTCCCTCTACTCTTCTTCTTTCCTGTCTTAGCTTCCAGACTCAAAAATCTGCAAGTAATCTCTCCTACGTTGAAGAAATTATGAATTGTATGAAATACGAGGGCAATTTGAAATGTCTGCACCAAACAAATTAACTCAGATTGACGTTAAGGCCCGTTTTTTCGATCACAAGTAACTTTAACTTTTGGTTTATTCCCATAGTAACAATTATGAAAACTATTGTTCCTATGGCAATAAAATGAAAGTTAAAGTTAACTTGTGAATGAAAAACCTGCCCTAAGAGTCGCTTAGATTATGACTTACACAATGTCATATCACATGTAACTCTAACCTAAGCTTAGTTTAACTGTTCGATGCACATGTATGAAAGAATATAACTTGTATTTTTAAATTACTCTTATTTTTCAATCTGAATCCCAAGAAAATTCAATGAACTTCATCTAGCGATGCTCCAGAGCATTTGTGGTAACCATTTTCTTGGAGGTTCTCAAAATAGCAGTAGTTATCAGTAGTTACCTGGAAATTCTTGTAGTTTTGGGAAAAAAATGGAAATCTGAAGGGGCCTGCTGCCGAACAGAATAGTAAGTCGCGCTTCAATCCTGATGGAAGATGGTTTTCTTCTTTGATAAACTAGGTCTGTTCTCACGAATTGATTGGTCAAGTCGTTCCAGAAGTTTAGCATAATATCCTCCGGTTATCTTTAGATCCTTTGGAATTTACACAATAAGTAACAAGTAAGTATCCCTTTACCATAGCAAAACATTGATCCAAATCTCTCCCAACGGATAAAACTGATTTTGCTGTTTTAAGTGCTGTTGCTGATTGTTGTTTTGACTCTGGAGTATAGTGATGAGAATCCAAGTCTCATTTGTAATCACAAATCACCGGCTAAAGTTAGACGTATTCTTCTTAAATCGATTCAAACAGTCTTGGGAAATTTATACTATCATGCGTTTTTGTTTAATTGTCAGTACACCTCTTTTTCCGAAAGCTTCTTCATACCTAATTCGCCAATAAAGAAGTGGTATACCCACGTGGGATCTTCTGAGCTTGTAAGCGTTTTTGATATTGATTAAAAACGCTTAGAATCTTAGAAGATTCCACGTGAGTGTATCACTTCTTCATGTTACTGACAACTATGTCAGTAAACGAAATACCCTTTTTGCCGGAAGCTTCTTCATACCTAATTCGTCAATGAGGAAGTGATACACCCATGTGGGATCTTCTGAGCTTGTAAGCGTTTTTGATATTGATTTAAAACGCTTAGAATCTTAGAAGATCCCACGTGAGTGTATCACTTCTTCATGTTACTGACGATTGTGTCAGTAAACGAAATACCCTAATTTGTCAATGAGGAAGTGATACACCCACGTGGGATCTTCTAAGCTTGTGCGGCCACGTTTAAATTCAGCTGTCCACTTTTTAATGGTTGTAGACGTATGAAGTATGTACATTTTTCATCTCATTAAAAAATTTTATTGACTGCGGCCTTTTTTAACAAAAAACTTCATCCCCTCACGATGGTTTAATTTAATCCATTTCAACAACGGCACCGCAATTGACATTCACGATAAAATTTAGGTTACGCGAAGGGACTGAATTCATTCAATTTCAAAACGAAAATATTACTTTCAAAACATCTTTTTACATTGGCCACTTTCGCCAAAGAATATGTGTCGTCCAACAAGTGAGATGAAAGATCTTGTCCGCATATAAGACTAACTCGAGGTATTTTTTGTTGAACACTTATTATATTTCAAACCTTCCAAAGCATGACCAAATTTATATATCCCAAGAAGAGATAAGAATAGTGGATGTTGGCGAAGAAAATCTGATAGTTTTGCTTTACCAGTGTGTCTTGATACATTCTAATCTCTAAATTCTTATATTATTCTTAGAGGTAAACTTCACTTCTTTCCCTTCTCTGTCATTTTTAATACTTCACGTCTTACAGTCTCATAAAAATAATCATTGGAATACAATAGATCTTCTTCTCCACCTTCCTCAAAGAAGTTCTAGCTTCTTCCTCTAACGGATAAATATCTGCGAATCGTTTATCTAGAAATAAAATATATTTGGGCCCGATTTTACAACCGTTGGATATTTGGACAAACATTATTCCTAGAATAACATGACGTAGGTGTGGCGTGGATATGGAGGAACATTAAAGGACATTCAGCGAATAGTTATTACGTCCTTATTCCATGATTGTAAAACTGGGCCTTAGTGACGTTTTTATTGATATGACATTACTTCTTTATTTTGTTTTCGAAATTTTAATATGTATATCCTTTTGCTGTCATTAAAATTGATTTGAGAATATGTTGACGTTGTTTGAATTATCGATTTAACTTTCAAACCTTTTATATGAGTTTGTCGAGCATTTTTCCACTCCACGAAACTAGTGAATGAAGTGAAACGCCGCGGCTTCATTCACGCGTCTCAAGAGCTCGTAAAGCTTGCCGTAAATAATAAAAGTCTGGAAAAATGCCCGTTTTTCTCCGGCGCGCAATAAATTTAACGACAAAACATAAAGCGAGAAGAAAACTAAATTAAAGTTGCCGGAGTTGAGGTCGACCGTGTCCCGCTGAAAACCAGAAGAAGAAGAAGGCAAAGTGTTACACATAAAAGTGACACACATGCGACAGTAACGTGAAATGTCAAAGTTAGCCGCGAAAACCGGGCGATGAAGAAGACTTCCACAGCCGACTATGTGAAAGTCCCATTGAAACATTTGCCGATCAGTTACGCATGGGCATGGCCATTGAATATTTACCTGTGCGCGATAAGGATGAGCGACGGGTTTGCGACGGTGAGCTGAAGGGAGATGGAGACCGACAAAGGATGCATCTATTCTTTAAAACCATTAAACAAAGATAAACGAATGCGTAACGTGGGTGCAGAGAGCGAGAGATGCCAGCTGCGAGCGTTTCTCGTCCTTATCGACTCTCTTCTTACGCTTTACAGGATAACCCCAGCTCTCTGTCCGCCTCGAAAGAATGTGTATGCCAGTTTTGAACATATACTTTTGACTTCTTGAGAATGCCGAAATACTTTTAATCGCGTTAACTAAAACCATTGTATTTTTTTCAGTTACACTTTTGAAACCTGAATACTACTTGCCGTACTGAAGATAGATATTTATAACCAGTAGCGTAAAATAAATAAATTATATATTGTTTGTTACAATAACGATAATGGTGTCCGATTTCTACTCATTTATTAGATACAGGAACTTAAACTTATTATACATCAATTTTATTAACATGGTTGCTGTGACATAAAATATTTTGGGATAAATTGTTTTACATCTTGAGGTGTTGGTATAAGGAAATCTCTGTAACAAATACAATATTGAAAAAAGTTCATTCCAGTCTTTGGAGCAGTTAAAGTACAAGTTAAGATACAAGTGACTGCCCCAACAGTAGAGATTCTTTCATTTTCTGGATAATACTAACTCCCGTAAGGATAGAAATGCATGACACTTTCTGGACAATACTAACTCTTTTAGGGATACGAACTACTACCTCAGAAGTTAAGTCTCTCTCTTCTCCTGGATAATATTAACTCCTTCGAAGATAGAAGTAACTATCGCAAGGATTAAAATACCACGTTTAAAGACAACGTTAACACTTTTTAAAGTTAAACGTCCTAACTCCCTTTATTTCAACACCAGAAACGGATGGACGCGTGGGAAACCGAAAAGGAGTTGAAAAAGTGTTAGAATTAACTCCAGATTTTTATGTGTGTATGAGAAAAATTGTTTAGAATTCCGTTTCCAACAACCCCTTTCATTACACAGGTCTGCAAAAAAATATTTTTGAATAGCTGCATGGTCTTTTTAAGTGAATTCTATGTCATTTTGATATGCTGAACTTGAAAGTTACCTCCACACCTCCAGTTTCCCCCATCACGTACAGTTTTCTTGCAAAAGAAGAGGATACATTGAAACGAGGCTGATCGGTAATCATTTACACACTACATTGACTTTAGGTTAAGTTTCTTGACAATTCCTACACATGTATCACATGTCTAAAGGAAATAAAGTTAATTTGAATTTGAATTTGATTATTATCAATTTATTATTTAAAACACAATTAAATCCGGTATATTTTCCGGTATTTCCAGTTTCCCGCTTCAGCATCCAACAGTAGTCACCCATCATATTCACGTCCCATCTTCCTTGGTAACGTCTCTCCACATCCTGATGAAATCTTTTCCCTTGCTCCTCACTGTAGGCTCCTAAGTTTTCAGGAAAGTAGTCCATGTGGGAATGTCAAAAATGGACGTTTAAGCTCATGTTGCAGCCTTGAGCTTTAAATGCAGTGAGCATGCGTTTCTACAATGTTTTTGTAACCTGGATCTTTGTTATTTCCCAAAAATTTATTCACCACACGCTTCTCTTTCAGATTCATTCATGAACGTTGGAAACAAGGAATCAGATAAAAGTTTACGTATGTCAGGTCCAACAAAAACTTCCTTTTTTAGTTTGGACTCAGACATTTTTGGAAACTTGGAACGCAGGTATGTGAAATATTGCCCTTCCTTTGGTAGAGATTTAACAAACTGCTTCACAAGTCCCAATTTGATGTGAAGAGGTGGTAATAAAACTTTTTTACGGGGAACCAAGCTTTTATTAATGACGTTCTTTTCACCAGGAGTTGAGGCATCTCGAAGTGGCCAGTCGATTTTTTCCAATGAAGATTTCTGGCTCGAATGTCCAAGAAACACAGGAAGCAACGATACTTTGTATGTCCTGATTGTTGATCTAATAGCATAGTTACTATTTTGAAGTTTCCACATATCATCCAGCGATGGTCTTCATATTTGATTTTTTCAAGAATTAGAGTTAAAATTTCATAACATTCCTCCAGATGCACTGAGTGTCCAACAGGTAGGTAGTGATGCGAATTCATTTCCATTATGCAGCAAGACTGCTTTGAGACTTGTTTTGTAAGAATCTATGAATAAGCGCCACAGGGACATCATTACAAAAAGTGAGATTTCATATTTTACAATAAAACGATACGAATTCTCTCTCTCTATGCCTGTACCACGAAAACGATGTTCCGTATGACAGAAGGTGTTTATTCTTGAGTCTTGATCCCAACAATTCAGCAGCATATTTCGAAAGGCCCAAACAAGATCGTTTAACTCTCTCTGAGAGAAAAGTTGGGGCTCCTCATCCATAGAAAGAAAATCAGAGCCAGAATCTTCCTGTGTTGGTATTGCATCTTCTTTTTCTACATCTAATTTCATAGCATCCAAATAAGGGGATGGTGTACTAGTAGTTCGCTGCTGTGAAGGACTGGACGAATAGCTGATTTTAGGTTTGGGTAAGTTATTTCTTTTTTGTTTCGTCTACTGAAACCTTTAACGTCGACCGAACAAAAATAGCAGTCAATACTGTGAGCCTGCTGTTCATACCACATCATTGGAATGGTAAAACGAAAATGTTGTTTCTTACCCATATACCACAAACGGGAGATCTTCTTCGCATCTCCTGCAAACCTTATGGGGAGCCCAGGCCTTGTCTTGAAGCCCAAGTTGCAATTTGAAGTATGCGAAATAAACTTTCTTCACAAAATCACTTATGTTTCGTCGTGTCGTTGCGTTTTAATAGTGTATTCACCATGTAACAAAAACTGTCCGGAGAAACAACGCAGCCTCTTGAAGAAGACATATTGCAAGAGCATAACATTTGAACACTGAAAAACTTGTACTGGCACACTTAAATACACAAATAGTTATGATATTATGATGGATAAATAAAACAAAGAACGTTTTACTACGTCAATTAAAACAATTGCCACTTATGTCATTCATTTTTTTTTCTTTTCACTCCTAGGAATTGTCAAACTTTCTTACTCGAGAAAAAAGGATTACTTTGCTCACTGGTTGTATAAATAACTTTTTCGATAAAAATTTTCGAAACGAGAGAAGCTTAAAACGAATTTTTTGGTTAAATTATAAATGACGCAGCTGTACACCCAAGAAAACCCAACGTGATGGTATTTTTAAAGTATTTTTCCCGTATTCAGCATGTAAAAATCTCTAGCAAATAGTTGAAAAATTTTATGCCGTTTTTTGGTTGCAGATCTGTGTTATTGGTCGCAACTTATGAAACACCCTGTATTTCGATCGATAAAGAATTGAATGAGATTCTTTACGATGAGTGCAAATATTTCTTTCCAATCTTTCTTTTCCGGAACGTTCGGAAGCATCTATCCGAGAGGAAATTCCGAACCTCATCTACCAAGCAAGTGTAGTGGAAAATGTGATTTCTTGTAACTTTGAGTACTTTTATGATGTTTGCATTCCACGTTCGGTCTTCCTTATTTTTCCATTTATCATTTCCCAAATTACTTTGTCTAATCTATTGTCCTTCATCCTGCTCATATGTCAGAAATACTTCACTTGCTATATCTGTATGTTTTGCTTCCTTTTTATCTTAGCAGTTCTTATTCTGACCATAAAGAAGGAAAAAGAGGAAAACATAACAAAATGGACAATGTAAAGGAAACGCTTTAGGGAAAACAAAACAAGAAGTAGCTCGGATTAAACCAAGTTCTATTGCGCGGTGTTATTTTCGTGACAGAATTTTTTTCAAGAGACAAGGTCCTAACCAGAGCACCCAGAATGACGTTGATGTAAAACAATGTTGTTAAAATGAAAACAAGTTAATTCAATCTTACCAGAGTCTATTGTTGGTCTCCATTTCTAAAAGTGGCATTTCTAAAAGTGGTCTCTAGTATGGCCAAAGCCATATTCCTCAAAAATATGAGAAGGAAACAATTTCGGGGATTTACAAGTCCTCGAGGCAATTCATTCCCAGTGCTGTTTCCTCAGTGAAGTTATGTTATTCAAAGTACCTATCCGATAGAAAATTGACAAGGTTAGACAGAACTGGAACCTAAATATGATAAAAGTAAAAGAATGGATAAATTACCATTCGACATTGTGGACAAATCAAAGAGGTTAATTAGAAAATAAAGACAATGCAGAGAAAACAGGATCCAGATGGAGCAGATACTTAGAAGTGTCCATCCAAAAGGAGACGTTGCTGAAGAGCAAGAATAGAGAGAAATCGAACCTAAAATAAACAAAAAAAAAACGAAGACGATGCATAGGAACCAGTGCTTGAGGGGAGATTACTGTTTATATTGCAATCTTCTTTTCGAAGGACCTCGTCTCAAAACTCTTTTCCATTGGAATTGGTTAGCTACCTGATATTCCAAAGAATTACGGAGTTCACATCAGAGTCAAAAATAAATTATGATTAATACCACACCCCCAGCAAAACTGAAATTTCCTGCTATTACTCGTACTTAGCATAGCACAAGGTCTCTTTAGCACTTTCAGTAACTGAGCGAAACTTTGGGACTTTAGAATTCTGGTCCAGAAGCAATACTTATTAATTTAGTGGTCATGTCGAAGAAAATAGGTTTTTCGTTTTCCTCTTTCTCCTTTATTTTAGGTTTCTGATTGGTCTTTGATTGGTCCGTAATTTTTTAATACATTTTATCCATTCTTTCGATTCCGTTCGGCTAATTGATCGACAATTTATTCTCCAAAATACTTTGAAACTTAAAAGGAATGGAAAAAGACTAACGAGGGCAAAACCCTTTTCAGAAGAAAACATTTCAGTTTTCGTCTTAAATGTCAGTCACCAGAAGATCCCTAGGTTCATACAGTTCTAAGATAAGCAATTTTTATGTCTGATATTTTCTCCATTGGAGGTTGAACTTTATTTGGTAATCAAAACAGATACCCAAAGCATTTACAAAGTGTTGAATAGCCAAAATAACATCCACTGCATATTTGAGCTTTCCAAAGTTGCCCCACAATAAAAACTGAACAATATTAGGGATCTCTGGGGTAAACTAATTTTACTAATGTTTTCTCGAAAATATTTGTTCGCGAGAAGATTACTTTTCAACTTTAGCTACAGAGATATAACTTGAAGGACTATTAAAGAAAAAACTTCAATTTTGGCCCTAAATTTCGTCAAACCCTAAGGTTTCCATTCAGCGTTCGAAAGTAATCGTTTTGGTGATCATCTTCCATTGAAAGTTGGACCTTATTTTCCAATCATTCCGAAACTTTTCAATCGTTTTGGTGATCATCTTCCATTGAAAGTTGGACCTGATTTCTCAATCATTCCGAAACTTTTCTTTCCAGTAATTCACTAATAAAATCTTAACTCAAGGAAAAAAATATCATTGTCCTGACTTTCTTCGGAAATTCGGACCTTTGATAAACCTATAGTAGGAGTCGGGGGGAATGAAAGCCACTTAAGGTAAAATCAATATATTTTGAAAATGTAGAAACAATTTTATGCTGTTTCGTATAAGGAAAACCGATGAAAATGACGTAACTACATCATTCCTGTCAGTAAAATTGACCCATCAAATTAATCTGTTTTCATTTTCCTTTTCAATTGAATTTTCATGATTTTATAATAAATAGAAGCGATGCTGATTTGATTCAAATCCAAATAAATAGTGCCACCATCTTTTGGTACAAAACCCATAGAAACAAAATAACGTTTGTCACACCTGGTTTCTTTATCTGAACAAATCAGTTAGAAACAAAACAATTAATCAGCTACAATAACAGGAGAAAAAAAATTAACTCGATATTTGCATCGATAAATCTAATCAGTCGCATATGAAGAAGCTTTGACCTTTGATGAAATATTAGAAGAAAAAGGAAGTGATCTGTGGCGTAACTCCTTCGGGCCGCAGATGAATATGTATGAATTCAAATCGGCCGTATTTACATAAAAATATTACAGTTAATTATTCAAAAATATTCAAATCACAATAACAGATGTTCGGTGTGAGAATGCGTCCGTATGGGAGTCACTTCGTCTGCTGAACGGTTACGCCGGCAGCTACTGTTCCGTGTGATCTTTTTTGTGATCGGCGGTGGCTGTACATGTGTGTGTGTGTGTGTGTGTTGTATGTACAAGTGGGGGGTTTTGTTGAGCTACTGTTGGCTTCTGTGTATGATTGGACATGTATGTACCACCTTACGCATGCGCCATATCCGGTAGCACTATTTTACGATGGCGTCATCACTTATATATAGGTTAGGCCGGGCGTAGGTAACTTCACTGGAGCGCTTTCCGGAAGCTACGCCTGACATATTAGAAATCGAAAGCCGACATTTAAATTGCAAATTTTCAATAATACTTCTCTGTGTATTACCACTTTATTTTTATTAAATACAAGTACCGTTCATATAAATCAAATAAATACAAGTACAAGTACATTTCGCACTCAATTGTCATTTCTTGTACAAGATTTGGTTCAATTTCGACTAAAAATATTTAGAACAAGGAATTTTTAGGCTACAGATAGAACACGTTCTATTTTTCCAGATAGTTTTTGATTCAATTTAAATTTTGATACAATTTACTACGTAAATTAAATTATTCAAGAAATGAACCAAATCTTGTACATACAAGAAATAGAATTATCAGGAATATGCGCAAATCAAAAAAACTCCAGCGATCTATCATGTGAATGTGTTGGTTCTAAAACTATAAACTGCAAGTACCCAAGCATAGAAAAACAATCACGTTTTCACTTACTTTTGCATTATTAACGTTAACGGTACTTGTACAGGTACTTATTTTACAAGTACAAATACAAGTGCCTTAAGCCTTTGAGTATTTAAGTAAATACGAGTACAAGTACAAGTAGTGTCAAGTACAAGTAGTGACGCCTATTACATGTACTTGAATACAAGTACATATAAGAAAGGTAACGAAAAGAAACGGTTCAAGGATACCACCTTGTGGTATGCCAAGATGAATTTGTGCAATGTCCGACATGAAAACGATACCAGACAAGTTAGTCAATGTCAATTAGATTTGTATAAGAAACTTAGACCACTTCTGATAGTTTTGATTAAATGATTTCAAAGTCTCCCAAATAAGACAACGATCTAAATTTGCTGATGAAGTATTAAACTAAAAAGAAATTATTTTGAATTTCAGAATTCAAAACCAGGAGATCTAAAATATTTACGCTTGTCAGTAGTCGACTTGTACACGTAAAGACTGGCTTGAACTGGATTGGGTATTTACTAAGGCTGGCAATCATATTCGAATCATTCGAATATTCGAATACATGTGCACTCTCTATTCGAATACGTTCAAATTTAATAATTCGAATTATTCGAATAATTCAAATCATTCGAATTTTCTAATTATTCAGTGAATTGAAAATTTCAAACATTTGAATATTAACTTAATCCGATTTTTCGAATATGTTTTATAACTACTTTTCTAGTTGCCTTCATTATCGACAAACAAAGTTAATAGAATCGTATTGCGCCACTCAGAAGAAGGTATCCCTGCAATCTTTGACACAACAATGTAGACCCTTTTTTTACGAAGTCTGGTCAGCAGCTATACGTTATAGTATTTCTCACATCATTTATTCGCAAAATATAGTCCAGAAGTGATGTTTGAAAATACTTTAAAATGAAAGTGACGAAGTACAATGTAAATTTTGCCCGTACAGGGCAATTTCCATTTTATTATTCGAATACTTATTTAAATATTCGAATTATTCGAGTATTCGTTTATTTAAATTATTCAAGTATTCGATTTATTCGAATTTTTATTCGATTTATTTCAATTATTCGAATTAATTCGATTTATTCGAATTATTCGAATATTCGAATAAAATTTCAATTGAATATTCGAATACCAACTCTGAGAAAAGTCCCAGCCTTAGTATTTACATCCAAATAAGGAAACTAGTTCTTAGATCACACCTTGAAACTCTAGTCGCAAAAGAATTGGTAACCTCAATTTTTTGACTAAAATATAAAAAGAGTATCTTTTATTTAACAAATGAATCATTTCGTTTTTTTATAAATCAATAGTCTTGTGGCTAAACGAATTTACCTTTGAGTTAACAAGTAAATAATTAGCGCTGTCAGGTCAACAAGTTAAGACTTGTGTGCCCAACATGGCGAAAGGAGAAAAAAAAGAAGGATCGAAAACAAACGACTACAGATGGACGCTCTAGACGAAATTTAGCTATTACCTCATGGCAAAAAACCGCGCGCGACCGTTTTTTTTTTTTTTTTTCGGAATCCGAGGCGTCGCCTCCAAGGCTGGGGCGAGGGCGAAAAACGCGTCCGTCGAAAACGGAGCGCGAGAGTTTCGAATAATCAACAACTCAATAATTAAAATGATGTTAAAATGATGAAAAAGCAGCAGCAGAGGCGGTGGAAGAAGCTCCGACTCGTGGGGGGCACGGACAGGTCCGAGGGAGGCAGGGGGTATGCAGACACTACTGTGCAATTCCCACGCGACAGGGCCCCGTAGAAGCCCACGGTAAATGCTCACTACTCTACCATAGAATTAAATAAATACCTGAGCGACTTAATAATCTGCATGTCTACTTCGATTTGTGCTGTACTACCATTTTATATACATATTTCACCTTTATAACTACAAGAAACGAGCAAAACATTTAATACATTTTATGAGAAAACTCAAATCTGTTTATTCAAAAAAAATCGAAAGTTAAAAGAAATCATCAAAGTGCACATAGGGACAAGGGGAATGAGAGCCACTTAAGGAAAAATCAATAAGTTTTGAAAAATATAAAATGACGTAACTGTATCATTCATATCAATAACAGACATTATAATACATAATAAGGACCTAGTAACTTATTAACAGGCTGTTAAAATTTAAGGATACGTTAAAATTCAAAATAGAGTCTTGTGATTGGCTGTTACCACGGTAACGAAATTTAACGACCCTTTCAATTTAACGTCTTCGATACAGAATAGGCCCTATATTCATTTAAAGTAAAAATGGAATCGGCTTTTTTGCGCACATGTTGGGGTAATGAAATAAGGCAAACCGACTGCCATCTAAATAAACTTGTTTTAACAAATAACTGCAACAATTAATAAAATAAATACTACTTTTCTTTCATAACACAACGTAAAATGTAATACTGAGAAAAATACGAAAACAATAATAAAATAAATAATTTATTCTGAAGGTACATAATTTCCCGTTCGAATTTGCAAGAAACGTTTCTAGAGTAGTTAGTACTGAAAAAGACAAACGTGGTCGTTAAATGCACATTGTTTTTTTAAAATTAAATGATTCTTGTTTTCAGTTTCCAGTTTTTTAATTCGGGGCCAAAAACGTAGTATTCCTTTTGCTATAAATAAAGTGGAATTGGAATTCTGATGGGCCTTACATTAATTAATTGTTACAACATACTTCGAGTTATTGCTTTTCAACCTGGTGTAAAAATGTTTGTGAGAAAGGTTATTTCATTTTTCGTGTAGTTGACAGAAAAGTGACACACGTGGCGACATTGACCAATCAAGAATCTCTTCGTTGGATTGCATGCCAATAAATGAAGAAATATTTCAGTAATGTGCCATTTGTTTTACGAATTAACTCTTTCTATGGAATTATGTGTGTAAAATTACAATTAAATTAAATAAACGTCAACGCCTTAGCAAATTCAGCTTCGTAAGTTTATGCCACCGTTTATGATTACAAACAGCAAAGGCCCCAAGGTACGTCTCCGTTTTAATTCTGTCCTTATTGCAAAGCTCTTTCAGTCGACCATACACTCTTGTCGTCACTTTTCTATCTACAAATTGAGAAAGACTGAAACCTTCTCTCTTGGTATCTACTTTCATTCGCTCTTCTTAAAAGTACGGTCCTCCTTTTCGAATTTGGTCCTAAAACAATTTTAGAATTTGAAGAGAAAAGCTAGAGGATAAAGGAAAAGATTACTGAAAAGGCGGAACGAATCAAATAAAAAAAGAGAAATGTCGAAAATTGTGGAATGTAGAAATCGTCCAAGAGGTCTGGTTGGTAAACGGGCTTAAGAAGTATTTAAGGAAAATAATTAATGTGAGACCAGTTGGATGGCAATATAGCATTAGCAAATTCAGCTTCGTAAGTTTATGATTACAAACAGCAAAGGCCCCAAGACACGTCCCTGTTTTAATTCTGTCCTTATTGGAAAGATCTCTCAGTTGACCATACGCTTTCTTGTCATCATTTTTCTTTCTAGATCAGATTGAGAAAGACTGACACCTTTTCTCTTGGTTTCTACTTTCATTCACTTGGCTTAAAAGTACGGTCCTTCTTTTTGAATCTGGTCCTTTACCAATTTTAGAATTGAAGAGAAGAGCTAGAGGACAAAGCAAAGGCGGACGAAAAGATTATTGCAAAGGCGGAACGGATAAAATACTTAGGCGATTTTAAGCAAAAGAGAAATATCGAAAATTGTGGAACGTAGAAATCGTCCAAGAGGTCTGGTTGGTAAAAGAAATATTTTGGAAAACAATTAAATGTGACACCAATTGGATGGCAATATAAAAAAGACCAGACGAAAAGAGTGAGTGACATAAAGACACAAAGAGAGACGGATCAAGAAGAACATAGGAGGCAGTTAAAAAGCAGTAGATGAGTGAGGAGCTGCGAAATGTGATCCAAAACAGAAACAATGCGGCCAAAGGTACAAGGAATAAATTCAACCCTACTTTCAACTGCGTCCTTGTCCCTTTGGGGCACTTCAGTTTTCGTTTCGAGAACGTTTCGTTTGCGACTTACTTAAATTTATTAAAACCGAACCAAAAAAAAAACATGTTATAGTCAAATTTAATCGCAGAGAATTTGCGATGCATTTTGTAGCGAGCTGGCAACGTCTTCTGTATCTATATGCTGTCTAAACATCTGACAACACTGTTAACCAGTGCCAGAAAGATCTATTTGAAATCGCGCTCTCGTATTGGTTCTTTTATTCAGAACTCTTGGCATCATAATCAAGCCATTGGTTACCGCTTATGACGTAATAATATTTCGGTGTCCTTCCGCTTTACGTTAGCGCCTTGTTCACAGTGTTGCCAAATGACAGGGAAATTCCCTTTTTTTCGGGGAATTTTTAAACGAAAAGGGAAAGGGGAATCTATACAATTATTAAGGGAAAAATATGATTGGTCAACATTGTTTGAATGATACCTGAAGCAATTCATATTTTCGTATTTTCATAACATGTAATTACCCCATATGCTACACATCGCGACCTAAGAACCATATGGTTCTAATTAACATTTCTTTCAATAAATTAAGATCATTTTTAGTTAGAATCTCTCTAGAAGTGTCGACAAATGAAACATATCTTTCATATAAGTATGCACAAGCATAAATTTTTAGTTCTGAGTGCATTTCAATTAATTTTCTTAAAGCGCAAGCAATAAATACGATGTTCTATATAATTTTTTAAAATGACTTAGAACGTTATGGTTTTCAGGTCGCGACATACCAACTTTGGACAACTGGACAGTTCAATTTTAACCACTCGGAAAGGGAAAATGCGATTACACGGTTGGCAACACTGCTTGTTCAGTTCTCAGTTCACTCTCGTGGTGTATAGTTGCGTGGTTTTGTCATAACGAAATTCTTGCCCTGAAAGTGAGGAGAATTTAACAACGGCCCTGCCGGAATAGAATTCACACTACCGAGCGAGTTTTGGGGTATTTTCAGCCCCATTCCAAGCGTGGGATTCCCACAAATTTCAGGTAAAATATTGAGCAAATTGTCTAACGCCATTTTGGGACGCTAACGGTTTTCCTTTCTCTTTACTCAGGCTTCTACGTTTGCTTAACCAAAAATCGTGAAGAAAAGTGCGAGTTGTCTCGTTAGCAACACTTTTCTTTACGATTTCAGTTAGTAACACTTTTTTTCATTCATTTTATTTATTATGTTGACGTTTCATAGGTCGACGATTGATTGATTGATGTTTTGTTACTATGTCAACAAATGCTTGACATACCTTGATATATTATTATTCTTCGACACTCTCATAATGTTAGCGTTATTTTCGTCAACTACACGAAAAAATAGCATGATCTACACGTTAGAAAAGTGAGTTTCCATGTTCGTGTAAATTTGATCCACTCAAATTACTCAAATTACACTCAAACATTTACACTCACTGGAAAACTATCACTTTTCTAAACTTATAAATCAATATACTATTCTCTGGGACTCAGAGGTGATTGAAATCAAAATATGTACATAATTTTAAAAAACCACATATACAGTCTTTTTCTTTTGCTTTTCGCCTTTTGTCAAATGTGTTTCCGAATTTGTCAAATGACTTTCCAATCCGTAGACCTACTATACCTACTTTGAACGAATTGGAAAGTCATTTGACAAATTCGAAAACACATTTGACAAAAAGCGAAAAGCAAAAGAAAAAGACTGTAATCTTTTCATAGTAAAAAAAATTGTTGACATTGAATGACTAGTATTGTTTAATAAGTACATACCTACATACATAATAATATTAAATTTTGTAATTTTGCAAAGATCTGACAAAACATGAGAATTTTTTATTTTTAATTCTGTAATTTACTATTTCTTCGTCTGTCTTACCCTTGCGTTTAAAGATTTCAAGTTTATAGAAACATAAATCTTCGTTCTTAAAAGTGGTCACAAACGTATGGAGTGGGTCTGATTTGTGCAGTCCACCAAAATAATGTTGCTAACTGTTAAAGATTGGAAAAGTAAAAGTCCTTTCTTGTTATAATTTTAACATTTTGGTCCTTCGAGCTAGTGGAATGGATGCGCATGAAGCATCAAAGGGCAGTGAAAATGCCAGCGGAAGTAGATTTAAGGGATTTGGAAAATCAACGTCAAAAATTTCCTCAAGAATGTCAAAAGCAAGTAGTAAAGCTAGTTTAATCAGCGGAAAAAGAGCGGAATTGGAGACTCAAAAGCAACTAAATGAAATGGAATTGAAACGAGAGGAATTGAAAGAAAGGAGATTGAAGAGTCAGGAATAAATGATTCGTAAGTGAGAACGAAAGCGAAGAAGAAGATGAAAACCGACGAGAAAATAGATCAACAGGAAAATTTGAAATCCGTTGAAAATTGGTTAAAGAAAAATAAAATAGGAAATAGAGAAGTAATTGCCGATGAACGTCAGAATTTTATGAATAGCGAAAATATAATGAGGAAACAATTAAATAAATTTATGACACGGCAGACAATAAACAGAGATTTACCTCAGTTTTACGGAGATGCAGTTGAATGGTTGAATTTCAAGTTACAATTTGAAAGGAACAAATTATTAACAAATGTCGAGTATGCAGCATTAGAAAATCAAAACTACAGGTTCCACAAATGTCGCAGTTGCCAGAAGCAAGATTGGGTTTTTTTGAACGACCTTTTACCTACGTGGGCAAGGACTATTTTGGACCACTTGAAGTCACAGTACGAAGATCAGAAGAACAGAAAAAAGATATGGTGTAATATTTACCTGTTTGACTATTAGAGTAGTTCATATAAAACTGGCAGGTTCTTTAGACACGAATTCTGCTATAATGGCAATTCGAAGAATGATTGCAAGAAGAGGGCATCCTAGGAAGATTTACTCCGACAATGGAACTAACTTAAGAGGCGCAGAAAAAAAAACTAAGAAAATCTATAGACGAAATAGATAAAGAGAAAATAATTGCTGAATTGGCTCCACGTAACATCTTGGTCATTTATACCACCAGCATCACCACATATGGGTGGAAGCTGGAAGAGATTAATAAGATGCATCAAAACTTCGTTGAAAGTTATACTAAAAGATCGAAAACCAGAGAAAAAAGAGATGAAGTACTCCAAACAGCTTTAGTAGAATGTGAGAACATTGTGAACAATCGCCCACTAACACATATATCCTGCGATCCATCAGCTTGGAATGCATTACACCCAATCACTTTTTAATTGGAAGTGGTAATTTTCTAACTTCACCAGGAAACTTTGATTGGAAAAATTTTTTTGAATCTAAGAAAGTTGTGAAGAGTTTCACAAGCATTAACTGAGTCCTTTTGGAAGAGATGGGTACAAGAATATTTACCCACATTGATCCAAAGAACCAAGTGGTATAAAGATGGTTCCCCACCTCTTAAGCAGGATGATATTGTACTAATTGGTGATGGAGCGGGACCTAGGAACTTGTGGCCAATGGGAAAAATTGTGGAAACATTTCCAGGAAAAGACGGAAACATTCGAGTAATGGAAGTAGCGACGAAAACTTGGATGTTCAAAAGACCGGTGTCGAAAATTTGCAAAATTGACAGTGACCCATAATGTTTCAAGAGGTGGAAGAATGTTAAGGATTTATGTTTAATTTTATAGAATCTAGTATGTGAAAAAAAACAATAATAACAAGTTTGGAAAAGTAAAAGTCCTTTGTTATTATAATTTTAACACTAACATTTCTAAATGTTCATAAGTTGCCTTGCCAAGGAGCAATTAATTCCGAAAATGATTAAATTAATTCTTAATTCTTTAATTAAATAAATATTAATATTCCACATTTTTTTTTTGCTTATATATGAAACAAACTGCAACAATCAATAAAAGTAACTCGACGTCATCAATCGCAATTTGTTTTCTTTTAAACTGTCGTCTGAAACCATGCTGATGAATATACTACCACTGAAAAGAGAAAGAAAATTCCTATTTGATGATGTATCACACGAGCTATACATATTTAAAAAATTGACGTAGTTTTCGCTGCGTTTTCATTTTTCATTTTGAAAACTAACTAACTAACTAAATAGGCTGGGAATTGACAGGGCTTTCAAATAAAAAAACTTCTCAGGCAGGCGATGAAAACATTCGATGCAATGTAATTTTAATGGAGTAAAAGAAAGTCATAGGCCTGCCTGAGGAGTTTTTTATTTGAAAGCCCAATATTTGAAGCATTGAAATGAGCGTTCTGTATTTTTGCCCAACCCTGTATAGGTGTATTATAATATGCTTAATGCAAAGTGTCTTCTCAAAATTTCTCTCCCTAGTTGGAATAACCTTTTACATAAATGAGATTTGAAACCCAAGATTTTTACATGTCGAAAATTTGCTATTATTTCATATAATGTATGTTTATGAGTTTTAGTGATTGAGTTGCAATAAAGTATTTAACGTACTTGTACCAAAAAGATTCTACTGTTTATTTTTAAACTAATTTTTTTAACTAGGAGTAATTTAAATTTGCCTGTTTTTGAGTTATTGAC
Organism: Dorcus parallelipipedus; assembly: GCA_958336345.1. Lineage (NCBI taxonomy): Eukaryota > Metazoa > Arthropoda > Insecta > Coleoptera > Lucanidae > Dorcus > Dorcus parallelipipedus. The sequence goes on from OY284478.1 coordinate 43,576,405, forward strand.
AGTTCCACAACATCCCAGATTCTTCAATCTTCATTTAAAAATTATAGTTTTTCATAATTCATGTGAGTCACTTAAATTTATATATAGTTGTTTGCAGAATTTGTAAACTTTCAAACCAACCGAAATTAATTTCTGCTTTAGTTTCACAAAATCAGTACATCGAGAAAATTTGAAATTACTCCTCCTAATTAAAAAATAACTAGTCATTTTGTATATTTATTTATAATGAAATTGCTAAAAATATGTTTTATATGTATATATGTATATATTTTATTGCCTATAACAATAATTTTTGAGAATTATCTAGCCTATTTTTTGACTTTTTTGATGCTTTTAAGAGCCTAAAAATCCGCCCCCTAGTTATGACATTTGTTGAGTTCGACAATTCACGCGGCGTGAGCATGCAGTAAAAAATAGAATTTCTTCAATAAGAAAAATGAGGTTATGATATATGCCATAAAGGCACGTTATAATATTGACAGCAAAAAAAAAACCTGCACAAATCCAAATCGAGCCGAATGTACGAACACGGAATATAAGTTTGTTCGCGGAAATTAATTTTTGCAAATTCTTTGGTCACACACAATTAAAAAAATGATTTAATTAAATAAATATCAAAGAACACTAATAAATTAAGGCAGAAAAATTTCCGCCGCAATCGAGAATCGAACTCGAGTCTTCTGGCGCGTAACCAGAAGACTCGAGTTCGATTCTCGATTGCGGCGGAAATTTTTCTACCTTAATTTATTAGTGTTCTTTGATATTTACACATTTAACTAAATTATACACACTAACTTTGTGATTAATTATTATTTATATAAAAAAATAAACGTATTTTAAAACGAATAAATGCAGAATATGCAAAAGAAAATGAAAATCAACTGTAAAAACTTATAGCGGTATTTATTGAGCGGTATCACATTAATATAATATAACTTACTATGTCTGTTAAGTTTGAGTATGTATTGTTAGAGGATTGTACTCTCTGCATATTTCATGATTTACATAATCGATTCTGGAAGCTCCATACAATGTCATACTTTATTGGAAATCAAATGTACGTTTTCGTGTTTTTTCTTTATAAAATGAAAGTTAAGGCATCTTAAGTTCTTACAGAATATTTTAAATTCATAAAATCAATTGTAAAGTTATTAAGAAGCGCCACCTGTTTATGACCATCATAGCACGTTAATATTTTACGAGTTTCAAATATTATGAAATATGCAGGCTGTCTCATAAAAGAGAGATCAAACAGCAGCAGAGGATACGTGACCATATTTAAAAAGAAAACATTTTTTCCTCTAACAAAATTACGAAAACGTCATCGTTTGGGAGTTATGTTAAATTATAACGAACCTGGCTTCCCTGACTCCGCAACACGACCCCTATTGTGCCGCAAGGCGAAAGCTTACAATGAATTTAAAAAGTTAATCATATCATTTGTAACGTTGTGTGATGTAGAAGCACTTATCGCAGCATGTTTACGACTCTAGAATATGCAGATATGTTTCTAATGTATTATAATAACAATAGTAATAATCCTATGCGCAGTATAGGTGAAATTGGCATACCACTTAGTGTTCTGCACTGTATTCTGACAGAAAATTTATTATATTCCTATTACGTGCAACGTGTGCAACACTTGATAGAAGTGCAAGCAAATTTTCGTCCGCCATACGACGCCAACCGAGGGCATTTCGAACACTTGCTCTAAACATCGCGGTAAGTAATGTAATGATCGGAGTCCAAGGACTTCTGCTATACGTGTCATTATGTCATTACATCTGCATGCCAGTGAGGCATAGAATTTAGAAGCAAACATGTGAAGCATAGAATTTATAAGCAAACATGTTCAATTTTAACACTGCGACGTACGCTTTCCAAAACAAAATATTTCCACAGGTAATGCTACCGGATTATTAAATGAAGACATTTTACTATAGAGGTAGGTATGCTACATTTTTAAGAAATCATTGAATCTAAACGTATCTGGAATTTCAAAACCTAAGAATGACTGAACAAACTATTAATTAAATTAAAGAAAACGATGGTATGCAACTTGTATACGAATCTGTTAAGTAACGTAAGCGTAAGTTGTGGTTTCTCGTCCGACTGAGAAAAATTCGCAAAGCCTCTTTGCATTCCAAGGTTTGTTAGGTCTGTGGTTACCACACACACTCGCACACATGCTCGTAGAACACACCTACTATGATCGAGGAAGAGATTTCCGTGGCCCACGCGATTTAGAGCCTCACAATTTGAATTTAAATTCAATACGCATACGTTTGAATTAAAATAGTAACTAACTTTAATGGAACTTGTTCGTATATGGAAACGCAAACGGTATACCGTAACGGCGTCGCTGTCGTAAGTTATTCATTATTGTATGTCGGTTTTTCTTTTTCCCGATGATGAGGACTAAAAATAACGAACGGACGGACGGATCAACGGCGGCGGAATCTACGTCGAAGGATGTGCGTGAATCTGCAATAGAGAAACTCTACAATATAAAATCAATTCAGATCCTAATAGCAAGTTAGAAACGAAATCCAGAAATCAATGTCTTTCGATTTTGTTCTTCGCAATAGAATTAGGCATTGATCGATGCAGCTTTTTTCCCATTTGATCAAATCTACAACTTTAACGATTTAGGAGACCCCTTCAGTACACATTTAATTTAAAACAGCCTGTACATTACAAAATGAACAAAAAAAACATTTTTAAAAAATATTGTATAATTCAACTAATGCATAATATTTTCTTGCTATTAAAATACTCGCTGTTAATAATAATAAAATTATAAACGTTACGAAAATCAAAACGTTATCTTAATCTGTGTTGTAAAAACTATAAAATTTGGTTAATGAATTGTCATAAAAATGCCGTAAAATAAGCGTTTCAGACGTCAATAAAGTCGTTTCATTTTAAACTCACATCATTTATTTTCTGTTCAGTTGAGAATTTGGTACTCTTTATCAAATCTTGATAATGTATGTAATGTATGCCTACATGGGTTACAGTAATCAAACGCATGTAAGGTGAATAAGATAAGGAAATTTCTGTTAAGATAATTTAACGTTGCTTTGAAGGGAAATTAAGGAAATACATAAAACTAAAAGTATTCGAGTTTGACATCGATGGGTCTCAAAACATCTCGAAATATAATTGCTGGTAATGAGAAAAAAGTTGTTCGTCTGTTGGAGGAAGGAGACAGAAAGTAAAAAAAAAGTATAAAATTTTAAATTAAAATGATAAATATGTCAGTGCCACACTTGCATTAACAAGCAATGACAGTAAATCATTAAATCCCTAACAGCTGATCGTAACCTAATTTAATTTTTTTAAAGCAACACTTTTTATTAAAGAAAAAACCTTCGTTGCGTTTTCTGCTGTAATAAAAAATATGCAATTTTTTAATTTCTCATTTCAGTAAAGAGAAACTGGTAACAATGAAAGAGATCTAAGTTCCTTAAATTAGCGCCATCTAGTATCAACTAATCAAACTTTTTTCTCTGCGATTCAAGGAGACGGTGAAAAGAAAAAAGAAGTCTCATTTGTTTTTGTTTTTTTCTTTTAATTGTACACTTAATATGATGATGTTATTTTGTCAAAATACAGAATAAACAAACGGTATTGTTTTACTAGCGCCATCTACTGGATTGTCAGTGCAGTTTTTTTTAAAGCGTTTTTCACCAAAGGAGAAAGATAAAGAAAAAAAACTTCGTTGCGTTTTCTGCTGTGTTAAAAAAGTACGCATTTTTTAATTTCTCATTTCAGTAAAGAGAAACTGGTAACAATGAAAGGGATTTCAGTTCCTTAAATTTCAATATGAAGCTGGCGCCATCTAGTATCAACTAATCGAACTATTTCCTCTGAGATTCAAAGAGACGGTACAAATAAATCTGTCATTTATGTTTTTTTTTTCCTCTCAAGAAATGTCACTTCAGAGAATAAACAAACGGTATTGTTTCACTAGCACCATCTAGTGGAATGTCGCTGCAGTTTTAGAGCGTTCACAAGGAGAAAAAAGATAAAGAGGGTACACTTCGACTCTTAAATTTTATTATTACCGCGGTGTTATACTGCAGGTATCATCTAGTGGCTTAGAACAGAATCAAACTCACTACAGTTCCAGTTTTTTTTCTTTTTTAAAGCAAACACGGTAGGCATACTTATCTAAATTGCAGCGAATTCCTTTTTTTCCTTGTTTTGTGACAAGTGGTTGACGCCTTCCATTGTCACTTAGGTAAATCAAGAGCTGCAAATTTAACTTAAAGAGAAAAATCCTCGCTGCGTTTCCTGCTATGTTAAAAAAGGAGGCATTTCTTATTTCTCATTTCATTTACAGAGAAAGTGGTAAAAATGTTCCTCAAATTACTTTAAATTGAACCTGGCGCCATCTATTATCAGCCAATCGAACTATTTTCGCTGCGATTTAAAGAGAAGTTAAAAAGAAATCCGTCATTTATGGTTTTCTTTCTCAAAAATGTGCACTTCAGATAGTATTCTATTTTGTCAATATACAGAATAAACAAACGGTATTGTTTTACTAGTGCCATCTAGTGGATGTCGCTACAGTTTTAAAGCGGTCACTATGAGAAAAAATTAAGAGGGTACTCTTTGACTCACCTTCTAGTAGCTTAGAGCAGAAACAAAACCACTACAATCCCAGTTTGTTTGGAGCATTCGCAGTAGGCATACGTATCCGTTGAAATGAGTCGAATATTTAATTCAAAAACTGATCGTCTTTTGTTTACACATTCACTTGTAAATTTTTATCTTTCGGTTATTATTTCTTTCGTTTAAGCCATTTTGCTTTCACCTTTCTCTTTAAATTGCCATCTAAAATTTTTTTAATTTCTTTTAAGTTCTTACACTTGCACTGTTTTAGAACAACAGAACGTCGTGCAAATCGGTCGAACCGATTTTATATAATTATGAAATTCTTCTTCAATTTTACTTTTGTTAATTGTTGTAATTTTTTTTCGTTTCCATGTCCATGAATCGCTCGATAACAACAGTTATTAGTTTTGATCTCAGCTATGCTTTTGACATGCTCCAAATTAACTTCTTTATCGACAAATTGTACTCGTTGAGGATTAGAAATAATTTTCTACCTAAGTAATAGAGAGCTGACAGTGAATATTAATAATCATAAATCTGCTGTATGCCAAACTAATCTTGGAGTGCCACAAGGTTTTATTTTAAATTTTTGTGAATGATCTTGAGACGTATTCAAAATATTCAAATACTTGTGGCAAACTTGTGGCATTCGCAGATGACGTGACAATTATGCTTGCTGAAAATAGTGCAAGTGCCCTGGTCCTTTAAATTATTATTATCATCTCAAATTATTTTATTTTTACTTTCGTAATTTCTTACGCTTTTACTGCTTGAAACAACAGGAAGTCGTCCAGATTGGGCGAACGTATTAATTAAATGGTCGATCGTCTTTTGTTTCGCACTTTCACTTGTGTTGGATATTTTATATGTGTATATATTTTTTTAATTTCTGTTTGTTTTATGTACATACATAGTTTCGTCGTTTACCTTTATAATCACTTACACTATTGTTTTAGCGTTTTTAATTGAAAACGAATTTTAGTAGTTTGTTCAAATCGTTCGAAATCAATCGAAAATTCGATCGTCTTTTGTTTACTTTCTCCATTTACGTACGATTGTCAAAGTCAATTTATCAAAGTTGAACTTTCTGTGTCTATTCGTTAGATTTCACCTTGTGCACTTTCTTGGTTCATTTAAAACTATGCCTCGATTTTTATTTAATAAATTGTTTATCTTTTATCTTTAGACACTGTCGAAGATTTAATTTAAGGCAAAGTTCTATTCTAAACGGTTGAAGATTTCAATTAAAAAAGGAGTTTTTCTTGGAGGAGATCCTTCCAATCGTCTATTAATTTAATCGTGTTCCTTTTCTCCTTTAACTTGAATTGAATTCTGATTAACTCGACCCCCTTTTTAAGGATCAGCTATAACGCCGCCCCCCCCCCGTCGATTTACCAAAATAAAAACAGATTTTCGATGTGCGCTTCATTCAGTTCTTCGTTTTTTGTTAATATTTTTCATAGTATATCTATTCACAGACATCTCGTGTTTTTTTTCCAAATTATTTAAACTCTTAAAGAGTTTGACATTTAATTATAAACTAAATTAAATTAAAATTCCTTGAAATCGATGACGAAATGAAAAATGAAGTTTCTTCGAACGTGTTTTACTGAAGGAATCGAAAATCGATCGCTTATTATTTTTGCTTTAATTTAAATACGATTATTTTTCATCATCGTCCTGTCTCACTCTCTCTCTCTCCCTCCTTCTCTCTCACACGATCTAAAATTACTACTTGTAGGTACACTAATTTTTTTCTAGTACAGCTATCTCCATAAATAATACAAACACTTGTGAACTCCCTGTATATCGACGATAACGCGAGAACTGCCGGAATTAAAATTAATGTGCGAATTAATGTAAATTAAAAAAATTATTAAAATACAATCGCTTTATACCTATCACATCATCTATGAAAAATTACGTCGGAAAAATACAATGATGCACAAGGTGTTTCATTAAAATATGATATTTTTCTCAAAATGCTTGTTTTTTATGTTGCCTTGAAGATGTCTTCGAATTTGGTTTAGATTCTCCTAGAAGATTGAATTCTGAATTAGAAAACACTTGATTTATTTCCACTCCACAATGATGCAAGTATATGTACATGATGGTCTATTAAAATAGTCATTTTTCCAAAATACTTGTATTTACGCTGCACTGGAATTGACCTGACAATTTCTTCAGATTCGATTTAGATTCTTCTACAAGATCAAATTCTGAATTATAAAATACTTAATTTATTTAAATGATATATTAGACATTTTTTGTAGGTACACGAAGGACGAATTATAAAAATTACTTGGAAATTCGTTCGTGGGAACGTGAAAAACTATTGTTATATTTTTTTTATAATTGACTATAATGAATTGAAATGAAATGAAGTAATGAAAACATAAAAGATAAGACAGTCTGGAATAAGATTTATTTTGTTATAGATTCGAACAAATTTGAGTCAAAGTTAGTGTTACATAAAAGCAGATAATTTTTCCTGATTCACCATCATCCTTTCAGCTGATAAATAATACTTGTAAGTATGTAATTAAGTCAGTAATCCTGAGCACAAAACTAAAAATAAATAAATTCATAGGAGCGATATATTTCAATTAGTCGTTTCATTAAAATGTCTGGCGACCTTAATTACATTACAACACTTTCTTAAATAACCGTACGTAAGTACCTACATGTCTTGCCTGGCCAAACAATAAAACATCAACTTCGTTCCAAAAAAAATGTTATGTAAATTCACGTATCGAATTGGTTGGCTGCAGCGAAAGTATACGTAAGTATGCTCCACGCTTTTATTGAAATTGAATCAATTATGCCGTCGTTTAAATCCCCATTCTTCTAGACGGTGAATACGAATTAACTTTAACTTGCACTTGAATCTAATGAGGACTAAATTACACTACATAGGTACATACCGACTGTTTTATTGAATCTTGAAAAAAGAAACTCAAGACTCAAAAGACTTACAATTAGTCGTAATAAATAAAGGACGTAAAACGTAAACATTTGCTTGCTCGTTATTCTTTTATACTGACATGTACAGTCTTCCTTTAAAATATTTCCTCTTTCGCTTGATTCACCCTATACAATTTTACATTGAAAAAAATTATTCACGTAATGAACAATACCTCTAAGGCCCAGTTGTATGTATAATGCCAGTTTAAATTTAAGCTGAAACTTAAACCCATAACAACGAACAATTGTTGCTTAAGAGTTTAAGCTTTAGCTTAAAATTAAGCTGGAATTATACAAGTCATCCTATTTATTAGATATATTTATTAAAACTTTTAGCCCTGCATAAATAACTTAATTAACTAAATCATCAAATCAACAGCCAATGACATATTCAATTCATCGCCAATTAACCTGACTAAAATTGTTATAGCTGATAACTAGACTTCAGACATTTCGGAGCGTTGCCATGGTTACACACTACCAGGACCAATGGAAAGCGCTCATTCATCGTAGCTACGGCAACGCTCCGAAATGTCCGAAGTCTACTTATAACTTTGGCATATTAAAAACGTTTTGTTACTAAATGCCCTTCGTCCACTTTGATATGGTCAAGTTGCATTAAAACGGCTTCTGATCGCGCCGGCGAACCTAAGGAACAGTGTATCAGTTCTGCTATCCTGACTACGTAGAACTGAGACTCTAATCAAGTTGCTACAAAACAAATATATTTTGGCTTAAATCTTGATCTATTAAAATGACAGATGACATCTTAAACCGTGAGATCAGTTTTCCATCAAATGAAGCACATTTAAATCTACGTTTCTACAATTAATAGCTTCATCAAATTTTTATTACAGGTATCACCTGTCAACGTGATAGGTATTACAGCCATTAAGTATTGTTGACAAATGTCAACTGTCAATTACTTTCACTTCATTAATTTTGGTCGAAGCGAAAAATACGTTACTAATTAAAATTGTAACTCCGACAGCGGTCATATGGTAGCTGAGGCAATGAAGCAATAGGACAGAGCCAGAAAACTAGCAACGCTAAAAGGTATGAAGAATTCCACAAATCTCTTCAAAGCCTACTCCAATTAAAACAGTTACCATCTTCATCCTTCATCTTCTTATTGTCGAAGAGTATTTAGCTGAAGAAGTGTCAAAAAAACTTGTAATAGAAGCACTAGAAAAGTGAAACAAAAACAAAGAAGAACTAGAAATGAAAGAAACAGAAAAGAAGGGACACCAAAATTCTTTTTTATAAAGAATTTGCTTTGGCAAAGCCAAAAGCGTTTCCATTAGAAAACTAGCGACGCCGAAAAGTATGGACAAGAAGAAGAAGAATTCCACAGATCCCCTCAAAGCCTACACCATAATAGAAACGGTAAGCATCTCCTTCTATTGCCGAAAAATCGTGAAGAAGGAAGTGCCCAAAACACTTGTAACAGAAATGAAATGAAATGGACTGGGAAACGAAGAAGGAATTTGCTTTGGCAAGGCCAAAAGTGTTTGCAGCGGAAAACTATCGACACTGAAAAGATGAGTGAAGAAGAAGATGTTACGTTCAAAACTCTCGCACGAAATAAGTTGGCAACATTTGGAATTTTGGCCAATAAGACATTGAGAATATTCTTAAACGATGCATGCAAGAGCTACAGCCAAACGAAGCAAAAATTGGAAGGGGGTTTTGCTTTTCCACCAGATGAACAAGATGTTAAAACATCAATTATGGAGAAGGTTTTTTTTTTAATAAACACCAGAATTTTATGTATGTTATTACAATCTGGTCTGTTTGACAAATGAGCAATTTTAATCTAACCTAAATTTGTAATGCAACTTAAAACTAAGGCTCACTCAATAGCGTCCTAGATGTTCTCTTGCCCTCACTCACTAATCACACCAACCCAAAAGGTTTGAGTCTTTTCAGTCTTCCTTCCAACCCAGTGGTATCGAGGAGCTGGATGGCCTCAATATTCACATGATGATGAAGTCGTTCTTCATGACTTTTGGCATATTTCTTGATCATCTCATCAACAGTTTCTATACATAGGTCCCGATGGAGGTCTCCATTTCTAACATACCAAGGAGTATTTGTAGTGAGTGTATTTTATTCTGAAAACGTTGATTCATTGTTCAATTGCTCTGTTTAGTACAGCCTCACAGCTGCACTCCATATGTCCATACTAGTCTAAGTGCTTGTTTATATAACAAGATTTTATCCTGCAGAGACAGAGTGGAATTTCCACCAATCGACCAACTCATTTTTTTGTGCTTTTATTTTTAATTCTTCCTTTGTAAAGAATATACAATGGGCAGCATGGGTAAATACTACCTTAATCAAAAAAAAACATGGATAATAACTATCCAAAAGAAATTGAAGAGTGGAAATTCAAAAGGGTCTAAGTGCAATTTCCAGAAAATTTCAGGAAACGCCTGTTTAGGAGTCTGTGTCAATTTTTTTTAAATGTGCAACCATGTGTTTAGTTCATTTATTCTTGTTTTCTTTACTTAATAAAACTTTTTCAAGAAAGATTTTATTTATTTTATGTTCTAGACATATTTTATGTAGGATCTCAGCGTCATTCTTTTTGGCACTTAGACCCTTTTGAATTTCCACTCTTCAATTAGACAAATAATAACAGAAAAAAGACGACAAAGACGAAGGTGGCAGCAGAGCACCTCAAGAGAAAACAAAATTGAATAATCTTAGTCAACAGTTAAAAAGATAAATGCAACGGGTTAAAAATGAGTCTATTAATACTTACCTAAGAGAACTAATCTATGACAGTAGCACTGATTATTATTCTCTTTGGAAAACAACAAAAAGATTTAAAAGACCGACTATGCAAATTCCACCATTAAAAATAGAAGGAAATAAATGGGCAAGAAGCAACGAGGAAAAAGCTGAATTATACATATTCAAACCACTTAGAACAGATATTTCAAACTGATCAAAATGATGTAGATGAAACGTATGGGAAAATATGGCAGTACAAGAAGAGGAAGGTATTCAACCTACCTCTCCAAAAGAAGTATTTTTTTTTCTATCTGTGGTGGTTGCCCAACGGGGTCCTAAGTCAAAGACTTCTCAGGACCTCAGGAGCGGGAGTGTATTTGACGCAACCTCCTCGCCGTTCAAAGAAAACCACATTAAAATTAACAAATCTAATTCATGCGTCATTTAGATTGAGATAATGTACCTAGCCTGTGGAAAGTCGCGTAGGTGATCATGATTCCAAAGCCTGGGAAATCACCCCATGAAATACCATCATATAGACCAATCTCATTACTGCTTGTAATATGTAAACTTTTTGAAAAGTTGTTACTTAAAAGGCTAAAACCTATTATTGAGAAAAAAAAACTTAATACCAAAACATCAATTTAGTTTTAGGAATAAGCATTCTACTATAGATCAGATACATAGGATAATAGCAGTAATAGAAAAAAGTTTGTTCTGTGGTCTTTCTTGATGTGGCCCAGGCATTTGATAAGGTTTGGCACGAAGGATTGATACTAAAACTAAAGAAATACTTGCCAAGGCAATTCACAGAGATACTCCAGTCATATATAACAGACAGATTTTTTAGAGTCAAACAGGAAGAAGCCTACTCTGAGTTGAAGGAAATTAAAGCCGGCGTAAGGCAGTGTACTGGGCCCGATCCTGTACTTATTGTACACTTGTGATATCCCTCAATCAGAAAATACCACAACAGCCACATTTGCAGATGATACTGCTATCATGGAGGTTGGCAACAACAACTTAGAATCAACTTGCAAACATCAATTAATAAAACTACAAATGACAAGAAAATGGGGAATCAAGTTAAATGAGACCAAATCGGTACATGTAGATTTTACCAATAAGAAAATAGAACAAATTTCTGTAAACATTAATGGACAGTGTATTCCTTATGCAAAGAAAGCCAGGTATCTGGGCATGATGTTAGACACAAAGTTGTACTGGAAACCTCATGTAAAAATGAAAAAAAAAGTTTAAAAATGGAGAAGATGAGGATGAAAAGTAATTGATTGCAATACTATAAAATGAAAAGTAGTAACTCAAAGCAGACTGCAACGAAGAGTACTTATGAATTTCCACCAGAAGGCGAAACTGAATCAGATCTGATTGGTGTACTTAACATGCAGTTAAACTTTCAGGCACTTTCAGGCTCCTTACGACCTTACCTTGAGGTAAGTATTGAATCCAACCATAATAGTTGTAAAATCCAAGAAAACCCAACCAATTCCCCAAAAAGAAATACCTAAAAGGTTCATAGTTTGCAATTTAGACTATCATAGATTCTAGTAGTTTCAAAAACAGAATCAAAATATTTGAAAAATGAAGCCCTTGGTGAAAAGATTAAATTGGAACGTGTAGGTTCTCAGAATGAGTTCTTTTTGCTATCCTACCAGTAACCAACAATAAATCGACAACGATTTCAGTGTAGTCGTAATAAAAGACGCGCAGTGCGGATAATAAACAATGGCCGAGACAATAACCGATGTCAGTGTGACATCTGCGTCCATACATACGTCTCGGCCGACAATGGAGCTAACAACAAAAAGAACAATCCCATCGCCTTCTTCGTTATAATAATAATGACGAGACGTGAGTTAGGTACATCAAAGGAGCCTGTGAAATATTTCCCATCAACAATCCGATCAAGAATGCTTAATTCTCCCGCGTCTCCGGCCAATCGCAGATCAAGGCGTGTTTACTGCCAGCACGGCCTCCTGAAGATTTCTGCTGCCCAGCTCACGCACTCACGAAAAATCGGTTCGATTCCGTTTCGGAAAATAACTGAGGAAATTTACTACCCAACTAAGAAAATGACCACAACATAAATTCCCAAAACAACCAAAATTTTAAAAATACAAAAATTTTAAAGGTTTAGTTATTTGCAAGCACTTTTGAATTCGTAAAATTACCTGATAGGTTTAGATCATTTAATAATAGAAGAAAGTGAAATGAAAATATGGTTTTGTCTCTACCTTTGATGATTTTGTAAGAATCAAAATATCTTCTTCGCATTGAAAAAAAGAAACGATAAATAGAACGATACACGAAAGTTCGTTTGAAGACAGGAAGCTGCAGTTTTCTTTTTTATTGCTTAAATAAGAATTAGAAAAGAACGAATGGGTTTTTTTTTGTGTACGAGTACCTAGTAAAATGTATTTCTGTGGGAACAAAATATTTCATTGCCTGAATGAACTTTGGGGAATAGTAAAGTGTTTGTTCGGTCAATGAGTTTTTACGAGGAGCGATTAGTTTACGACGTACGAAAAACAGATTCACACCTTAGTTAAATACCTGCGACGATGACGGCGCCAAAGGCGCAATAAAACAATTGAAGAACAGCGCAAAAAAGCGAGAAACGCCTTTATTTTCGCACCGGAACTTCCGTCCGAGGGCGCTCGCTTTACGACCATCAATATTTGCGCCGATGCGATGATATCCTGCGGGCTATTGGTTCCTGTCAAATGGACGTTATTTCTCTCCGGGTAATAACTTTATTTACGCCCGACGATAAGCAGCGGGCTCTTAATTTTCGGCCAGCATTGTCTTCGACCTGGGTGGGACTTTATCAATTACCAAACACGAGAGTCGAGATAAGGACGTACCTGGACCAGAAAGGCGCGTTGTCCCCTCGTGCCCGTGTTTGGGAATGAATTAGCTCTTTCACTACGAGTTAAGAAACTTGTCAATAACTTAATTTATTTGTCGAGCTAAGCGATTGCGATATTATCTACCACGCTGGCCGTTATTTTTATTGGGATATCGGATTACCTTCAAAATTACCTTCAAATATAACAATATAATTGTCCTGTTCTCTTGACTTTTAAGTCCTTTTTTCGCTATTTTTTTAAAACACGATTTCATTAATATAAAGCCGAGTCCACATTTTACGTACTGTCTGTAGACAGACTACTATACGTAAAAATAAATATATTACAATACAATACACAATACTAGATAAATTAACATACGATTTTTGAACCTTTTTCTTATCTCTTCTCTCTCTCTCGGTATAATCAATCTAGTTATAAATATTACATGTATAGTGGGTCCCTAGATTTTTGCTTTTGCTTAAAATTTGTAGTAACAGGAAACGTTAAATGCAATTGTTTGTTGTTTTCATAACTATATCAACAAAATTAGAAATATTTAATCTAATAAATGTAAATTTTTATGTATTAAACCAAAAATATCTTATAACTGAAAAACTGTTAAAGTTAGGTATAGGGAATGCTAGTACAGTTCGACGCAGCATTTGATTCCACATACAATGGTGCATTAAAATATCGGTCATTCCATTTGAAAAAAAGTATTTTTCTGTGTTTGAATATCTTCGAGTGGAGCGGTGCGTTTTAGACATCCTGTAGCTTAATAGATTATGCTGATGGAATTTTTAAGGACCTTAAAGCTTCAACTACAATATTAGCTATTACAAATAAAATTGCTTCAATAACAGCTGTGTTATAATTTTTTGAAAATCAGATTGCAGAATCCAAATTTCTAAGAAAATTCAATATATCTCAAAAATGATGCATTTTAGAGATAGGGAAATGTATTGCAATTTAACATATTTTTACATGTAGAATTCAAAAACGTGATAAAAAATATAGCATTCCATTTAAAATAAGCGAGTTGATAGCGACTTCCGGTACAACCGGAAGTGATACAAAGGCAATTTTATTTAAAGAGATCTCCACGGAAAACCCTTGCGCCTTAAATTTCAAATATCTACGTGAACTGCAACCTTGAAAACTTTTAACGAACGGTTTATGTGAATATCCCTGTATATTGTATTCTTTCTAATTTAGTAACTTAATGAGAAAGCACAGGGATTGCGTTTTCTATACTTTTCATTTAGTGTCCCTAAATCCCTTTTCGATTTAACAGTTTCTTTAAAATTTCATTTTTCTTTTCTGCAACTTTGTCTTCTGTTTTGTCTTTAGGTATACACCTAAATGATCCAATATTTACTAATTTTTCTTTTTAGGTGAAAGAAAGTATCTAAAGGGTTGCCATGATTTTTAGGCGGAAGAAAATGTCTGTGAAGGGTTGCTTTCTTTCAAGGCATCGTTCCTGATAGAAATTATAAGCTGCATCTACATTTTCACCTACATCTATAAATCATTTTAACATATCGTACTCTCAGATTTTGCATTGATTTTTAGGAAAATAATTTAAGAAATCTCACAATCGCTTTAAAGTATGCGTTGAACGTTGACAGTAGTCTACTCTGCCAACGCAAAAGAACGTCAAGTGTTTCAATAATAAGTCCTAGCCTACTGAAATATTGAAAAAATCTTGAAAAGCTTATATCTCGCAAACGCTTCGATTAATATATCAAGTACATTATATTTTTGTAAAGGTAATTTTATGCTCTTTTTAAAAATGTAAAGGTATAGAAGGTGTTCCATATAAAAATTCGGAAGTCTTGCTTATATCTCGAAAACTATGCGCTTCAGAAAATTGTAATTAATTCTACGTCAAAAAGTGCCTTAACAAAGTTTTTACAGAAATCAGAAATTTTCATAAATAAAAGAGCTACGATGGTTTATAGAAATTGCAGAATTTTGAAAAACACCTTGTAGCTTCAAAACGGTGCAAGATATCAATATGCGGTCTTCACCATTGAGTTTCTAATAAAAATCGAGCTCCAGGCACCGTGGTCAGTTTTTGTCTAACTCTTCTAGAAAGAATGTCAAATTTGGCCCACCCTGTACATTTAAAGCTTTTGTTAGCTTCTGATGTTTTTCTAGGCTTTGGCTTATCGATCGTTGAATCTAAATTTATTTAATAATATAAAATTTGGCACAATTTTAATTTCCGGGAGGTTTCGTTTCGTTCATAAAAAACACTCGCAGAAAAAAAAATGTCTTTCCTACCGAATATAAATAAAACTGAGGAGAAAATTAATTTATTTATCAAGAAACCGAACTGTAGAATAATCACGACGAGATTTAACCACAGGTTATATTATTTATATAATCTGTCTGGCGTCTCTAAGAGGGGTAAAAAGACATCACCCGTAACTGTCAAATTCAAAATATTTCCATCTCGCGCATATCTTCCGAATGAAAATGTATGTAATGGTAGATAGCGTGCCATTTCTCTATTCCGTTTGTTTTTTCTTAGTACGCCCATATCTGTGTCCATTTGCAGATACCATCATATTTTCCAAGGTTTGCAGCTCGGAGTATATTTTTCGAATTGTTTGTCTGCTCTAACCACAGGGACTGACAGTTACAGTTCCAAGTTTTGTTTTATCTTGATCGCTTTGTTCTAATTCAGACTCATGCGCTTAAACTTTATGATTGCAATATTTATTGTCTAATTTTGAAATAATAAGTCTTTGTACAGAATTCCGGTTTCTGTCCTTAAAAAAGGGCCCCACAAACCTTACTGCACCGCGGCCCCAGCGTTTAGAAGGCCGGCCCTGTCCGTTTGACATTAGCGAATTTGAAACAATAGTTTTTCCGATTTATTACATTTATGTATATACAGGGTGTTCTTTGAGTTCGTGAGTTCGAACGGGTAATTTTTCCTCACGATTAATTCACCAAACAACAAACTGCACTACTGACACAAAGGATCTGCTATTTGGCAAAGGTAACACGATGCATACAGACGTCTTGCAGCCAACCCATTTTGACCACATTCGCCGTAAATTAAAATCATGTCCACAATAACACTATTGGAAAATTCGGCCATGTTTTCAATATTGTTATCACCGACGTGTACTTGAGAACTGACCCGCTCTAACAGCCGATGCTGACACACCACCATACTTCTCCGATTACGTAATTACGTAATAAAAATAAACCAGGGACTATCAAACTGTTTCATCGTTCGCCGAAAACATTTATTATCTCTAATATTTACTGCTTCATTCTATCAATTTTAATGTCAACTTTCACTGGTTTCATTTTTTGCATGAAGTTAAAAAACAGCCTGTATAAATTAGCCTCGATAGATAGTCATGACACTTTCATATTCATAATGAAGATTATTAAAATTTTATGTCTTTCTAATTCTCCAAATCTATGTTGTTTGTGACCGCAATTTTTGTGCGATGGGAAAATACAAGTTATGTGATTTTCTTTTCGTTTAATACCTATTTTTTAATTTTAATAGCTCTGCTAACATTACTGTAATGAATAAATAACTCCTACCCTATTACGTTAGGCCCCAATGTGTGACGCGACGGTGAGCAGAATTATGCACACATTTATGAGAGGACTAACGATACAATGAGTTTTCTTTTTGGAGTGTTCAAAGATGATATACATTGTCGTATGCAGAAAAAAATACATTTTATCGAGAAATTGGTATAAACTTCACATTTTATTGATTTTTTTTAGTTTATTAATTATTTCTGTGCGCTTTTGGTGCCATTTTAAAATATTAAAGAGAAAGAAACCTTGAAAAAGAATTTGATTCTTCAATTACTTCATGAGATAATATTCCGTTTTCGTATACTTCTTCTTTAAAGAGACAAGCCCTGTGGTAACAAGCAGGTATCAATTGAGAACTGAAAGGAAATGCAAAGCGTTGCAACCTGTCAAAATCCTCTGCGATGCGTTGTGCTCAGCTCGGGCGCTAGTGTGCACGACCTTAAATTACAGACTTATTTCATAATCCTTATAAACATTTTTAATAATTATTTATACGCCCATTTTAACATGAAATGCATCATCAAGTAAAAAGAAAACACAGATAAACTTCTCAGAGCTGCTCCGGAACTGCTCCCTACTAAACCAAGTACAATTGGAACTTTTTTTACTTGATGATGCACTTCATGTTAAAGTGGGCGTATAATTAATTATTTAATAGCGTTTTCGATTGACTGCTCTAGAGCACTTTCAGAATATCTCCATCCCAAGTGGCTCATCACTGCAATTGGAAAGCGCCTAT
The DNA here is from genome assembly GCA_958336345.1 of Dorcus parallelipipedus. Classification (NCBI taxonomy): domain Eukaryota; kingdom Metazoa; phylum Arthropoda; class Insecta; order Coleoptera; family Lucanidae; genus Dorcus; species Dorcus parallelipipedus. The sequence goes on from OY284478.1 coordinate 43,593,919, forward strand.
TATCATACATAAAACGAATACACTTTTAGTCAGAAAAATGTAGTCGTGGTATTTTTTTTAACAGAAACTCCGACAGCTTTTTACGAATTATAACGAGCGTCTAAATAAAAACCTGGTCAAATGGGTTGTGATCGAGAATTTATCCATTGCATTTACATAGCAGAATTACTAAATGTAGCCTACTTGACCAGGTTTTTATTTAGACACGAGTTAGTATTGTAACGATTTTACGGGTTCTACTAATTTTTATTTTAAAATCAAAACACGAAATAGTTAATAAACTAATTTATTTAAAAGCAAACTAATTAATACCAAATTAAACACTAATTATTTACAAGCTCATACCTAATTTATTTTAACAGCCGAGCGAAAGTTTTACGCGAACTTTAATGCCGAACTGTCCAACGCCGAATTCCCCTTTTCCGGTCGCCTTGCTTCCTTATAAACCGGGCTCTCTCTTCCAGAATGGCCTGGAACGCGACGGATTGATTCCACCGCTGAAGTGATCTCGAAACGCCTGAAGTTTCTGGTCTAAGGCGCGTCGGCGATGACGCATGAGACGGGCTGGAGTCGAAATCGTCACAGTATATTATACACCAAGGAAGTGAAATGCATGATTTTTACCCGAGGCGTAGTTTGTAGCCCGAGGGTTCTGCAAAGCACCGAGAAGAAAAAGCTTTCACTCCCGAGTATATACATACTATTTTTTGGTCGACCAACGATTTTAATAGAAAAAAGCTTTTAAATGATTTTTAACTGTCAACATGACATTCTTATTTTACGAACACAAAAATGATCATATCGGTTCTGATGGATGATAAACGGGATTTTAAATTGGCCATGCTTTTTACTCCCTGAAATTAGAGAGTAAAATTGCTCATTACACAGAGGCCGTGCAAAAAGAATATTTATTTGCTTTTTATGTCAGGCTTTTTGATTTCAAATTGTCAGATCCACACCGTAGAATGCCCCCAAGAAGACAACGTCAAAATTGTACCCGAATGTCAGATTCTGAGGAGGAATAGAGCACGATTCGAGTCTTTCCTTTCGTAAAATTGGGAGAAGACTCTATCGGCACTACCCTATGGTGACATGAAAATGGTCGACTTGATCTGAAGAGATCCGTTGGTGTAGGCTGGATGAGAGCCATTGATTGTCATTTTTTTCTTTTAGCCTGATAAAGTAGAGAAGTAATATAATATAATAAATAACAGTACTGGTAGCACTGAAAGTGGTAATAGTAGTAGTAATAGCATGTACCCCTATGAACGTGAATGTATATAAAACAAAATAAATACGTAATAGGTTATTGGTTCCAGTTTTGCGTCCAAAGATAATAGTAAAAATTGATTTAGTAAAACATATTAAGTCGCTAAGTTGTGAAGCTGACTGGCTGATGTGGAAGCGTAAGATACGAGATTTGCCGGACTGCCACGAAGGGGCTTTAGATGCAATCGACGGCAAGTTAGTAATACCTAGGAAATTCTGATGAAACTGAAGTGAAAAATCACAAAATAAAGTCTGAGTTGCATCGGAAAGCCAACAGTTATGCCAAGTCTATGATTACAAGTGCAGTTACAGATACTGTTTATCAGAAGATCATGAACAAGGAAACGGCACATAAAGCGTGGGAGACATTGAAGCAGAATTTCGAGGCGTCGCGTCGTCCAAGGATCAACTGTTCACAATATGCACTGATTTCTTTACACATCGTTTGCCATTTGGAACAAGAGAAAAGTCAATGAAGCCTGCTGAGTTGATATCAACGGATCTATGTGGACCTTTTGACGAGACATTCCAGAAGAAGCGTTACCTCATTTTGCTCAAGGACTGTTACACAAAGTCAGAGGTCAGCAAGGTTTTCGAGGATATCCTCACGTATACCAAAACGTTGGGTTATTCAGTCAAGGAGATGATGAGTGACAGTGGTAAGGAGTTCGATAATGAAGAGGTTAGGTCTATTCTCCGCTCAAATGATATCACAAACCGATTGACGGTCCCCTATACTTCTGAGCAAAATAGCATTTGCCAGCGGGATAATAGGGCCGTTGTTGAGATGGCCAGAAGACTGAAGCATTCAAATCCATACATCACTTATCCAGAAGGAATATGGGTTGAGTTAACTAACACAGCTATCTACATTTTAAATAGAACAGGAAAATCATCTGTTGAAGGTGTCAGTCCTTATGGATTGTGGAAACGGAAGAAGCCTTTAACTAAATATCTTGGGATCATTGGCTCGACATGTTATGCTCACATTCCAGAATAGAAACGAAGATGAAGTTGAAAAAGATCAGTCAGACAGCAATAAAGATTCTTACAAAAAAGATAGTTCGGAAGACGAAGTTGAAGCAGATCAGTCAGACAGCAATAATGATTCTCTCAAAGAAGATAATTCAGATTACGAAACTGGTACAGGTACAGAATTCGATGATGATGTTCAGAAGACTTGTGAAGAAAAACCAGGAGTCAAATTGAGAAATCGCTCAATTTTAAAGAGGCCACAATATTTAAATGAGTATGTGTTGGCGTCAGAGGACCTCATCATCACAACCAAGGTTCCTGAAGTTTACGAGGATGCGCTTAGACAGGAAGATAGTGTCGAATGGAAAAAGGCAATGGACAGAGAGACAGAAAATCACACTTGGGAACTTGAAAATTTACCAAAGGGTGCTAAGGCGATACCATATAAATGGGCTTTTCTGCTGAAGACTAAAGCAGAAGGCAGCATAGACAAGTACAAAGCTCGACTTATTGCCAAGGGTTTCAATTAGCGTGAAGGAGTTGATTACAGTCAAGCTTTTAGACCAGTTGCAAAGATGACAACTATTTGATCCATTCTGAGTGTTGCATCCTGCACAATTTGATGTATCAACAGCCTTTTTATATGGAGAACTCGAGGAGAAGATTTACATGTCACGACCAAAAGAGTATGAAGATGGCGCCAACAGGGTCTGTAAATTAAGGAGAAGTTTGTATGGCTTGAAACAAGCACCAAGGTGCTGGAACAACTTCTTTGGGAACTTTATGCTTGATCTTGGTTTCATGGTAAAGTCAAGCTGATCCGTGTCTGTACGTGCGAAATAAAAATGGCAGAGAGCTAATGGTAATTTTATATGTGGACGACGGATTGGTGGCAGCTGACAATCAGAGTGAGTTGAAGGTGTTTTTTGAGCAATTGAGAGCAAAGTTTAAGGTCACGACGGTACCCGCAATTTATTTTTTGGGCTTACAAATTGAACAGGACGAAACATGTGGTATCAAGATTCATCAAGAGTTATATGCTAGCAGAATCTTAAACCGCTTCAATTTCTCGGAGTGTAAGGCTGTATCTACCCCAATGTTGAAAATTTACAACGAGGAAAAGAACACTTTGAAGAACAGAAGTTTCCATATATGTAGAGAAGCTGTTGGAGCATTAATGTACTTAAGGCTTGGTACGAGACCTGATCTGGCATTCAGTGTGAGTGTCTTGTCCAGACCACTTGAAAATCCTACGTCTGAAAATATATTGAGATTAAAAAGGGTAGCAGGAACACTTAAATATGGAATCTTGTACAAAATCAAAGATTGGACTTTTATGGTGTTGCAGATTTTGAAGGCTGTTTGAAAACAGGTAGATCAACATCTGGAGTTGTTATCCAATATGCTATTTCGTGGTTGAGCCAGCGACAGCCTGTGGTGGCGACATCTACATCCGAAGCTGAACTAGTTGCTGCAAATGAAGCTGTAAAGGAAATCATTTGGATAACTAAGTTGTTCAGTGAAGTTACAAAGTTGCCTCAAGTTCCAGTTCTACAAATTGACAACTCGGCAGCAATGAAGTTGGCTCAGAACCCTGAGTTTCATCGTAGAACCAAACATATAGCCATCAAGCATTTCTTTATGCGTGAGAAATTTGCTGAAGGAACCTTGGAGTGCAGCAGATTCTAAATGAACACTGGTTGGCAGATATTATGACTAAAACATGGCCAAAGACACGTTTGAAAATTTTATGCAATCAAATGGGACTTTTGTAAAACAAATAGTTTTCATTTAATTTTTCATTAACAAGGAAAAGTGCTAAAGTAAAGAAAATTAAAACTAGCTTTAGTTTTTTATGTTTCTAAGATATTTTTTGACGCTTGGGACACCTGTAGTTGGGGTATTTTAAATGTTACCATAAGTGTGAGTTTGATTGCCTAATTTGGGTAATCGCATGAGACTCGGAAACTGTTGAAAACCCGGCACACTGCTGCAAGTGTTGCCTTAGCCTTATCCTGTCAAGATCACCGGATCTTTCGTCAAACGAGCACATATGGAATACGACAGGTGCTAGATAACTGCGATATTAGCCAAAAGGCTTTCTTCAGAATTTGATTTTACAAGTAATTCATTTATAAAAATATTTCCTTCCTGTCAATTTGCTTTCTTTAAACTCAAAACGAAAATTTCAATTTTAAACTATTCTCAATAAAATACAACCACAGGTAATCTTCAGTATTGAATGGATACATCGAGACATGTCACAGCCAGCCCCTATAATTACGGCATTGATAAAATGCCACTGCCAAGTCACAACCGATCACCGAAAATGATCGAACATCTCATGAGACCTATACTTAGACCCGTCAACTTAAAAATGCGACTTAGCGAAAACGTTCCATCCCGTTATAAAATAATGGCACATGTTGTTACGTTTGGACGAAGAACAGAGCGCACTTGGCTCGCTTTAGTGGGACATAAAACCATTTGATGGAAGCATCGCTCGCGGGATAATGCGATTAGATTATGGGCATCAATGATACGTTTCCCAGGCTGCCATTTGGATTCGGATTTTCTCATGCCACATGACCTCTGCGATTAACACTGGGGGTTATATTTAAATTACACGCTACTTTAAAAAGTAAGATAATGGGCGGAAACATCTGCTAATGGAAAAATTGTTTCACGTAGCCGTTTCTGGCTTGATTTCCTCTTTGATGTGTGAGAACAATGTTTACCTTCAATACGATTTCAATTTAAGAATAGCACATAAACGCAAGTTAAATTTAATAATTAAAACACATCCAAAGACAAAATGGTAATTAAGAGAGTTTCTTGCAGTAAACAACCCCTGCTTTGACTGGCATTTCCCTTTGTTTTGCGCACGGGGGTTTTTTGGCTAGACCCCTCTCATACTGAGTCAAAATCATTTTAAACTTTCTGTTTTTTTCCCTTAAACAGACCACTTCGTCACATACCTTTTTGCGATCTGAAATGCAGGAATAATAATAAACGCATTTGGAGATTGAGGACACCGAACCTCGTAAGATCTGGTAGTACTTCTTCAACCCTTCCAGAAGCCCGTCCCACAGGCGTTCTTTACCGTCGCTGAAAACTTCCCTGTACTTATCCCAGAACAGCTTCATGTCATCGTGAGTAAGCAATCTCGAAATGGTTTGGCATTTTGTTGTCAAATTCGTTGCCACCTGTCCGGCTCTAAAGACACAAAGCAGAATTAATTATTTGTATTTCTTAACTTAATAATATTAAAAAAGAATTTGTAGTAAGAGATCGTTTTTTGATTTATTGAAATTTATTTATCTAAAACCCGACCTCCTTTACAAATGGTGGCAGCGGTGGGATTAGATCCTATTTATTTCTAAACCACTGCCTCCTTTACTAATCTTAAGGCCGTCTTATTGCTTATAAATACAAGACCTGGTTCAATTTATACAATACGTATTTAGAATAAAAATTATTGGGGTGCAGATATTATTTAGAGATAGAACACGTTCTACTTTTCAAGATAGTTTGATGAAATTGTTTAAGAATGTTACGTTCCGTTTTCGCGATAACAATTTTGTATCTACTTTGGCTTCAGTGATCGCTCTCTCTCTGTTTACAAGCTCTAAGGTTTTGGTTTTATTTCGTTTGCAAGTTTTGTCTTTCCATGACGGTTGGGGACACTGATAATTTTTCAAGAATTCAGAGCGGAAGAGGCGTGTCTTCGACATCCGGCATACTCGTATCGTAGTAGCCATATTTAACGCGCATTTCACGAACTGTGGTCGCATTTTCATTGGAGCTTGTGTGTTGAGTCTGGCCATCCAAAGGGGGATGAGGATCTTATCATTCGTGAACGACTTCTGGAAGTTTAACCCAGTGCTTTTATGGCAGATAAAGTCTGTGTCGTTAAAATTTGTTTAAGGACGCCACGTGCTAACGAGCCGCCACGTCACAGTTTCAGTTCGCTCTAAGCCCTTTCTCTGTTCTCTATTACTTATTTTCATATTTCTTCTATTAGCAACTACGCTGCGTCTCTTCTTCGTGACCTTGACGTAACCGTTTGATTTACCCCGAACGACTTTTGCCGTGAATACCACCGTTTCCGAGAGTCTCTTCTACTATAACACTGTCGTTCACCGTTCTGAAACTCTTGAAGGGGCTGCCGATCTCTGTTGATCAAGTTTCGTGTGCCGCAGCCCTTCCAGGCCGAACATAACGCAGAATTGGTGGGATTCGACAATCTATTTGTAGCCCACCCCGTCTCCACTGAGCTGGGCATAAGTCCTTGTACAGTCCTTTAACATCGACGATTTTCCCCCAGCGTTCGCAATTTATACAGAGTCATCTAGGTAGGTAGCAAGACATTGAACCAAATCTCGTACAAGGAATTATAGTAAACTTACTCCGAACATTCTGCATAAAAGTCGGTTATGAACTCCTGCAATGCCTTGATGACGTAAATAGAACTGATAACGAGAGGATGCCCATTCTTACACATCAACCTGTTACCGAACGACTGCTTTTCCAATTGATCGACGAATGACATGTGCCCCCTTGAAAGTCTTTAAGGTGCGAGTTAGTGTCTTGAAATTTTAGAAAGAAAAGAAAATGGTAGTACTTGGAAATTCTTGTTGCGACCGTCGCCGAGGATCTCTCAGACAAAGATGACGTACTCGCCAATTCGTGCACTTCATCCGCAGGTAATTCGTGAGACTGTAGAACTTCCTCGATGACATCTTCAGGTTCGTTAACCGCCGTCATTAACAGCGGGAAAACGGAAGTAATCGAATCTGCGCTAGCTGAATCCGAATTAATAAAGAAATTGGAAAATTTGACTTTATACGAAGTCATTACCGAATTCGTCTTCTTCTTCCACTACATTATTCGGGACAGACATGTTGGAGAGTTTAATGGAAATGGATGATTTTGTGCAAATAGTACAGCGTGCATATGCAAAAAAATACTTGAACATCAAATCCACATCATCAGAATTTTTAATCCCCAAAGCCTGTGGTAAAAGTAGAACCTGGAATTTCTATACTTATGAGCTACCTACTTACCATAAAGACGCTATCTATTTTTATTAAACTCTGCTCTTCTTCGCTGTACGGTTTTATAATTTCCAGCAGTTTCTCTTCAATTAGAAATCCTGCGTTGTCGGCGACTTGTTGAAGTATCCGTTGTAAAAGGGCATTGTAACCCACATTACCCTTCAGTTGAACATTGGATATAGCCAGAGCTTTGCCAACTGACGATCCCACTTTGTTTAAAGTAAATCCAGGCGCTTCTGTACATGCAGAAGAAATCGAAGGCTGAAATAAGAATAGAACTGCAAACTCTTTCTAACCTTTTTCAAATCGTAGCATTGCCAGTCCTTCTTTGTAACTGGACAGATCCAGTTTCGTTAACAAAACAGTTTCCGGCTTCTTCCATTCCAGACCCATCTGTTGCTCGTGCAGTATACGATCAACCGTCAAAATCCGTTGCAGCAACTTGTTAGCGTTCTCGGTGTTTAAATCCCAAACTTGCTTGTGCTTGAGGTCGTTGATTTTCGACAGAGAAGTCGCCTTGTTTTCTATCTCGATCACGCACTTCTGCATATTCTTCACCTCAACTTTGAGACGCGCAATCTGCGACTTGGTCTTCTCGTCGTATTCGCTCACCTTATCTCGCAGGTCGTTGATAACGTCCTGCAACTTGTTAATCCTCCTCTTCTGCTGCGACTTGATTATAATGTTCTCGTCTTCCCTCTTCTTCAGAATCTGGTAACTGTAGTCTACCTTCTCCGTGTTCAGCATTACCAGGGCTTTCAGTTTCTCGACGTCCTTAACAAGATCTGTATATTCTCCTGCCAAAGAAATTTTTAGGGCCCTGTACTTTTCTTGGAAGCTCTCTCGTAATTTCTTCATCTTGTCCATGAATTCTTCCCTCTGTTCGAATATTTTTTCCATTTGCTTGCGCTCTTCGTTTTCCCTTTTATTGTACAACTCTTCCCATTTCTTGTCGTTCATTTCGCAAAGCATTTGTCTCTCGACGACTACCATTTCTTCTATTATTGCCAACTCGTCCCGATATGCCTTCCTCATCTTCTTCACCTGCAGGAAGATTTTTAAAAAATTGAAATTCGAATTAAGAGGAAGAAATGTGACCTGTTGCTCCAGTAATTCCGTGAGGATTTGAATGTCGTTCATCTGCTTCATTTGGTCGTTACTGAATTGTATTTCTGCTTGTCGAACTTCTTCCTTCAAAGTGGCTATTAGCGCGTCCTTTTGGTTGATCAGCTCGTTGCACTTCTGTTTCTGCGATTCCATCTCATCGTAAATGTGCAGGGGGTCGTTTGACTTGAGAGTCTTCAACCATTTCGAAGCGATTTCCTCGAACATTGTCCGAGCCAAGGCGCCTTTCTCTTCCAGACTATCGAAGATTCTCTCTCTGTCGATTCCTTCCAAATCCCTTCTGTCCACTTCCCGTCCATCGCTGGCAACGCGGATGTTCGTGGCGTTATTATACCCTTCCAAAATCAACTTCTCCAAGGTCTCTTCGCTTCTTTCTAATTGCTGTTGTAACAGAGTCTTTTCAACAGTTTCTTCCTCTGCGGCCGCCGCAGCCGTTCCATCTTCGGAAACAGCTTGCCTAATTCAAGAATTGGGATTAACTGCGAAAATTTTAGGGATCGGGCACGAACTTGCGTAAATTTTTAATCCTACGCTCAATTCGCAAGCGCCTGGCTAATTTTCTTTCTTCAGGGTTCAGGGACGTCACCTGAGGCTCTTGGAAGTTAATCTCGCACGTGTTAGATACACTGTCCTCCATCTCGATTAACTTTGAGGATACATCGGACAAGACAATATTTGTCAAAAATTACATGAAACAAAATTTAGCAGTTGCTAAGAACTACCTACTCTTTACATTTGAGAAAAATTTGAATTATATTGGCAGACGACAAGAAATGTCTAATTGACAAACATGACAGGTGTTAGAAATGTCAGATTGACAACGTCAGGTATGTCATAAAGACAACGTAGCAAAGGAACGGCCGCCCCTTGACAAATTATAGCGAAACCGCAATCGTTCATGATTGTCCCGCAAATAGGAACGCGTCGTCAATTTGGTCGCTAGGACAACCCCCTGTGTAAACATTGACGAATTGTTACGGTGAGAAAATTTGTCGTAAGTAATTTCTAGTTTTCGGGTCACGATAATAATAATCTTGAATTTAACATTTTTGTAAACGAAAGGCAGATCTGTTTCTCGGTTAATTTCAATGAGACACTGTCTGGGTTATACGATTTACTTTATTGTTTATGTATTAATTTTGAGCGACACCAAATAAAAACTAGACCATGACAGCTTCTCTTACTATAATCCTTTCCATGCTTCGTTTTTCACTGGTTTTCATTTTATATCTTCATTTTTCAGACTGTGACAGCTTCTCTCCATTTTATCTTAAGCATGTTTCTTTGCTTTTCCCCGTTGCTTCACTTTTCATCCTTTCTGTTTATTAGTTTTAATTTTCTTCTTCGTTTTGACTGCCGCTCACAAGCCCTTCTGCATTTCTTCCTTTCCTCTGAGATCTTGCTCCCGTTTTTCGGATCACGACAGCTTCTCTCCATCTTCTCCTCGTTATATCCTTTTCCTTCCTCTCGTTGCGTCACTTTTCATCGTTCCCTTTCACTGGTTTTGCGCATCAGAATTTTCTTCTACAAAGTACATTTCGATTACCGTTCACCTTCCTTTCTTCTGAAGTCCTGCTCCCGTTTTTCAGATGATGACTTCCTCTCTTCCTCCCGTTGCATCACTTTCCGTCCATTCAAGGACTCTGCAATCTTTTGTTTGGTAACAGACTATTTCTACCTTAAACAATTCTTTGATATTTTCTTTCCAATTTCTTCTTCCCCTATACCAAGTTCGTTTTCCCACTTTTTTTTTGTAGAACTCTATTTCATCATCTTCATGTTGTCTTTCTTCTTCGTTGTTCATTACTCTTCTGCTTCAAATTTATCAAATTTCTTCTTCACCTGATACTAAGTTCCCTTCCTTATTCTCTTAGAACTCTTTCTTCATCTTCTTTTGCTTCGATGCTCATTCCTGTCTTTCTTCTTCGTTGTTCCTTCTTTTTCTTCCCTTATGAATGTGTTTTCCGTTTGGTACACTCTGAACTTGCTGATACTTCTGTATTGAACAATTCTTTCTAAGTTTCCAGCTCTCAATTTCTTCGTTTCCTGATATTAAATTCCTTTCCTTATCCTTTTAGGACTTTTTTCTTTATCTTCTTCTTCTTCGATGCTCAATCTTGTCCTCCGTCGTTCATTCTTTTTCTTCTTCTTCCTTTACGAGAGCCCTAACTCTTCCGTATTGAACAATTCTTCCAAGTTTCTCTTACAACTTTCTCAATTTTTTTCTTATTCTTTAAATCTCTTTTCATCACCTTCTTCTTTTCTTGTTCGTTCTACTTCTCCTTTTTCTGCGGTGCTCGTTCCTCACATTTTTAATTTGCCTTTTTCCACCTTTTTTTAAAGAAACTTTATACATTTCTTTTATTACTCTTTCCTTTTGATCTTCTGCTTGTTTTTCTGTTGATGCCTGGCTGCATCTTCGCTTTTTTAATTCAATTAATTTTCCTAATTTTTGTTCCTTATTCATTAAAGCTATTTTCATGATCATCGTCTTCTTCTGCTTTGATTAAGCCGAAATTAAAAGAGATAGAAAGTTGGCGCTGCCTCTACTCTCAAGACAGTAACCTTGCGCATCCCTAATTGACAGCGCCATCTCTCGACGAGCAAATGAAACAGACGGCGCTGGACCTTCAGTTAACTAAAACTCAAAAAAAATTTGTTAGAAGAGATGAATTGATTTGAAAACATCACGGCTTTTGTGCAACATTTTTCGGCGTATTAAAATATGCACAATGCTGACGGTGGTAGCATTGAATAACTGACAGCGCTATCTCTTGATGGATAAAAGAAACAAACGGCACTAGATTGTCAGAAGTGAGTTTGTTCAAAGTCCAAGCTCAATTTTAGTCAGAGGAGGATGAATCGACTTGAAAATGCGTTGCTGATTGCGTTGACTCTGCTGGTGACTTTTATTTTATTTATATTTTATTGTCCCTTTAATTTTTGGGCTTACGTACGACCCATACCCATCACCACGAATTAGCCGGCTGTGTTGGAGATATTAAATTCCCCTCCTACAATTTGCTGTCCTTCAGGTAGGTAGCGGCGTACACCTCGTTTCCGCCCCGTTTGTTAATTTAACTAAACTGTGATTGTTTAAAGTGAAAAGGGAACGGAGTTCATACTCCGGATATTGTTGGTAAGCTTCGAACATTAGAAGGCTTTCATCCAGGCCTACCCTTTGGATATAAGTCAGGTATTCATCATCAACCGTTGTGCGCCGATCAATTCGTAACACGTCGTTGTTGGAAAATTTAATGGCGTCATAATAAACCGACTTTGGCCAGCTATTTTGGTGTTTGGTAATACCACGGCTCACCATCTCCCCCACCGCTCACACCCGAAACGCAAGTGATGGACACATAGAAGTTGACACATCTATCACGTCTTTCCTATACATTCATACCTCTAACGTCTTCACGACCCCGAATCAGCTGATGTGCATTCATGGATATATTTTGATTATTTTTTGAAGATTTTGAACGCTGAACTTGCGTTGATACCAGAAGTTACTGTAATTTTGCTAAATAATAACATTTTTTTTGTAAACGAAAAAACGGATCCGTGTTTTCGTGTTTTGACGTTTTCTTGTCATTCTAGTTTGAGCACGGCTTGTTTAACCGAGTGAACCGTTAATTGTGTGCATTAATGCTACTCTTGGTTTATTCGTTCAAATTATGACCTTTGTTTTGAGGTACGTAATGACCTCGACCCATCCCATTGAATAGCCAGCAGTTGAGATTGTACTTAATTTGCATGCTCAATGATTTTGCAACCAGGCAAGGTAGCAGAATAAGATACAGCTCTAATCCGGCGGTGATTCGATTATACATTCAGACCAATGAAGCAAAGTTACTTCATCGCCGTTCCAGCTCAGTGATTCTTGTGCAGTCATTGTCAAGAACACTCACAAGCATCTTGTGCAGCTATTGTCCAGAGCATCCACAAGCTTTTTGTACAGCCATTGTCAAGAGACCGCTCACACTCCATCAACACCTTCGAAGTCAGTCGTTGAAGAGAAGAGAATAGGAACACCACAGAAATCAAGAGTAAGAGTTCCCACAACAAATTGTGCATAAACTTATCTACCATTTAAACGGCCTCTATCGTTGTGTGCTATCTGTTGACTAGTGGATTTGAATTTATCGACGCGTGCGCCGGCGCATTAATATTTTTGCACGATTTGTAGCGTGACAGTGAACTAAGCGACATTTTTGATTCACGTGATTTTCCGTTGATCCCTTGAGCATTTCTGCGGCCTTGATTTGGAAATTTTGACTGTACCGCACCCAGTTGGGATTTTCTTGAATTTACTCAAGACGCTGCGGAATTTGGAAGATTCTACGACCTTATTTTCCGACGACCTTTTTTTTTGGTCGATTTGTTTGGTTCAACGGTCGCTGCACGTTTCATTAGCACCCCGAGTTAACCATTTAATTTTCGTCCATCTCGGTTGATTTCAATTAGGATGTTTTGTTTCTGTTAACGTAGCGGGTAGTTACCCCTCCCCGCGTTTAGAGGGTTACGCTATCGTGAGGAAATCTTTTGGAGCTCCGAACTCGATTTCGTACAACCTTCATCGGCTTTCCTTCGGACGCACCTTACCGTTCCACCAGCGGAAAAAACCTACAGCGTCACGAGAGTGCTGGGCGAGCCTACTGTCTTCTCCCAGGACGGAGGACGCTGAGGTCGGAGCGGAGCAGGCGTGCTCGAAAGGTTCACGGTATTGTACCTCTTTAAAATTTCTTCAACTTCGGGGAGTGAATCTTTACGCTCTTGGTCACATGTTTAGCGGTACTACTTCGCACTTACGTTGGCGACAATAATTTCGGGTTTACCCGGCGTTTAACATTTCATTTTTGTTATTGTAGATTAACTTTTTATTGTACGAGACTCCTTTTCAGTCCTGTTTGTAAACGAACGTGTGGGATCACTAGCGGACGGAATGTTTTTATTTGCGCGTTTTTGCGCGAATGTCAATTTTTTTGTGTTGTATAATTTCAAGAAAGAAAAGTGTGTCGCGACCTTTCGCCTTTTGGTGATATTTCGTCGCCGTGTTTTTTCAATTCATTTCACTTTTGTAGCTTGGCGGGATGTTTTTAATGTCCACTGCTTTTTTTACTACCATTAAAGTTTATTTAACCTGGCGGACGTATTTTTTTATTATTTATTGTTGGATTTGACTCTTTGCGTGCCGTATTTAATTAAGGATTACCCCTCCTCCCTTCGGAATGCATTATTTCGGTACTGAACCGACTGTTAAGTGGGAATTTCTCCCCTGTTGGGGAAATTCTTTTTGCAAGTTGTTGCGATTTTAGATCTATAGTTACCTGTGTGAAACTGTCTGCCCACGGCCTTCTCCACTGACTCGGGATTTTGGTCGAAGCATCAGCCCCAGACATCGAGCGATCCAGTACGTTTGCTTGTTTCCGTTTCGACTTATCTTTTTTTATTCACTATCAGTTAACCTGACGTACACACTCGACCGTGGGACTAGTTTGCGTTTAGTCCTTTTTTTGCTTCGTATTTTGTATTAGGTACTTTGTTTTGATTTAGATTTTCGGTTCGTTTGGTAAGAGTGTGCGCGACAGTAGTTTCATTTTTCTTTAGGGACGGACTTAAAACACGATTTTCAAGAAAATATTCGCACCTCTATGTTTCGCCGCACCCCATTTAATAATGGTTTTCATAAAATTATGTAAAATGTAAAATCAAACTCAAACGCACAAAAGCTTTATTCGTTATAGCCTACACAAAATTTGATGTTCTTAAAAAGGGCTTCTTTGGGTTTCCTGCTTACCCAAGGTATAAGAATGCAAGATACTTTTAAGCTCAGCATTTTGCTTCCTCAAACTCATCACCTCGTCGTTCATTTGCTTGCGATCTAAAAATAACATTGTTTTTATTTTCAAAAAAGAGAGTAAATGAATTTTTTTGTCCCTGCCTTTCAAAATCTCATAGTACTGCTTGAGCCCAAATAATAACCCGACCCAAAGTTGTTCCCTGTTTCGGCCGAAGGCATCCCTGTACTGTTTCCAAAAAATTTCGACGTCTTCTTCTGCCAACAATCTAGATGTGGTTAAGTACTGCTGGTTCAACCTCGTGGCCAACGTAGAAACCCTAAAGAAATCGAAAGGAAAATTAAAGCGAGGGAAGCATCACAATCGCTCACTTTGGATGCTGCTTGTTAAACATGAGAACGAATTGTCTTAAGGCCTTCAACACTTTGGATGGATGGACGGTAAGGGGGTGACCAAATTCACACATGAATCTGTTCGCTTGCGGCAAGGATTCTTCCAACCGTTTTTCCACAGACATTTCCAATGATCTATATTTTTTAAAACATTCAATTCTGTTGTATATTCGCAAAAAATAATAACAAACTTTTCAGATGCCGTGCTCTCAGAAAAAGTGGGATTGGAGTCTGTGCTTTGCTCTTCGCTGAATTCTCTGTCGATCAGTAAGTCATCTAGTGCATGATCAATGATGTTCTCCATCTCGCTCACTGACTGCATCAATGGGAAGATATTTTCTGACGATGAACTTGCTAACCAATAAAACATAAGGATAAGATTAGGTACATTATTAATTTCGAGTCGTCAGAAACAATACTCACATGTGGAGGACTCTCCAAGCGACTTTTGTGTCAAACTTGTTTTGGAATCTTCTATGGGTGCGACCCAGTGCTCTCGACATATATGGCACTTTGCGTATTGATGAAAGAATTTGAATAGAAGATCGACGTCATCAACTTTGTCCAACCTTAACGCCTTAATAAAATAAGAAAATGTTTGCATTTATTAAAAGGAAGGAGTTTAAACCTTACTTGGAAAACGTTATCAATTTTGACAAGCATTCTTTCCTTGTCCAGGAACGGTGCCAAAATTTCCTGGACTCTATCTTCAACCAAAAAATCAGTCTGCCCAGCTACCTGTTGCAGTATATGTCTATGGAGATCTTTATAAGCAGCTTTCAGGATGGTCTCCTCAAGTGCAGACGGTTGACTTTTTGCCAATTCTAAAATTGCCAAATACTTTAAATTACTTGTAATGTATTGTACACGCAACTCTACCCATTCTCAGTATATCTTTGGCTTCACAATAGCTGCGCAATTGGTGCTTGTCTGCGATGACTAACTTAGGCACCTGCCAAGATAAGCCCAACTGTTGTTCGTGAATCAACTTGTCGATGGTTAAAATCTTATTCAACATCTTCGTCGCGTCCTCGACGTTCAAATCCCACAGCTGATTATATTTGCGATCGTTAATTTTCGACAAGTTTACGGCCTTATTTTCCATCTCGACCACTCGTACTTGAAGCTTCTTCACATCGGACGTCAAACTCTCAATTCGTGCGATACTCTCGACGTTACAATCATGGATCTTCCTTTTGAGTCCACTGATGACGTCCTGCAGCTTATTGATTTGTCGCCTTTGATGCGAACTGATCTTGAGGTTTTCGTCCTCCTTCTTGCGAAGCACCTGGTAATTGTAGTCCAGTTTCTCCTGGTTCAAGAGCACGTTCGCTTTCAGCGTGCTTTGCATCAGCTGCAGATTTTGGATCGCCCCCGCGACCAAAATCTTCGAAGCTCGGTGTTTTTCCTGAAACTTGAGCCGCACCTCTTCCTTTCCTTCCTGGTACTTCTCCATTTGGTTGAGGGCTTCGCGCATCTGCTTTATCGTCTCCTTTTCGGTTTTCACGTATAAATTCTCCCATTTTCGATCGTTTGTCTCGTACAGCGTTTTATTCTCTACTATCATAACTTCTTCGATTGTGTTCAGTTGCTCTTTGAAAGCGCTTCTCATCATCAGCACCTAAATTGTTCATTTAAATAAGAATTAGTTAAATTTGATATTTTAATTTATTGTTCTTATCCGACGTTTCGGTAATAACTTGTCGGTTGTTTGAATTGGCTTCCGGTTGGAACCGCGTCACGTTGACTTCTACTGCCGACGCAGAAGAACTTCTTCAGGGCTGCTGCTGCTGCAGCCCTGAAGAAGTTCTTCTGCAATGAAGAACAAAACGTCGGCAGTAGAAGTCAACGTGACGCGGTTCCAACCGGAAGCCAATTCAAACATGGACGACGGCCGCGGAAGCCTTCAAGTTAAATTAACTTGTCGGTTACCAACTTCAAGGTTCTGGTCTATAAAAGGTGTGTAAAGTTTGCGCCGTTCTCTGACACTGTCAGTTATAAGGCAGTTATTTGTCAAATTTTCATGAACTTGATAAATTCTTCTTGGTTGTTTAAGTGTGAAAAAAATCTATCTAGGTTTTCTCTTCCACGTGGCCATATTACGAAGGTATCGTCGACATACCTTAGCCACAGTGTCGGTTTATAGTCAAATTGGTCTATTGCGTTTTGTTCAAATTCTTCCATGAATATGTTGCTTAGGATCGGGGATAATGGTGAACCCATTGCCACATCAAAATCTTGTTTGTAGAATAGAATTTTTCTTCTACTTGGAACTAAGTGGTGCTTATGCAGATATCAGGTAGTTCCACTATGGTCTCTGTGTTTAATGTTGTTCTGTCAGATAGGAATTCATCATTGGAGAGTCTATTTTTAACAATGTTCAGAGCTGCATCTGTGGATACATTTGTGAACAGGCTTACAACATCGAAGCTGACTAGTATATCCTGGTCTGAGATTTTATGTTCTTTGATTATATGGAGTAGGAATTTGACTAGTTTATGTGTTGGAGATTCTCTTGAACTGACAATCGGCCTTAGTGGTATTCCATTTTTGTGGATTTTTGGTAGTCCATACAGATGTGGAGGTTTGCTGTAGTGAGGTGTGAATTTCGTTCTTTGTTGATATCTGAACTGTTCTTGGTGTTCATGGAGAGTTTTGTATATCTTTCTTTCTACTGAAGGAGTGGGATCTCTTTCCAGCTCTTTGTATTGTCCCGCATTGAGAACTTCTTTTATTTTCTCTTCACACGTTGTTTTGTCCATTACTACTGTGGCATTTCCTTTATTTGCTGGCAAGATTTTGATGGTATTGTCCGAGTTGGGTAATTTCAGGACTCTCATTTCAGTTTTTGTGACATTCGGGCGTATTTTCTTGTTTGAGACTTTTTCCAATGCGACTCTCATTCTCCACCTATAGTCTTCTACCTCGATTTTATCCTCCACTTTTGTGTCGTTTCTTCCACTGCCATAACCAGGTCTATTATCCCAGGTATCTCCTTGGGAGCTATTGCGAAATTCATCCCTTTGTTTAGAACTGCGATACTTGCTTCATCAAGTTGTTTCTGACAGGTTGGTCACGGTTCTGTTGGGATCAGAAGAACCCACACGAGGCGAATTGTTAGAGACGTGCACATAAAAGTCCAAACGATCCTATTGTGGATCCTATGAAAATTTGACAAACAACTGCCTTATAACTGTCAGTGTCAGAGAACGGCGGGAACTTTACACACCTTTTATGAACCAGAACCCTGAAGACGGTAACCGACAAGTTGTTACCGAAACATCGGATAAGAACAATCCACGAAATGGTGGTAATAGTCCAACAAACATTAACTTTCTATGTACTGTAGACATATATTATACTTTCTAAACTAGGATCATATGAACGATAGGATCACAGAGAGTGATTGAATCGATCACAGGTCATCGGAATGATTCGTTCTTTATGAGGGAATAGTTCATGAATCACTGGTTTGTGCCAAATTATTCTATCAAAAAATACCTCCTAAGTGTTTTTGTTAATATGTACTTTGTAAACATCCTTTGTACTTAATCAAAAATTTCTGCAATAATTTTGAAAATTTGTCCACGATCATTAAAATTGATCATTACAGCAATGTTTATTCTTTTTTTTGCATGATTAATAGCCTCACAATATCAACGCATTTTTGAAACGTCTGTGCTAATTTGTAAGTGAAAATTTAATCTTAATTTTAGGTCAACGTAAAAAATGATTAAAAATTTTTTTCAACGTTTTTAGATTTTTTTTCGTTGACTTCGTTTGCCAATTTACTGTTTTAGTTCCCTCATAATAACTTTATTTATTTAATCCACTAATGCTTACAAAATTGGCGAAATTTTTCATTCTTTATTTCTTTCTAAAATTTCTTTCGAATATAGTGCGTCACCTGTTGAACGTTTGCTGAAATGAACAATATCATTCGAGACAGTTCCCTGTACGCAAGACGATTTTCAATGCCTTACATAAACGAACTGCACACAGATGTCGACGACAACTTAAATATTTGCAACGAGTTAAGAATATCAGGAGAACATTAGTTTCTCGTATAACCTGGTCACTAAATATGGCCGCGGTAAATCATAGGCGCGCACAAGCGTTTTACAAAATTCTGCAACATCAACAAACCAACAGTTCATCATTGTTTAAAACGCAACACTTACTCACAACACTTACCACTTGGCTTATCTTCTTCTCGAGGTCGTTTACAAAGGGCTGGTGTCGCAAACATAATAATTTTTTTGTGTGTGAGTTTTCAATACTTTCTTTATGGACTTACATCAGAACACCCTCTTAAGGGGATAGATCTTTTTATAATTCCCAATTTGTACGAAAGTTTAAATCATTCACCTTCAAGAATGCTCACGAGGACTGCTTTAGATCTCACTTTTGTTGCGTCCAGCTCATAATATAATATAGTTTCCGGATACCTTAATAATTTTTGAGTGACCCTCGTGTTAATTAAGAATATACAGAGTGCTTCTCAGAATTGGCCGGATTGGGTACGTCAAGGTGCACCGGAAAGCGCTTCGTTTCGTGAGCGCAAATGTCGGTTTCCATATTTTTTTTAATTCTTTTTAATTAACTGTCAAACTAAAACGTCGACAAGAGAGCAATCAAGTTACTGAAAAGCGTCCTTTTCTTGTTTTAATTTGGCCTTGAGCAAAACGTCATTTGCTTTTTTAGTTGTCGCACTTTTTATAATCTTTTTAGTTATGTGTCAAACTTGTCAAAGCAAAACGTCGACAAAGGAGTGATCAAGCGTACTTTATAAAAACTTTAATTTTTTCTTGTTTTAATTTGGTATTGAGCACAAACGTGTGTGTCAATTGTTTTCTTAATTGCCACATTTTTTTAACTATCTGTCAAATTTGTTAAAGTGAAACGTCGATTAAAGAGCAATCTTTTTCTGATGCATCACGTGTAAGGAGTTTTTTCTAATCTGGAAGTGAGCACAAGTTATAATTTCCATATTTTTTGTTAACTGTCAAACTTGTCAACGTAGACTGTTGACAAAAGAGCAATCGAGTTCCTGAAAAGCATTCTTTTAGAGTAGGTATTTTTTCTTTTTTAATCTGGAGGTGAGCATAAACTTTAGTTGTTTTCTGAGTTGCCATGCATTTCATTTTTTTAACTATCTGTCAAACTTGTTAAAATGAAATGTCAATGAAACGTAAAGGATTTATTTATTTTTCTTTTTCTAATCTGGAGATGAACGTAGACATCAGTTGTTTTCCTAATTCTTCTACTTTTCATATTTTTTATAACTGTCAAACTTGTCAACGTAAAATGTTGATAAAAGAGCAATCAAATTTCTGAAAAACACTCTTCTAGAGTATTTTTTAAATCTGGAGGAGAGCACAAATCAGTTGTCATCTTAGCTGCTGTACGATTCTTATTTTTTTAAACTATCTGACAAACTTGTTAAAGTGAAATATCGATTAAAAAACAATCATTTCTCTGAGGCATCATGTGTAAAAGGTTTATTTTCCTTCTTTTTTCAATATGGAGGTGAGCACAAATTATACTTTTCATGTTTTTATTAACTGTCAAACTTTTCAACGTAGAATGTGGACAAAAAAAGCAATCAACTTTCGGAAAAGCATTTTTTATAAGATTTTTTCCATTTTTTTAATCTGGAGGTTGTTTTCTGAGTTACCATACATTTCATTTTTTTTAACTAGCTGTCAAACTTGTTAAAGTGAAATGTCAATAAAACGTAAAGTGTTTCTTTTTCTTTTTCTAATCTGGAAATGAACACAAATATCAGCTGTTTTCCTAATTCATCTCCTTTTCATATTTTTTATTAATTGTCAATGTTGACAACAGAGCAACCAAATTTCTAAAGAACGTGGCTTATAGAGTTTTTTGGTTTTTTTTTTTAATGTCGAGGTGAGCATAAATCATTTGTTTTCTTAGCTGCCACATTTCATATTTTTTAGCTATATATCTGTCAGACTTGTTAAAGTGAAATGTCAATAAAAGAGTTTTCTAAAAAGTACTTGAAAGGAACTTACTTACATTAAGTTTGATGCGCCGCTGAACATCGAAAATTTCCAAAACTAACCTAAAAATCATTCACTTTTTAATTGAAGTATATGTATAACAACATATCAATGTATCGTTCGCATATACTGCTAATCACAGTTGCTAAATAAATACATAGATTCTTACTACACTCATACAAACACAAAATCCAGCAATTATTTTGTCACTACGGATGTCAACAAATAGCTATATTGCAAAAAACTGAACTACCGCAAAGTGGTAACTTCTAGACGGAAGTTACCACTTTGCGATATGGCTGTTTGTTGACATCCGCAGTGTTTATTTAGCATGATTGTTGCTATATAGTTGCATTTGTATAAATAATTAATAACGCTTTCGTCAGGTTCCTAATCGAGTAGATACAACAAGTCTGACTTTTCATTAATTCTTTGCAGAAGAGTAAATGATGAACTGTTGGTTAGCGGACGTTCCAGAATTTTGTAAAACGCCTATGACATACAGCAGCCATATTTAGTGACCAGTTTGGACAAGAAACCACTGTTAGTATGAGTCTCTCCTGACATTCTTAACTCGTTGGTAACTACACTGCGATCAACAATGATTGAATTGTGACACTCTACTATTACTTTATGGTCTGTACGGCGCGGCGTTATGTAAAAAATACTATTGATATCCTAATCGATATAATAAATAGCTGTTACGGAATGAACGATTTATAATATCGATCAATTTTCCCTAAAATTTTGTGTATTTTTTAAATAATTTTATATGCCTACCTGTTTTTCAATTCTCTGTCCAACCGATTTAATATCCTCATTCTGTTTTTGTTGGTCATTGGTGAATTTAACTTCGGCATTCTTCACCTCATCCTTGAGCGATTCAATCAGCGCGTCTTTTTGTCTTATCAGTTCGTTGCATCTTTCTCTTTGCAGCTGCAGTTCCTCGTGGATATGTATCGGATCGTTGCATTCAAAAACGTCGCCCCATTTGCTCGTAATCTCCTCGAACATTTCCTGCCCCAAAACGGCCTCGTTCTCCAACTGTTCCATGACTTTCTGCCTGTTTGCACATTCTGCCTCTCTTCTATCAACTTCCCTCGAATCACTAGCCACGCGCACGTTCGTAACAATTTCGTCTCCTTCTCTCATCAGCATCGTCAGTACCTTGGCACTCTCGTCTAATTGCTTCTGTAATGAACTTTGAACCATTCCAGTTTCCGCTCCCCTGCTCAAATAAATTTTTTGATAAAATCGCTTATTTAATTATTTAATATATATCACCGTGTTTTTACCTCTGCAATTTTTCTAGTCTGCGCTGTATACGGAACTGCCGGGTCAATTTTCTCAATTCAGGATTTGAAGATGTAACTTCTGTTTCTGAAAAAATATCCAACCCTGTCTCACTCAACGCGTCCCCTAATTTTACGTCCATGTTGGGTCTCTAAAAGAATCGCGCCACCAATAAGAAATTTACGCCCCTGAAAACAGTGAAAACAATAATTCACCCTCCCAACGCGTCCCAGTGCGTTGTTTATGATGTATCCAAGAAAGTAAACAAATACGCCCTCTCCATAGCAACGGTGCTAGTGTAATCGATTTTGCGTGAAATATAAACTGTACTATACAGGGTGATTCTTGAATGGGCCGCCAAAAAAATACCGACGAAAGAAGGGACTTCCCAGAACATAGAAAAAATATTTAAAAAGTTCTATACAACAATTTATAATTATTTAAAAATTCACCCGAGTTATACGTACAATATACATTTATGGTATTAACAAAGAAAATCAGAGTCGTTCAGTCGTTAAACGTGAATTGCGCAGTTGCGCAGCTGATGATAAATGCGTCGTACAAATGTATTAACTGTCATCAGATTAATTAAAATCAATTATGTTTTCAAAGATGTAAAAAAATGAAATACTTGAGTGAAAGGGAAGAACAATTTACGACAGACAATTCCGTCGCTTTAAAAAATAACGCACCGAACGCATATACTGAATTTTGTTACACTTTGTATAAATTTGTGTTAATAATTCGTCTTTTATAATAATAAAATTTGTTTTTCGTTGAACGTCGCACACAAAACGAAATTATAATTATTAGCAAACCAAATAGATTACGAATACGAATGTGTTAAATTATGGTTGTCATTACCAATTCAGGTGTTAAAAGTAACAATCATAAAATTATCATGCGTTCAAAAACTCCCACGTTTGGCATTGGCGATGACTTGAGATAGCAAGAAGTACGGTATGTCTTTTCTTATATTAAAACGTAAAGAAAAATAATTGATTAGTTATGATACGTTTACCAAGCCAACGCCAACTCCAAACGTGAGTGTTTTTGACCGCGGGACATAAAACACTTTTTTCCACTACTAGTACTATAGCCTGTCATTTTGACATGTGTTAGGTTGCTGTGAAAAACAATTTCTCGACCTGAGGCACACCTGAGGTAAATAATTTTATTATTTACCGGTAAATAATGAACATCAATGTTACACTGAGAAAACAAGATGTGTTAATCCAACCAAAAAACTGTTAATCCAACAAAACATTTCGTTTCAATACGTTCAAACATTTTTTTTTTATAATTTAACATTTATATAAATGTCATTAATTTTATTTTGTATTAACCAGATTACAATGTCAAAACAAGTAAATCAAATAGCTTACTGTTATGTTACACAAATACTTTGTTTACAATAAACCAAATATTTAGTTGTACATTTCTGTAATAATAAATTTTATTTCAAGTAACCACACAAAATTAAAATGATATTTTTGTTGCAGTAACATGTGTATGTATACCTATTTAACAAAAATTTTAGTGTAATCAACATTTTCATTCACAACAAAAAGAAAACTGTTATGTCAATGCATTTTTGTTTTAAGGCTGGTGTTAATAACGTCGGTTGTTAGTAACTGCCCTTTCACAATAGTGTTAAGCTAAGTTCACATACTTCACATGCATTGCGGATACGCAAAATGTTTATTGCAGATCGCTTCTAATTGGTTCATTTTGATTGAAATGTACATAATGAACCAATTAGAAACGATCCGCAATAAAAATTTTGCGTTTCCGCAATGCATGTGAACTTAGCTTTAATGTTAATGGTAATGTTAAAATGGCAGTATCCAGAAAATGTTAGTACATGGGGAGTGTTCACAATAATATTAGTGGTGATGTTAACATAAGATGGTAATGTGATAGTCCAGAAAATTTCTGGTTGTTTAACATCTGTATTAACATCCACCAATGAATATACGACTGCGACGCATGCGAAATGTGTGGCACGGCCATGCAACAGGTTAGATGTGAGGTTAGAAATCTATCATAGCCGTTGGTGCTTTGTGGCCGTTGCGTAGCCGTAGCCAGCAATTACAAGTGTACGTTAAAAAAATAGAATTAGATTGGTGAGTAGGAATCATACTTTCCTATGATCAAATCACGAACTTCTTTCTCCGCCCCCTTTCAAGTGGAAAATTCAAAATGTTTAACGTCGCCAACATTATTCTGAACAGGGAAACCATTAACATTAACATTACCATTAACATTAACACTATTGTGAAAGGGCAGTAACGCCGGTTTTCAAGCCCTGTTTACACGTGTTGCTTGATGGACGTTATACAAATCTGTTTTAGAACAGTTGATTGCATTGCCAACTGTCAATGAATAAAACGGAAAGTACTGTACATATGTATATGTGCTACATATCAACCACAAAACAAGCCTGACATAAACATATGACAGAAGGTATACAAATAATTAACACTTTCTGCCGAAGGTACACAAGTTCATTAGTACACATACACAACCACGACGAACAACGAAAAAAGGTTAGGATCATTTAAACAGCCGATGTTGGAATCAACGTTAACAACAGGTGTAAACTGTTTACACGAACTATAAAACCGGTGTTAATAGAGAGTTTTAGCGAGACGTTTCGACAAAAATGTCGTACGTTAAAGGCTATTTTGCTTAGCAACCGTGTGGAGTTAGCCAATCAGATATCGAGTTTCGACGTTTAACGTACGTAAAGTTTAACGGAACGTTTTGCTAAAACTCCCCAATAACGTCGCGCCTGATACGTCGCGGGTGTGGAGTTACTAAACCGGTTTTATAACAACGGTTGTTATGACCCGTTTACACGAATTTTTACGCCGACGTTACTTTTACCGGTTTTCGTAACACCGGCCTTAAACGTTCGTGTAAACGCAGTCCATGTTTCATAATTGTTTCTGGAAAATTAAAATACACAAAAAAAATTTCTAACATTTTTCCCACATTCTGTGATGTCTATTCTTTAAGCATTTTTTCCTTGTCGGTCTATTCAAGAATCACCCTGTATACAAAATAAATAAATTATGATGAAAGTGTAATTAAGTTTCCCCGCTTTTTGCACTCCTTTTTAATTTACAGTTTTTTTTTTTTTATTATTAAAGTTGTGGACCGAAAATTTTGTGCACGGTGTCTGTCAACGAGTTAAGAATTAACAGGAGAGAACCTACGACAGTGGGAGAATGCAATTACATTCAACGGAAGTTACCACTTTGCGATAAGTCAATTTTTGCAATTTATGCGGTTTGTTGACATTCGTTGTCGTAAAATAATTTTGTCGAATTTTATGTTTGTATCTGAGTGTAGGACGAATTTATGTATTTAGTAACTGTGATTGGTAGCATATACAAACGATACATTGATGGGTTATTAGTGTTATTACAGATTTCAGTTAAAGAGTGAATGACTTTTAGGTTTGGAATTTTTCGATGATCGTCCAGTGAACATAATGTAAATAAGCTCCTTCCAAGTACTTTTATGATAAAACTCCAGTGTTTAGAATACAATTGACATTACTCGGATCTTATTTATTTAAATTTAATTTTCATTTAAAATCAATAAATTTGACCCATTCACGATCTTTTGATATAGAGTAGGCCATGTTAGGGTGACATTTTGTTGGTATCACTAAAAATACACTTGTCAGAAATTTGGCCATCAGATACAAACACAAAATTCGGCAATTGATTATTTTACGACAACGGGTGTCAACAAACCGCCGTGCACACTCGGAGTATGTTACATGTATCGTATGAGGTAGAAACAATATACGAATATTGCGAATACTCTGACGGTACACTAGTGCAGCAAACGAAAACACTAAACGTCAAATGACATTTCGCATTAATCTCATTCAAGACCTACCTCACAATTGAAACCGTCATGTAATACATACATTTTACAATTTACATATACAAATTAGGTCCGCGCAGACAAACACACCGTCGTATTGAAGAAAGAAATATTTTTATTTTGTTTCCTCAATTTCTTAAATTGACATTAACATACACACCTAATAAAAGTAATATATTTGAAACGAACTTTTAAAATAAATTTGTGTTCGCTTATAAGCAAAGCTGTTTCTGTAATTCGAAATTTTCTGGTTTTCTATTTTATATAAAATCTTGACATTTCTCGAATCTTACTTAGTTGGACATTTCTCGAATCTTATTTAGTCAAATTTAATGTAGTAGGTGTGTTATAAACAATGATGAACTGTTCGTTTGTGAACATTCCAGAATTTTGTGAAACGCTTGTGTGCGCCTTTCAGAGATATAGATAGAGATATCTCTGGCGCCTTTCAGAGATATAGATAGAGATATCTCTGGCGCCTTTAACTTATCGCGGCCATATTTAGTGACCAGTTTGGACAAGAAAATATGACTCTCTCTTGTTATTCTTAACTCGTTCATCGAAGGTTTCCAGGCGAACTACTTCATCGGCAGAAAATTTTGAAAGTGATCGCACTGATATTAAACTTCTTATTATATTATGTATTATACTGTAATTATTAAGCAATATAGATTTGAAAGTTAATTGATTGATTTTAATTAATTTATTAACCGACACGACGGACATTCAGGAAATTCGTCAAGATCCCTGTTGTACCGACATCTGTTCCTTCCAAATATAACCATGGCGGTGAGTGTTTATGTCAAATAAAATAAATTAAATTTTCTGTAATCATCCGTGAAAATCAACACATTCCTTTGCATTTTTCTAAGCTTATTAAATTAGAATTTCAATATTTGTATTGTTACAGCTTAATTTTTATCACCAACTCAACGTTTCCTGCAAAATTATAACCTATGACATGTGTTGTAAATTGAATATAAAACACCGTAATAATTGTTATTTTTTTAGTGCTTTCTAATTACCTAAAGATAAACGTGGAATACGTGGAATTGCGTTATGTAGCAATTTAAAGCTGTTCAATTTATACCAACTGTAAATAAACATAACCTCAAACTAATTTTGACTGTGTTTCTAGCCCGTAGCTGCCAAAAAGGAGAAAAGAGATATAAAAGACAAGTCGAAAAATGTCATGCGTGACCTGCACATACGCAAGCTATGCTTGAACATATGCGTTGGAGAATCTGGTGACAGGCTCACAAGAGCGGCGAAGGTATTTTATATTTTAATGTTTCTTGATTTCCACTTCAAGTTTAATTAATTCAGGTGTTGGAACAACTCACTGGCCAACAACCCGTTTTCTCCAAAGCCCGTTACACCGTGCGATCCTTCGGCATTCGTCGTAACGAAAAGATTGCGGTCCACTGTACAGTGCGCGGAGCCAAAGCCGAGGAAATCTTGGAGCGAGGCCTGAAAGTACGAGAGTATGAGTTAAGACGTGATAACTTCTCGGAATCTGGGAACTTCGGGTTTGGTATTCAAGAACACATCGATCTTGGGATCAAGTATGATCCGAGCATTGGCATCTACGGATTGGATTTCTATGTGGTGTTGGGTCGGCCTGGATTCAATGTCGCACATAGGCGAAGGAAACAGGGCAAAGTTGGTTTCGCACATCGCCTAACCAAAGAAGATGCAATGAAGTGGTTCCAGCAGAAATATGACGGAATTATATTGTCGAGCAAGAAGTGAATTGGATGAACGTGTATTTATGTTAGTATTTTTAACATAGTATACGTTTAGGGCCAATAAATTTGTTTGATAAAGAAGAAACACCATTTTATTTGTAGTTTCTAGCAAAAAGGAATAATATCTTAATTTGGAAACATATGGGTGATTTTGCAAGTACCTACTTAAGTCCCTCTGGCACTCTGTCCAGAAACAAAGTAAAACACCAAGTGTGGCTTAGTAGTGCATGTTGTATTCCGTTTTTTTTTCCTTTTCTCTAATGCCTGTCAAATGTTTCTGATGGTATCCGTTACCTGAATGTTACAGTAAAGTAATTAGCCAGTAATAACACTTAAACGTTATAGTCAAAAAGATCGCCATACTGCTTGATACCTATTTGCAAATATAGTTCAATAGCTATCACACAAAATGGCAAATCTGACAGTTATACTCGGAGTGTTGCTGCCACTGTGTAGATTCCTATACTATGTCACTATTAGCGTTTTCGATTGAGCTGCACTGATTGCACTCGGTGCGCACTGAGTTTAGATTTCGTGTTCGATTGGTGATTTCAGTTCAAACTTTCTTCGTGTTTTATGTTCGATTGAAATGTTAGTGCGCACCAGTTTTGCACTCAGTGCAAGAATTTTGGAACTGATTTCGAAGGTAGTGCAAGCGTTTCAGTGCAACTTTTCTGTCATTTCAGAAGAAGCATATTACAGATGATTTATTGACAGATAACAAAAACAATTTATTGTAATCAAGAAATTGTTAATAATTAAGTTATTTGCTAAACACAGTTTCTCTAGTGCATAAAATCTTCGTCCGGGGTGAATTCCTTAAGAAGCGAATATGAATAATTAGTGTATTTAGGATTTTTAATTTATTATAACAAATAAATATTGCATTTTTATATTTCTGGCAACAAATGATAATTTTGAGGTTACGGTTCAGTATATTTCCCACTCAATAATTTTGCTCCCAGATCACGTTTGTATTCGATTGAAACACGCACTAGTTTC
Organism: Dorcus parallelipipedus; assembly: GCA_958336345.1. Taxonomy (NCBI): domain Eukaryota; kingdom Metazoa; phylum Arthropoda; class Insecta; order Coleoptera; family Lucanidae; genus Dorcus; species Dorcus parallelipipedus. The sequence continues at coordinate 43,622,507 of OY284478.1, forward strand.
GTTTTCTGGCAAAACTGACTGAGTGCGTGACGTAATATCAGTGTGACCCGAACTCTTCTGGTGCAAGTGAAATGAAAACGCTATATGTGAAATGTTAGGAAATTTCAAAAAATTCTGTTCTATATACATTTAGTGATAAAAACTTTCAACAAAAACCCTAGAATTTTGACAGTGACAGGCATTATAGAAAAGAAAATAAACTATAGGTCTTATGTCCTTTATTATATTATATGATCATTTTACAATTTTTTTGGGAGCAATCAATAAGAAAAAATGTAACATAAATACCTAAGTATATTATGTAAATATGGAAAATAAAGTGCTCTAAAAACAAAATACTTTGCCAAGTATTTTTCATAAGAGAAGAGCTCTGCATTATAAATAAAACGCGTCTGGCGTTGCATAATCACAAGACATAAAAGGCATAACTCCATCCTTTGACAAAGAAATAATACTGAAATATTTGTCGGGTGTAACTTCAGCGATTGATGACGCGGAGCTCAAGTTCCGTGAATTTGATATTACTCATTTATTTGTCAACAATGGGAAAAGATTTAATACACTCAACGTTAAAGTAATTTTTTTAGCAAATTGTATACTTGATTCATCAGCAATTTTTACTGCCATATGTTAAAGAGTTTCACTATAAAAATTGCTCAACTTTTTGAAAGAAACGCCGTTTAGCAGTAAATCCTTGCTTGTTCTACAGTTATTTTAATCACACTTTTGATTTTTTAAGTCAAGTCATTAGGTACACTTCTTGAGGAAGTGTTAACAGGTTTTTATCAATGATAATGCAAGTTTAACATGAAATGGAAATGACAAATACGTCAGATCTGTTTTTGCGTCTACTTGATCTAAAAAATATCAGAAATTTCGAAAGTTCAAAACTATGGAAATTTGTGAATGTAAGTGTTAAGTGACTACATGCAGGAAAAATAAGATGTGAATTAAGATTTTCAAATACGGCACAAATTATTATAAAGAATAAAATTTTCTGAGAAATCAGTAATAAAAAGTTTTTCCTCTTGTATCACCTATCCGTGGACACACTATAGAAAGCTCAAATAAAATTTTCTTTTTTTAATTTCAGCATACTTACAGATTATTTTTTAGTATACAGGGTGATTGAAATTCGATGGCCAGCATGGGAATCTCGCTTATTATAAGAGATAGAGAATCGGTTAAATGGAGGCGAGGTTACCAACTTTTATGCTGATTAATAATCTGTCAAGAAATTTGAAATATCTCGAACGAAATGACGTGACTTGGCATAAGCCACAAGACTGTTTCAGGAAAGTTGCAAGGAGATAGTTAAAAGTTCTTTGACTTACCTATAAAAAAATATTTAAAAAGAAAATATTGGATGAGCCCATTCTTGACTTTTCTTCGATGACTAAAAAGGGTGTAAATGAAATGTGAAGGTCAGCATCTTGCATACAAGGAGAACCTGCATAGTTAAAAACATTATCTATTGTCTCTTGTTCTGGCAGAAAGCAATTTGTGAATTTAAATCTATCAGTACTATCTTTGTGTCTTAAGAGGCCACATTAGCTCTGAGTATGTAGGTACATTCGCTCTAAAAAATTCCTTACAGCTGACAAATAGATGCAGTTTACTTACATTTGGTTAAACTCCCTGCGATTGAGAAAGGCCTCTTAAGTTGTACCGTATTATTGTTTTCATAAGAGAAGAGCTCTGTGTCGGAAATAAAACGCGTCTGACGTTGCATCATCAGACATAAAAAGCATAACTCCATCCTATTTTCTCATTCACCGTTGACAAAAAATTAATACTGAAATATTTGTCGGTCATAACTTCGGTAATTGATGACGCAGAGCTCAAGTTCCATGAATTTGATAATAATAAATTCATAACACCATTTTTTCGTGAATATCTATTGTTTTTGTAACACCCAGCGTATAGCTTTAATGCTGCGGTGACATTTTCTCAACATTCACCTAGTAAAAGATACAAACAAAAGATAGGTACTAAAAACGAAACAAGAAGTAAATAAATCTTATTGGTAAACAACAAATACGACGTAAGTCGATTGCTTTTAAGGTTGATTTTTGCTTGGCTCTGAGTGCTACTTACTTGGCACAGCAGCGTTTCGTTTTTAGTGCCGGGCATGGTACATAACATACTCTGAAAAGAAGAATTTCAGTTCAAGTACATCTCAGACGTAGGGATGTTCAGAATCGAATCGATTTATAGTTGAACCGATTCTTTGCAAGCGATGCCTCGAAAGAATCGAATCGATTCTACGTGTTTAAATGGAATCGATTCATCTGAATCGATTCCACACGAACGATTCAATTGAATCGATTCATTTAATTGTTTTGAGCATCCCTACGTCAGACGGGACATCTAAGAAATTGAATAAGTAGTAAATTCGTTATTTTCAAACATCGGTATATTCATAGCTGTCAAAACAAATTATTGCTTGTGTTTTAGGGGCCGTACTTACCGCACCCGGTGCACCCTCGATTATTGTATCACTGAGCGTGAATGTGCGAAGTAAGAATTTGCAAATACAACAGCTTTACTTTCCCTTGTAAGATGGACATAAGGAAAAAAAAATAATTTACTCTATATACAGTCAGGACATTTTCCAGAAGAGTGGCATTTGCATAACTATATCACATCAAAATACATACGAAATTTGAAATAGAAGAGTTTCAATTATGAGTATGGAGCGGGACAGTGGTGGAGTTCAAAGTTCGATCGCTCAGTCAGGTCGATCATCGTAAGTTGCGTACAGAAAATTTGTCAATGTCATTCCATTGACGTAAAAGTACAGTTGCGTACAGAGAATTTCGGATGTCAAAGTCATTCCATTGACGTAAAAGTTAAGAAATTCCTATATGTATACGTCAGATGAGTAACAGTGACATCCGAAATTTTTTGTCCGCAACCGTACATAAAGTTACGTGTGGATATATATTTTATTTCAGTTAGTGAGCGCTAGGCGACATCCGCCACTGACTGTTGTTTACGTATTTTATACAGTTTTTGCGCTCTAATTAGGTCATTCACCGTAAACTTGCGGACTGCTTGCGGCCAAAAAAAGTGACCCATCACATTGAAATTTAATGAAGTTTTCATTACATTTACTTAAGGCGATTTTTCGCGACATAGGACATACCGGTATGGTTAAATTAGGTTACATTTTGTTACCTTGTTGCTTTATATCCCACTCTAATTTTTAAAACATTCTACATGATACCGTGTTTCTCGCTAAAAAGGTCCGGTTACTATATGAGAATACGAAATCTGAGGCAATTGTCAACGTACAGCGAAATGTTGACTTTTGATTTACACAATTCTCCGATCATCTATAATAATTACATATTTTGTTACAAATTTATAGTTATAGATGTATAACGTAACATAACATACATACCATAGGTAACACAGCTTGCGCTTTGGGTTACCTACAGTTACATGCAGTAAGTATTTTAACTACGTCATAATGTACGTCATTCTATGTTCTCCTCCAGTGGTATCATTCGCTAAAATGGAGCGGTATGTTAAAGTGTTGTAACACAATGATACCGGTATGTTGCGAAAAATCGCTTTTAGTGTGTACCAGCCTTGCAGTTTTTGAGGTTATACGTGGTTCTACAGAAATGTCAAAGCAGCAATTTAATTGACACAATATGACGACTCTAATAATTTAGTACTTTTACAGATCGAAAGACAATTTACAATACAAAAAAAAGAATGAGCCAGTTTTTTTGGCCGCAAGTTTACAATCTCACCAAGTCTCCGCCGTTTGATTATGAGACTGAATTTATGAAAAAAACCGGTGATATACCAAGTGGGAAAAAGCAAAGCTTGCATGCGGCTTTTAACGAGTTCGAATAAAATGCACTGCGATTTTCTAGATGTAGAACAGAGATGGATACAATAGTAATCGGGGTTGTCAGTATGGGCGATTTGTCGCCAATTGGGCTACCTTGAACATACGTTTTGCGACATAAAATACTACTTAGCGACAGGAGACTTTTTGGGCTACAATGAAATATAATTTAGGCGATTTGGACGACTCAAGCTGAGTTCGTTTATTCAACTTCGCTCACTCTATTTACTCTTTTCGTGCTTTTTTCTCTCTTCTATATGTGTCAAAATAACTTCATAGTTACTCTAATTTTATTCCATCTGGACCGTGTGAATAACCGATCTCGACTTTATTAAACAATGCTAAAATGAATCGAGAAATCAGAAATATGTTCAGGGTAATCAAACTTACATAAGTTGTTTTTGCATATTTGAATGTTGGTTAATGTAGAAAACAGATTTATTTTTAATTCCGTCTAATTTTATTGTAATATGAAGTATATGTGATTTTTTATTATATGCCAATCGATTGATTGGTAAAACAGCTTTAACTTCTCGCAGCCGAAGGTCACGTTGCATTCTTGGTACTTTTATATTTTTTTATATCTTATTTCTCTTATTTAAATAATATTTTATCCTTTGTTTGAATAATTTTGTTCAAATTTCGCTAGATTTTGACCAAAAACGAAAGGAATCCTTTTTTCCCTTTATGACCTCTGAATTTCGTAGACATGGCAACACTGTTTCGACTTCATGTCTCTATTAAAAGCTGCGTTTGTTTAATCACTCCGTATAGAGTTGGAGTAAAAATAGAACGAGAGGGAAGCTCTTTTGATACAAGTTAAAGTGAGAGAAAAGTGTGAAAGAGTAAATAGAGTGAACGGAATTGAATAAACGAACGCAGCTAAAGTAGGCGACTTGGGCCACAGGCTGGCGACTTGAAATGTGAAGAAAATACTGGCAACCCTGATAGTGATGTCGCAGTTCATGCGGTGCTTGCAAAAGGACGATGCATCGAGTTTTAACAACACCAGTTTTATATTAATCTCTGTTCTACATCTAGAAAATCGCAGTATATTTTAGTCGCATGCAAGCTTAGCTTTTTACCTCTTCCCAAGCAGCAAGCAGTCGTTTTTATTACGTCATTATTTGGTTAAAATTGGTCAATGACGTCGAGCGACCAGTTTGCAACGTCATTTGTTCGTGAAAACCTGGCTCAAAAATTGACGTTTACAAATCACGTCAACAGAACGCTAAATTAATGACATGAATTTGACATAATGTGAAATACGGTTGTAAAAAATTGTTATCTGCAATAAACTTTGTATATTTAAGAAAATTCTTGCATTGCAGAAAAATGTAAATTTATTAACACAAATTTGCCATACTTTTTTAGATGTGTAACACGCCGAGGTGCTACTATTGTTTGTTGTCTTTAGGGACAACTAAATAAGTAATAAATGAATCCAAACAGATAAACAAATTTAATTTATTAGCAAGTTAATTTACTGGCAACTGAAAGATTATCGTCTGCAAGAATTTAACGCGTATTTATTCTCGGGGTAACTCGGCAAATTTCCAGGAAGGCAAAGAAGGTCAGTTCTATTGTTCCAGACACTCTGGCCAGACGAATTGCTACCTGAGACTACGGGGCCCCTATACCATGCAATAATACCCGCAATAAACCTACGCTAGGCGCCAGCCTCCAAGAAATCGTCCGAGTTACTTTTGTTGATATTTCTGAACTATTTCCAAGAATTAAAATGGCTCGTGATCGCTAATTCGAGCGGACCCACTTTGCCGTTCACCCGTTCTTTGGTCCCGGTGCGGCGGATATAAATATGAGATAGCAGGAATTGGATACTTAAAATAAAAATAAAAATGCGGACTTAACTTTAATTAATTTATTTATTGCAAATTAAGGGGAAAAATTCCGTTTTTCAGGCGCTATGCAGCCTGAAAATCTGAGTATAAAAAACCCCGTTTTTTATATTACCATATAAGGAAACACCCAAAAATTTTATACTCGTATAAGAAATACAGTAGAATTCGTTTAACGGTTTTCTCGTTCGGATATCGTGACGCACTACCTAATTCCAATTACACAACTGGTGGGTTGTTTTTATGCTTGTCCCAAACAATATTTGTGTACTGACTATTCACTTTATGAATAATTAATTTGTTTCCAAAATTACGTTATCTTGGTACTCGTGTTTAACACTTTAATCGTACTCTAAGACACGCTCTGTATATCAACCAGTGCACAGCGGCGTTGTGCCTACAGTGTACTTACTTAATGAATGTAGGGGATTAATTAATCAGATACTGGGGAAGTATGTGATACAAAATGCAACCCAGGCGATCGATCTGTGAGAGAATCAATAGCAATCGCTCGTTTTTCAGGGGAGCCTCCCTTGGAGGCGGGAACCCGATTTTTGATAACCTACTAACGCTACGAAGTGGGGAGACTCGCTCAACCGCTACTTTCGCTATTTTGAGGTGCAGGGTCAATGCCTCTGGCTTTATTAATTAACCTCTGATTGCGTTGTTCGACGAAGATCTAACCTGTACGCGATGGAATATTTTTGACCGTTTTTTATGACACTCTACTATGTGTAGTTATGGCCTTACGGTCTCGCAGCAGATCCCTTCTAATTAACTACAGATCTCCCGACAAAGACTACACCTTGGTCCACACACAGAGTGTGATGGAAACTCGGCTGAGAAGATGGCACTGATTACGTGATTCAGAATTGGTTTGACCTCTTAATTTTACTGCCCTAGTAATACAACTGATTGGCCTTGATTTAGGTAATTAATCTGTGCTGGTCACACTGGGTTTTAGTGGCAGATCTGAACTTGCCTTAGACCAGTGGTATGAAACAATCGATTTCACTGCGCAAATCGAAAAACACGTTGCTTGCGTGTTTCCAATTTGCCAGAGAATACCGAAAAGGATTCACTAATTTTACAAAGTACCCTGTATATGAATTGCACGATAAATTGGAAATGTCGGCTGACTGCCCTGGTCGATTTTAAATTACAGAAACGCCAACAAACTAGTTAATAATTTATATAACAATGGTCAAGCAATGCCACTACAGTGGATGCCACTGATTTACTTTGACTTTGGTTCGGATGCAAATTAAGACTAAGAATAAATTTCCCAAACCAAGTAAGTACTGAAATTTATAGATTATGAAAATTTAGTCATCTAATACCACCAATTATGTAACGAATAAGATACAAATTAGAGCAAATTACCTAACTCCGTGCCGCGGAATAACAATCCAGATTCACGCACAACACAAATTTTAGATCCACTTCGCGGATTAGATTTCGCGCCAAGACCGTGATATTTTAATTTTATTTTAATTGCCTCTCAAAATCACTGGTAATTTTAACCGGACGGATTAATTAATTTATACCCTCTAGTGAAAATAATTAAAGAAATCAGTAAGTAACTCAAAGCAAGTTGCCCCGCAAAATAGATACGACTGACCGTCTTGAAAGCGCGTGGCTATCTGCTTCTAATTTTCAAATTCATCTTCCAACTGCCCCTAATTACTGCCCCTTCCTTTGACCCGAAAACAAATGCAAAATATACTTTGACCAATCGGATCGCGTCCTGTGTTTAGAAGAAACACGCCTCCGCGTTCCACGAAGTGTTTTTCTAACTTTCCAAAACATGCCACCCTGAAGGGCTCCGCGTCTTTAATGTCTGCTTCTACTAAATTTCAACATAGTTGACGTTTTTATTATTTCCTGCCCTTTGCAGTACCACTTTCTAAGTGGACATATTATGTTACAGAACTTAAACGTGTGTCGAATTTCAACTTTAAGGAAAACCAAATGTGTATTAGAAATCCGCATGGCAGATTTACGATCGTCGTCCCGAGCAGCAGCTGAGTCGAGCTCAAATACGATAAAGGTTTATGATGGCACCCCGGTTATCTGAAGTGGCCCTATTGTCCGGTAGGTCTCTGGCTTTCGTTTTAAAATTCCCAACAAGTGTACATTGTTTGTGATTTATTATTTCCAAACTGTCTCCTCCCGACTACCGTGACAATAACCATAATTGCAATGACTCGTAAACAAAATTTTAGTTACATTCCTAACATGCTCATTTGTTTTATATACAAATTCGCGACCGTTTCACTCGCCCCCGCGGGAAATTAGAGCAATCGCCTCGCGAATGGGCACTTTCCCGCTTTCCCTTGATATGGGAGCGCCCACGAACTCTTGGCACCCCCTCGCCAGAGCAGAAATACACCGGCGTACCGCGGAACGCTAACCGATCGAACTCGTCTTGGCCAATGAAAACCAACCTCAACTAACAATTTCCTCCAAACCACTAAGGACCACCCCACTTCAACACACTAAAGGAAAAGAGAGGAAAAGAACAAGAAAAATCCCGAGCTTATGCAATCCCAACACTTCCGTGTTCCAGACGCCCCCAGTTGTTGAACCAGCTAGACCGGTGAACACTCTAACGGAACATATAGACTGCTCTTACTTAATCGAAGCCACTTGACATTCCACTGTCACCTACTGATTAATAACTACCTTGATAATCACTTCTTATTAATCACCAACTCGCACCTACGCTAAATCCTAATTAATTCAACACCCACGGACTCTTTAATCACACCTTAATCGCTAACTATCCCTTCAATACCTGGCTAATTTGCTCACTCACTTCCGCACTCACTATTTAGTTTGCTAATTCCGTATACGGCCAAAAAAAACCTTCGTGTCGATGTCACTCACTAAACTTCCCCTACGATTCCCTAAGTTTTAATTATCCCACCCCAACACCTTGAGTTGATAACTCACCGTCACTATTCACGTGTAATATCTCATGACACTAATTCCCGCTAGCGCATTAGCATGCCACGGTAAAGCCACCTTAACTTCCCGGTATTACATCCTTAATAACATTGTCGCATTAATAATTCCGCACGCACCTGACCTTGACACCGTCAAATTGAAGCACCCCGAGAAAACCCATGGACACCGTTAACTAAATTAATCCATCACTACCACTAAAATTTTCCTTAATTAATTAATCTCACACAATAATTCATTTAATATCACACCATAATTCACCGTTAAACTAAATATATATGCACCATTCGGAAACGCTTGTAAAATCTCCCATCACTAATTAGCTCATAAATTACACCGGTATCCATTGAATTAATTTCGCAACAACACCCCCGACTAATCCGATACCTGTTAATGCAACACTCTTTAATCACGTACAAATATTTCCACTCACTTAATACTCGAGTTCGCTGTTTGCCGTTTCATAATAGTCAGATGATAATGACGTATTGTCCGTACCCTCATAAATACCAGACGGCTGGGCCAGTTACCCCGCCATAAACCTTCCCAGAAACCCCAGACAGTGTGTCAATAGCAGTCTGTGCCACTGACCGTAATTATCCGTGGGTCGATGGCTTCCTGCAATCCCATATAAACACTTTCACTTGTTGTTACGAAATTTTAGGGTCCCCATCTGTAACAGTGGTGTTTGCTCATTAACCCTTTAATCTAGTCCGGTATATGTGTAGTATGGTCGGAGGCTAGACGCGTTAAAAATACCCCGTCGGACGCCGGCGTGGTTCTCGAGCAGGTAGGCGTTGATATGTATTTTCCGTCGGATAACATATGGACCCTCATAGAGGTTACAGAACTTTTGACTTATCCGGTCGGCGAGCACGGAAATGGGGTTAGTTCGAATTAGCACAAAGTCGCCTTCGTCGAATGGCTGTTGGAAACTCGTTTGCTGCCGCCCCCGCAGTTGCGCCATATGCCGTGTGTTTTGTTTAACTATCTCACGCACGCGATGTATATCCTGATTTAAAACAAATGGGTTAATCCGGCGGATTACCGCTCTATAGGGTAACTCTGGTTCTTCCCCGAATGCAATTGTTACAGGTGCAAATCCCGTGGAATCGTGTGGTAGCGAATTCAAGCACGTTTGTAATTTTTCTAAGTGATCAATCCAACCTGTATGTCTTCTTGAGCAAAATGCCCGGAAAAACCGTCCAATCTCCCTCATAACACGCTCGACTGGATTTGAAGCTGGATGTCTGACGGATGTATATTGTACTTGAATTCCAGCTGTGGCCATCCTTTGTTTCCACAGCCGCGAAGTAAATTGAGTACCATTATCACTAAGAATACGTTCTGGCCTAATTCGGGATTCCTCTAAGATTTTACGTGCAGCCGTGCTTGCATTCGCCCTCTTCATAGCATATAATTGGACAAATTTGGAGAATACGTCAATCGTCACCAACAGATACACAGCCCCGGCACGCGCTCGTGGCAATGGCCCGTAGAAATCGACTGACATCAATTCACCGACTCGTTCTGCAATTATTGGCTGGAATTCCCCCGCAAAATTTTTGTTCAGGTGTTTATTCCGCTGGCAGTTGTCACAGCTTCGCAGAACTTTCCTGATTGAGTGCCGCATTTTCTTCCAGAAAAACAATGTACGCATTACATGAAATACTTTCCCGGGTCCGAAATGCCCATACGCTTCATGAAAGTGTTGTACTAACTCGACAATTAAACTTCGCGGCACCGCCACTAATTTCGCCTGCGTAAACCGACAGTTGTACAGTAGAACCCCGTCGTACATTTCATATCCTGCCTTTCTTTCTTCGTCATCTTGTACATAAATTTCCCCGAGATATTCATCGTTCGCCTGTAACTCTCCGATATTCATTAATCTTCTCCGCAGCTCTGGCTTTTCAGTAGTCGCCAGTGTCGCAATTATTGGCGCCGGATGTCCTTGTTCACCTGCTGTTGAGGGCCCAATCGGAAACCGCGACAAGGTATCCGCTACAACATTTTCTTGTCCTTTGATGTGGCGCACTTCGAAATCAAAAGCTTGCAGCATCAGTACCCATCTTGTCAAACGCTCACTCAACAAACGGCACTGTTTTAGAAACTGCAATGCGTGATGGTCACTATAAATAATCACCCTCGTGTTCATTAAGTACGTGCGGAACTTCTGTAAAGAAAAAATGATCGCTAGCAGTTCCTTCTCTGTCGTGGTATAGTTTACTTCCGCTGTATTCAGGGATCGGCTGGCGAAAGCGATTACTCCCAGCTCTCCTCCGTCCTTTTCCTGGCATAATGCGCTACCTATTCCAAATCCGGAACTATCCGTCTGTAAAATAAACGGTTGATCCCATCTCGGGTGCCGCAACATTACGCAATGTAAAAACAACTCCTTGATGTGTTGAAAATTAGACTCTTCTTCGCTTCCCCACTTCCATCTGACTCCTGTCTTCAATAGCTGTCTTATAGGCCGCGTATGCTCGCTATAATCTCGCTGGAATTGTCGATAGTAATTGCATAATCCCAGGAACGCTCGTAGCTGCTTAACACGTGTCGGCGCTGGGAATTTCAGAATTGCTTCGATTTTCTCTGGATCCGGCCGTATTCCTTTTGTTGATAAAATGTGCCCTAGAAACTTGATCTCTTTTTGTATAAAACACGACTTTTCTAAGTTCACGGTTAAATTAGCATCTCGCAGCTTTGTCAAGACTGCCCGCAAGTGTTCTAAATGTGTTCTAAAGTCCGGTGACGCTATCAATAAATCATCCACGTAATTCACCGTGAACTCCCTTACTTCCGGCCCTAAAACCAAATCCATGCAGCGACTGAAACTGGCGACCGCTGTCTTTAATCCGAATGGCAATACCCTGAACGTGTAGCTCCTTCCGTTATAGAGAAAAGCCGTGTACTTCCTACTGTTTGCATGCAACGGTATCTGCCAATAAGACGAGCGCAAATCTAATGACGAAAAACATCTCACATTGTTAAAACGGCGTATTAACTCTTCACTTGGAGTAGGACTTTCGCGATCTGCCACCATCTTCTCATTTAACTGTCTTGCATCTAGACAAAGTCGCACCGTGGAGTCCTTTTTCTTTACGACAACGATCGGACTCGAATAAGGTGATGCTTCACGTTGTATAATTTGTAGCTCTAACATCTTCTTAATTTCATCGTCTACAGCTGGCCTTAACGCGTATGGTACGGGATACGAGCGCTTCATGAAGGGCGTCTCGTCCTGCATTAAGATCTCGTGCGTATACAAGTGCGTCAGCCCTGGTATTTTTGCAAAGACCGAATCAAATTCTAAAAGCAAGCAGCTTAACTGATTTTTCTCGGTTTCCGCTAGAATACAATCCTTTATCTTGTCCTGTATAACCTCGTTGCCTTCGTAGTGTTCCTCTGCAACCAGCATTACATTCGCGTCAACACGTTCTCCCTCCGGCTCGCAGGGGTCGCCACACGCCCCCGCTCTTTCAACCACCTCTATACGCTCAGTGAGCTGTACTTGATGTCGGCGTTCTTCGTATGTAAATTCAAGTACGCCTTCTTCGAAATCAACCTTCGCTTTGTGGCGGTTCAGCCAATCATCGCCGATGATCATCTGTTTGATCAAATTCTTAACAACCAAACAAGCCGTTCGTATTTCGGTTCCACTAATATCCAAGGAGATAAGCGCTTGCACGTTGACGCGAATACTTCTCTGTCCAACTGCCCCCTTTAATTGTGTTGCTTTTACAGGTAGTATTGGGACGGTAACCCCTGCCTTGATGAGTTTATCGTAGGTTTCTTCAGAGACACAGGTGACCTCGCTTCCGGTGTCAATTAGCGCCACGATTTCGACTACTCCGTTGGCCTTGATAGTGATCGCTGGGATGACCCTATGATTTTCTTCCTCTCCGCTTGAAATAAACCGTGGCCCACGCTGTAACGACAAAATCTGGAAACAATCTGCGCCCGTGGCTTCCAACGGTTCACCTGGCCTAATTAATTCACTGTAACGCAATAATTCGCAACCCGAATCGCCTGAAAAACCAACACCCTGTAAATGTGTTTGCCCTGCTTGTATAATTGGTGCTATGATTCCCTGATGATATTTCCCTAGTCCTTGAAACGGTTTCCAGCCTAATTTCACGAGTAATTCAAAGCCCTTGTTAATCCCGTTTGACTCGCTTTTCCTTGTCACATGATTCACTTCCACAACAGCGGCCTTTCTTGCGTCATCTACGGCGAAGCGATCGGCCTTTCGACTCGCCTTGCTCAGTTTTCCTGATCGGGTTCATCGTCTCCGTAAGGCGTGTAACGCCAATTCGCTCGCGCTCCTCGTCCTCGATATCTTCTCTCCTCTCTTGCAGGCCCCCCTGTTGATCCTAATTGTGCCAGTAAATCATCCTGTCTTCTCAGGAACTCGGCTGCTTCCTGTATGGTGTTCCTGCCGCTCATCTGCCAAAGAGATTGCAGTGTGGGGAAAGTGGCGCATTAAATCGTTCACCAATACTGTCTCCGCTCGCTGTGTCGTTAAAAGTTTTGCCTGGCTTACGTAATACGAGAAATGTTCTAACATCGTATATATCCCGCGAGGTTCCCATTGGGCGCTGATTATTTCGCGTAGGACCTCGAGTTGCTTCTGTTCGGACCAATACGTTTTTAGGAAGTCCGTTTTAAAATCCGCGTAATTTTGCCACTTCCCTTTGTAAATTTGGCTCCAGTAATAAGCCGATCCGACCAAACTTTCTTCTGCGGTGATTAATTTTTCTCCCTCGGGGATTCCTACTCTTCGAAAATAGCCCTCTAATTGCCGTAAAAATCTGTATGGATCCGCATTCGCTTCCCCTTTGAAAATCGGCTTCCTAATAGTTAATTGAAGCAACGACCTTGATTGTACCCCTGAAATTGCGCATGGCCCCGACGAGTTCGACACGGCTTCGATCGTATCCCGACAGCCCACAGGTACATTTCTTACCCGACTTGACGCTGAAGAACCGCGCTCTTGAACCGTCGAGACTTCGGACGTGGAGCTGCTCGCCGCAGATGATGTCGTCTCTCCTGGCTGCCGCTCGCTGACGATGCTCTGCAAGGCCGCCAAAACTCCCGACATTAGTTCCTGTTGTTGTTCCGTCCAACTGGTGAACCATCGTGGCACCTGTTCCGTTGTCCCTTCGTAACGCTGCATAGTGTCAGGCGTCGCGACGCTCGTCCCCGGTGCATCGATTTCGGCGCCGGCACTACTCGTTTGCTTCGCGGCTTCGCGATCCGTACCGGTCTTTTCCGCGACCGCCCGCGCGCGACTTCCTCTACTGTATATCTTTTTTCCGCGTCCCGTCATTTCCCACTATCTCAAAGTTATTACTCCGTCTACTTTAAATCAAAACCGGGATCCTGGTCGTCGGCAACAAAATTTTACTTATTATGTAACACGCCGAGGTGCTACTATTGTTTGTTGTCTTTAGGGACAACTAAATAAGTAATAAATGAATCCAAACAGATAAACAAATTTAATTTATTAGCAAGTTAATTTACTGGCAACTGAAAGATTATCGTCTGCAAGAATTTAACGCGTATTTATTCTCGGGGTAACTCGGCAAATTTCCAGGAAGGCAAAGAAGGTCAGTTCTATTGTTCCAGACACTCTGGCCAGACGAATTGCTACCTGAGACTACGGGGCCCCTATACCATGCAATAATACCCGCAATAAACCTACGCTAGGCGCCAGCCTCCAAGAAATCGTCCGAGTTACTTTTGTTGATATTTCTGAACTATTTCCAAGAATTAAAATGGCTCGTGATCGCTAATTCGAGCGGACCCACTTTGCCGTTCACCCGTTCTTTGGTCCCGGTGCGGCGGATATAAATATGAGATAGCAGGAATTGGATACTTAAAATAAAAATAAAAATGCGGACTTAACTTTAATTAATTTATTTATTGCAAATTAAGGGGAAAAACTCCGTTTTTCAGGCGCTATGCAGCCTGAAAATCTGAGTATAAAAAACCCCGTTTTTTATATTACCATATAAGGAAACACCCAAAAATTTTATACTCGTATAAGAAATACAGTAGAATTCGTTTAACGGTTTTCTCGTTCGGATATCGTGACGCACTACCTAATTCCAATTACACAACTGGTGGGTTGTTTTTATGCTTGTCCCAAACAATATTTGTGTACTGACTATTCACTTTATGAATAATTAATTTGTTTCCAAAATTACGTTATCTTGGTACTCGTGTTTAACACTTTAATCGTACTCTAAGACACGCTCTGTATATCAACCAGTGCACAGCGGCGTTGTGCCTACAGTGTACTTACTTAATGAATGTAGGGGATTAATTAATCAGATACTGGGGAAGTATGTGATACAAAATGCAACCCAGGCGATCGATCTGTGAGAGAATCAATAGCAATCGCTCGTTTTTCAGGGGAGCCTCCCTTGGAGGCGGGAACCCGATTTTTGATAACCTACTAACGCTACGAAGTGGGGAGACTCGCTCAACCGCTACTTTCGCTATTTTGAGGTGCAGGGTCAATGCCTCTGGCTTTATTAATTAACCTCTGATTGCGTTGTTCGACGAAGATCTAACCTGTACGCGATGGAATATTTTTGACCGTTTTTTATGACACTCTACTATGTGTAGTTATGGCCTTACGGTCTCGCAGCAGATCCCTTCTAATTAACTACAGATCTCCCGACAAAGACTACACCTTGGTCCACACACAGAGTGTGATGGAAACTCGGCTGAGAAGATGGCACTGATTACGTGATTCAGAATTGGTTTGACCTCTTAATTTTACTGCCCTAGTAATACAACTGATTGGCCTTGATTTAGGTAATTAATCTGTGCTGGTCACACTGGGTTTTAGTGGCAGATCTGAACTTGCCTTAGACCAGTGGTATGAAACAATCGATTTCACTGCGCAAATCGAAAAACACGTTGCTTGCGTGTTTCCAATTTGCCAGAGAATACCGAAAAGGATTCACTAATTTTACAAAGTACCCTGTATATGAATTGCACGATAAATTGGAAATGTCGGCTGACTGCCCTGGTCGATTTTAAATTACAGAAACGCCAACAAACTAGTTAATAATTTATATAACAATGGTCAAGCAATGCCACTACAGTGGATGCCACTGATTTACTTTGACTTTGGTTCGGATGCAAATTAAGACTAAGAATAAATTTCCCAAACCAAGTAAGTACTGAAATTTATAGATTATGAAAATTTAGTCATCTAATACCACCAATTATGTAACGAATAAGATACAAATTAGAGCAAATTACCTAACTCCGTGCCGCGGAATAACAATCCAGATTCACGCACAACACAAATTTTAGATCCACTTCGCGGATTAGATTTCGCGCCAAGACCGTGATATTTTAATTTTATTTTAATTGCCTCTCAAAATCACTGGTAATTTTAACCGGACGGATTAATTAATTTATACCCTCTAGTGAAAATAATTAAAGAAATCAGTAAGTAACTCAAAGCAAGTTGCCCCGCAAAATAGATACGACTGACCGTCTTGAAAGCGCGTGGCTATCTGCTTCTAATTTTCAAATTCATCTTCCAACTGCCCCTAATTACTGCCCCTTCCTTTGACCCGAAAACAAATGCAAAATATACTTTGACCAATCGGATCGCGTCCTGTGTTTAGAAGAAACACGCCTCCGCGTTCCACGAAGTGTTTTTCTAACTTTCCAAAACATGCCACCCTGAAGGGCTCCGCGTCTTTAATGTCTGCTTCTACTAAATTTCAACATAGTTGACGTTTTTATTATTTCCTGCCCTTTGCAGTACCACTTTCTAAGTGGACATATTATGTTACAGAACTTAAACGTGTGTCGAATTTCAACTTTAAGGAAAACCAAATGTGTATTAGAAATCCGCATGGCAGATTTACGATCGTCGTCCCGAGCAGCAGCTGAGTCGAGCTCAAATACGATAAAGGTTTATGATGGCACCCCGGTTATCTGAAGTGGCCCTATTGTCCGGTAGGTCTCTGGCTTTCGTTTTAAAATTCCCAACAAGTGTACATTGTTTGTGATTTATTATTTCCAAACTGTCTCCTCCCGACTACCGTGACAATAACCATAATTGCAATGACTCGTAAACAAAATTTTAGTTACATTCCTAACATGCTCATTTGTTTTATATACAAATTCGCGACCGTTTCAGATGTGTGGCGCATGCGTCCACTTTGCGCGGTTTAATGTGGTACGAGCACTCTATGCTATACGTGAATTCCGTGAATTAGTCGTGAACGTTGTTCGCACTTATATCCCGGTGACGTTTACATTTTCATATTGAAAATTTGGAGTGTATTTGATAAGTAGTAATGTATTTAAGAGTCAATATGGACGCTATTATATAATAGCATACAATAGTTTACAATAGTGTACAATAGCATACAATATACAATAGCATACTATTATATAATAGCGTCCATATTGACTCTTAAATACATTACTACTTATCAAATACACTCCAAATTTTCAATATGAAAATGTAAACGTCACCGGGAGTTTTGTGAATGGACTTTTATACACCACTTATATTTCACGATTACATAAGTGGTTCATATTCTAAAGCGCTAATTTATTTTGTTACGGACAGGATGTATTAAGGTATTTAGTATTTTTTAAGTATTTACATTTTTAGTTATTAGTAAGCCGTGCAGAGGAGGGAACTCATATCGACTGATGCATCATTGCATCATAACCTCTATTAATGGCGCCTTGTGATCGGACTTTTATTGAGCATTTTTATTTTTGTTAATGCAATTGTTTTATTTCATCACAGAATCACAGCAATTTTTGCTATACAGAAGTTATTTTTATCTGCAATGTAAAGGAATGTAGTTATAAGTTTATTTAAAACATTATTTATTGTTCATATATAAACTTTTTATCCAGAATTTATTTGTTTGGATGTAAAAAAAATATTTATTGTTCATATACATATGTCTAGGTATTTAAATAAAAATTAAAATTAAAATGTGGTTTAATTTTTTGGTTACATTTGCGTCATAATATAATTAAAAATGACGTCAAAAACATACGACTGTATGACGTTTAAACATGACGTCGCCAGGCTGTGACATTTGCCCGTCTTATTTACGTCTTTAATACGTGATGACAATGGTCATTTGACGTAAACAATGACCAACTATTAACGTGAAAAAGACGGCACCTTGCTGCCTGGGTTGGTATGTAGGAACATAAAGACAGAACTGCAAAATTTTTATTTCAAAAAGTAAAAGCCTGAAACATATTAAGTTGCTTTCATATATACATTCAGTACATTTTCTCCAGGCAGACAATTGTCGGATTGATAGAACATAATTAAATAGAAACAAAAATGTTACAAGCCGACGTGTCACCTTATTTATTGACTTTTATGGACAACTAAATAACCAATAAAACTGTCCAAACAAAAAACAAATTAAACTTATTATTGCCAAATTAAATAACTGAACCGAAAGTTTATTTTCTGAGAATTTCCAAGGATCACTCAAAGTTTTATTACTTCAATTAGACATGCGCTATCCTATCCGTCTAGCCGTCGACTACGGATGGACGAAAAACGAATTAAAGAAGATTAAATTTCCTACAAAAATGTCTATATTCATTTTCTTCCTATGTGTTATAGTTTCCGAGATATTCGCCAGCGAAAATCGTAAATTTTCGAAAAGCTTTTTTTTGCCTCACGTTTTTCGTCAATCTTGTCCTTCTAATTCCTCCACCTTTTGTTTTACAGATTAGTCGTCAAAAAGAAAATTGCAGAGCATTAAGTTTTTCGAAAATTATTGATTTTCGCTGACGAATATCTCGGAAACCATAACACATAGGAAGAAAATGAATAGACATTTTTGTAGGAAATTTAATTATCTTTAATTTTGTAATGAATACTTTTTTCGTACGACGCACAGTTTCCGAGTTATAAGCGAGAAACCGAAAAAGGGAGCTTCTCCTTCCCCTCCACCCCTGAAGCAGCAGGGATAGGGATGGGGACTTTTATTATGTTTACCTCCTAACTACCCCCAATACATTCCTGAAGAGAAAAATTCCCCCCCCCCCCATGTTCTCTACAAGTCCCATTTGGGCATTCATTGACTGGACTATTTTTGAAAAAAATTTTTGTGGAAAAGAAGCCTCGAGTCACTATAAATTCTAGGTTAAATTTCCAAATCTATTTATTGATCAATCATCACACTGACAAAGTTGACTAAAGTTGACTAGTTGACATGTTTCGGAACAAATTCCATTATCAAAACTATTAAAGTCGAATCCGCAAGCGTAGCCATTTCTAAACTTTAGTTTTAGATGCTTGCGGGTGATTGATCAATAAACAGATTTGGAAATTTAACCTACAATTTATAGTGACTCGAGGCTTCTTTTCGACAAAAATTTCTTTCAAAATTTAAATGGTCACTAATACCATGGATAATCCTTTGGTTTTTATTCTGTTTACGTTTGAACGACCCTTTCAGAACTCCGCAATAAACTTTAATGTTATAATACAGCTCGTAATCGTCACTGCAACCCCTGGCCTTACGTTGTTGTAACCCAATTTTTTGGTGCGTCGGTGAATAAACTTGAGAGGTTAAAGGAACTAAATACGTTTAAATAAAATGCGGAAGTTAGCTTTAATTAATTATTTATTGAAAGAAAAAAAAGTAAAAACTCCTTGTACCAGCCACTGCGGGATCTGATATAATGAGCGCAAAAACCCTAGTATTAAACCAATACAAAGAAAACAAAATTACGGTTATCAGGAAGTACAGTAGAATTCGCTTAACAGATTTCGCTTTCGAATATCGCAGCGACCGAACTGACTTCAGTCACACAGCTGGTGGTTTGGTGCACACGTAAATAATTGTTGAACTTAGATTGGTCTTGGTACTAGTGTTTGCCACTTCAGATCGTACTCTAAGACTCGTTCTGCTCAATCAACCAACGCACAGTGTGACACAATGGGTCTACAGTGTACTTAATTAACGGAAGTAATTAATTAATCAGACGTTCTGGAGAAGTATGTGATACAAAATGCCGCCCTCGGCGATCAATTTGCAAGGTAATAGCAATCGCCGCTAGTTTTTCAGGGACTCGTTTGGAGGTGATGGGAAACCCTATCGCTAGCTAAACTAATTAATTGAAGTCGAATGAGTAGGATCTTTTCTCACTATGTCCAATCGCCTTTAGGTGGTGGCGCCATTTTTGAACGCACTCCAGGGTTGCGTTCAAAAATGAACACCCCGGTGTGAGGTGTGACCCGGCGAAGTGTTGTGACGTTTCATAGTGGTGTGCACACCGTATATGAACGCTTGGGGTGCATGTGGTGTGTCATGTGAGGATAATTTAAAGTTAAATGGTCGTATTATCAGTCATCACTGTCAGTAATTTTAGTAGTTTTTAGTATTTAACGGTTAATAAAATATTTTGATTACTAAACAGAATTTACAGCGGGTTTAATAATAAGAAATTAAGTAATAGAAACTGATTTTCGCACGCTTGCTTCACATTGCGCATGACGGTAAATTTTTCCCCTGTCGCGACCGAGGAACGAGGAGTGCACTCAAAGTGTGTGCCCGAATCTGTATTTGAACGCTTAGGGAGTTTCCTTTAATTCATTTTTGAACGCTTGAGGTTCGCTTAGGTATCACTCTTATCCCGGGGTGCGCCATTTTTGAACGCACTCCAGTGGCGGTGACGCGGGCGGTACTACCGAACTATTCAAATAGCGCCACTTCTAAAATATGGCTTCCATTCAGAATTTTATTTTATCATTTAATTTAATGTCAAGAAAAATATAATGATAAGAAATTTAATTTGAAAATATGCAAAGAGTAACCACAGCAATAATATTATTACTTTGGTTAATCCTTAATCATTTTCAGATTAAATTTCTTACCAATATATTTTTCACGACATTAAATTAAATGGCATTATGGCAAAAAAACGTTGATTTCCATGTTTTAGGACGGTGATTTTAGAAAACACTAAAAAATTATGGATACAAATTTATTACAATGTTAATTTACATATTTACCAAAGTCTTAAGACTAAAGACGTTAGTTAGTCTAATAAATCTAAAGTAAGGCTTTATCATTGCCATACATACAAAAGAGACGATATGAAACCAAATTCGTATCAATTTATTTGCATTATGAATATTGAGCAATCAGTATAAAATTAATGTGTTTTGCTATTTTTATATAAAGAAATCAGTACCATATTCAAATGTATGAAATGATAAGAACAAAAGCAACGGTTTATGAATATTATTGCTTAGTAATAACATTGTAGTACAATATTGAAGGAACTAACAATATTGATAGTTGTAGGAACTAACTAATGCAGAAGGAATTAACAATATTGTTAGGTCCTTCTGTATTTACAATAAAAAAACAATACAATAGCTAATTTAATAATGCAACATTTTAGAAAACATTATACAATATATTAAACAGTTTCTTAAATTACAACTGCTCAACTGTCAACCAAAATATATACACTATGTACTCAAAAGTGTACAAGGGACAATCACACAATGAATACTTATTATTAAATTATTATATTAGGTTTCACTAGCTAATTGAAACACCTATTCAACATATTGCAGGAGATATATTTAGCCATTTTCTCTCTAAACACATTTTTAAACTAGACGTATGAATCTGTTTAGAAATTAAATACGTAATGAATACATACGAAAATATAATTGCCCCTTTGACATTTTTGAGTAGTGTACTTACAATACAAAGTTTACAAATGTAGTATTTTTTGATATTTTGATTTGCTTTGAACCACAAACGATCTTTGCTTATCTTCCGTGAATTTATGCAAAATACAATTACATACGATATTTGCTTGTAATACTTACTTTATGAACGTCACAATTAATGAAAGAAGTATCTACATGCTCATATAAGACTTCAAGTATATTTTATTTGATATTATTAATATGGGGATGATTTTCTAAGCATTTGTGAATTATATCATAAGCAACGGTTACACATTGAATCATGCTATCGTTGCAGTAAAAGAACTTTAAATTTGTGGGATCGTTTTCTTTGAAACTAATAAAATTGTGTACCGTTTCAATACTGTCACTTTTAAAGCATGATGAACATTTTTCACAACCTGTCCTTAATTTTTTTATAAAGAATCCACAAACATACGCCGTACTTTCGGCATCAAAAGAATTACGATCAATACTAATGTTAACCATATTAAGTAATTCAGATGTTACAACGGGTGGTGTATGAATATTACTTGCAGCTCCCAAAAAATCTTTTAAATTAATCAACATTTGACATTCATCATCTTCGCAATTTTTCGCTAACGTTTTACATGATGATAAATTATTGACTATTGTAGTAACTTAAGAATTGATGCGGAGTTAGATTAATGGTGGCTGCACCGTATTGACGCACCGTACTGAAATATGAAATAAATATTTCATATGAAATAAATATTTCATATTTCAGTACGGTGCGTCAATACGGTGCAGCCACCATTAATCTAACTCCGCATCAATTCTTAAGTTACTACAATAGTCAATAATTTATCATCATGTAAAACGTTAGCGAAAAATTGCGAAGATGATGAATGTCAAATTGACAATAGTCAATAATTTATCATCATGTAAAACGTTAGCGAAAAATTGCGAAGATGATGAATGTCAAATGTTGATTAATTTAAAAGATTTTTTGGGAGCTGCAAGTAATATTCATACACCACCCGTTGTAACATCTGAATTACTTAATATGGTTAACATTAGTATTGATCGTAATTCTTTATATGGCTATTATTAAATGACATAATTAAATCAGTTACCTAAAGAAATTCTCTAATGGATCTTGTTGTACGCATCTAGTCTAGTCATGAGCATACAACTCTTTCATGGAGTTCATCGTGATGATGAGGCCCTTCATACAACGAGGAGTTTTGCATTGGACGCCATTTTTGAAAAACTTCTAATTTTCGAGTTTTGGAATAATGGTATTCCAAAACTTAATATGCCCACTTGAGCGACATATCGCACGTTTCAGAGGTTTTCCTACAAAATCAAAACACAGTTTGTTAATATGAACACAACACTTTAAATTTTCGTAGATTACCTGGGAAATCTCTAATATTACGACTATTCAATGAATCAAAAATACAGTCCATGAGATGTGCAAATTCTGCAGTATATATTACCTCTGCTGGCAGATTTGCAGATGCCACCATCGAGTCTATCGATGCTGCCACTATTGAACTGAAAATCTGGGCAGCAAATGAAACTTTCATTTTAACAAAACTTAGATTTAATTTGAAATGTAACGGTTTAATTTTCCTCATTGCTAAAAAAAAACAAAATCAAATAATAAGATAACGATAATTAATGATTTTATGTATCCACCTTGAAAGCATCTGGTCAAGTCAATTTTGTATGCTTCTTCAATGTGTACCCACTTGGCTACCTTATTGATATCAAAATGAATATCATATTGATGTAATGTATTCCGGATGTTCTTGATAATATGGGGAGTATCATAGAACATGAATATTTTTCTTCCATTAATTATGACATGATGTCCTCCTTCATTTGTACTATTAACTAATTGGCTTACTGCCGCCACATTCGTAGTCCCTAAAAATAAATATGTGTAATGTTTTACATTCTGAACACAACAATTTAAAATTGACTTTTACCTTGGTCACAAACACAACCAACTACATGAATGTTTCTTTCAATTAAACAGGACAAAATGTCAATTAATAATTTCTTCAAAGAAACGGTTTGATCTTTTGTGAAATAAAAAGCTATAGGTTGCTTCCACTTTCCAGATAATGATGACAGCATAAAAACTAATGCATGGTTTGTCCAAAGATCTACATATCCAACAATTTTATCATGCGCCTTATCATAGGTTAATGCCTGTTTTAATGCTATTTCGTTGAATAATAAGACACATTGTTTCAATTCTTCTGAACAGCGAGCCAATCTTTTTTCTAAACTTATGATAATGTGCATATTAATTCCTACTGTTAAGGGAATGTCCTGTAATAATCTTTGTAATGTTGATCTCGATGGTAAGTTTAAAAAATTCCTGAGAAACCGGTAGCATTTTGGTCCACGCTTATACACAGCTAATGCAAAAATTTTATCATCCCGGTCCCATGAAGGTTTATCCTTTTTAAAATTTCTGAACCGACTTCTAATTAAATTTGCCGTAACATTATTAAAATTTTGTTCTAACTTCCGAGAAACGTCAGTGTTACTGGCACAAGATAACATTTTTAAAGTGTTGCGTGATTTCTGTAATTGTGATTTTAATTTCCATATCCTTCCCTTTTGCACCAAGACCTTCATGCGAGGTAATATATTGGACCTTTTCTCACCAATCTTCCCCAAAATAGATTTGCGTGCTGTAAATAATAAAAATAAAATTACAATTCTGTGTCAATATTATTACTAGTCAATAAAAAAAATATGGACATTAAAGTAGCGACATCTTTTGATCGCTTGTTGACCTGATATTGCAGTAGGATTGACAAATTGAAGCCAGTCCGCCACCTAATAAGTCATCCCAATGCAAGGCGGCCATGTGCTGTCAAAGCATATGAGAATTTTGAAAATTTTTGTGCAAATCGGTTTTGATTGCAGCGGATTCCCCGAGCAGGCTCTGTACAGCTGTTTCAGGCCTAGTTGGGCCTTCATCAGCAGAACCGCAGCCCGAGAATTCCACTGCAAACCAAACCGATATGTCCCAGGGTTTCAATTTGCACAAAAATTTTCAAAATTCTCATATGCTTTGACAGCACATGGCCGCCTTGCATTGGGATGACTTATTAGGTGGCGGACTGGCTTCAATTTGTCAATCCTACTGCAATATCAGGTCAACAAGCGATCAAAAGATGTCGCTACTTTAATGTCCATTACTTTCACATCGCATTGGCGAATAACCCTGGGACATGCATTTTTTTCTTCTAAAGTAGTTTTGGGACTTGTTTTTTGATTTGGCAATGCCATATTTCATAAAAGCAATGTATTTCTGGCTTCACAGATAATTTTGTTCTTGTTTATTTTCTTGGTTTTAGTAAAACCGAAAATTTAGAAGTTACGATGATAAAATTGACATATTGACAAAATTCATCGTAACTTCTAAATTTTCGGTAAAACCAAGAAAATAAACAAGAACAAAATTATCTGTGAAGCCAGAAATTGCTTTTATGAAATATGACATTGCCAAATCAAGAAAACAAGTCCAAAAACGAACAGACGGAAGACAACAAATTCATCGAAGAACTAAAAGCAAGCATATCGAACCTTGAAGCACTTTATCAATATGAGGAGAAATTGAAGAGACGATATCTGAAATTGAGTAAAATGCTAATTGAACTTGAAAAAAATTATGGTTAGCAAAAAATAAAACGTAATAAGGGATGGCACAATAATGCTGTTAACTGTTATAATAACTGTCACAGTACATAGTAAGATAGTAGTAGAATAAGCATAAGCATACATAAGAATAAGCATACATGGCAAATGCTGTTTGTTTTCAAGGAGAGAAGAGATTATTCAAGACAGGACGTGGTTACTACTGCCCCGGTATAACCGGTATACAATCAAAATTTAAATACAGCAGTTATTAATAAATTTATACAATAAACAAACGTATATGAATTGTCACATAAACCAAATTAAATAGTCATTCGCAAATAAAGATACTTACTTGTTGAACTGTGTTTTGGAGTATGATAAACAACATTTGAAAAGTCTCTTTCAGGTGTTGAAGGTCTCATACCACTAGTACTAGGTAATGATAGAAATACAGGTGCACATTCTTCTGTAGAGAGGGTAATACTGAAAATATGAAAATATACAAAATGATTGTATCGAAGCAGGCTATGTGCGTGTATTTAAATTATTTAATGCTAAAACACTTAACAATTACCTAATTCAGTTGGTGCCTTTGCCACTGTTACTTGGGAACTCTCTTCCGTATTAATTCGATCAGGATAGGCAAATTTCGAGAGCTTATGTTTCTTTGTATTTATGAAGTGTTTATTCCTAAAATGCAGTTGACAAATTCTGTTCGTCGGCGTAATTCTATAATATTGGGAAGTTGATTGAAAATGTTGATCCATTTTTCTCTTCTTGCAGTTTCCAACGGCAACTTAAAGAAGTGAATTCCACATTCGTTTGGATAATGAGAGTCACAACTCACAAGATGGGACGCAACATCTAAATTTCGTTCCTCCCATCTAGTTATAAAAACTGTTTGTGTTAAATATCTTTGAAAAGGGTTGCTGAACTATAAAAATGTAATTGCAAATAATGTACCAAACTTAAAATCTGTATGATATTTATGAACCTTCAACGTGTCCAATTTTTTTAAAAGAAATTTTCAGTGTGTATCTTGCGTAAATAATTCGTGAAGTTTTATAGCGTTTTCGATTGACTGCACTAATGCGCACTCAGAATATCTTCATCTTGTTTCATTACATGAGGTTAAAAGAAGATGCAAATACTCTAAGTGCAACCGGTGCAGATGAATCGAAAATGTTATTAGTAAGGTGTAACCAATTTTAAGTATAAAAAATGAGAACAACACAACACTTCTGAATATGCCAAATTTCCCTATACCAGCTCTGATCTGAAATACTTTTTTGCGAACCTGTAGGTATAAACAGCAAATGATTTCCAACAAAAAAATTTCAAATGTTTAAAAAAATTCTGGACTATTCAGTTAAAAATAAATATTTGATTGTATAATATACGATTTCGAAATTGTTCATTTGTTTCAAATAGAGATTCCGGTCGATAGGACGTAACATCCTTTATCTAAATTTGTATGTAAAGTCTCTTGCATACCTTCACCTTCACTTAACAATATATATCAGTTAAATTGTAAAGTATTTAATGTAAAACCAACACACAATTAACACGAAACACGAGTCGCAACTAGTTACTAACAATACTAACTCCACTTGTTAAATGTTACTGATTAGAATTTACAAACTGGCATATTTATTAAGATTTGAAACTATACAAATTTTAGGGGAAAGTGAAGCTAATGGTCGAAACCGTAATAAGGAGCTGACCAGGATTGTGGCTAAATAAAAATGTTATTAGAAATTAATATTTCTAGTAACTTACATTGGGTAAAACCGAGATGCTTTTAAATACATTAGGGATGAGATAGGAAGTCCTAAGCAGCAGGGGGTTGGAACCCGATGCGTATTATGAACATTAGGAAAATCCAAACTGTGTTATAACGTTGAAGATACGCAAGCCTTATGCAATAGGTGCTTTCATTCGTGCCAAGGATTACTAATCATAAAAACTGGATTAGCTTTGTGTACATTTATTTGTAACTTTTATGAATTGATTCTATAAAAAGCGAAGGAATAAAACTCGTATTTCATAAAATTAACGGAAGAAAGTTACGAATAAATGCACACAAAGTGAATCCAGTTTTTATGATTAGGAATCCTTGGCACGAACGAAAGCGCCTAATATTGTGTTCCCGTTTGTACGGTGACACAACTTGATAGTGGGGAAAGAGGGGTGTCCCTCTGTTTGACACAACTTGTCAGTGGGGAAAGAGGGGTGTCCCTCTGCTCGCCGCTGTCAATTTTCTGGTGCTACTATCTTGTATGTACGTAGGTAGAAATTAGACGATTTGCGTTTTACATTTAATTCTAAAATAAATCACTATCAAAATGTTAGAAAGAATATCGAAATTCATTATTGGAAGGAAAGGAACATTTCGCGTAATTTAAACCTTAAATAGGCAACGCAGGACGTCGAATAATAAAATAGGTTTTCGACTAAGAAATATCGGATCCTAGCATTTAAATAGAGAGGTTTGCGACCAAATTAATCTCGGATCCTGTCCTGGCTACGAAAAAATACATGCGGCTGCGACTCTTATTAAACTCCTTCACTCAACGGTTATATTGAAGACTGCTAAAAAATTGCCATTAAGGAGTAATTGGTAAATTGCATTTTAAATGGGGTTGGAAATTCATACGAAAAAATAAAATTAATGCTAATTCAACTATGCGAATAGCGCATTTCGACAAGATCGTGGCCCTATAATTATTTCTGATTATCTATAAGTTATTTTACTAAGAACTCATATACCACAAAATGATTAATCAAATGAATTGATTATAAATGTACAAATGCGCGCCAACACCACTTCTACTCAGTACGGGGCTTTTATATGGGGCACTTTTCAGAATTAACCGGTTACTCCACCGGTATACATTTTAAAATTCTAAAATCCACTATAAAGCTATAATAATGTTATTTTAGCTATAATAAGTTATTAACTTATTATAACTATATTATTATATCAGGTCAACAAGCGATCGAAAGATGTCGCTACTTAAATGTCTATTATTTTATACTTATTATAGCTATAATAACATAATATAGCTTTACAGTCGATTTTAGAATTTTAAAATGTCTACCGGTGGAGTAACCGGTTAATTCTGAAAAGTGCCCTTGCTTTCCAAAGATGAATGAAGCTTCCTACAACTTTTTGTAGATTTTAGTTAATTCCCTTGCCGTTCGTAAAAATGCTCCCATCGCTATGGAAATTGGTCGCTAAATTTCTACGAATTATTTACGCAAGATACAGACTCAAAATTTCTTTTTATAATAATCTCACTATACAGGATGCCCGTTTTTCGAGCCTAACCATGGCGATCTCGGTTATCTTAAGAGATACGAAGTTGGTTAAATTAGAACAAAGTTGCGTATTTTTATCGCAATTAATAATCTTCATACAAATTTCACCTATTTTTTACGGTTTTCAAGATATTTGAAAAAAAGTGAAAATCATTATTTTCGTTTTTATTTTTTTCTATAAAAACCAATGAAGCTAGGCGTTTTTAGGTCAGACATTGTTAAGGCACATTTTTATGAGGAATTTAAATATTCCATTATCTTTGTCATGTTATCAAGAATTACGAACAAACGACATTCAACTTTTTATTTTCTTATGGACACCATCTTGGATTTTTACACGGTTAAATGAGGTCTTTTTTTCTGATTACAATGATGTGTCACATTTGATGGTTTCAATTAGATTCAGGTCAATTTCTCGAAATCATCTGTTCTGCAAAGAGTGCCTTGGAAACAAAAGCAATTTCTTTGCTTCTAAAGAAAATTTGACAGTTCAATTCAATTTTAGGTGTGATAGTTACGTTTATTGTTAATTGCGGTAATAAAATGTCGCTTTTAAACTAGAGAAAACGAGGCGTACTTAAAATGTTTACGTTTATTATCAACTCGCAAATTAGTTCAAAAATGTATATCTGTAGCCAGCCTAAAGACATCAACAGAACAAGTACATTGAACTGAATGGTCATCAGAATTGAAGCCTTTAAATTATATTTTGTGAGGTAAGTAGTGTAAGTACTATGAAAAACAAAATTTACATGTCGATGTTGATGAATTGCTTAGAAGTATTGTTACAAATTTAAAATACATGAGAAGAAGGTATACGAGTAGAAGGGCAATTTTAATTTAAGAAGATTTAGGAAGAATTATGCACAGAGCTAAAGGATGGACAATTTGAGTATCTGTTGTAATTCGTTTAATTTTTTTGTATTGTATTGATTTTATTTTGTTATAAACTATGTTCAATAATAAAGTGCAAACACACAGAACTGTCAAATTTTCTTTAGAAACAAAAAATGCTTTTGTTTCCATGACACTCTTTGCAGAACAGACGACTTCGAAATTTTATCCAGAATTTAACTGAAACCATCAAGTATGATACATCATTGTAATCAGAAAAAGAGGCTTCATTTATTCGTGTAAAAATCCAAGATGTTCGTAATTTTTGATATCATGACAAAGATAATGGCATATTTAAATTCCTCATAAAAATGTGCCTTAACAATGTTTGATCTAAAAACGCCTAGCTTCATTGGTTTTTATAGAAAAAAATAAAAACGAAAATCGTGACTTTCACTTTTTTTAGAATATCTTGAAAACCGTAAAAAATAGGTGAAATTTGTATGAAGATTATTAATTGGGATAAAAATACGCAACTTTGTTCTAATTTAACAGACTTCGTATCTCTTAAGATAACCGAGATCCTCATGGTTAGGCTCGAAAAATGGACACCTTGTATACAGGCTGAATAAAAAAAAAACGCCTACGCGAATAGCGTCGGTGTTTATTGTCGTATTTGAGCGGTCAAAAAATCAAACAAAATGGCAGGAAAAACTCTACAAAATACCATATCTTGCGTCTTTATTACATTTAACAGCTGTCATACAGCTGTCAACTTTTGTTTTTTTTAATGCAATGGTATGATTACTGTAATAAATATCGAAAGAACTTTTTTTCTGCGATCAATGATGTGCTGCAACAAACACTTATTTTTCAAAACAATAGAAAACAATAAAAAGAAATAAATTAATTATTTACATGAAATGTCGT
This sequence comes from Dorcus parallelipipedus, assembly GCA_958336345.1. NCBI lineage: Eukaryota > Metazoa > Arthropoda > Insecta > Coleoptera > Lucanidae > Dorcus > Dorcus parallelipipedus. The sequence continues at coordinate 43,652,655 of OY284478.1, forward strand.
AATAAACAGTTGGTGAACAATAAATGATACATGTTTTACGGTAAATAGTGTAGTATCTATAAGTACTTCCTCATAGGCAAAAAAATGACGATAACTTTCAAATTTTTTTGGTTTTTTTTTCTATTGTTTTCAAAAATAAGTGTTTGTTGCAGCACATCATTGAACGTAGAAAAAAAAAGTTGTTTCGAAATTTATTACAGTAATTATACCATTGCATTTAAAAAACAAAAGTTGACAGCTGTCATGCAGCTGTCTTAAATGTATTAAAGACGCAAGGTAAGGTATATTGTAGAATTTTTTCTGCCATTTCATTTGATTTTTTGACCGCTCAAATACGACAATAAACACCGACGCTATTCACGTAGGCGTTTTTTTTGGACTCAGCCTGTATATTTAAATATTTTCAATTCCAAAAGAAGCTTTAGAAATTTCCTCATTCAATAGCAAACCAGTATTTTAGGAAATGTAATTTGTGTGGTTGTAAATTATGAACTTACCTTATACGAAAGATAGCTACTGCTTTGATAAAATCATAATTATTGGCTGCCAATGTCAGGAAACGTAGTTATGTAACAGAATTTCTGGTATTTCGGAGACGTCAAAAAAAATGTCCGAAATTTTCTGTCCGCAACTGTACATTTTGTTTTTTATTTGGTAATTTAAATGGAATTTTACCAGTTTACATCCCTGCTGATGTGTTAACTACGTAATTTTCTCTTCTAGCATTAATAAAAAATCGAACGCATTAATTTTTAAAACTACATTAATGTATTAGTAATAGAGATCGTGTTCTGAAATTCCATTAATAAATAAGCAAATACACTGCTCAACAAAATTATCGCATCACTCAATATTTATATATTGCAACTATTTCTTCCGTATTCTAATGCTAGATTCTTTATTGTAAATATAAAATAGAATAATAAATAGTAATTGTATTAAAAATAAACAACAAACAGCAACAAGTTTACAAAAGAAAAGTTTACAAAAAGAAGAAAACATTATACTAACGCGATTTTGTTTTTACTCGAAAAAGAAACAAGACAAGAAACAGCTAATACCGCGTGTTAGCACCTCTGGCATTAATAACAGCTTGCATTCTTCTCGGTAAACTGTGAAATAAGTTTCTCACTGACTCTTGCGGTAAATTGTCCCATTCTTCAGTCAACGCCCTACCAAGTTCTGCAATTGAAGCAGGAGCGACTTCTCTTTGTCTGATTCGCCTTCCAATCACATCCCATACATGCTCGATGATATTAAGATCTGGACTACAAGCTGGCCAGTCTATGACTTGAATTCCAGTATCACGAAGATACTGGAGCGAAACCCTAGCTACGTGGGGCCTGGCGTTATCTTGCATTAGTACAAAGTTATCCCCAATAAATGGGGCAAAGGGCATTACATGTGGTTCTAAAATGTCAACCACACATCTGTTTGCTGTTATTGAACCCCTATCCACCACCACTAACTCCGTACGCGCGTTCAAAGAAATTCCACCCCATACCATTATCGAACCACTTCCAAAACTTGTAGTTGGAAGAATGTTTCCTGGAGCGTATCCTTCTCCCACACGACGCCACACATTAATACGTCCATCAGACGATGTTAGGCAAAATCTTGACTCGTCTGTGAAAAGCACGTTGCTCCAGTCATTAATAGACCAATTAATGTGTTCACGGCCAAACCTTAACCTGGACACTCGGTGTGTTCTGGTTAACCGGGGTCCAGTAGCAGGCTTCCTAGGCCTCAATCCCACTTCCCTCGAACGTTTTCTAACGGTTTGATCACTTATTCTTACTCGTCGTACTTCAGAAAGCTGATTTTGAATATGTCTTGCCGTCACAAAACGTTGACGAAGAGCACTCATTCGAATAAATCTATCGTCTCTTTCGGAAGTGGCCCTCTTTCGGCCTTGTCCTCGTCGGCGTACATATTCTCCAGTCTCTCTATTGGTGCTATTCTGACCTGTAATTTAAGGAAATTTAAGCCTCTTTAAAAATGTAAGTCTTAAATATCAAGCAGTTAAAGAGTTAAAGAAAAGTTGCTATTCTGAGCGTTCTTTAAAACTTAAATTTCTTAAATTTGTCTTTAAATATTACAGTGACGAAAATGTCGCTGTAAATGCTTAAAGAATTTGAACGAACTATTGAAGTAAGTGCGTTTAAATAAATTATTAGAATAATAGGCGGTATATTGGGAGTTTTTGCTGCTTGGGTATTAGAGGAAGATCACAGAAGGTAATTATTTGTAAATAAATATAAAAATACTATAATTAAATAAAAATTTACAGGAATTACTTAAGAATTGAAAGAAGACTAATTAGAGATGCAGAGAACACTCTCGAACTTTCTGATATCAGTTTTATTTCTAATTTTCGACTTACAAAACAATTAACTCATCAACTGATTGATAGACTACAACATCCAACTTTGGATTTATAATTCCAGTTTTGAAAACAGAATCTTCTTCTAATATATTTAAATATAACTCCAGTTGTTTAACTGTAATGAATTCACAGCTGAAGTAAATACGTAAAATAATGTGTTCTGCAAATTTTATTTTATGTATTGCACAGACGAGCTACTCGGAGCTGCTGAAATGTGTTCCAATTGCATTTTGAACAGCTCGGAGTAGCTCCGAGTAGCTCGTTTGTGCAATTAGAAAGCGCCTATTGATTATTTCTGCTGTCGCAAATTTAGACTGGATAAGCGCTCAGCAATATTACAACAGTAACTTTTAGTTTTTATAAATGTGAATTACAGATTTTACTCATTATTCAGTTTGAGGTTGCGACAGTTCACAAAAGATATTAATCTTTCTCGGAACTGCAACTGCCTGTTTCCGTTATTTCTTAATGGTCACCTGACACGTGAAAAAATGCGTCTGAAACGAATAATTCAAACAAAAGTATTCTCCTAATAATTTATTTTTATCTTACCTTTCAGTCAAAACATAAAACTTAAATACATAACCTATACACTGAGATATCTGACACTTCTTTCATTTGAATGAAGTTAGCTTTTATTTAACGTTCCCGGAAATACCCGGAATTTAAAGAATATTTTAAAGAGATTGTCTCAGAATACCTATTTCATGATACTCTTTAAACGCTTGCTTTAAAGAGGCTTTAGGTTAAATAGTTAAAGACTTAAAGAATTAAAGAGCAAAATCTCAGAATAGCCACATATATCTTCTGCTCTAGATACGGAAGATTGCTGAATTCCACACACCTCAGCCACATATCTCTGACTACGGCCTTCTTGGAGGAGAGTAACAATTCGAACCACTTCTTCAGTGCTTAAATGTCTTTGTTGACGACGAGGATCCATTATTGACAAAAATTAAATGCACCTTACACAAAAATCACCGCAAACCAATCGATTAGTGACACAAGAATTAGCTTGAATGGGCTCTATTACTGATTATCTTATGTTTATATGCAAACCATTAACGCCTCCTATATTTTTTTATATTTCAACCAATGAAGATTCAAGATTAAACATCGATCTTATATCAAAAACAATTAAATCCGTTCTTTACAAAGATAATTCTATTTTGATAAGGTGATGCGATAATTTTGTTGAGCAGTGTAGTTATATTACACTAACAGAAACATTTTTGAGAAACGCCATGAGTTAGTTTTTTCAGCCGAAAAATGATTAAAAAAAAGTAATTCCACCTTAGTAGAGAATTACGAATTATTTAGAAATATTTACATTTATAGACAATATGTAAATGAGACGTAGGTATAATTAGATTTAGAAATTCTCGGCATTGGGGTACGACGGTACGAGACAGAATATTACGAGCAATATTCAATTTCGACGAAGTAATTTTTTTAATTTAATACATGCACAATGCTATTGCGTACTAAAGATGAATATTACCGGAAAATGTTTCTACGTTTCATCTAAGTATGTTACAATTAACTAACATGACACTTACACATTACATACTTTAAATTATTTTCATTAAGATATGGTCAAAACACTAAAAGGATATTTTCGCGACGGATGAAAGACGGCGTGTTTTAAACAACAACGATTTCGTGAGTAACTATGACGTCATGGTTACAATTTTTGAACGCGGTTACTGTAACACATGGATGAACCTTTCGACCTGTGTTCATTTTCTGCATCCCAGTGTTGCCAGGTGTCTACCACAAAAATTCCCTAATAAAATGTTGAATTTTCCCTTTTTGTAACTTCATTTCCCTTTTTATATACTTACACCTTTTCATTGCAAAACTTTCCTTGTAGGGGTTAAAAAATACATTAAACCTACATTAAACAAAAAACCGCTACGCTAAGAGTTTTCTGTAATGGTAAACACAATGCAAGTTGCTGTATGTTAAGTTCTATAATTCTAGTTTCCTATTTATGATTTAAAGTGTGGTACATTGAAGACGCTAATACGATTTTTCGATAGTTCTACTTACGTTACTCCGTCGACTTAGACTGCGTTGTATAAAAGGTTTAAGCCAGGGTTAAAGTTAATCCTAAGTTAGAATGTGACGCACAAAATGCTATACGTCATAGAAAGTATCACATTCTAACTTAGGATTAACTTTAACCCTGGCTCAAACCTTTTATACAACGCAGCCTTAGAATATAGATTTTTGGTCTACACTGAACGTGAAATGAAATAATATAAGCGAAATAATTTTATTTTATAATTTATTAGAACAATCGTTCGTTGTTGGCATTCTATAAACATACATATATAGAGTCTTTATCCGATTTTTATAAACATACTACAAAATGTTTTGTTTTTAATTGAATTCTTAGAACGTTAATATAAATTAAAGTAGACCGATGGTGGTCTCCCAATCAGATTCCGCTACTTTAAAGAAAAAATGGTGTTTCCGCCGCTACAAGGGGTAAGAAACCGCTACAGTAGCGGAATTCCGCTACGGGTGGCAACACTGGAGGAACCAACAAACCATAAGAACGACGAACGAAACCGTGATTGGATTGGTTCGTCTCCATATTCACGGCTGCAGCATTTTAGTTGCAACTTTAAAATCATTGCTATGATGTTTCGATTGAGTGAATGTCCCTCTTTTCTAAAGGTATTCCCTGCATCCCTTTTTGTTCGATTTTTCCCTGCAAAACGGGATTTTCCCTGCAACCTGGCAACACTGCTGCATCCATGGTTCCATTATTTTCGACTGGTAATCATTGTAATCCGGTTTACATGTTTTAAATGCACGCGTGTGCAGTAAATTTGTCATCTGTTAACCTTTGTGTTTTCTCTTTTTCCAAGTACCATAGATATATTTCAACCAATACGCTTTCGCGACGCTGCAATCCATGACGTAATCTTTAAACCAGGCATTGAAACGCGTTACTCACGAAAATATACCTTAACACTGACATATTGCGTGTAATTAACCACAAAACAAGAGGTGTTGTGTAAAATTTAAAATAATAAAATTTAGGAAATATGCATCCAGCATTACACATATGCATTGTTTTATATGTTACACAGGTATGTATTTATTAACTGTTAGTATAATAAAGTTATTTTATTTATGTTAACACGTTTATTCATTTATGTCTGATACACTAGTGACCCCTACATCACAGTATGCGTTATTCCACATCCTTACATATCTAGACCTACATAACTAGTCTATGATACAACATTTCCCTTCTTAAGAAAACAGACCAACTGTGAAATATCTTAAATTATTTATACAGTACAAAGTCCTTAAACCTATCTGGTTGTTTTATTTTACGTTTATTATATTCACTTGTACTTTCAGAATTATTTACAGTCTTAGGCAAGTCACTAACGGGAGGTACATTACTCTCAGGTAAGTTAATTTCAGGTATTACATTTTCAGGTAAGTCATGTATAGGTAAGTTTACAGATTTTTTAAGTTGTACACTATTACGTCTCAGCACATTATTTTTCTCATTTTTAATAAGATATGATCTGGGACTTTCATCAACTTTTTTAATAACTTTTGCAGGTTCCCATTGCTTATTTTTGTTTAGCACTACTACATTGTCTCCCTCTATAAATTCAGCTCTTTCTTTACTACTTCTATCATAATAATACTTATCTTTTTGTCTTTTATAATCTAATTTGTTTTTAACAGAATCATTATCATAATTAACAAATAGTAATTTATTTTCAGTAATAGGTAGTTTATTTTTTAATGTTCTGTGCATCAATAATTGTGATGGTGATAAATTTAAACCAATAATAGGGGTAGTTCTGTAGTTTAATAAGCTAAGTGATAAGTCTGTCGATTTTCTTAGCATATTTTTCGCAATGCCTACCGCTTTTTCTGCAAGTCCATTTGATTTCGGGTAGTGTGGACTGCTGGTTGTAATTTTGAAATTCCAATCTTTAGAAAATTGTCGACATTCAAATGAATTATAAGGCATATTGTCAGCCACAATCTCTTCAGGTATGCCATGTGTAGAAAAGATAACCTTTAAATTTTCAATTACACTTTTTGATGTTTTACTTATTAACGGTAGTACTTCTAACCATTTCGAGAAGTAGTCTATGACCACTAAATAACTTTTGCCTCCAAACTCTAATATGTCACTTCCTAGCTTTTTAAATGGTCTATTTGGAATATCGTGTGGAATGAGTGGTTCCTTAATATTATTATTTTGATATTTTTCACAAATCTGACAAGAAGTAATAAAATTTTCTATATCACGGTTCATCTGTGGCCAATAAAATAATTGCTTTGCTTTAATTTTTGTTTTTGACATCCCAAAATGCGATTCATGTAACAAATGAAGCATATCATTTATTAGCGTTTGCGGAACTATTAATCTATCATTTAAAAATAACAAATTATTTGAAAAAGTTATGTCATTCTTATGATACCAATACGGTTTTAAGTTTTGTGACAGTTTCTTGCATTGTTTTGGCCAGCCATTTTGTAACACACTTATTAATTCCTGCAAAACTCTATCATTTGCAACTTCATTTTGAAATTGAATTTTTCTTTTTTCAGTTATACTTAAATTAGCTTCAATACTATGTATAATCTCTGTCATAGTTGAATCTTCTTCAACAGGTTCTTTTAGGTAGGATCGAGATAACATATCTGCCAGATATAATTGCTTTCCTGGACAGTATTCTAAATTTAAATCATATTTTAAGAGTTTAATCTTTAATCTCTGCAATCTGTGGGATGGAATTTTATCTAAGTCTTTTTTCATTATACCTAAAAGAGGTTTATTGTCCGTAATGACTTTAACTTTTCTTCCATAAATAAAGTGATGAAATTTTTTGGCAGCATATGTGATGGCTAAAAATTCCTTTTCACATTGCGCATATTTTTCTTCCGAGCTAGTTAAACTCCTGGAAGCATGATATAATGGCTTGCCTTCCTGTAAAAGACAACATCCTATACCATGTTTTGATGCATCACTTTGTATGACTACTTCTTTATCAGAGTTAAAATTTCCCAAAACCGGTGCAGTGCTTATTACGTTTTTAATTTTATTTAAAGTATCTGTATGTTTGTCCATCCAAACAAAAGCATTATTTTTCTTTAAAAGTTCTCTCAAAGGACTTGTAATTTCGGCAAAATTTGGAATAAAGCGTCTAAGATAATTAACAACGCCTAAAAATCTTTGTAGTTCTTTTAAATTTTTTGGATTTTCTAAACACTGTATTGATTTAATCCTATCAGAATCAGGTTTCATACCTTCTTTGCAGAATATATGACCAAGATATTTGACTTCATTCAATTTGTACTGTAACTTGTTTTTATTAAATTTGACATTTAAATTTTTTGCTCTTTCTATGACTTTTCTTAAAATTCTGTCATGTTCATTACTATTATCTGCTGCTATTAATAAATCATCAAAGTAGATTACAACTCCTTGAATGTCACCAAAATTTTGTTCATTAATTTTTTGAAAAAATTCAGGGGCATTAGATAAACCAAACGGTAATCGTAGAAATTTGTAAAGTCCAAATATTGTACTAAATGTACATAAGTTACTAGATTCTGTATCTAATTCTACTTGATAGAATCCATCTTTTAGATCTAGCACTGTAAAAAAGCTTTTGCCGTTTAGTTTACATGACATGTCCTCTATTGTTGGAATTGTATAAAATTCACGCTTTATTGCTTTATTTAAATCCTGAGGATCAATACATATCCTAAGAGACTTATCACTTTTCTCAATTATAACTAAATTAGATACCCATTCACTTGGACTATCAACTTTACTTATTATTTTATTTCTTTCCAATTCATCTAATTTATTTTTTAATCGATCTCTAAGGGAAATTGGAATTCTTCTAGCAGGTTTTGAAACTGGGACATGATTTGATTTTAAATTTATGTGACATTTTTGTTTAAACTTTCCAGTTCCTTCAAAAATTTCTTGATTTTTGTTTATAAACTCATCCTTTTCAGTTTTTGGAGACACTTTTACACTATTTATTTTTACATAGCCTAACTTTAAGCATGTGTCTAAACCTAAAATAGGATCAGATTTTACATCTGCTATTATTAAATTTATATCATTACAGGTTTCATTATTTTTAATTGTTACCGTAATTTGTCCTACTGATTCAATTTTAAACCCACCATAAGCTTCAAGAGCTACTTTACAAGGTTTTAATTCTTTTTCATTTAATAACTCATTATACACTTTCAAAGGTAAAATATTAACCTCCGACCCTGTATCAATTTTAAATTTCACTAACCTATTTTTTAATTTAATTTCCTTATAATAAGCCTTATTATTACTTAACTTAATGCTGTAAATTTCCGTATCACCCTGGGCTGATGCGCTTTCATCTTCGGTCCTCACTTCTTGAATCCTCTTCGAGCCTATCGGTTGCTTTTTCATCTCTTCATTTTTTGATCGACATGCTTTCTGGAAGTGGTTCATCTTTCCACAGGATGCACACTTTTTTCCATAAGCCTTGCATTCTCTAGGTCCATGGGTTGATAAGCATCTTGTACACTTGAACTTCTTGAAATCTTTCAGTTTCTTAAAATCTGTTTTTTTTAACTTCCTGCACTATTTTCGTATTGCCTTGAAGGTCTTTAATTTGTAATTTTGCTAATTCAGCAGCTCTACATTCAGAAATAGCTATCTCCAAGGTCAGGTCTCCTTTCGACAACATTTTTTCTTGTAATTTAGGATCGTATATTCCCAATACAATTCTATCTCTTATTAATGACTCCATTTGTGCACCAAACTCACATGAAGCAGCTAATCCCTTTAAATCTGTTAGAAATTGATTGAAGTTTTCACCTTCCTGTTGTTTTCTTTTAAAAAACCTGAATCTTTCGTATACTACATTTTTTCTTGGATTGCAATATCTCTCAAATTCTTCAAGCACTTTATTTAATTTTTTCTTATCTTCTTCAGCTAGCTTAAAGGTATTGTATATATCTACACCTTCCTGTCCAATACAGTTCAGTAGTATTGCAATTTTTATTTCATCAGGTTTATCTTTTTTACCCGAGGCAATTAGATATATTTCCAAGTTTTGTCTAAACTTTTTAAAGTTCTCCGAGACATTTCCCATAAAACTCATAGCTTGTGGTACCTTAAATTCCATTTTTACACTTCACTTGTCCTCGTGTGTTGTGTCTCTTTCCCGCCTAATTTTTTCACTTAACCTCACTTCTGGGCTTTCTTGATTTATTCCTTTTACTACTGGGTTACGTCTTTTTTTTTTTTTTTTTTTTAGCGGACGTGTCGCAGCGCCATGTTTTATATGTTACACAGGTATGTATTTATTAACTGTTAGTATAATAAAGTTATTTTATTTATGTTAACACGTTTATTCATTTATGTCTGATACACTAGTGACCCCTACATCACAGTATGCCACAGATCACCAAATAAAGATAGTAAACTTAAAATTTCACTATTCCTGTGCTGTCATCTGTAGTTGCCGCATGACAATTTACTAAAAAAAATCGTCATGGCGGGAAATTTGAATAGTTGCGGTTCTGTAACCCATTTCAATTCTTTTTTCAAAATTATTCCACTATAAAAAACAATACATGTCTGAAATTTATTTTATTAAATACAAATATAAATGAACAATATTATATCTAGAAACATAAAATATCATCTAGCTCCGTTTTCTTTTTCTTACATAGTAGTCATATGCCGCATGTAACATTTTATCAAAATTTAAATGGCGCATATCACGACCTTTTAAAATATTATTTATTTTTTTAATATAATTAAAAATTACAATATTTACAATAATTGTAACTAAAATATTAATTTTATCATTATAATGCTCGCTACAGAGAATGTTGCAAGGCAAACATATGTGCAAAACTTCCGCTAAGATTTTAACTCTAAAGCCATATGTGTGTAAAACTTTTGGTATTATTTGTAGGGTACAGTGCGTAACATCTTTCACAAATTTGGAAAACATAATTGACGGGTGTAATAAATGAAAACCTTGATATTGTTTGTGTTTAATAAAACTATGTTCTGGCAATTCTTCTGCGGTAAGCAAGATTCCTTTACAAACATCACAAGAAAATTTTTTAAAGAACTTTTTAGCTATTGCACCTGCTACGTATGGTGTTGCAAAATCTGTTACCATTGAAACAGGAATTTGTGTAGTAGTTGTTATTGTGCTTTCAACTTCAGGAACAGATATATTAACTTCTGCTTCGATAAATTGTTTGAAGTTTGCCAAAGGACCAACAGATTCATCCTCTTCACAGTTTCTACCTATAGAATATGGTGCAGAAAAATTATTTACAATTAGTGATTTAAAACTGTTTGTGAATATGGAACAAGTTGGGTTTCTTACTGAATGAGATCTGATTTGTGAAAAAAAATTTTCTAAAGGATCTTGATTAAATGCTCGTGTAGGTATATGTTGTAATACTGGTAACAGCTTTTTACTTAAATAAATAAAACTGTGCAATGTAAAAATCCAGTTCTTAAGGGAAGGTATGTAAGATTTTACAGCACTATTAGGAGTTGTAAAATACATTGACTGCAGAACGGGAATACTGATTTGCCAGAAAGACAAATGAGGCGAATTTTCTTTCACTGTGCTGCGAAGAGGTTTACCAGGCGGAGGAATGACCATGCTACCATTAACGCTGTCAAATACTTTATCAAAGAAAATTAATACATCAGCTGTATCACAGGCAGCAGGGTCTAAATAATATCCTGATGATGGTGATAATTCATTGCTGATAGTTGCTCTGGAGTACATTGTTGCACCAACTGTATAGCTAAAAATTTGTGTTGCCATTTTCACTTTCATTCTTTTAATCTTACTACTGATAACATGTTCATCGGTTAATCTATACAGTTGATTGTAGGGCCCTTGTTGTTGATCTATAGCATAAAGTTGCAGTATATGAGACCAAGATGCTATTTTTTGTTTACCATCATGAATAAAATGTAAATCCTTGACTAAGAGACTGTTCCTTATTCATTTTAACAGATGTGGACAATCATATATATGAACAATTTCTTGGCCATCAATTAAATATCCTTGAAACTTGTTTTCCATATTATTACGTAGACAATAGGCTTTTGTGTCCTGCAGTAAAGAATTAATTGCTGCTACATTCGTCGAACCCTGATCACATACACTTGCAACAATATTCAAACCAATTTCTCGTGATTTTCGTACAACTTCCTTAATTAAACGAACAAGATCAGCTGTTTGTGTGGTTGACTGGCAAAAAGTAAAAGCAATAGGCTGTTTCCATTTCGTCTTAATACCTTTAATCATAAAGACTAATGCGTGATCAGCAAAGACAGCCTTTCTATTTTCTCCGCCAAAATCCACAAGTCCTTCCACAAAATCAAATTTCTTGTTGTATTGCACCCCAGGTGCTAAAGAAATTTCATCAAACATTAGTACGCACATTTTGTTTACATCTTTCATTTTGTTAACATTTCTTGAAAGATGAGTGAATACCATATCATTAACTCCTGTTATAAATGGAACTCGATTTAATGTTGAAGTCAACAGTTTACCCGATGGTAAACTGAAGTATTGGGACAGAAATCGATAAGCTTTTCCACTTTGTTTGTACAAGCATAATGCAAAAACCTTATCGTCTAATGTATATCTTCTACCTTGGGGATGTAATGCTTGATTTTTTAACTGTGACTTAAAGAATTGTATAGTGACATCATTAACGCCCCTCAAGAAGATGTTGATTTCTTTGAAGGGCTTTCATTTTCTGTATTGTAGACAGCTTCTGTGTTTTCTTACGAATAATTTTTAATGTTCTCACTTGATAGGGCACTGCTTTTGTTTTTGTGGATCTACCCAGCTGTTTATCTCTCTGTCGTCTTGACACTGAAAATAAAATAGCCTTTTGATTTATAAATTGAGTAATGTAGATAACCATTGTGTTTATATAAATATTATAATATTGTAGACTTAATTTCATAAACCATATTTTATAAACACAAAACACTATATTTTATGAACACAAATATTTTTAAGATACAATAATAACTTACCATGTGTAGTAACTCGACCTAAAGGTGAGGAAAAGTGTGAATCAGTACCTACAATAAAGGCAATATTATTAACTAGAGTTCCAACTACAATTTTTAGATAACTCACTGGAAGTGCTTGGACCTGGATCCTGAATAGCTATTTTAGTGGAGGCAGTTCTGCTGGTGTTTGCCTCTGTAGTAAATGTTTCAATATCTACAAATTAAGAAAATTGCATTTTCAGTTTGATTCCCGTCCATTTTTTACGTTTGTTTAAATATTTTTTTTTCAACGGACAAGACACGAATTTAATTATTTCTAACAAATATTAACACAGGGTGATTTAGTTTTTTCTCGATAACTTTAGGAATTAATAGAACACAATGAATTCTATTGATTCCTTATTAAGAAATTATTCCTTATTATTAAGAAAAAAATTGAATCACCTACATAGAATTTTCTAAGATATTAATATTGCTTTTTAATTGATAAATTTTCTACATATCTACGATAAAACTTGTAGTTAACTGTTTAAAAATAATGTTAATATTTATAATTTCTTATTGCTTTAAAATATGGTAAATTTACTAATATTTGTACCTGCATAATCTAGTTTTCTTTTACTGTAAGACTTCTGTGGTGTCTTAACTTTTAACTCTCCGCCCTCATCTTCTATTTGTAATACAGTATTAGAAGAAGCTGCACCAGAAATATGAAGAACTGCTGTAAGTAGAAAGAAATTACATGAAATTGGCTTGAAACAAGTGTAAAAAGTACAGAGCAGACCTTAAAACTTATCTCTCTGAGCTTTTTTCCAAAATCTCAAAAATAAAAAATACTCTCTGTGCTTGAAAATAAGTGTCTGATTTTGATTCTTTTTTGTTAAGGAGATTTGAAGATGCCTACCACTGACAGTTGTTAATTTAATAAGTATGTGACAGCAAGTGCAGTTTAAACAATTGTTCTGGTAATCATTTACCTTTAATAAACAATTTATCTATTTACATAATGTAATGAATTAAAATGCTCAGGCCCCGTTTCATAAAACAGGAGAAAATTTAAACTTTCCTCCAATGATATTGCTTAATCACACGATTAACTTTATCGAGTGGTTAACTACGTTTTATGAAACTGGGCCTCAATCGGGCACTTATTTCAGAACATAGGAGATTTAACATACCTTTTATTCTTTCCGGTGTTGAAAATTCTTTAGGCACTGGACTGTAAGAAAAGCAAGTTTCTGTAGTAGCTTCTTCTATATAATCTGCAAATAGAAGTTGAGTTCAAAAAAACTTATGCAAAAACCTTTTCTTTCTTACCAGGCAAATATAATGTTGGGACAGCACATCGTTTAAGTTTTCCTCTTCTTTCTATTGATATCTCAACAAAATGATTCTCACATACAGTGTAACTTTTAAGAAAATTTATATCATTTCTCAATTTGGAATTTTTTATTCGTTCCAGCCAAATAAATCTAACACGCACGTTCCGCGGAAATGCGTGTCTACAATAATCAACTCAAAATTAGAGAACAGCTTCGATTAAATTCAACTGTACTTACCTGGGAGCATTTTTGTCATCACAATTTGGTACACAACAAGGTCTCATTGTAAAACAAATGCAAATAAACGGTCAAAATAACTCAATATACAAAAATCACCGAACAATAACCAACTAATGAGCTAATTCACAGACACATACATGCAGAGACGTGTGAGTTACCCGCGACGTGCGCAATTGGCACTATAGAACACTGTATAATATAGATCTCTACTTTCGAGTTCTTAAAAGAAACGATTCTATGCGGCAACTACAGATGGCACAAATAATCAAGTTTCCAGCCCCTGCAGTATGCGTTATTCCACATCCTTACATATCTAGACCTACATAACTAGTCTATGATACAACATGCATTACAGATGTCGACACCTCACATTGGTCAGGATATTCAGACACAGGTATTGCAGTGACACCTATTTTCTATAAGTCGATTATTTTCGTCTGAAAACACCATCATCAGTGTCCCCTTGTGGGTACGCCCAACTATATTCACGATTCACGTTGCCAATTCCGTAATCCCTATGGGATGTCTTAAGCTAAGTTCACATGCATTGCGGATCGTTTCTAATTGGTTCATTTTGAATTTTGAACCAATTAGAAACGATCCGCAATAAAAATTTTGCGTATCCGCAATACATGTAAACTTAGCTTTATATTGTTATATTTGTCTACGATAGCCTTTTTTTAAAAGTATGGTAATATTGGGTACATCAAACTTACCACAAATATTAAAGTGAATGTTTTTATTAATGACACCAATACATAATTAACAAACGGATAAAAAGATTGAACCTTTCTTCGTATATTGCACTAAACCGACCCAAATTAGAAAGTGTGTATAGATCACATTAAAAAATTCTAACGCTAACAGAAATTTTTTTAAATTATAGGTCTCAATTTAAAAAAAAATATTTAAACATATTTAATTGAGAAATAATTTTTTAAATCTAAATGTCGCTGTGCTTAGGATTTCTACATATTAATTGCCTATTGGACTTCAAAAATTATTTCCCAATTAACGACCCTACGTTAAAAATATAAAATTAATATTGGTATACAACTTCTGAGTATTTTATGTAAAAAAATACACGAAATCTCTTTTCATCTCTCACTAGCTAACACCAAAAAGTGACAAACAAAGACTTAATTAAGTACATAGTAGAAAAACGTACCTACGATACCTAAAATAAATATCCATAAATTCACTTGCAGTGCATCGTTATTTCTCTTGTCTAATTAATCACAATAATAGCAGGTGCAAAACAATTAAAAGTACAAAAAGTGTAAAATAAAAAAAAAAACTTTGGCTACAGCATAGGTTCGATTAAATGTTTATTTACTCTAGTTTAGTCTTAAGTCGATTTTTTTAAACCTAAATAACAAGTACGCATTACAACTTTATTATTATTAGGTTGTCCTAGATTTCTCTATGTTGCTAATTTCGTTTTCGGTGAATCCCAGGATGCTTTGGATGGCCCGCAGATGGCCCTGGCTGTTCTCCTTGTCCGTTAAAAAGTAGTAAATTGCCGATTTCAAGAACTGCAAGGTTATTTCGGGATCTATTTTATTCCTACTGTTTTTCGCTTCAAGTAATTGCCTGTACATAGCCTGTGAAAATAAGAAATAAAAATTATTTAAATTAAATGGGCATATGCATTTCTGAACGTATTCTAGAATGATTGTGTTTCTGAACGAGTCTATCTCGTAGGTGTATTTTTGAACGTAGTCGGACCTGTCAAATTCAAAAATTCGGTGAATTTGTAACAGAATATTTTGTTTCCTCCTAGGAGCTTCATCTAAATAAACTTAAATTAAATGTGGATTGGTGCATTTTAACGGTTAATGAAAGTAAAGTGCAAAATATTTGGTGATTTTTTTGAGATGGGGAAGCTTTCAGATGTTAGTGCAGCAGTGTTTCTACTAACTCGTGTCTAAATAAAAACCTGGTCAAGTAGGCTACATTTAGTAATTCTGCTATGTAAATGCAATCGATAAATTCTCGATCACAACCCACTTGACCAGGTTTTTATTTAGACGCTCGTTATTTATAAAAGAGGTGAGTTCTTTAACATACTAATAAAATTAGATCTAATCGACAAACGAGGCTGAGACCAATAAACCAGCATGCAAACCAAAAATTAGTAAACTACAGTAAATCAAAGAAATAAAGAATTTTGTGCTTGGTATCGGTTTTATAATAGTTTACCTTTCTCGCACCGAGTACCCACAGGGAAACAGCCTCTTTTGCACTTAATAATGGATGCAAATTGTTAGAAGATGTTGCGTACTCTATGTCCTAAAATTAGTCACACATGAAACAAGTCGATTACTGGAGGAGATGAGGTGAGACTTTGCGCTTGGCACTTACTTTAATGTTTTCTAATTCAGTCTGCGTTACTTGGAGCTGTTGCAACAGTTCGGGCACTGATATTTTACTGGGGTGTCGATTTGCTACTTCCGTAACCTAAAACAAAAAGATACTTGTATTTAGTAATGTTTCTAAAATTAAAAGATAAGTAAAACATTATTTGATACAATTTGAAATTAAGCAAAATTCGGTGTATAGATTTTAGGGTTTTACACTTTTTTAAAATTGTCACTCTGTTCAAAATTCGCGCCAAGTACTCGGCTACCACTAGAAATTTGGGTCGCATTCGAGAACTATACCCTCGAGTGCAAGGTTGTGTTCATAAATTACACTCTAGGGTCACTCTCGGGTAATATTGTGATCTCTCTCGCATAAATGTATTTATACATTTTGCTTCTCACATAAGAATCATAAAGTACTAAATCAGGCGTGTGTTTCCATAGCAACAAACACATTTTCTTTACCCTACTTAAAAGTGGGACGTGAAAAGTGATCTCGTTGTCATGGAAATCATGTAAACACTAGACTTCTTAAAACTGATGAGCGAGACGCAAAATAACTAAAAACTTGTGAGTAGGGATGCACCGATATATCGGCGACCGATATATCGGCCGACATATCGGCCGGTTTATGTGATATCGGTATCGGCCAGTATCGGCCAATTTTTTAACCGATAACTTTCAAAATTTCAAGAAAACGGGTATTTGACGTGTACAGTCAAAGAAACCAACGGAGACAAATGCAGAGCGCAGACATGCTGTAAAAAGTTATGGAATGTTATAATTCACACGGAATGTTACACAATTAAGTTCCTATCTTCACTCCGTAGTTATTACTACGGTTGGAGAGATTTATGTTTGAAACGTGTATACGCATTGGTTACTATCGTAGTTGTAACTACTGTATTTATAACTACGGTAGTTGTTTAACGTGTATACGTACTCAATCTGTGGATTTAACATGGAGTACGATAAACCATTCAATCTTGTGTTATAATTTTTAATATCGGCCGATGTATCGGCTAAAATATCGGCCGATATTATCGGCCATGATTTACCGATATATCGGCTGGCCGATATATCGGCCAGACCCATATCGGTGCATCCCTACTTGTGAGTGAGAAAGATGCGATTATACACCCAGGGTGCACTCGAAGGTGTAGTTTATGAACACAACCCAACTGTGGTGCAACTTGGGCGTATATCGCATCTTTCTCACTCACATTTCCAATTCATTTTACATCTTGCTATTTGAAGACATTGGGCGCGTTCAGAGGCAGCAAGCGGCTGCAACCCAGCAACTGCTTCTGAACGGAACTTCGCTGAGAACGCTGTAAGTTAGCTGCTGCTTGTTTAAGGAAGCGCAATTATTTTACGCTGCATAAGCCAGCACATGATGCTATCCTTTTCTATCACTCATGTCAGTCATGTCATTTGAACAGATGTCTAAACCAAGGCGACCAAGGTGTAAATAAACCCGTGTCACTTTGTAATAATGAATAACTAATACAACTACTAGGTTACTAGGTAGTAACCGCGAAATTGGTTATAATAAAGGTAGGTAAATTCTCCATATTATTTATTAAATTACTATAAATCTCACGGTAAGGTCATAAATATATACAACCAGCACAGTACTTAAATCACTACAAATCATGCTAAGTTCTAACTAATAGCCGCTTGGCCGTCTGAACGCGCCCATTATTACCATGACCTTTCCATCCCAATTTTAAGTAAGAACTGAAAAGTGTACCCGTTGTCATAGAAATAATATAAACAGAAGAATTCTTGAAACAGATGAGCGAGATGCAAAATGAGTTAGAACTTAGAAATCGTGAGTGAGAAAGATGCGTTAACGCACCCAAGATGCTCTAGCTTTAGTTCTCGAACGCACCCCAGAAGTGTAAAGCCCATGTCCCATTGCAAAAATTTTATAAAATATTTTTATAAAATGTTTTTATAAAACTGTTTTTATAGTGGGACAGCTCACATTTTTATACAAATGACGTCATATGAAAATATTTTAACGTTTCGTCTATTTTTATGACGTCACGTAAAAGGCTTTTATAAAATACAACAGTTTCTATAATTTTTATGAAAACCGGTACATGATTGGCTTTTACGGTTTCACAAATTTAAATAAGTGCGCGTACGTTCCGAAATCCTGGTGTTGGGTTAGGTCATTGCACAACTAATGTAAAGTAAGGTATCGTGTAGCCGTGATGCTATGTTTATTATATTAGTGTGTATTCATTACAGTGTTCAACTAATTTTAAGTTGTCTGGCAACTAGGGCTGTGCAAAAATATTAAGGCTGGAACTTTTCTCAGATTTGGTATTCGAATATTCAATTGAAATTTTATTCGAATATTCGAATAATTCGAATAAATCGAATTAATTCGAATAATTGAAATAATTCGAATAAATCGAATAAAAATTCGAATATTTAAATAAGTATTCGAATAATGAAATGGAAATTGCCCTGTACGGGCAAAATTTACATTGTATTTTGTCACTTTCATTTTAAACTTAATTTAAAGTATTTCCAAACATCTCTTCTGGACAATATTTTGCGAATAAAGGATGGGAGAAATACTATAACGTGTAACTGCGTATACTTCGTAAAAAAAGGGTCTACATTCTTGTGTCAAAGATTGCAGAGATACCTTCTTTTGAGTGGCGCAATACGATTCTATTAACTTTTTTTTTCGATAATGAAGGCAACTAGAAAAGTAGTTACAAAACATATTCGAAAAATCGGATTAAGTTAATATTCGAATGTTTGAATTTTTCAATTCACTGAATAATTAGAAAATTCGAATGATTTGAATTATTCGAATAATTTAAAAATTCGAATTATTTGAATTATTCGAATAATTTGAAAATTCGAATTATTTGAATTATTCGAATAATTTGAATATTCGAATTATTAAATTTGAACGTATTCGAATAGAGAGTGCACATGTATTGATTTTTTAAAAAATAGAAATATTAACATCGTTCGGCATGTTCTCCTGTGAGTAGAGGGCTGTGCAAAAATATCGATGTGTCGATAATATCAATATATAAATCTATTATCGAATGCCGATAAGAAAAATAAATATCGATATATTCGATACATCGATAATTTTATCGATATATCGATATTTGAAAACTGCGTTTATTCGATAGTAAAATCTTACCGCACAGCCCTACTGGCAACTGGACAGAACAGCAAACAGATTTATTAATTGATTTATATCATGTAGAAAATATTCTATACGTTTTTTTAAAATTATTATACACCCCACAGTAGCCACAATAGCAGCAGTTAGCTCCTTTTGTCTTGAATTGTCCATTTTTAACTTTTAAAACAGTACACTTTATTATAGATAGATTATGTTACTATAAGACTGTTTATGTAAAAATTTTATAAAACTATTTTACAGTGGGACACCTTTTGAAAGTACTTCACAAAATTATGAAATCATACTGTTTTTATAAAAACTTTGTATAAAAATATTTAAAAAAATTTTTGCAGTGGGACATGGGCTTAAGGTTTGGTTCTACCAGTGCTGCCAATAAGTAGGTAATTACCCAAAATGACAGTATTTCAAAGAATTATTTGCTTTCCGGCAGATGTCAACAGATTATAAGAGAAACTGCAACAGATGGCGCTGTTCAATACCTCACACCTACCTCACGCGGGACCGACACAAATACAATTTATTTTATTCTTTACTGACAAGTGACATTTTCTTATTGCATCTTGCATCGCTAGTGAACCATCTCCGTTAAAACAAACAAAAAAGGAACTTTCGGCATGTTTTAACAAATCACGTTGTTAAATGTTTTACAACAACGCGATTCTTTTTTTATGACTGTCAGTTAAAACTTTGCTCAATAGATGGTGGTGTTTCAATATAAGTGGGTTTCCTTCAACATAAAGGAACAACTTTGAGCTATCTAGGGGCGAAATTTGTCAATTCCTTTTTCTAAAAAAATTCCTTAATCTCTAATGACTAAAGTCGGGTATTATCGACAGATCTAAGGTTGCTACAGATATGAGCAGAATCGACCCATAAGTTAATATAAAAATGAATTAGGGTAGGCGTTGGAATTTAAATGCGTGTCTTGGATAACATCATATTGATACTAATTGTCAATCAATTGTAACACAAATAACACGCCGGAAACGTTACCCATGCAGTTACTCATACAATTCAAATATGTCTCGATGTGTAGCAAGCAGTGATCATTTTACACATCTGCTTTAATTTTTTTTAATAAAACTGTTCTCTTGCCGTGTAGAAACATCAAAGTGACTGAAGGAACGATGAACTAAATGCACACGTTTGTATTTAGTTGCCTCACCAACTCTAATTCATTTTTCATTTGACCACTTCTTACTTTCCAGTCAGTGATGTGCATTTACGCGTAAAGAAATATATTTATTTACGTTTCATGCAAAAAAATACGTAAAGAAATGTCAAGAATGTAGACAATTAAAGAATGTAAAGACTTAAAAGTGAGGTTAGTTTTTGAGCTGTGTTTTTGAATTGACAGAACTGAATTAATTGAAATTAATTCGCCAATTTTTTCGCACTCTAGTTATGTCGATAAAAAATATATTAATTACGTTCTTTACATTCTTAACGTAAACAATAAACTGAGTAAAGAATTAATAATTTACATGTAAAAAATTGGGTAAAGAATTAACGTAAATTACACGGCACATCTCTGCTTTCAGTCATAGAATTCCTGTGTATAGAATACATATATTTGACATTTCTATTTCTCAAACCTTATTTATTTAGCTAAATTCAATGTAGTAAGTGTGTTATAAACAATAATGAACTGTTGGACTGGAACTGTGGACGTTTCAGAATTGTGTGAAAAGCTTGTGTGCGCCTCTGATATACAGCGGCCATATTTAGTGACCAGTTTGGACAAGAAACTACTGTTCGTATGACTCTCTCCTCACACTCTTAACCCGTTGGTTTCAGCAGTCTAGAATTCAAATAGGAACTGGGGCCTTGGACCCAGCAAATACCTGCAAACACGCAAGTATTTGAAATTCCATTAAAATAATTATAAGTTCTGTAAACGTTCCAACAAAAGATCTCTTCAGAATTGTTCCGATATGAAATTTGTTGCACTTGCGTCAAATATGTAGTTCAAATTCTCAGTTCGAGTTCTTTTCATTTTTTTGTAGGAACAAACACACGGAGTGTGCATTCTATTTTACGATACTAAATAGAGGGCCGTCTTTTTAAAGGTCACATGTCGAGAACTAGGATAACATAAAGAGCTACAGAAAATTGTTTAATACAAAAATTGCAGATAAGATAAGACCACGCATTTAATTTTATTGGGGAGACTTTACTTTTAATTCTGATTGTACATAGTATAGGGAGTGTTCAATAATTTTCGTATTCTTTCTAAATTTCGAATAAAAAACTAGTTGTCAAAATATTTCTACCTACAATCGTATTTTTTTTTTAAAAGAGCAATGTAGTAATTTCCGTAAACCAATCTTTACAGCGGTACCAATCTGTTAATATGTCGTTATTTTGTAGTTTGATTTGTGTAAATAAATAATTTATATTAATCATTGGAAAAGAATTTCCAGATTAACAAAATCTAAAACTATGTGTCCATAGTTTGTAATTTGTTTAAATAAATAAATTTATATTAATTAATGGAAAAATCTTTGGTTTAGAGAAAATAATTGAGTATAAATTATCAGTGAAATCAGACACATGTTCTACAGAATAAAAAATAAAATTTTGTTACACATGTGAGTTTAAGTGTGTGTATACAGGCGTGTCTCGCCTTGATTGCATAGTACTATATGTACTAGGGCGTTTTCGAGAACCTATTCAAAATTTGGATCAATTAAGAAATAAAATATCTGATAAACGCAATCAAGTAAAACAAGATTCTGGGATACCCGAATTAATACAGAACTCTTTCAAGACAAGAATGCTTGCTTACATGCAAACAAATAGTGGACAAATTTTATTGTAGAAGTTTCATTTAGTTTGCGGCATTGTAAATGCTTTTTCGTTGTAAATCAGCGAAAGCAAATTGATTACCTTATTATTAAGAAGCGGGATAATTATATTTTCCAATGTTTTAGGTTGTTACGCACGGTTTAAAAACTCATTATAATTTTTTTAGTATTTTGGGACACCCTGTTTTGTGTGGGAACCAAAATGCATTACTTGTTTCACTTTCGTTTCATCAGATTTCAAAATATTTCACAACCAGACAAAAGCTATATGGAAATGCTCTATTTCACTCACTCCCCTGCATAATTCGACTGGTATCTCTTAACAACCCCCCTTGCTGTGTTTGTTCGTCAACACCAAATTATTTACGATCGCGTCAGTCTTTCTGCTCAACACCTAGGGTGCACGTCGTCGTTTCTTGGGCTCTCTGCTCATCTTGTGTGTTCATCAGACTGGAACGTTTGATTGAATAGTGAACGGAAAATACTAACCCGTGATTTGACAGATGCATCTGGGCAATTCAAAGCGTTCCTTTTCGAAGCCTGATTTCTGATCAAATAATTTTGGCAAGAAAGTTCTGAGCGTAATTTTTCGTTATAATAGCGTTTTCAACTGACTGCTCTATAGCACTCTCCAATTATCTCCATCTTTTTTTAACTTAATGTAATAACACGGCATAGAGATACTCTCAGAGTGCTCTAGAGCAGTCAGTCGAGAACGCTATAATTAGGCTTTTATCGGAGGACTTTATTAAGGACTTTTTTTTCTTAAACGTTACTATTGAAGATTCAAAACACTTACTTTACGTTCTAATTTAGCAACTTCAATTTCTTTACTGCTCGACTGTGAGCCCTCTTGTTTAGTTTTTTCCTCTTGGTCTTCCAAGTTCTTGCATGCCTCATCTAACTGTTTCTCCAGTTCGCTTATCCTTTCACGCGCACATTCTAACTCAGGAACCAGTTGCCAGTACCTGCCCAAAATATGATTGTAATTATTTCTTGCGATTATTTACAAAGGCCCAGTTGTACAATGCCAGTTTAAATTTAAGCTGAAGCTTAAACCCACAACAACGATTATTTCAACAATTGTTGTTAAGGGTTTAAGCTCTGGCTTAAAGTTAAGCTGGAATTGTACAACTGGGCCAAAATGTCCGTACCTATTGTTGATGTCGGTTATTCGCTGCAACAGTTCTTCCACCTTATCGTTGTGCTTCTGCTTGATTTGGTGCGTCTCTTCTTCGTGAGTACGCACCAGTTCCTGGATACGCTTCTCGTATTCCGTTATGAGGCGATTATGTTCCTGGTCGAAATCTCGGAGCCCCACGTCGGTGCTGGTGCTTTTATTTAAGCTGTATGCGCTTCGGCGATGCTTGTAAGGCTAAAATTAGGATTGGCTTGATGGTAAACAAAGAATTATTCGTGGAAACTTACGGTTTGGTTGAATTCTTCGCTTAACACTACAGATTCTTTGGAATGAACCGAGGAGTTGGTGAAGTCTTCATAGTGGCCGGAATCAGCATAGGAACTAGACATATCCGCGCCGAGGTGGTTGGCGACGTTGGCGTCCACCAGGTCCGCATCAGGCGTCGATTGCTCGTCGGTGTTTTCGCGTACGGTAACGGCGTCGCTAGAGTTCGATTTGTCTTCGGGCGAACTGAGGGCCGCTTTGTATAACCTCAGTTCCACAACCTCCTTGGTCAGCTTGACTATGTCGTTGTCCTTCTGCTCGAGATCCTTGTGCGCTTGCTGAAGGAGGGTTTTGAGACGTTTAACCTGCCTGTGAGCTCGCTGCGTAGGCGTCAGGTAATCTTCTCCGGTAGCACCACCATGCTGATTGCAATGAACCACGTATCTAAATAGAAAAAATCAGTTAATCTTCATGTATTTATTATTGTTATACAGAGGGAGAAGCCACGTGACTTAAAATTTTAGCATTGGAATCTCCTAATGGGCTGCAAGCAGCAAACACAAATTCTTTTTGTAATGTTTGAATATTATAATGTTGGGAAAAGTAAACATCCTCAAGAATTATAACTTGTGCAGAATCAATTACTTTCTAAGTACTTTCGACTTTTTTACTTCCGAAGAAAGTTCGCGTACGCAAAAACAGAGTTTCGATTAATTTTATGGTAACTGGCCAGCATGAAATTGCAAATCAAAGACGTTTTCGTTCTTACTTCATGCTCCTTCCGGAGAAGGTGGTCCCGTTCCGTGCTATGCTCGCGTGGTCGCATGAGGAAGCCACGCTGAGTCCGCTGTTGACGCTGGTCACGCTTTCGGTGTCCCAGTCTTTGTAATTCTTGTGGCGGACGTCCGGCGACGCTGGAGGAGTTTTCGGGGAGACCGTTGGACCTGGAGACCTAGGCAGACCCAAATGGGTGGTGGAAAGTGACAGCGACTGGAAAAAGGAGGAATTTTAGGAACCGAAAAGCGAAAGCAAACATTTTCATCAAATGAAAGTAGAAAGCCTTTTGTTTATACGATTTTCTAACACCCATACTTGCCCAAGCTTTTTTTTAAAAGCTTGTCTGAGAGGCGTGTTGATTTGTACTGCCGGTTGCGGCTGTGACCATCTTAGTGTTGTTATTGCTCTTTCGGCATTTGCCTTATAAACTGAGGAAACGCAGAAAACCCAGTTCTAAGGAGCCAGTGTGAATCCGAATACAATCCGACACATAAGTGTTCTATCTCTCACATAGCACCCATATGCACAAGGAGGGGATTCGAACCCACGCCTATAGTTTCGTCAAACCCCTAACCAACGAACCAACTCGGCTATCCAACTACTTACTGTTAAATTTTTTATTAAATTAAAATAGTAACAGAATTTGGGGAACTGTTCAAGCCCAAAAGCGAAAGCTTCTGGAAACTTATCTGAAGTGATATTTATATGAACGTTTTTGTGTAAATAATTAGACTGTATACAAACTTTTAAAAAACTCAACGATTTTTTAAATTTTCTGCCTATTCTAACAGTATCATCATCATCTTCAATTTATTTGCTTTTTCATTATTTCTGGCCAAATGTGTTAACTCTTAAAGGCCCTTTTACATTACCATATTTCGTATGTACAACATCTGGTTCAATTCCTTGAACATTTTAAACTGTGCAGTAAATTGTAGCAACATTTAAAGTGAATCAAAATAGTATATTACATATCGAGAGTTGTAAATAGCAAATTACGCACGGTGGAAAAGTTGCGCATGAGCCGCGTCGCGGCGAATGCAAGTGATTCCACAAGTGCGTAATTGCTTTACAACTCGAGTTTTGTACTATACTTTATCTACAACCACAAAAATTACCTTATTATTCAAAATTTTTGTGCAAATCGGTTCTGATTGCTCCTACTGCAATATCAGGTCAACAAGCGATCGAAAGATGTCGCTACTTAAATGTCTTATTATTCAAGTTCAAAATAATCAGCAATGACACTTGCAATTTCGACGACTGTCAATCTGATGTGATGCGGCTACGTTGATCTAACTGCAAATGTGCGTAAAGTAGGTGCGTTGTGCGGTTTTTTTTTACTTTACGCACGACGTTTGTAAACACCGGCTTACTTAGTTTATGTGTTGTACGTAATTCGTCATTTACAGTAGTGGTCGTAGATAAATGATAAAAAGTGAGCAAATAAAAATCAGATTAGAGTAGGCGGTGCAAAGAAAATGTATGTCTGTGATTAACTGAATTAATTAGGGCCGGTACTTTGAACACCGATTAACTTTAACCTTTGGTTTATTTCCATAGAAACAATTGTCTCTACAATTGTAGCTATGGGAATAAACCAATGGTTAAAGTTAATCGGTTTTCAAAGTACCGGCCCTTAATGTAATATATTCATGGACTGTTAAATTTATTGACTTTTTATTTAATCACAGACATACATTTTCTTTGCACCGCCTGCTCTAATCTGATTTTTATTTGAAAAAATAGAACGTGTTCTCCAAACCGTATCTGCAGCCAAAAACATTTCTTGTTTTAAATATTATTGTAGAAATTGAACTAAATCTTGTATAATAAATAGGGTGGTGTGTAACATCAACATTTATTTGCAATCTTTCGATCTACAGTTTATATAAAACAGGTAGCCTTTTATTAATGGTTTCTGAGTTTCTATTTGAAATTAAAAATATGAAGTTGCTAAATAACTTTTACTTTAAAGTATGCGTATTAGCATTAAATTTGTCAAAAACAGCGCTACATTACGGTGAAGAATGAAAGCAATATGAAGCGCTAAATTTAAATTATTCCGGAACGGCCTAGTGTAGAATTAGTCAATACTTAATCAATGTTTATCTCAGAATCACTGACTCTCTGAATCTCCATGAAATGTTGACCTTTCCTCCCGGGACACCTGTATTCCAATACTTTAAGAACTGCGCTTAAATAAAATAAAATTTACTTATATTTCTATTAATTTTTTTTTTCACATCGTACGACAAGAGGTAGCGAAATGTAGCCTTTAGGAGCAAAGGAATGAAAACAGTAGTTGTGTACCTATTTTGTTATTATTAATAATGATATTACTAAATGAAATTGATAAGTATAGCTTCTTTACATTACATTTCCATCTTTAAAAAGACAACCACAACTCTGTATCTCTTAAATTATTATTATTTAAAATTTTCGCTTTATGAAGTAGTCACGGTCTTATAGACAACAACGTGACAGTTTTCAGTTTTGCTGATCAAAATATTGTTTTTAAAAAAATTTGTAGAACGTGTGGCGTTAGCTATTTCCCTTGATAAAATAATCTGTTATTCACAAGACTTTAAATGCATGTTTATAAATAAATCGACCATTTCTCATGCGTGACCTAGAGAAAGCCTTGCTTCGTTTAGAGAAAATGCCTACCCATAGCGTTATAATTAGTATGGTATAGAAAAATTATTACGGATACCGCCGAAATTCCATATAAAACTAATAATCCAATTCAAACTATTAATCCAAATTCATGCGCAACAATTAATTATAAGATAACAAATATTTGTAATGGGCTAGCATTATTTCCAGAAACATTAAATAAACAAGGAAAGGTAATTATACCGGAATCATTAGTTGAGGTTAAAAATAACGAAACGTATGTCGAAGCGACTAATTGCAGCCAATTTTCAATCAAAATGAAGATAAATCCAATTAATCTGATTCCAGTAGAAGAAGCGGAGAAAGAAATTAATATCGGTTACAATATGATAAGTCAGAAAAAATTGGCAGAACTACAAATAAAAAATATCGAGGAAAATTTTAATTTAAATTTTTTGTATGAAATACAAACATCTTTTTCATGTAGAAGGTCAGAAACTTACGTTTACCTATAAAATAAAACATATCTTGAATATGAAAATTGATACTCCCATTTTCGTACGAAACTACAGACAACCAATAGAAACAAAAAGGGAGATAAAAAAGCAAACGCTTGAATTACTGAGACAAGATATTGTGAGAGAAAGCATATCCCCGTGGAATGCTCCCGTGCATATCGTCACAACAAACAAGGATGGACGAACGAAACATAGAATGGTGATTGATTTCAGAAGACTCAATGAACAAATGGTTGAGGACAAATACCCGATCCCAAATATCGCCGATATCTTAGACAAACTAGGAAGAGGAAACTATTTCACTTCACTTGATCAGGCCTCCGGATACCATCAAGTGGAGATGACTGAAGAAGATAGAGCAAAGACAGCTTTCAGTACAGAGCAGGGTCATTTCGAATTCAAACAAATGCCCTTTGGCCTGAAAAATGCCCCGGCAACTTTTCAGAGGATTATGGATAATGTCCTGAGAGATCTGCTCGAGGACACTTGCCTCGTTTATCTGGATGATATTATTATCTATTCGTCATCACTTCAGGAACATATCCAGAAATTAATCAAAGTATTCGAACGATTGGAAAAAGCTAATTTCAAAATTAAACTGCAGAAGTGCGAATTCCTAAAAAAGGAGCTTAAATATCTCGGACACGTCGTAACGGATAAAGGAGTTAAGCCGAACCCCGAAAAAATACAAGCCATCGCCAGATTTCCGATTCCAAAAAGCCGAACGGAAATCAATCTTGGTCTCCTAGGATACTATCGAAAATTTATTAGAAACTTTGCTGAAATCACTAAACCCCTTACGGTATGTCTTAAGAAAAATGCTAAAATAGACATTCAAAAACCAGAATATATTAAGTCTTTTCAACAATGTAAAGAGATTCTTATGAATGAGCCCATATTGCAGTACCCGAATTTTACTAAAGAATTTGTGGTTACAACAGACGCCTCAGATGTCGCCCTAGGAGCGATCCTATCGCAGGGTCCAATAGGACGGGACAAGCCGATATGTTATGCATCGAGGACGCTTTCGGATACCGAAAAGAAATACTCTACAATTGAAAAGGAACTTCTTGCTATAGTATATGCAGTCAAGCAGTTTAGGCCTTATATTTATGGAAGGAAATTCACCATTTATACAGATCATCGACCTCTCGTCTGGTTGTGGTCACTAAAACAACTTAACTCGAAATTAATGCGCTGGAAAATTAAATTGGAAGAATACAATTTCGAAATTGTGTATAAAAAGGGTAAATATAACACTAATACTGATGCATTATCAAGAGTACGACTCGCCGAAATAAATGTGATCACGCAACAGGACTTAGACAGCATAATGCCAAACATAGACGATACTGAATTAATGGATATTATAGAAGAATTAGGAATCGAAATAGTGGAACCAGCCAAACCATCGACAAGTCTAGGAAAAGGCAGAAATTGTAAGGATATACGAATCACAGATGATTCACCAGGGCCTACAGAAGACACTAATACCAGTGAAGAAAGCTCAGACTCCAACACCATTCACACAACTGGAACTCAGCAGCCTACAAAAACAATTGAAATACAAGATACCATCATTGACAATAAGAAAAGGCAATTTCTTATCACGGAAAGCTTAGCACAAGCACTGGAAGTCGAAATTAAAACGAGAGACAAAAGCAAAATTCATCTCGTTAGGATACCAAGGGATGACCATAAACAAGCGATACTTCAACTATTTAAGGAATACATAAGCGATCAGTTAACTTTCTATCTGTATACTCAGGACGAAGAATTATATAAGAAATTGTGCAAAGTGTATACCAAAAAAAAATTACTAATCAAGGTCCCCGAATTATTCGATGTTTGAAAAAGGTAAAAGTTATCGAAGATAGGAATCGGAAAATCGTACTCGTACTTTCCGGAACTATAATGGAATTAATTATGAGCTGTTCTCAAATGACTTGCAATGCATTCCTTTTCAATATATATTTCACTTGGATAATGTTAATGACAAATTGAATTTTTTCAATACTCATATATTAAATATTTTTAACATACATGCACCTCTAACAACTCGACGCTTTACGAAACGTCCTATCCCGTGGCTTACAGATAATCTAAAACTATTAATGAAACTCAGAGACAAAGCTAAAGCTAAGTTTCGTAAATCAAAAGCAAGTAGAGATTGGAACTATTATAAAGCGTTGAGAAATTTAACAACTACCACATTCAGACTTGAGAAAAAGGCTTATTTCCAATACATTTCTTCTACACGTGATCCCAGAACTCTTTGGAAAAATATGAAATTTTTGGGCATTACTAGGCAGCGATCTCATACTATTCCAGAACAATTAGCTGATGTGGACAAAATAAACGATTTTTTTATTAATTCCTTGCCAAAACCTTCAACAAATAATCAGGCTCTAAAGACATCTTACGAATCTGATTGTACTTATTATCGGAGTTTTTTTTTTGAACCAGTTGATGAAGATACTATTTATAATATCTTATCAAGAATTAATTCTTCTGCAACGGGTATTGATAATATTAATATTAAGATGATAAAATTATGTTGCCCTACTATCATTCCTTATCTTTCACATATCATTAACTCATGTATTATTGATGGCAAGGTTCCTGATCTTTGGAAGCATGCTCTTGTAGTACCACTACCGAAGGTCAAGGAACCTTCAGTATTGAAAGATCTTCGTCCTGTAAGCCTGCTTCCTGCCATATCGAAGATTTTTGAAAAAGTAATTTTTTGTCAACTTTCTAATTATGTTCAGTCAGAGAATATCCTTCCGAATGTGCAATCTGGCTTTAGGAAGCACCATAGTTGCACTACCGCTTTACTGAAAGTTACAGACGACATTCTCCAAGCGACGGATAATAAGCTTATTACTGTTCTAACTTTGTTAGATTTCAGTAAGGCTTTTGATAAAGGTACAACATGATGTAATGTGTTCCATTCTCAACTGTATTGGTCTTGGTGGCAACTCCACTGATCTGATTAAGGATTACCTTTGTCAGAGGAATCAAACTGTTGTCATTGGGGCGTGTCGATCAAAAGCCTTACTATTACAACAAGGGGTACCCCAAGGCTCACTATTAGGTCCGCTTCTATTCTCTATATACACATTTAAACTTTTATCATCGCTGAAATATTGCAACTATCACGTATACGCTGATGATATTCAACTATACTTTTCTTTCTGCCCTTCTAAATGGCGGGAAGCAGTGGATTGCATAAACGAGGATCTTAATTCTCTATCGGTCGTTTCTGCCGCTCATTCGCTTGCTATTAATCCTGAAAAGTATCAGATCCTGCTGCTTGGTAAGGCTAAATGTTGTTTAAACTTATCCAATATAATAAATATTACTATCATTAATGTTAGAATTCCCATAGTAGAGGAAGCTAAAAATCTAGGTCTCTCAATGGACAATAGTTTTCGATATAAGGATCAAATATCTAAATACATTAGCAACGCGTTCTTTTATTTAACAAGGCTGTACTCACACGTCATATCATACCGGCCTGACAAACCATAGAGGTGCCGCCGGAACACTCGAACATCTAAAACGCAAATATTGGTGGCCCAAAATGGAAAAATTGGTAACTGAAATTGTGAAATCGTGCGATACGTGTAATCGATCAAAGTACAATGGACATCCGGATGTACCAATGTTACCAATAACAGAAACACCTGATGCACCGTTCGAAAGAATATTTATTGATCTATTTACCTGTAATAATGAAAAATACCTAACATTAGTCGATGCTTTCACCAGAGTAGGACATGCAATAAAAATCAACAGCAAGAACCCAACAGATATTTTTGATGCTCTCTTAACTTATTTTAGTTATTACGGTATACCTCGTGAAATACGGTCAGACCAAGGGTCAGAATTTAATAACAGAATCATCAAGGAATTGGCAGCTCTCTACAAGATCATATTACATTTTGGTACAGCGAAAAACCCGGAAAGCCAAGCGAATGTGGAACGATTTCACTCGACTCTTTTAGAACATTTAAGATGCTTGAGCGATGATAGTAATGTAACTAATGAACAAAGAGTGCGAGCCGCCCTAATAGCCTATAATAATTAAATACATAGAGCCATAGGAAGGACACCATTCGAAGCACTCTATGGCCATACTAAAACTCGGAATCCAATGGACCTGTTTTATGGAACGACAACATATCAGGAGATTGTATCAAGACACAAAGATCGGATGTCGCTCCTATATGATAAAATTAAGCAGAAGGATAATCGACGCAAAGAGAAAACCCAAGAAAAACAAAGAAAATTAGTTAAAACCACGGAATGGAGACTAGAGGAGCAAGTATACGTTGAAAATATCACAAAAGGTAGTAAAATGTTAAAACCATTTTTCGGCCCATATAAAATTACTAAAGTTAACGACAATGGAACCGTAGAGGTAGAAACGCGGAGAGGAACCCAGACCTACCATACTAGAAGGCTAAAACACGGTGTTGTTACAGATGCTGGTGTGCCTTCGGAGACGTCAGAATAACATCCCTAGATGGTCCGCTATTTCCGTTACACCTGGGAACAGCGAAGAACCAAATAAGTCACTGCACCACGGTCGTGCGATGTGACTTATGACCCTTAGTCGATCAAGTAAACCAACTTAGCATGCATTATAAATATCTACGAGAAGTTATAGAAGACCTGCCCGATAGCGAAAATAAAATAGAACTTACAACCCTTATCGGAGAACTTGGCACTTTCCTCGATCAACTGATATATGAAAAGGATCAATTAGTTCCCACAATTAGAAAAACCCGAGGAGCATTCAACTTTCTTGGTTCCATTATCAAGGCGGTCTCGGGAAATCTTGACGTAGAAGACGCCGCAAGATATGACAAATTAATACAGGACCTCGCTAATAACCAACAAGAACTCACAAAAGCTATGCAGGTACAAGTACATTTAGCACAGGAAACAGTGAAAAACTACGAAGAAAATCTTCGAGTACTCGCCGAGAATCAAAACAATACGGCTCGTTGTTTGAATGAAATTATCGAACACTTACAGCAGTACGAACAAGAAATTCAGTTTCAAAATTTATTTAGGGCTCATACGATATTAAGCATCACAATAAATACAGCTCTCTCAATTACGGATAGACTTTTAACTGCAAAAACTTTCTCTAAATGCAAACCTATCACCCAGCAATAATCTCAGCAGACCATCTATTAAATTATTAAACGAATTAAAATTTATTGAGTCTGTCAGCAAAATCGAAAAAATTGTCCTATCACCGGAAAGCGAGAATCTGTACGTTCTTGAAAAAACTATAATTGTCAAAGCCTACATTAGAGAATACATACTCACGTTCCTATTAGAAATTCCTTTAATTGAACCAACTAATACTACAAATTAATTCCGCTACCTATCAAACAACATTCTGATTATCTAATATTGAATATTCCACAACCCTACCTGGCGGAAAATAAAGATAGGTACATTGCCTGGCCCGAGCAATGTAAGCTACTCCAGTATCAAGAATACTTATGTAAAGCTTTCAGTTTAGATGCCAAAAAACACACTACTTGTGCATATCAATTACTACCGACACCTACCGATAACAGCTTGTACGCATACCCGATGGCCCAGTTTGGATGTCGAAATAATCCACCCAACCAATTCTGAGTGGATCCTATTCCAAGCCAACCAATCCGCAGAAATCCAGTGTGGCTCTCGACAGGACGTCGAGGTCGTCAGGGAAATCTGTTAATACAATCCACATCAGAGTGTACCCTAAATTTGGGGTACGACATTTTGCGGACCACATCTAGCCATTACTTGGACCGGCAAATTCACTTGACGCCCCTCAACATAAGCCTGCTACCAGTTAAACAATCTCACTGGCAATTAGAGGATGTTAATATGAAAAATCTGCACCTGGAAACCTTCAACGAAACCAAAAGCAGCCTAGTCAAATTAGGCGCCCGCTTGGAAGAATTGTCCAGTTCCCATGCGATAAATACTTGGAGTGTAACAAGTGCACTGACAATGGTTTCCATAATCTTACTTGTTATTGTCGCCGGGATATGGTATCTTAGAAGACATCAGCAGAGAGCCAAAAAACAGCGACCCAAGAATTGGAGTCCAAACGTCCCAACCCTTGGCTCGCTCCAAGAGGGGAGGAGTTAACACCTGCGGAGAGATCCTCGACCTAGGAAGAAATGCTGACCTAAGTAGATAGATAAGACTCGCTATAAAAATGCATGCTCTTGTTTTTACAGATTAGATTTGGTTATTCGTGTCGTCGCGCACGCTTCTTTTTATAACAAGATAATAGGTCTGTTTGTTATCCTGCACTGGTGTGCACTAGTGTACACTTTTTTTACGAAATATACTTTAATGAAGCCTAAATTCATTGATAATGTATTAATACGAATCATATTCATTCATACTGACACACCACACAAACATTTCAAGTTGTATTAAAGAGTATTTTGCGAAAAAGTATGCATTGGTGTACACCAGTGCAGGATAACAAACAGACCTATTATTGTACTAAAAATCGTCAATTAATTTGTGCGAAATAAAAACACTTTTTAAAAATTCCAAATGTTTTAATAAAGTGTTAAGTATAACAGATGGAATCCGTTGCATTGTTACCCAGCTGATGAAAATGTAATGCAATACCTGTACAATAAACTATGAAGTTAATTAAAATCACATATTGCTGTGTTATCTTCAATCTAAGCTACACCTACATTATTTTTGTGCGCTAACTAGATTTTTCTCTAATTCTTATTTTTTACTTTTGCACGGCTTATCTCTTATCTCTTTTGGGCTTGGATTCTCTTTGGCTTATTTATTTTTTGTCTTTCTCTTTTTATTAAATCTTCATTTTACATAAATTTTCTTTTTTCAGTAAAATAAATTTCTGTTTTTGTTTTAAATAATTTATAATAATAATAATAATAATATTTATTGACCAAAAGATATAAACATGTAAAAAGTGAGCAAATAAAAATCAGATTAGGGTAGGCGGTGCAAAGAAAATGTATGTCTGTGATTAACTGAATTAAGCAATGTAATACATTCATGGGCTGTCAAATTTATTGACGTTTTATTTAAGCACAGACATACATTTTCTTTGCACCGCATACCCTAATCTGATTTTTATTTGCTCACAGGTTATATATGGTATGTACGTCAAGATAACTACAAGCTAGCACGTAGTATGACCTATCATCAAGCTTATATAATAAGACTTGCCAATTAAGAAGTGCTTTAACTTTAATTTGAAGTTGTTACAATTTTTTTTTGTTCCTTTTTGTTAGAAATAGTTACAGATGACACTCTTCAAGGTATTCCGTCAGCGAGTAAAAACATTTACTGTTCAACCACTTTTTAAGATTTGTTTTAAACGTTGATATTAAGTAAAAGGAAGGTGGTTGTACACCTTTATACAAAAAAAAACTGTACTGGGGTCCTTTTTCAAATAATGACAGATTATGATTTGAAAAATTCAAATTATCGCAAAACTTGATTGCATAACATTGTTGTATGTCTTTGTTTTTGATAAATAAATAAAGAATCAAAAACAGTTAAAATTGAAAGTTTTTGGAAAAGAGGTGCGAGAAAGTTTGCGTTTAACATATTACGTAAAATCCTCTTTTGAATTCGAAACAGGCTAGTCACGTAGGAAGATGTTCCCCAAAACATTATTCCGTGTCTAATTCGAGATTCAACATTTGCTATCGTACGTAAAATAATTTTACACTGCCTGTTTCAAGAAGGTTTTTAGAGAGTTCATCAATGTGCGTATCCCTCTTCAGATATTCATCAACATGAAGACCCAGAAATTTTATTACATTAACTTGTTTAATAGAGTTTTTATTCATACGAACCAGTAAGCTAAAAGGGGATGCTTTGGCGGCTTTAAAGTGAACTAAGTGTGATTTGTTAGAATTTAAAATAAATGATTGTTGATAACAATATTCTGCCATACTGTTGGCAGCGTTAGTAGCTGTCTCAACCAGCTTGACTCTAGAATTTTCCGCAATGGCTAAAGATGTATCATCAGCAAACTGGCAAGTTACAGCATTTTGAATTGACAAATTTAAATCATTAACAAATATAATGAACAAGAGGGGTTCAAGAATGGAACCTTGGGGAACTCCAGTGGTGTTGGGTAGTGGAGTTGATAAAGCATTATTAACCTGCACCACTTGAGTTCGATCGGAAAGGTATCATCGAAACCATTCTATAACCGGACCTCGCACTCCATAACTATATAATTTATTTAAAAGGATCTTATGATTGACTGCGCTGCTGTTGTCAAAGAAAACACCTACTGTAGATTTATTAGCATCTAGACTTTCATATATGTAATTTAGGAAACTATGAAGAGCCATCACGGTCGACTTTTTCGGTAAAAATCCAAATTGTGAACGAGATAAGATTTTGTATTTAACTAAATAATTAAGTAGCCTAATTGCCATGCACTTTTCAAATATTTTTGATATTGAATCAATTCTCTAATTTTCATGATGATTCTAAACTTCTAATTTAAAAAGAAACACAATTGCATGGCTAATATTTGTGTAACCGTATTTATTTTAAACAGCAATGTAGTAATTTTTGTCATTAATTCAAAAATTGGGTGGACACTTTGAGCAACTTCTGTCGACTCAAATTTAATACCAGATTAACTCTTTCCTTACTACGTTTATTAAGTTATTTTAAAAAAATTGCCGCAGCTTCATGACGACTTAGTTTACAGCATACGTTCATTGATTTAAGCAACATACTCTTAAAATATGGCCGTCATGTCGTGAGACACCCTGTATATATACAAAAGTTTATCTTATTGAAGGTATCACCTAATAAACACAGTTTCAAAAGTATATTTTCTTTGATCTAGATTAGATAAAATTGGAGATTTCCTATAAATGCGTAGATACATTTTATACGTGAATGCGGTCTATAAAGAAATTAGACGAAAACGAATTATTCTATCGGGTGGGTATAAACGTTGTCATTATCATTATCGTAGTAGGTCGTAACTTCCTGTGATCTTGGTATTCATTTTTCACATTTTTCACATTTTTCCATCACGGAAACCTCTTTCTCTACAGTCTATTGTAAAATCAAGACTATGTCCGACTTGTAAACAGCAAGTAGGTAATTACGATAACGGCACCCACTTTCATTTAGGACAATCTACATCCACATCGGAGCCAACAATGGCAGTACACACTTCAGCAATCATTGGCGTGCTTTTTCCGTCGTCCGATTTCACAAACGATTGCGTGTAAGTACCGTGCAAGAACGCCTTTTTACCGAAATAACTGAAACAAGACAAACGATGACTTTCGAGGTCGTTTTCACTCCGTGCAAATTAGAAACTTTCTGCAGTTGCAAATGAGGGAGGTGCAATTTTGAGGAATTGCGGAATGGATTTCGTGCAGGTACCGTTCGAGGGGAATTTAAGGGAATAGCAGGGGCTCTACGATCGATGATAGTCGCTATAGAAATAGTTCGGGATGCATACAAACATATAAGATCCATCCTTTTCTTATTCACCGTTGACAAGGAAATAATATTTGTCGGTTATAACTTCGGTAATTGATGACGAAGGGTTCATCTCTCGTGGTTTTGATAATAGCCAAAAGAGTCGAGATTTATTATCGAAAATATTTCGATTATCTTTTACACTAGATAAAACATTTAGATTTATATCATTAAGTGATTGACTTATCAAAACACAAATATTTTATGAATGAATCTCTCAATCTAATAGCCTTTTAATACCCTTTGATATGACTAACAATTTTAATTTGAAGCACATGATACCTTAAAAACTTACATTTAGACAATGAAGGAGTTCACGTTCTTACAGATTTGAAGTTGATTCGGAACTAGTTCTTAACGAACCTAAAGAAGAAGGAAAACCACTAATAAGTTATAAAAACTCTATCCCATTATTAACAGACATTACAAGCTCGAATTTGTTGAATTACAGAACCAATAGTTATCATCAAATATCCTGTAAAAACCTATTTATCTCAAAAAAATTCAAGAGTTTTGAAATGTGCTGCTACTCCAGTTTCTGCATAATAAAAAAAATAGGTACTTACACAGAAATTAGTTCCCTTAAACGTTTTTTGTGTTAACATAAGTTCGGTTATTTCCGGCTGCGTTTCTACTTGCTTAGTTATGGTGATGATCTTGTCTACGGCGAAAGCCTCCATCAAAAAACGTTTCTGTTTCGGTGCGACCAATGAGCAAAATTTTTTGAAATCGTCCGAATAAAATGCTAGAAATGTCGAAAACGTAGCCGATGACGTGATGGCGATGGACCAGAGTAAATTTATGACGACGAGCATTTCAGATGAATTTAATGTGACATGATTAATTTTTAATGACAAGACTAAACTGACGTTTAAATCGATCGAGTTTGTGTAATCTTGGAAAATTTTATTTTTGCATCTGTACGTGGATTATCTTGTAAAGAACAGCATTTGAAAAAGGAAATGGGATAGTGATAGTAAATTGGGATAAGTCTATACAAACACAGAAGAGCGTTAGGAATTTCGATTCATGTTCATTCACATCTAATAACTATGTATTTGAACAGCGGTTTACTAATTATCTAATCAAATAGTAATCCTGGCAGTGTCATGAGTAATTTGATAAATTCATTGATTTCAAAAGGTGGCCCGTTAGAAATAAGAATTACACATTTCACCGCAACAAGAATAAAGGAATATCTCAGTTTTCTTGGGCTGTAAGCAATTAATAGGTCTGTTCGTTTGTTCTGCACTTTTCTATACTTTTTGCACCAACCGCTCCTGAGAGAGTGAGATGTGTATAATGTAATGTAAGTAGAAGTGAGAAGAGAAGAGTAAAGGTTTTGTGAAAAACCCACCCTAAATATTTTAAATCATCTTTTAAAAACCCGAACTTCTTCTAGTTTGTGAAAACTAATTAGTTAAAGTGGTACAACAAACTGTGTTTTACGTTTTTATTCTACGACATTTATTTTTATTAAACACACACACATACAACTCTGACATTAGATAATTTTGAATGTGAAAATAAACCAAAAACAGAAAAGAACAGATTGGTGGAGCCAAGTACTGAAAACAATAATAAGACAGAAGAAAGAAGCATGGAGGAAATATAATAGAACGAGAGCAGAGGAGGATAGGAAGGAATACATCAAACAAGAGACAAAGTAAAGGAACGAGTAAGGGAAGCAAAAAGAAATAGCTGGAAGAAATTTGGAAAATAATTAAACCAACAACATGAAAGCAACAATAGGATTTTCTGGAGTAAGATAAGAAAAATGAGAGGAAAAAAGAAGAAAGAAGTGAGGACGTGAGAGATAAAACACAAAAAATAAAGATCACAACAACAGTGATTACAAGTATGGAGAGACTTCTATGAAGAAAAGTTTAAACAGGATGACGAAGCCACAATAGTACAAAGTGAGGAACAGACAGAGGACCAAGAAGAAGAAATATCCAGAGAAGAACTGAAGGAGGGACTTCAAAAGATCAAAGTAGGAAAAGCATGCGGATCGGACGAAATAGACCCGGAAATGTTAAAATGGATGGGAGAGGAGGGTAAAAAGTGGTTTTTGGAGATATGCAGAACAGCATGGAATAATGAGAACATTCCCAAAGAGTGGGAGGAGAACCTAATAGTACCCATACACAAGAAAGGAAATTAACTCGAATGCGAAAATTATAGATCGATTTGTCTGGCGTCCTCAGCTTTTTAATTATATTCAAAATTTATAGAAGGAAGAATCAGAAAATTCGTTGAACATAAAATAGGTGAAGAATTTAGAGGAGGGAGACGAACAGCGGACAATGTCATGGTAATAAGAAACCTGATAGAAAAGAAGAACGAAGCTAATGAAGAACTGTTTATTACGTTTATAGACTTAAAAGCAGCGTTCGACACGGTAGAGAGGTCAGTATTATGGGAAATATTAGAAGAGATGGGATGCCCAAGAAAAATGATTAGAATAGTCAAAGGTATCTACAGCACAGTGTACGGCATAGTAATATTAAATGGTGAAAGATCTGAAATATTTGAGATGAGAAGAGGAATAAAACAGGGAGCCCACTGAGCCCACTACTGTTTATATTAATAATGGACAAAATACTGAAAAACAAGGGAAAGAACAACAAGACTCCGGACAACCATAGAATACAGGCATATGCTACCGATCCAATTCGATGGAATGCTATACACGGATGATATAGTACTAGCCGCGCATATGTGACGGCATATCACAACTTCTTTGCACCGCCTACTCTAATCTGATTTTTATTTGCTCACCGTTTATATTTGCTCTTTCACGTTTAAGTGCCATTAATTTTTAATAAAATTTACAAGGCAGGCCTTAGACTATTATGGCAGATAAGAGTATTGGAAGGTTTATTACATTCTTTTGGAGTAGGCTTTGAATCTTTACTTAAATTTAGAGAAAAAATAACTAGTTTTTTTTTTTTTTTTTTTTTATCAACAACAGTCTAAACTTAATGCAGCAATATATTTTGCTTAATTATATATTATATATGATAATGAAAACAATTTATCCAAAATGACAATGTGGTACTTCTTTCCTAATTCATTTTGACATAAGTCGGTCATAATTGATTCCATGATGGCGACAGTGTGACATTCACGTACGGCACTTCCATTTGATGGATCGGATGACGTGCTTTCCTCTCTTTGAAACATTGTCAATCATATCTCGGTCTTCGCTTGTTTTAAGATGTTATGTTACGTTCATCTTTGGGGGCCTTTCGTTTGGTGGGTTAGACGGTGGGTTTATCTTTTTCGCCAATGTGTCACACTGTGCGTTCGTTGATTGAGCAGAACGAGTCTTAGCGTACAATCTGAAGTGGCAAACACTAGTACCAAGACCAATCTAAGTTGAACTTAATTAATTGTGAATCTAATTGAGGAGCAGAGTTCTCCAACAACTATTTGCGTGTGCACGAAACCACCGGCTGTGTAATTTGAAGTCAGTTAGGTCGCTCCGATATTTTTTGCAATACATAAATTAATTAAATCTAACTTCCGCATTTTTATTTAAACGTAATTAGTTCCTTTGATCTCTCACGTTATTCGCCGACGCACCAAAAGAGCTGAGTTACGACAACGTAAGTCCAGATTTGCAGCGACGATCACTAGCCATATTAGAAATATTATTATTTTATTGCGGATTCTCCGCAAGGGTCACATCAAAACGTAAACAATAAGTAAGTCAGTGGCTAGTCCTTTAGTACCGGCTGTAAACCTTAGGTAGCCAACTTTAGTGTAGTCGTCCAGACGGATAGGATAGTGCGTGACTAATTGCAGTAATAAACCGTCGGGTGACCCTTCTTGGCAATTCTCAGAAAATAAACATTGTCTGTCCAGTTATTTAATTTGGCAATAAGTTTAATTTGTTTGTTTGGACAGTTTTATTGGTTATTTAGTTGTGCGTAAAAGTCAACGAACAAGGTGACACGTCGGCGTGTTACAGTTGTATAACTTATTTTCACTTTATATTCTTTTCTAAACGCTTTAAATGTTTACAACCATCAGTGGATGTTTCAGCATTTATTTATTGAAGTATATATTTTGGCAACTAATATAATTGCCGCTTATTTTGATTCAATTCAGTTGGATTACGGTTTCATTTTTAAAAGTTAGATGTATCTAAGAAATAAATCTAAGTAAGTCAAATTATACAGGCTGTTCCATTTGAAATATCAAAGAGAAGAGCCAACTTTGATTACATGGGAAGTACACCCTGTCGAAATGCACTATGTTCATTATCAACTTTATTTTCCAATTTTTTTTTCTTTTACAGAAGTTTCGAAAACAAAATTCTTTTATCACCAAAACCATATTTCACTTTTCTTCTGACTGTGTTTTTTTTAATTATTATTATTTCAGCGATGTGGTTATTTTAAAACAGTTATAAGTGAATGGCAGGTAAACTATAATTAATTTTATAATACTTCTAATGCAAATTACCAAATAAAAAAATATTCCGTTCATAACAGTCAGATAGTGGAATTTTTACGGTGACGAAAGCACACATAGCCATGGTACACGGTATGCCGTGGTATGGACACATAATGAACATAATAATAATAATAGTAAACGTAATTAGTTCCTCTGATCTCTCAAGTTATTCGCCGACGCACCAAAAGAGCTGAGTTACGACAACGTA
The DNA here is from genome assembly GCA_958336345.1 of Dorcus parallelipipedus. Classification (NCBI taxonomy): domain Eukaryota; kingdom Metazoa; phylum Arthropoda; class Insecta; order Coleoptera; family Lucanidae; genus Dorcus; species Dorcus parallelipipedus. The sequence continues at coordinate 43,694,563 of OY284478.1, forward strand.
AGTCCAGATTTGCAGTGACGATCAGAGCCGTATTAGAAATATTATTATTTTATTGCGGATTCTCCGCAAGGGTCACATCAAAACGTAAACCATAAGTAGGTCAGTGGGTAGTCCCTTAGTGCTGGCCATAAATCTTAGGTAGCCAGCTGTAGTGTAGCCGTCCAGACGGATAGGATCACGACAGCGCTTCGTCGAGTCAGCTAACTGACTATGTGTGCTTTCGTCAACCGTAAAAACTCCTCTCTCTGATAATATTACAAGAACTCTCAGTTTTTCCAAAGAACTTATTCTGCTTACTACGTCACTACAGTTCGAATAAATCTACTAGAGATCGTGGCAATTAGTAGAAAGGATTGCTAAAGTTGTGGTTTACTCAAGAATGACTTATTTGAAAAAACGGCTCAAAATAGACTCTCCTTTTGATTTCGGAGTGAAACATTTTCAGCATTTTTAAATTAAAAGTGATTACTTCTTGTTTGAATAATCAACTAATATCTAATGAATTGTTTAATGAATGATTTTATTTAATTCTACTACACAACATTTTTTAGAGCTTTCTAATGTCTTTTGACACAAAAACACTCTTTTTCTCTCTTTCTAATTTCATGCAGGTAAATATGGTGTAAAACGTCTCATCTCTGAATCATCATCAATTTTGTAAAGCCGTCATATTTGTATGTACCATATGTCTTAATTCCTTTAAATTTTACTTAAAAGTTTTTTAGAATTGCTAAAAAAATTATTGGTTTGGTTTTTTGATTACTGATGATCTTCTTACATTAAAATGTAATCAACTTTCATAAAGGAATTTCAAAATAATATAGAGTTTCACTGATGAATTAGGTAAGTAATTATACGCACGTTATTGTCAAGTAAATATGGATCAATACATACCAGTTATGCCTATGTATACGTATAGTACTTTGACCTTTTGCTATGGGCTCACACAATAATAATCAATTTTATATTTCACCTGTGCCTCAAATTTCACTCGAAAGCAACCCAACCGCACAAACCAAAGCAAGGTAAGCACTAAGTTGCTGAACACTGTTATTCAGTTGGCCAATTGAAATGGTGGTGGCAGTTGCAGCAAAGAGAAATTAGCCGCCCGCTAAATCGATACTTCGCGAGTTTCACCGCCGAAATCACTCACCAGACTCCTGGCACGTCCGTCACTGTCGGGGGTTGAGGACCCCTTCGGGGCCCTTCTGTTCCGCGACTCCGTGGCTATGTTCCTAGGCCTGCAGGCCACTGCAGGGGCTCGCGTGCCATTTCCCAGTCCCCTGGTACCCTTTTCCGTGAACGAGTTACCCCTTCGGAGTGGTGGAACTATCGACGTCGTTACATCGTGGACACTTTGGTTCGAACCGACGCTGCGTCGCTTCGACGTCGGGTTCACCCCGCACGAGAATTCTTTTTCACCTCTTATTCGAACGCTGCCCGCCCTGCGCAAAGGTAAGGGCGAAGTTGCTACAGGAATCTTCGTGGGTGGATTCGGCGAATCGTTCTGGTGGTGTTCTCGCATTTTGAACATGTTGGCGCTCATTGTCTTCGTATGGTTACCCTGAAACAATGCAAAGAAAATATCAGTGGAGCACCGCTGAAATTATTCAGCCAAGTGCGATACTAAAGTCAGTAATTGTTTACATTAAAATAGTAATCGAGAAAGTGAGTTTCTACTTATTATTTAAAACAAAAAAAACGCTCGTCTCTACTTTCGCTTTCATTTTACTTAAAAGAAATATTTGCTACCTTTTTAGAATTCTTTAATTTAATAAATAATAATTCTCCAAATCCAACGTTGCGTCATCAATTTATTTACCAAAGGGTAACAAATAATAAAACTCCTTCCGTTCCTTGAGTTTTCGTTTTTCTTTTAGTCACTCAAGTTAATCGAAATAATAACAATTTTCCCGACTGAACTTTCGTTTTTATTTATTCATTAAATTCATTAATTGAAATGCATAGTTATTTTCGCCGGATAATTTGAAACACTTCGTTAAATATTAACTTAGTCAAATTAATATGTGAAAAGAAAAGTCTTGTACTGCAATAAATATGTTTTAATCTTTTCTAGACCGGTTTCGCATAAAGCATCATCAGTAGAATTACAACAACCTTCAACATAAAGAATTATAAGAAAATTAAATACTTAAAAGTAATAAAGAACTTACAGTATCCTCTAATCTAATGTATAATAAGCATGTGTAGAGTATTCGAAAATTTTTTGTAAATGACAGATGTTTTTTGTAAATAAATAAATAAAATTTGAAAAGTTGAGGAATGTTTTTTAACTGGTACGGTACTGTACGTGCAGTAAAATATTTGATACATGTTGAAGAATCAAAAGCAATTCCAATTAATGGATTTGAAAAAATTATCAGTAGGAAAAGATGTTTGTTCATTAAGAACTGTTTTGGAAAGTAAATGATAATTTAAAAATATTTCTAAATTTTCTGCTATATCTAATTTGTTTCCTTTTTGAAGATTATGTAATAATTTAGTATTTGAGGAAGAATCAAACGTATGTGAACTGTCAATAAGATGATTAGCAAAGCTTGAATCCGATTTATTTCATCGTAATGATCTTAAATGTTCTTTAATACGAGTTTGAAGACTTCTTCCTGTTTGTCTAATGTATATCGCTTTACAAGAATCGCATGTTAAAGAATAAACACCACTTTTTAACAAATTATCAAAAGTATTTTTGTTATTACAAAATAAATTTAATAAATTTAATTGATTGCTGAAAGAAATATTTAAACCTAAAGATTTTAATAATTTTTTAATTTTAATAGACAGACTTCCAACATATGGAATAGAGAAAAAGTTATTATTAGATAAATTTGAATTTACTATTGATTGTGGGTAAATAATATTATTTAATAGTTTGTTTTTAACTCTATTAAAAATATTGAAAATGATATTAACTGGAAAATTATTAAGATAACCAACTTGTAAAATAATATTAATTTCATTTCTAAAATTTGTTTCATTCATAGGAACAGAAAAAGAAAGAACGATCGAAAAGCAGCAACTTTGTGTTCAAATGGGTGAAAAGAATTAAAATTTATACACAGCTGTAATTCTTGCCAAATGAAATTGTAATTAAATTGATTTGTTTAATTGGCAGTATTAGAGAAATAGAATATCTTATAAGTCACGTGAATTATTTCAGCCTTCTTGAGCTTCATCAGAGATCTGATGAAGCCCTGATACTTTTCTCTTTAAATGCCGTAATTTATTTCTTAGTAGTTAATGTTCATTTTTATTAATATTCATTACTTATTCTAGGTAGATTTAAGTCATTACTAAAATTAAACCACGAATTTTAAATTGAAGAATACAATTAGGTTAGAAAAAATAATTAAAAAGAACACTAGTAACGAGTATTTCCACCTCTAGCTTGTATAACAGCTTGCATCCGTCTTGGAAGAGACTCAATAAGACCTCTAATGTAGTCTTGATTTAGATGGTTCCATTCTTCAGTTACTTTTACTGCTAAGTGATTTAAAGTTGTCGCTGGAGGTTGAGTGGCCTGCAAAGAAAACCCGATATGGTCCCAGACCTGCTCTATCGGATTTAGGTCTGGCTTCTAGCAGGCCAGTCTAAAACCCTTATCCCGACTTCATTAATGTATTGTTGTACAATTCGAGCGATGTGCGGGCGTGCGTTATCTTGCATTAAGAGGAACTCTGGACCAATGAATGGTGCATAGGGTACAACATGTGGTTCTAAAACCTCTCTGATATACCTATCAGCAGTCATAGAACCGTTATTCACGATCACTAACTCTGTGCGCGCCTCTAAAGATATTCCACCCCAGACCATAATGGAACCGCCGCCGAAATTTACCGTATTTCTAAAATTGCATTGAGCGGACCTCTCGCCATCTCTTCTGTATACTGGTATACGTCTATCAGAACCAAATAAACAGAATCGTGATTCATCTGTAAACAAAGTTTTGGCCCAGTTATCAACATTCCATTCAGCGTGTTCTCTTGCAAATTGTAATCTTGCTAGGCGATGCTCCCTGGTGAGTATGGGACCTTTAGCAGGTACCCTGGCGTGAAGTCCCATATCACGAAGACGATTTCTTATGGTCTGTGTGGTAACCTGGACATTTCTTGCATTGTACAACTCAATTTTCAGCATTTTTGCCGTGCAATGCCGGGTGCGTAGAGCGCTTAAACGTATAAAGCGGTCATCTAGGGCCGTTGTTTACCTTTTACGACCTTGTCCTGCTCTTTTTTTTGTAATTCCCGGTTTCCCTAAATCGACTTACAATTCTTGAAATTGTTGACTGCTGAACACCGATGGCTCTAGCTGCATATCTGTGGCTGCGGCCATCTTCAATCAATGCAATGGCTCTAACAATTTCGTCATGACTTAAAGTTCTAGAATTGCGAAAAGGGGCTTCCATGTTCATATTTAAGAACAATACAACTAAAATTTTCAGAATAATCACATGTTAAAATCGTTTTAGAATATGGTAGAGTTTACACTTACTAAAAATTCTTGAAGAAAGAAAGGATATTTAAGAGTTCTGGTTTAGTTAAACAATTTAATTAATTTCTCTGACTCTAACCTGTCACTATTTATAAAAACAAAGACGAATGAAATAAATATAAAAACATTTAATGAAAAATTTTAGGCGATGCGATAATTTTTTTGCGGAGTGTATTAAAAATGATATTAACTGGAAAATTATTAAGATAACCAACTTGTAAAATAATATTAATTTCACTTCTAAAATTTGTTTCATTCATAGGAATAGAAAAGAACGGTGAAAGAACAATCGAAAAGCACATGTTTTATCAAAATTTTTAGTCTCTTTTTATAAAATTCATAAACCTAAATTTAGTATCAAAAATACTATTGAACTTATTGAAAAACTTAACTTAACTCATATAACTAATAATTCCTTTTTAATTTCCTTAGATGTTTGTAACCTTTTTACTTCTATTCCTGCCTCTGAATGTATGGAAATTATTAATGATCACTTACTTTCTTCTGATTTGTCAACAGAAAACTTTAGATTTATCCAGTCACTATTAAAAATTACTCTTGAACAAAAATTTTTTGTATTTAACAATAAATTTTATTCACAAAAAGTTGGTTTAGCAATGGGATGCGGATTATCTCCTCTTTTAGCGGATCTTTTTATGGATAATTTAGAAAATGAATATTTTTCTTCTATTAATCTTTGTAAAAAATATATTAAATTTTATGCTAGGTATGTTGGCGACATCCTTATTATTTATGATGGCCCTCCTTCAACTCTCACAAATCTTTTAGAAGAATTTAATTCTTTACATCAAAATATCAAATTTACATTAGAAAAAGAAATTAATAGCTCAATCAATTATTTAGACATAACTATTACTAAATGTAATAATTATCTTCAGTATAAAATTTATCGTAAACCTACTCAAACATGTAATTGTATAAATTTTAATTCTTTTCGCCCATTTGAACACAAAGTTGCTGCTTTTCGAAGTTAATATCATTTTAAATATTTTCAATAGAGTTAAAAACAAACTATTAAATAATATTATTTACCCACAATCAATAGTAAATTCAAATTTATCTAATAATAACTTTTTCTCTATTCCATATGTTGGAAGTCTGTCTATTAAAATTAAAAAATTATTAAAATCGTTAGGTTTAAATATTTCTTTCAGCAATCAATTAAATTTATTAAATTTATTTTGTAATAACAAAGATACTTTTGATAATTTGTTAAAAAGTGGTGTTTATTCTTTAACATGCGATTCTTGTAAAGCGATATACATTGGACAAACAGGAAGAAGTCTTCAAACACGTATTAAAGAACATTTAAGATCATTACGATTAAATAAATCGGATTCAAGCTTTGCTAATCATCTTATTGACAGTTCACATACGTTTGATTCTTCCTCAAATACTAAATTATTACATAATCTTAAAAAAGGAAACAAATCAGATATAGCAGAAAATTTAGAAATATTTTTAAATTATCATTTACTTTCCAAAACAGTTCTTAATGAACAAACGTCTTTTCCTACTGATAATTTTTTCAAATGCATTAATTGGAATTGCTTTTGATTCTTCAACATGTATCAAATATTTTACTGCACGTACAGTACCGTACCTGTTAAAAAACAATCTTCAACTTTTCAAATTGAATTTATTTATTTACAAAAACATCTGTCATTTACAAACAATTTTGGAATACTCTACACATGCTTATTATACATTAGATTAGAGGATACTGTAAGTTCTTTATTACTTTTAAGTATTTAATTTTCTTATAATTCTTTATCTTGAAAGTTGTTGTAATTCTACTGATGATGCTTTATGCGAAACCGGTCTAGAAAAGATTAAAACATATTTATTGCAGTACAAGACTTTTCTTTTCACATACTAATTAAATTATTACTGCAAACATCATGGAGAACATATCTAATATTTACTTAGTCAGTGGTCGTCCGTTTCGATTTTTCTTCTATTGATTATTTCGTTTGAGGTAAAAGTGTATTTAACGCGCGTTTGACGAGGGAAAGTTATGTTTGTTAACGTAGTGTAACAATACCGCGGCAAATTGATAATGCGTGATCAATATCTTTTCTAATCAAGTGACCTATGGAAAAAAATTATGTCTTTATTTGGTTCATTATTACAAATGCCATTTGAATTATTTTTATTGCATTCCTATCGCTTTGTATAGGAATGCAATATAAATATGTAATTCAAGTGGCATTTGAAATAATAAACGAATCAAAGACACATGATTTTATTTCTATAGATCACTTGATTAGAAAAGATATTGATCACGCGTTATAACAAATTATGCTCGATAAGTGGCAAGTAATTACTGTTACAAAAAAAAATGTATCTTATTACACTGAAAAGGATAATAACGATGGATGTGTTTCGAATATAAGCGATTATACTCAAAAAAGTGAAATTACCTGATTGATTCGTGTCGGAAAGATGTTGAAAGGCATAATTTATTTATTCATTAACTCGTTTCATTGGGTATTACACGACACAAAATGATGATTGATGATTAATGGTGGTCTCTCTGTTTCTCTAAGAAGTCCTTCTTTGATCGTTCTTTCACCTAATTCTCACATTAATGGTGGTCCCTCTCTCTTTCTCTATTCTCTACTCATATGTTTCTAATACTTGGCTAATCATTTCTTAGTTTGTTCATGTACTTCAAAACTTCCTTATCCCATTTTTTCGTATGCCTTTTTTAGCATCTTTCTCTTCTGAATTGCTAATTTCTGTACCTTCTGTTTATTCATCATCTACAACCATCTTTAGTTTCGAAACTTTTACCGATTTCAGTATTTCGTCAATGTGATACTGTTGCCTTGTTTATTCATATTTCATGTTCCTTCATTCCTAAATACTCGAAATACTTATTAATTCACAACATTCTACCATGCCATCGTCAGTTCTTGTCTTGACTAGTATTGTTACGGTGAGAAAATTCGTTGCAAATAATTTCTAGCTTTCTGGTCACCCTGCATCTCGGCGAAAGTGTAATTGTGTCGTCGCAGTTTGACCTTTGAAACTTGGACTGTTCCAAAAACGACGCTTAGGGCGATAAATAACCCCGGACGACTCCTTTTCTTTTGTAATGAGAATGTTCCATGTTGAAAGTGGAATATATTAAAGGCTTGTCATTAGCTAATGGACCTTTCCCCCACCCGCGAACTGTTCACGTCGCACGCGACCCTATTGAGATTCCGCCAGTCTTGTAACCGCTCGCTTTGCAATCAGACCGCATCGCATCTGTGTAAATTGTCGTTAAAGTGTTTGTTTTGAAGTGAAAAAGTAAACGGATATATTTTGCGGTTATTAATTGTTTGCGACAAGTCCTAGCTTGTCCGTGGGATTTACAGCAGGTATGTTTTAGAGTAACGTTGGGCGTTGATCGGTTCGTAATCCGTGTTTTCCGCTTTTATTTAGGCTTTATTTTTATTTAGTTCTTCTTCTCCCTCATTTATTCCGAACGTTTCACCGGAGTTTCTCTAACTGGAAGCTGCCAGGCGATCTTATTCGTGGTGTCCTTGCTGAAAAATCTGATGGCGTCGTTGTAAACCGACCTTGATCGTCCATCTTGGTATTTGGTAATACGACGATTCGTTACGCCGCACATCGCAGCCGGCTGCTGCTGCTGACTCAGTCTCAACGACTAACCAGAAGCAGCAGCAACACCACCAGCAGCAGCAGCCCTGAAGAAGTTCTTCTGCAATGAAGAACGAAACGTCGGCAGTAGGAGTCAACGTGACGCGGTTCCAACCGGAAGCCAATTCAAACATGGACGACGGCCGCGGAAGCTTTCAAATTAAATTATTTTATAGCATCTCAAATTTTCCGTGGGAGGTATTATATCTTGTACACTTTTCAAATATGTTTGTAGTTCATGTTAAAGTAAAATAATTTTCATTTGTCTTTATAAAACCTAGAAAGAAATTAAAGAATTTGATTTAAAACGTTACGAGAAATAAACGTTTGAAGATTATCTGTTACGTGTTAAGAAATCCATATTTTGCATTATGATATTGTAAATTAGTTTTATTATGTAGAAATGTTTATTTTGTTGAATGAAAATTGCCCATATTTATTATAATTCATGATATTCTGTATTAGAATAATATTGGAGGGAAACAGGATTCAGGTTAAGTAACATATCCAAATTATACCTACAAAAAAATCATTGAATTTTGTAACGAATTGAGAAAATAATTATAACTTACCTTTTTCTTAAATATCAGTAACAAAATTGCCATGTAATTCATGTATTTTATGTAAAATTTTATGTAGGACGAAGTGGGGCATATGTCAACGGATATTCATGTCAGAAAATTTGAAGCATATTTAAAGTATTAAAGTTGGTAATTTTGTAATTGAGCTTAACTTTATAAATGATGTATTTGCAGAAAGCAAAAATTGTAAAAGTATAGAATAAGCAGTGTTAAAAGAAGATTTTCGAAATTAAGAGTTTAGAAAAGAATTTAGAAAAAGGATGAAATTTGACAGTAATGACATCTAGCGGAAAAATGATAATTACCCTTGTCAAGGCATGTCCTAGGCGGTGGCCTGGGCTATGTTCGAGAACTACACCCTCGAGAGCACGTTAGGCGTGTATCACATCTTTCTCACTCACGATTTTTAACTGATTTTGCATCTCACTCATATATTTTAAGAGGTCTTGTGTTTACATGATTTCCATGACTACGATCGCACTTTTCACGCTCTACTTAAAAGTAGGTTGTGAAAAGTGCGTCAGTTGTCATGGTAACAGTGTAAACACGAGACGTCTTGAAAGGGATGAGCGAGATGTAAAATATGCTAAAAGTCATGCGTGAGAAAGATACGGTACACGCTCAAATTGCACTCGAGGGTGTTGTTCTCGAACACAGCCCAGCTCCATTAAAATTCACTGACGTGTATGTATGGCCGTTTCAATTCGCCTAAAATTCGGTTCCGAGAAAGCATGCCGTGGAGTACTCCCCTCAGCGCTCCCTATTAAAGATACAACAGAACTACTGATAGTTAAGTATCATTCAGACTTGAATTAGTGCAGAAAATTAGTGCAGATTGGCCGTGCAAATGTTTGACAAATGTATTTCTATGTATCTATTCACAATCAACTTAGTGCAAAACGTTTGTTGATTGTGAATAGACACAACAAAATACATCTGTCAAACATTTGCTCGGCCAATCTGCACTACCGATTTGCACTAATTTTCTGCACTAATTCAATTCCGAATGAGCCTTAACGTAACGGCAACTGCAATTACTTAAAAACTCACAAGAGGCGCTGAGAGGAGTACCGTCAAAATTTTTAAGTCGAATTGAAACGGCCATACATACACGTCAGTGAATGTTAATGTAGCTGGCCATGGTCAAGGAAATAAAAAAAAGAGGAGAGAAATTAAAAAATAAACGAATAAAGAGAAACATTGTGTACAACGAAGATCGTATTTAAATAAAAAGTAAAAGTTGGTGAATCTCTGCAAATAATAAAGAAAAACTAATATACAGAGTGTTATAAGAAGAAAAAGTAAAACATCAAAGAAACTTAATTAAGTTATGAAAAAGAATTAAGACACAAGAAAAAGTAATAGAAACGAGTTAAAGAAGGTAGCAGAACAAAGAGAGAGTGAAAAGAAAAGGTGTTGAGGCAGAATAGTAGCAGGGAAAAGGCAGGAGAAGGATTTTGAAGAGTAGCGGAGAAAAGAAAAGCCAGAAAAGGATTCTCAGGGGAAATAAGGAAAAGGAGGAAGAAGAAGAAGGAAAGGAAGGAAGCAGGAAAGTGAATTAAAAGAGACAGTAAAGGTCAGGACAAAGTTTTATTCAACATTAGTTAGGATTTAAGGACATTTAGATTTAATTTTTGTGTGTATAAAAAATATGACAATTGAATAGAGTTATTCTGCTCAAGTTTTGTTTTTCATGTGTACAAAGTAATTTTATTTCTTGAAATTTTCAAACGTCTATTGATTCTTCTTTAATTTCAAAATTCATGCCACGTTAGGGGCCTGAGATGATAAACATTAGCTAAAATTATTAACAAAAATTTATTACCCTATATAAAAAAATAAAAAATAAAAACAATTTTAGCTTGTCAACATTAGACTTTGCAGGAGATTACAATTTTTACAAACTCAAAAATAAAATAGGGCTAATAACATTACAATACATAACAAGTTACGGTTGCTAGAGAATTTTTATGATTTAATTTGATTAAACCGAAATTAAAAGAGATAGACAGATGGCGCTACCTTCTCAATACAGTAACCTTAAACCAAAGGGGTCACTGAAGCTGACGCAAGTGGTCACTTAAAAATGGTCTCACGAAAGTGGTTACACCGGGCACGCATCCTGCTTTTCTTGTCGCGAAAGTCTTGACGACCCCAGAATCAGCTGACGTGCATTCACAGCTGGATGTTCAAAGTCGAATCTTACCTTATTATATTTCTTCTTGTTTAATATTTTGAACGCACCCTAGTGCCGACTAAGTTGACATGTGAAGTTAAAGTTACTGTTTATTTTTTTTGCTGGTTAAGTTAATAATTTTGTAACGAACAAACGGATCCGATTGTTTCGCGTTTTGGCGTTTTATGTCACTTGATTCTTGTCAAATTAATTGACTGCGCTTTGATTCCATTTTGTTTTCATTTATTTAACAAATTTTTGTGTGGGACTTAGATTATCCCATTTAAGACATAAATAAAAACAAGTGTGCATAACTGGTGAGAGGTTATTTCTTTTCGAACTAAATTCAAACCTTTGTATTGGGATTACGTATGCCCCAGCCCATCTCCACGAGTTAGCCGGTCGTGAGATGAACTTAATTTGCACATTTCAACATTTGCAAACAGGTTATAGGTCACAGTATGAAGTAACTATTTTTGGAATTCGTTAAAGTGTGATGTCCTCTGCATATACAATACGCTGTCTTTATTGTGGAGAGCACTCTTTCTTATTGGAATGTTATTTTCCAAAATTGAAAAAGTATTGGCGATAGGAGATTTCCCTATTTTAATTTACAATTAGTCTATAAAACATTCCTTTCTCATCTCATTGTCTAATCTAGACATTAACTCTTCTAAATCGGGTTTTGACATTGCCTCTACAACTTGCTCTTGATAACCCTGTCTTAAATTCTATATATTAGTATTAGTTCTAAGTATATCTCATCTAAATTTTCGCTTAGTAATCGACGTTTCGCTGTTTCAGTTGATAGCCTTGATGTCTGTTTCTCAAACGACATTTCATTTCTATATCTCTCTCCATTGGCATCACCTACATTCGCTTTTTAATGGCAAGAAAAAATTATTCCAAATCCAGGAAGAATTAAAGTATAAACTTCAGGGTGGCCAAGAAATCTACGACCGAAGGATTCATTTACGGGTAAAAAAAATTCATTTAAATTATCTTCAATATTGCCAGTCGCCCTGTATTTGTGCGGGAACCGAAAGGTTAGTATGAGCCTACGTGCCGGTCGTCACTTTTCATCATATTGCATCAGGTAACCATACGCCGCTACCTAAGCCCCACGGTATTACTCTATTTCACTTTTTCGCCCGGTTAAAGCAGAGATCTTCTCGTAACGACCCCCGTCTCAGAATAGTTGGTCAGAGCGCGTTCTTTCCGCGACGCACTCATTGCCGTGGAAGATATATCTGGGCCCGCACATCTATTATTAGTGTGTGTTCACGATCTTTGTGCTTTTTTTCGTGTGAATCTTTGATTGAAGCCTGAAACGGAATTTACTCCGAGATCTGCTTAAGTGCACGTCAAGCAAATTCAAGCTCCTTATAAGCTTCTCTAAGCCTGTTTCTGGGACAAAAGAACAGGTAGGTTCTTCTTAACTTTGTGCGCATTCTCAGTCTGTAACGCTTACCTTTCCTTTACTATTTAGGCTTCCAGTGGTAGTCGTACCCCCTTCTTGTCCTTTTGTGTGGAAGGAAAGCCGTAGGCGGAGTCTTAGCTGCTAACGCTCCTGGCATCGTGGTCCACCCCTCTTCATGTAAAAGTTGGACTCGAACTTAGACGTGACGCCGCAACAGGGGGAACCGCGACGTAATACCTCGATGCTTTCTTGCGTAGTGACGTAATTGCTTAACAGCTGAGTGTCCAAGTGTGGATTTGTTTACAAGGTGGGAATTATTTTATTTGTTTGCGTCGTATAATCCATTCACGATCTTTTTAGACTCAGAGTAGGCCATGTTAGGGTGACATTTTTGTTGGTACCTCCAAGTGAATATGTTCCATTTTAATTTGATGGTTATATTTTTGAAAACAGACGCCGAAAAACATTGATGATTTTTAGCATTTTGACTTAGTATTAAAAAGTCACAAGTAATTATTTGTTTTTATTTTACTTTCTTCATGGAATCGTAGAGTATAAGAAGCAATAGTCGATGGGACTGACATTAAAGTGTCAGAAGTTTACATTTGTCACATTTTGAGTTCTATCAAAATTCATGTACCTAACTTAACGAAAAAAAAGCATGGCCCTCTAGAGTCTAAAAAGACCGTGAATAGATTATATAAACGCTGTGTTGTCCTAATTTAATTTTAAGTAAGTAATTTTGAGCTTTTACCTTTTGCATTTTCTGTAAACGAAAAGCAGATCTGTTTCTCGGTCAAAGTTCTGAATTAATAATTAAACTGAAAACAAGTTTATTTATTTCTTGCTCAACTCATTGTGACCCCTTCCGGTTCGTACTAGTTTATTCATTTATTTTATTACATTTTTGAGCGGTTTCAAATAAAAACAAGTGTGCTCGGTGACTTTTATTTTATTTAACTTTTCCTCCCTTTGCTTTTGGAGTTACGTTGCCCCACCTTCTCCAGGAGTTTAGCCGGCGGTGCTGGAGATCATTGTTTGTACTCGCACAATTTGCTGTCCTACAGGCAGGTAGCACTTCTTCCTCACACAATTTATGGCGATGCCTGCGATTCATTCCCCAGTGGACCAGCTAATTAACTTTGCCATTTCAAATTTAGTAAGGGTGCAATTTATTTCTAATTCAATGATACCCAAAGCGTACCCCTAAGCATAACATCGCGTCATGGGCGTGGAGGCACTTAAGCTTGACGCGTGGAAGTATCTAAAGAAGACGTCAAATTTCCCCATTAAACAAAATGGAGATCATTGCTTGTACTCGCACAATTTGCTGTCCTTCACTTCTTCCTCACACAATTTATAGCGATGCCTGCGATTCATTCCCGAGTGGACCAGCTTATATCCTAATTAACATTGCCATTTCAGATTTAATAAACAAAATGTCAGGTCTGTACAGAATAAGATCAAATTCAGCAAAGGATTCGTTATTTCAACTATTGCAAAGCGGATGTGACGACGAAGCACAAGTGCAAGTCTTTCAGCGAAGGTTATCATCACTGTCAAGATCACCGACGTGAACATGAAGAGAAGTTTCACAATTGAAAATTGAAACCCAACAGAAGATATAAGCTCGAATTATTACAAAATTGGACATTTAAAAATGGCCGGTGTAAACCAACATCTTTAATCTTCTACCTATTGCAGCCCCTTACTTCATTATCTTCTTATGCAATAGACCGTGTTGAAGCAAGTACGATTTCAAAAGCAAGTACGATTTCAAACGATAAAGCTGAATCTGTTGCAAAATTTCTATTGAGCAGTTTCATCACGAAACAGATTCCTTGACGAATCCTCAGAGAGCAAGAAATAGTTTTTCGTTCAGAATTAAGTCAAAAATGTTTGAAGCATGAGCTTCTAGAGCGACAACGAAACGTAACGGTATTACTGAAAATTTTTATAAAAGGCAGCAAAAGTAACAGTGCCGCCTGGAACAGTTCGTTGTAAAACATATACCAGGGAATTTGACCAGTTGTACCCATATTTTAGAAGCAGCATAACGAGCTGCAGTTCGACCATACGGACTCTATGAAAAGTTCTTTTCGACCAAGCACGACTTGCTCAACTTGTTCATAATCTTGAGCAACGTGACGATTTTTGTGCGGGATTAAAATCAAATTTAATTTTTACCTTTTTTTACGTTTTGACTTTTATATCAGCACCGTTTTGCAACTAAGATTTCTTTGTTCAGAAGCGCCAAAAAGAAAAATTAAAAAAAAAATGTTACTCTGAACTTCCATCACGGTATTTTCAAATATCTTGTTTGCTTTGGAAAATAGCATTAGGCTGAAATAAGTGAAGTTAGAAGATTGGCACTTCTGTTTCTTTGAAAAGTGGTTTTCCAAAAACCAAAACTATTTTCAGAAACAAAGAAATATATTTCTAACAAACTTGTATTCCTTGTTACTTATGAAGATCACAGAATTTAATTGGCGATCCTCGTTTTTATATACAGGGTGAATGAAAATATATCCGACTATAGAAACAGTTTGAGTATCGATGTCACAGATTACGGGAAAATATTTAAAAAAAAAAACAATTCTAGGTGTTTTTCAAACATAATTGCTCTAAACTTGTACCCAAAGAAAAAGGAACTACACTGGCTGTTGCATGCATACCACAGCTGTGTCTAATCACGTTTAATTCTTTCACAAGAGCTAGTAAATATCGTTATGTGACCTTGACATCCAAGCGAAAATTCCAAATATTCTTCGAAAATAGAGTTATTTACACTGAAGAAATTCAGTTCAAGTAATTATAATTATTCAAGAATGTATACGAAAAATTTGTCAGTGATAGATTGACGTGTGTAATCCATTAAAATTAAAATGGACCGCGTTACGATTTGAAAGAAACTGATTACTGTAAGTGGTCTTCGAATGGAGGCAATTTCACAAGTGTAACGACCATGTAGCATAAATAAGTCAAACTATTGCATATTGAAGCGGTAATAAAACGATACACGTAAAAAATCATTTAAAATTATTTGTAGGTGGACATATACAGTCCGGAGCATGAGAAACGAGCCACATCTTGGACCTATAATGACAAAAATGTAGCTGTGTTCGTATTTTTCGATTTCAGAAAATGTAATCATCGTTGAAATATTATTATGTTATTATGGCATTATAACCTAAGCTATAAGATATACAACGTTTAGAGCTGTCGTTTAAAGCTAGATACTATAAAAACGTGTGCTTGCGACTGTATATTACATGCATCTTGCTAAATAAATTTTGATATCACCATATTTATTGGCTTTGTCGAAAACAGAATCGATTCTAATCTGATTGTAAATATACGAAATTGCAGTGGGATGCAAAGGTTAGTACTCATAAACTTATTGTCTCCTTACTGCTTTATTTACAAAACGTTGCGTTATGTTTCTCAGGGAAAGTCGTAATATGATTTCAAGGTAAAATTTTGATTTATTTTAATTTATTGAATAATATATTTTTTCCGTAGTCTATGACATCGATTCGCTTACTGGTATCATTTTGTCGAGTATTATTTCATTCACCCTGTATGTGCAACGGCGACTATGCACCAGGGAAGTTGGGTTTGGTTGGATATGGATATGGTTGGATAGGCAAAGATGCCTATATCATTCCAATGTAATTACAAGATTGAAAAGGAAATGCTTCAAAATATACTATTGCTTTTATTAAAATAGGGTAAACTTGCCTAATTCGTACCCCTTAAGAACATATGCCTATAACTTTACGAAATTTGAAGAAAAATAAACCGCAATAGCAATAATAAACTCTTTGTTAACAAAGTCAATAATTTTACAAGCAAACAAAAATAAAAAAATACGAATTCTTAAGGAACAAAAGTTTTTCAAAAACACGGAAAAGGTGCGATTTAAGATCAACGATCAATTGCACCAAACCCAGTTTTCGGCCTTTTTGCTTATTTTTTTTCTTCATTTTCTCTTGATGAAAACTAGTCCAAAAAATTATTTTTTCAATAGTTTCCCAAAGAGTGCCTGGCACTGCCTACCACAATTGCATGGCTAAGTTAAACCATGTAGTTCCCTGTTATTCACAGTTTCCGCTGCTACAAGCGCTTATCACCATTACAACTTACAGGGAATTGTGGAGGTATGATTTAGGCGCAGGTAGGTACGAATTAGGCAAGTTTACCCTACTTACGAACTAATGGATTGGCATTTAGAATCTTTTTTATCCTATTGAGTGTTAAAGCAAGTAGAACTAGTAATTATATTTGTTGGGAAAATCAATATAAATGTCGACGCTTCGCTGTACGGTTGGCAACTTCTTCACACTTAACTGTGTAGAAGCTAAATACACTTATGTGGAAAGAAATCGACCCACTTCACTTACTTTTAATTTTGATTGTTTTTTTTTTTAATTGAATCAAGATATTTAAAAACAAACCTATGTTGTTTGAAAGACCACTTAATAAACTTTAACAAAAAGCCAAATTTATTAAAGTTTTTTCTGAAGCGGATAGAACAATCAAGTCAAAGGTGTGATTGTTATTCTGAAGAAGCTGTCAAACGTACAGTGAAACGCTGACGTTTATATTGATTATCCCACCAATTAAGGTATTACGTATTTATTTATAGAATTTAGAATATTTTCGTGAATTTAAACTGACCGATCAGACACGAATTGCCCAAATGAAATTTATTACGATTTCTGAACCTTTCTGACCTTTAATATAAGGTGTGCCATTATGATTGTAACAATCACAATACAGTTTTGTTGAGAATCGTATGAGGAGGTTTCGATAATGAGAGTGAGAATGAAATAACTTGTCTCTAAACTAAACTCAGTTTATTTAACAAAGGCTGGTTTTCTCAGTCCTAGTTTAACTTTAAACTCCTGTTTATTCCCATGGTAGCAATTATAAAAACAATTGTTCCTATGGAAATAAATAGGAGTTTAAAGTTAAACTAGGACTGAGAAACCCAGCCATAGTCTCCATGTTAGTTATAGATTTACTACAGAGCTCGTACAAAATCTTTTAATTAAATAAAAGTTTTTATCTTGAATTAAAAACCACATCTATCATTTCATCGTTTGATGAAAATTTGTGTTTTCAGATATTTCTTTTTATTTAGGGAAGAGAAAGTAATCGTATGGGACCACATCAGGCGAATGAGGGG